>JAWWTY010000123.1:9188119-9256756 GCA_035222235.1 Margarornis squamiger | reverse complement strand
TTTTTGGTTTTTTTTTTTTTTTTTTTTTTTTTTTAGTATCAGTATTGAAAATATTGTGGAAATATTGTCAGCGAAATTTCTGTCAGAAAATACATTTTTATTGGAAGCTGCCTATTTTCTAAATGTTTGAAATAACAATCCTCTGTAATGATGATTAGCCAGCAATAAGGAGATAAATGAAAACTCAGTTCTACAAGCTTGGTCAGTCTTTTGCCTTCATCACTAGCTTTTAAGTACACAACTGTTTCATTGCCAGCACTTTTTTGAGGAGGAACAATAAATAATAAGGGGAAAACTGTTTTCACAGAAGGATATTTTTCTAACACTGTTGTCTTTAACCCCTTTGTAAGGTTTTCAAGGCCTACAATTCAAAGTTATATGCTAACTTTTAAAGGTTTTAGATTGCTGGTAGTACATTGCCTCATCTCTGTCACACATGCTTGAATTTCTGCAATTTGCTTTACTTAGCTGTGAAACTATCAGCTTTGAAATTGACACGTCTGCCAAAACACAGATATGAAAATAACATAAGTGAAAACTTTCTACTTGACTAGAGAAATTTGTGGGCTATACTTAGTTGCCTACCCAGTCTCACTTGCTTGCAGTATAATAGATGAAAACACCAAAGTTAGTTTAATTTTAAAAGGGGGAGGGAGAAATCATTGGTGTAATTTTTTAATTTTTTTTTTTCATATTGTGTGTGGGCTATTTTTTCTTTCTACCTGTTGTATGACAGTGGTTAGCTAAGGAATGTAAATATCCGAAAACAAGTCAACTTTCTAAAGTTTGCATTGGAAGCCATGTTAAGTTTTACATCTTCACTTCTAGAATGGAGAGTACTCTCCTCAAAGTGGCACTTGGATGCAGAAAATCTAGACAACTGAAAGCATTTAGAGCTAATAAAAATGGATAGTTATGCAATTTGAAATAAGAAATTGTGCTCTGAAAATTTCTGCTTGCTGACAGTAACCACATGCATAAAACACATTTGCTCTAGTTCATCATGTTTTTTTCACTTACAGTGAATGCACGTGATTAATGCTGTCATTTATAAATGTGAGTTTGAATTGCTTTTAAGGAATAATTGCCTACCTGTGCTTTTACATTTTTCTTTCAGTGTTACAGAATAATTTGTCATTAGGAATAATCAGACCCTGTTCATTTTCTTCAAGTAAGCTGAACATTTGAAGTAAGTGGTAAATGATGTCATGTTAGGCTATATCAGAAATTTTTCCCTTCCCTCAGTTTCTGTCATTGCCTGCCAGCCCTCTGGAATATATACAAGTATCCTAACCAGAAAACATACAGTCTATGTGTGGAGATGAACTTATGTGCTTATTTGCTGCAGCTAAAAAACAAACAAACAAACAAAAAACAGCAAAAAAAAAAAAAAAAGGAAAACAAGGATCCAACTGCATTAGTTTGTGAGTTTAACTAGGTAAAAATGCAGCTTAAAAATTAGGCTTCTGTAGCATCCTTCTTTCTGTCTCTCAGGGTTTTCTTCTTTGCTTTTCAAGAATGTTTCAAGACATAGAAAGACAAAATATACAACTTTATTCAAACCTCTCTGACTTATGCCTATATTATGTATATATTAGACGTTTAAGTGTTGGGCTTTAACCTCTAAGCCTAACGACCTTCTGCCATCACAGCTGGAGCTAAAGGTCCTGATTGAAGCTTGTCTTGGTTCAATTCACCTCCGAGGAAATTAGAAGGAAACTGCTTCATGTGTGAAGCATGAAAATGTGTTTTTTGTGGAACTGTCAGGGGAATTTGCAATTGAGTCCATCTTGGGTGGGAAGTAACCAGGACATGAGCAACATGAAGAAGCAATTTATCCAGTGGTTGTTCATAAAAACTGTGTTCTTATCCTGCTTTACTGTCCCTGCATTGACTCACAGAAAACTGTGAAATTCAGAATCAGGACAACTATGGGCCAGACAAGGATATGCATGATGCAAAGCCTAAATTCATATTATAGCTTAATATATAGTATTCACTTATCTTTCCCAAGCCTGACACTGTTCCCAGACCTAGAGTTTGTGCCTGGGAACAGGTGAGGATGTCTACGTGTGTTGGATAATTTTATTAATTTAGCTATCTTTTATGATTTTGTCCTACTTCAGAATGACTAAAAAAATCTGGTAGTTAGGCTGAAAATTAATTTTATTACTTATTGAAACAAGTTCCCCTTTGGCTTTAAATTATTAAAAAAAAAAAAATTCAAAAAAAAATTCTTATATGAGTAGCTGTGATCTGTACTTTTAATATTCTGATGGAAGAAACAGAATTTCTAATTGAATAAAAGTCATATCAGTACAATATGTATTGCCACAGAGCAAATATTCATAGGAAAGAAGTATTTTCTGTTAGTATCAGAGATTTATTGTCAAAGCTGTTACAGTATGTATGCACCTGGTGAGTATGTTCCCTGTGTGCTAAATGCTGCTGTATAATCACTGTAGACAGCTCCATGATCCAGAAACACCTGACCAATGACCAGAATGAGACCACTCCAAAGCATATGATTTCTTGTAAGTTTTCCTTGCCCTGAGAAATATGGCTGAGTGTAACACACACTGTTAAATCAGCTGTTAGCTTCTGGCCTGATGGCAAGTTAAAGTCATGTTTGCCAACTGCTTGTGATATGAATGATCAGGCAAGCACAGACATAGGTAAGTCATTAAAGGAAGTTTAAAGGAAGCTCTGGGTATACACAGAAAAATCCACAGCACTCTGCAACCAGGAATACTTTTTTTTATGAGTGGGAGATCAGAGCTTGGGAGAGAATGCTACAGAGAATATGAATTAAAAATTTTTGACAAAGCCCAAATTTAGGTATCAAGGTTTCCTATATGGTAGAGGGGGAATTAAACTTCATATATGTGTTGGTCTGAAGACTGTAAGTTTGGATATTAGAACCTAAAAAGGCAAGGGTAAACACTAAGTCATGAATTTATTTCCTTACCTAGTAAATCACTAAAACAAGAAGCACATTGAGGTTAGATAATTTGTTATTGTTCATTATGGTCACCAGTCTAGACCACAGGGGACCTAGTTAAAAAAAATTCAGTCCCATATAGAAGATGATTTCTCTTCTATTATTATTTTACCACAGGCAGACTTATGGAAACTAAGCCTGTGCTCCAGATTCCTTCATGTGTTTTCTTGATAATTTCTAGAACTGTTATTGGGTCTACTGCTGAAACTTCGCCTCAGTGATGCCTGAGATATCCTCACATGTACATGATGTTTCACATGGTTAAAAACTGCTCTACACTCTGGAGCAGACTCTAAAAGTCACAGCCATGCTCTGCTCAAGGGCTCCTGAAAATATCTTTGTCTTTATTTATCTATGGATGATAGAATGACAGAAGAGCAGGGGTGAACTTAAGTGCTGATTAAAGCTCAAATGTTCTAGCTTCTGTGACTGGTGCTGTGGTGTGTCATTGTAAATGACTTTTGAAGAAGAATTAATTTCAGGGTAGCAAATCAATACTTTCAGTTGTCAGGTATCACTTCTGGCTGAGTGACACATGTTAGGGCAATACATGAATAATCCTTTTCATGAGTTATTTCTAGGGCACATTAGGGTAACTACTTTTATATTTAGTATATAATTATCAGTTGAATGCTACTGGAATTTCTATTTCTTTACAGAAATGGGAGGAGCCAAATTCTTTGTCTCAGAGCATACCTACAAATCTATCAATAATGTTCAGTACATTGAATCTACAGGAGACAGGAGCTTGGTGTGTCTGTATATACATAAATATTATATGAGTATGCCTGTGCATATGGATTTAGCAACAGTGGGTTTCATAACAAACCTATATCTTTAGAGAAAAAAAGGAGTTCTAGTGTTAATCTGACACACAAGGCACAGAGATAGGAATGGCAAGAGGGATGGCTGGGTAGGAGTAAATGTGTGAGGAATGGAGAAAATGCAGGAGGGCAGGACAGCAATGAAATTAATCAGGCTTCTAATTCTTTCAGAGATGAGGACTAAAATCTTCAAATAGATGCAAAATATGGGGGGCTGAGGGTATGTGTGTGGGGGTAATGCTAGAGGTGGTGAGGAGACACAGTCTGAAAAGATGCAGAAGGGATACTCATAGAGAGGGTTTGCTGGAGCCAGGACAGAACTATGTTCATTTTCCTCTGCACCATTTGGGTGCAACTCCCTCCCACACTTCTATATAGAAATAAAACTGATAAAATGTAAAGTATTATGAATATTACTAGACCAGGTAACACTTGTTTGTTGTTTTTTTTTTTTTTTTATTTGTTATTTGGGTTTTCGTGTGTTAATTTAATGACAACAGCTTACAGTGCTGTGTTTAAAGTTCAATGTGTTTTATATAAGACGTTTGAGGTTAGTGCCTTGCTTCTTTTAGATGCATGTTATTTCTGTCTTCCTTATACTGCAATGTTTCAATGGACAAATATAAATTGCTCAGAGGACACTGGGAAAACTAACAGTGATATAGAGACTTTCCTTGACTCTTCAGTGTTAATCCAGAGTATGTGGAAAAACCAGTGAAGCTTGTCCAGGATATCAGTGAGCATCTCATCTGTATGATATCCTTCAGTGCTCTTTGAAAAGACAGTGCATGTGCCTCACATCTAAAAGGCAGAGAATATTTTCAAATAAGAGGAATGAAACAACATTGTCTCTATCAGAAATCCAACTGCCCACATAATATATTGCACTAAAATTCTGTTTTTCAAATCATTTTAGTTATTCTTATTTATGAAATCCAAGTCAAATACGTGAAATTGATTTTTTTTTTTTTAAATTGACCATTGAATTTGCTCATATTAAAGGTGAATAGAATGGAATCCTTTAGTGATCTCTGCTATAGAGATTTTTTAATTAATTTTATCAACATGTGTTAATTAGTCTGTGTAACTCTCAATTTCCAGCAACATTAGCTACCATTTTTATTTTGAAGTTAAGTAGAATTAGAATCCATTTATGTGACTTTTTCATACATTAGTTTACTTTCTGAAAAAAATAATTGCATACACATATATACACTTCCGTTTCTTCTTATTTTCTTCATGAAAAAGTCATAAAGAACAGATATTCTTGCACCTAATTTTTGTGGATTTTTTTTTTTTTTAAATGTGACTGAGACAAATGTTTCTGCAAGAGACTAACTCCAGTTTCTGTACCTCAATCACAAATTAAAAATAAACTCTAAGTAGTTTCTTAGTTGTTTTCATAATGATAATGAAAATTTCACTCCTTAAATTCTGTGGTTGTATCCACACAGACAATAGAATATCAAAACTTTATTTGATCTAGCTGGAGTTTTTAAAAAGAGGGCATTGAGTTTATATTGGTTTAGTTATTACTTTAAACAACATTTCATTTTTTTATTGGACCGCAGAATAGACAAGAGACTTTTATATCTGGGAATGGGTCATAAGCTATTTGTATCACACTGATAATCACTTTTGGAAACTTTGTTTACACACACTGCACAGTCAGGGTTCGTAAAGAAAATGGTTACTGGACTGCACTCTTTACAAGAATTTAAGGAGTTTTTTTTTCCCCAATAGTAATTTAATTTTTGAAAAGCTAACCTTATTCATCAGTTCTTTGCCCTGGGAGTCCTTTATCCTGTGTTACTGCAAAAAAAAACAAATTTATTTTGCTTTATATTCAAAAGCATGTAACTCTGTTAGATTATATGCAAATGAATGTATCAAGGGCTCACTCTCACACCCCTGGAATACACTGAATATATGCCATTGAATTTAAAAAAGGGTAAGATTGAGTTTTAAGAATAATAATAGTAATTCATAGAGCTTATTATCATGGATTGTTTTAAAATATGCTTTTTTTGACAAGCCAATCACTTTGTGTTATTTTATCTTAAGATGAACAGTGTAGACTCAGGAAAAAAAAGTGGTTGATTTAAATGATGAAACCAAATTTGATGTCTTATTATAATACTCAGTTCAAAGGTGTTTTACTTTGAAATGCCCCTGAAAATTCCAAAACCTTCATAGTGTTGCATTTTCTCCTCTTATCTCCAAAAAAAACCCCAAACAAATAAACAAACAACTTTTTAAATGTTATTTATGTTTATTTTTACTGTGTTGATGAATTTTTAGCTTACAGCTGTATGACTTTGTATTACCATGATGAACATTTCTGTGATCCAAACATGGATGGAAGTTAAGCATGTTAACTTCAATATTCAATGTAAGCAAGTATATGAATATGCTTAAATATGTGTGCTATAAGTGTTTTGATAAACTGGATATTACACTTCTACAACTGTAAAAAATCCTTGACGAGTGTGTGTTGCATACAGAAAATTAAAATTCACTGAAATACAGACAAGAAATGAACAGTAAAACCAAAGATTCTTTTGTTTGTATCAGTCAATTGCATCTTTGTGAAGTTGCTCTTGGATTGCTGTTTTACCATATGCCACATGGATAAAGTTAAACCTGAGAAATATTTAGATAGGAAAATGTCACAGTCTGTGTATTTTGGGCTGAAGATGTCTTGAATTTGGAGACATTAGAGAGTGGAAAAATACACTGAAGAAGTTTCTCTGTGTGTACACCCTGCTCTTAGGCACTTCCAGTGGCCACTGTTGGGTAGGGAATTCAGTGGACTTTTGATCTGCTTTGGTAAAACTGTTCTTAAATATTCTTGATTAAAAGACAAGGCCAAATGTCTTTCTGTGGTATTCAAGCATGAAAGGCTATGAACAGTGTGGTGGTTTGACTCCATCCAGCAACTCAACCCCACGTATCTACTCACTCTCTTCTCCACAGTAGGCTGGGGAGGAGAACTGGAAGAGTAAAATCGAGAAAATTCCACAGTTGCGATAAAGACAAAAAGTTTAAAAGTAAAGTGGAAGGTGTGCATGCAGGTAAAGCAAAACAAGGAGTTCATCCACCACTTCCCATGGGCAGGCAGGTGTTCAGCCATCCCTAGGACAACAGGACTCCATCATGTGTAACAGTGACCTGGGAAAACAAACACCATCACTCAAACACACCCCTCCACACACAACCCTCATCTTCCCCTCAGCTTTATGTGCTGAGCGTGATATCCTGTGGTATGGAATATTCATTGGGTCGGCTGGGGCCAGCTGTCCTAGGTATGTCTCCTCCCAACTTCTTGTGCACCCCCAGCCCACTCACTGGCAGGATGAGGAGCCAAGAAGGCCGTGACATTGTCTAAGAGCTGCTCAGCAAAAACAAAAACATCCCTATATCATTAACAGTGTTTCCAGCACAAAACCAAAACACAGTTCCATACCAGTCACTATGAAGAGAATCAAATCTATCCCAGCCAAAACCAGCACAGATGTCTTGGGCACTGATAACACACAGAATGTGAGAATTCTGATATCATTTTTGTAATTTTTTGTGAGATTCCAGAACACAAGTGACATGTCAATAGGTCTTGTACCTCTCCAAACACTGATGCTACATTCATTGTCATGCTTTATTAATGGCTTCATATTTTATGTGAATCAGTTACATAGTACTTCGTCCTAGTCATGCTCATCTTAGTAAATAAGAAAAAATATTGAAGAAATACTGAGACGATGCTGAAGATTTTAAAGGATCAAATACAAGCAGGTTTTGGGGGGGGTTTGTTTGGTTTTTTTTTTTTTGTTTTTTTTTTTTTTAACATGTTGAAAGCACTGATCTGTTTTTAAGTCTAGGATCCATGCTGAACCCTTTCAAATGTCTTACTTGAGCATCATGAAACTGAACATATTGAAGTTGACTTAACAAGTTCCACCATGCCACAATATTCATCTTGCATGGATTTGAGTTACAAGCAAATATCACCTTGGGACTTCTGAGTTCTACAAATCCTCCATGATCATGACATATATGTCAGAATTTAAATTCTGCAGTACTGCCACCTTTCTTGACATATTCAGCCCTTTCTCTGATTTGTCTAACTAAAGACATACTTTGAAGAACACTTACACAAAGTACAACATTGTCTTTTGATCCTCTTCCCCTAATATTTTTACAATTACAACTGATGATGTTAGTCATTCCATCTCCAAAGTAACCCCTGTATGACTATAGCCCAGATCTTTAAACAAAAATGCCTGGCTTAGCAATCCATATTAGTTTATACACATATGGATTTTTTTATAAAATAGAGGTGGTTTAGATGGGCTTCCTTTCTTCATCCTTTTTGCCCTGTTATAAAAATATAATTCTGTGAAGTCAAAGTGAGCTAAGGAAGCATTTGGCATTCTCTGGACTCAGAGATATTTTATTCAGAAAAGTCTTTTTGAAGTCTCCACTATCAAAGAAAATGGTCTTTTATCTCATCTTACCTCCATACATAAATTTCCAGTAGTGATCGATAGAGGAAATTTGCGAAGATCCTTCCAGTGTCCCTTAGGAATTATCCCCCATTAGGGGATGTGACTGCCATAAAAATGTGAAGCCAGACAATTTGAAGGCTTGGGGAACCTCTCAATATTAAATGAGAAAATTAAAAATATAAATAAAAAGTTCTTGAATTATGTCTGTGTAATACATCTCCCCTTCCTTGTGTGGCTTGTCCATGTATGTAACACAGGAAACACGTGTAACACATGTAACATATAGACCCAAGAATTTATTTAAAATAATTTAATTGAAACCTTAATAGTTTAATGAATGAATCACAGTTAGCCCAGATACAATTGCAAGTGAGCAAGAAAGAACACATCTGTGAAGAAAATATTTCAGGAGCTTGGTTTCTACCCCTTTTCCTGGTGCTATGCTCACCCTTCTCTAGCTTTTCTGGCTGAAGGTTTCATGCTGGTAGACAGCAACATGAAGGGGGACACATGAAGGCAACACATGAAGTCCTTCACCACAAGGCATATGATGTGCATGCCAAGGAATTGTTATTCCTCCTTTCACGATCCATTGGGTATAATTTTCTAATGTTTGCTAATTTGCTCTTACACCTACCTCTTTCTTTGCTGGTCCACAGCTCTACATAACACCCAAATTTACTATATATGTTGCCTTTTATTTCTGTTAGAAATTGTTTCTTTGTTGTTGTCCCTAAAACCACGTGTGTCCAGGTTTAGGCATGCCTTTTTTTGAGTGACTGTGGGGAGTTGTTTATAGCCACAGGATCTCCCATGCCTGCACTCCTCTGTGCCGTGACCTGTGTCCCCATGTCCCAAGGCTGATCTCTCGTGTTTCTCTGCACTATCTTAGTGGGTCAGAACCTTCAATATCCCACACTCTGCAGAATAACTCATTGTTACTGATAACTGTAATCCTGTGGTTGTACCATTTGAAGATAAACACATGTAGTATGAATTAGCTATTGCCACCTGATCTGCTAGAGAAATTGATGTTGCAGCTCAACCAAGTAAAGCAAAGCTTTAGAAGGTCAAGAAAAGTTCAGACAGAGCAGATCTGACAAGCCTCAGTCCTAAGGCCTTGCAAATTCGTTATGAAGCTTATGGCCTGTTTTTAGTTACTGCAGTACTATACTGCAGGGCTGCATGGATACAAGACATATGGTCTTATTTATAATTGTATTCAGTTCTACCTTTTTTCTTTGTATTTTCTGGAGATTTTGTAACTGAGGAGAACCAGATAATAGTAATAGAAACACACAAAAAAAAAAAAAGTTAAAATTCTTATTAATTCTGTTATAGGTTTGGCACTGCTTAAACAATCTCGCTTTTAAAATTATATTTTCTTGTTTTATATTTATGTTGGGAAATTGGAGGAATGTAAAAAAGAACTGTGGAGATAAATTAATCCTCTAGTTTGGCAGAGACATGTCTGTACTATTTGTCTCTTGCTTGCTGTTTTGTGACTAGAGAGGTTTTGAAGGTAGCAAAGTACCTTTGGTGGAAGATTATAGGTAGTGAAAAAAAAATTGTAAAAACTATGTCCTCATTTTATAACAACTTTTTATTGGTATGGGAAATTCATTGAAAATGGATTATTTTTTTTATTATTTTTTTTTTTTTTAATAAGAGCAAAGAAGAATGTGTATAGTTTCATTTAAGAGGTAAGAAAAAAGTATTTCAGGTTCACTGTGAAAGTCTTGGACCACCATAAATAAAGCTGGTTATTTTACAAAAGATGCTAGAACAAATTGAATGAAATCAGGAAATATAAATTGAAAATTGTGTAGACACTTTTGGCACCATCTTGTTCAGCTTGTGTGGCTCCCAGTCTCATCAGATTTCCCTCCTCCCTTGTTGTTCATTTGGCACACATCATAGAAGCTGAGGCTGAGACTCTCTGCTTAGTGAATTGCTGGCCCCACCACTCCACATCAGACTTCCAAAAAAGGAAGAGAAAGAAAGATTTGGTTTTAATGTAACTTTTCATGGGAGAGAATATTTTTTGTACATTTGTAAAGCTTGTGGGTAGCACAGTCAAGGTCAGAGGACAAAACTAACATAGTAGATTGCCACGAGTTACAGTGTAGGAATCGAAGCTGCAAAGCTAGATAACTTAGTGTGCATTCTTGTTTCACATCTTCATAGCCCAGCACTGAGGATTCATCAGCGCATACACCAGGCAAAACTGCACTGAATGTTTGACAGATATAATTGAGGGGAGCACAAAGAGGCTGGCAGGGGCTGCTGTAGGTGTTACCCACAGCGAGTCTGTAACCAAAGAGAAAGGAAGGCACACGCCCCAGAGTACTCACACAAAAGAATTTACAGCCCACAAAAATGATCGATACATGAAGACATTTATGTCAAAGCAAGACTTAATTTTGCAGCCTCAGTGATGTATACAAAGATTGAAAGAAGGGAAGAGTGGGAGAAAAGGATAAGCTTAGACTTGGTGATTGAGTCATAAGCATTAGTTCTGTGATTTACCAGGACCTGGTCTTAACTGCTTGAATACATATTTTCTTGGTCTGTTTCTCTCAGTTTTTTTGATAATTCTTTTCCATCAGTGATTAAAGGACAGTATATTGGCTTTGAAACACCTAACATATATTGAAAACCAGAAATCTCTAAGAATACTTTAAAAATAACCTGAATGACTACAGTGATTCTTGTAAGGTTTTAATCTCTTGTGTAAATATGGATGGTATGCAATATGAGTTATAGTATTTGGATAATAAGGAATTATTTAAGGGTTAAAAAAATTGAGAGTGAAATTAATGATGTGATGTAAAATTATAGAAGATGGCAAACATAGTGTCTAAGCTCAAATTACTATTTTGGCTAAGGTAGATTCTAAAATCCTTAAAATTTCTCAAGGAAAGAATACAAATCAAGAGCCCAGTTTACCTTCAGCTTTAATCTAATTATACTCTTATTTGCATTGTTTCAGTTTTAAATATCAATAGATATCTTATTGATTTGGAATTATGTACTGCTGTTTAAAAAAAAAAAAAAAAAGGCTTTGTCTTATTGCAGACAGTATTGCTCACACTAAGATCGCATTGTTTATAAAACTGCATTTTGATTTAGAAGAAGTAGAAGGAAGCAGCATGAATCCTGTCTATAGTGGAGCTGTTCTCAGTCATTACGTCATTTTTTTCTTTCAGTCTTGAGCGTCTACTTGCTAAAGTCAACTAAAATGTTCCTCTTTACTTACAGGAAGTTAAAGTGGAGCTAGAGTTGAAAAAATGCTGAATGTTTTTGTGCAGCCTTTCTTTCATCCATCACATAAGTAATTGTGACAGCTGAACAAGAAACTACATGCCAAGAAAACTCCCACATTTTCCCAGAAGCATCAAACAGAAGATATTTGTGTGAGAAGGATCATGATCTGTCTCACTTTAAACTTCTGAACTGGTAGTTTGAGCATTTCTGCTGCAGACAACCTCCTTTCTTAAAATTACAAGAAATAAATTATGTGTAGGTTATTTAAAATTTTATTTTATATATTGTGAAATAGCTTCAATCACGGAATCAAAAGCTTTAGCTGCTATTTTTTTTCTGTGTTTTTTTTTTTTTGTTTGTTTGTTTTTGTTTTTGTTTTTGTCTAGCTCTTAGCAGTAATTCTGCTATTGTCTTTCTACTACTGATTGCAAATGCTTCAGGGCAAACATTTGTGGCCTCCTAGTTACACTGAGGCAACCAGAACCGTTTGGGATAATTTGCTGAAAACATTATGACAAATGGATCTGGAGGTTGCTTTACCAGTAGGCAAAGATTATCAGTATTTTAGGACCAATTTAAAGTTAAGATGGCTGGAGATCCCATAGTAACTACTGCACTGGGTTACAGACATTAATGAGAAATCTTTATCTAGCAGGTGAAGCTCGCACACACATTTGCCCTGCTATTTGAAAACAGCCAGAAATTACAAAAAAGAGTTGTGAGGAGTTTATTGGAATTTTAAGCACATGCTAATGGGACATTTATTTCATATTTGTTTTTTCTTTGTAACATCTATTTTCTCTTACCCTCTGTGAATAAACTTCTGTGGTACCTGCTGTCTGCAACAGCTAGCACATTGCAGCTGTACTGTAACAATGGTTTGCATCTCCAAATCAAACAGAGAAGCCTTTACAGCTTCCACTTGAGAACCAGGCTCTGTTTGTATTCTGTAACAAATTTTCTGTTGCTGTGTCAGTCGTAGAAGGTGCTATGCAATCTGTACTTCATGGGATCCTTCTGGTCTTGCTCAAAAATTGTGGTTCATTTTAGCCAAATGGTGGGGAATTAAATAAGACGGTCTAGGGAGGACCATATCACAGATTCATGGAATTCTTTAGATAGGAAAAAACCTCTAAAATCATCGACTCCAACTGTTAACTTGGCACTGCCAAGCTCCACCACTAAACCACGTCCTTAAATGCCACATCTATATGTCTCTTAAATGTCACCAGGGATGGTGACCCTGCCACTTTCCTGCGCATGCTGTTCCAATGCTTGACAACTCTTTCAGTCAAGAACATTTTCCTAATATCCAGTCTAAACCTCACCTGGTGCAACTTAAGGCTGTTTCCTCTCATCCTATCCCTTGATAACTTTACTTTTAATTTAAAAACATTTAATTAGTTCTTATAAATAAGAAGCTGATAGGAGTCCCATTTTAAAAGAGAAATACCCTTAAGCATGGGAATTTTAATCAATTTACCTGCAATGGAATAACAACAAATTGGAGCCCTCTCCATGCCCGCAAGCCCAGCCCTGGTGTGAAGTGCCTCATTGTTTACTACTGGTTACTTGTGAGAAAAGTAGAAGAACTAAGTTGCTCACTAAGTAAAGCTTAGATAAGTCAGCAAAGCATCACACTGTTAGCATGGGTAAAAGGAAATCGTATCTGTTTTATTGTTTCACAAATCGTTTTTCATCTTTGTATGGCTAATAATTAAAAATATTTTGAATTTTCTCTCATAATTTAGAAAGCACACTTGGTCATAACAAGAAGTTTTTCAGCAAGTCTTAACTGTTTTTTGACATCTGGTCATATCTTTCTATAAGCACAAGTAACGTAAGTCTCATTACAAGGCATGGCTACTAATTTAAATTGTTTGGCATTGTTTGAAAAGGGTTTAAAATTTAATCAGTAACCCCTTCATAATCGTTTTTGCTGATGGATATTGTATACTTTCAATTTCATTTTTCATAATCAGTTTCATTTCAAATCATAGTCATGAATGCATAGCAATTACAAGGCATAATCGAATGTAGCCACAAGCAAATTTCTGTTTACCAGCTGTTATTTTACAAGTGAAATTACCCTTAAGTCTTCAAGTTAATGTTTCCTTTCTGCACGTTATCAATAAGTCAAAAAATCAAAACTCATATACTCTTAAATCTTGACACTTTATAATGGATCGGTAGCCCAACACTAAACAAAGAAATTTTCTTTTGTTCATGGAAGAAAGTGTTTTATAATATTTTTTTCTAATTATTGTTTTTATTTTGCTTTAGTAGCTGCTGTTATGAAACTTTTTTAGACGTGCCAAAATTGGATGCTCTCAGCTTATCAGGTGACAATGTTGTTAAATAAACAATTTGGTAATGACTTAATATAAATATTAATTTGACTAATCATTAATACACTATCCCTTCAGTTTTATCAAAATGTGATAGAATAACATAACCTTTTTTACAAGAAAATGAAGATTGCTTCATAAAATAGCTCATTCCAAACAAACCTCCCATGCCCTTCCCAATTAATATTAAAAATAGATAGAAGCATACTTCTTCTAAAGAGAAAACAAATATTAATGACTTAAAGACAAAAATTTTCAGTAGACTGCTACCATGTCATCTTTCTGTAATTCAGCTTTTCTAGCATATTTTGTAGCAGTTGCAGTTATAAAGTCAATTATTACTTTTGCAAGATTTGACATATTTCATTAATTACTCTTGGTAACCCTGTGTTCATTTTGAGACCACCAATGTTTTTGTATTTGAGAGATATGTTGTATATCTGAGCTGATATTGTTATTTACATGCAGCTTATCCATCGTGTGAAAAAATCCTGTTTGAAACTTCAATTTACTTTTCAAATTGAAATTGCTTTAAAGGCTTTTCTAACCATTTGAAGATCTATTGCAAATAGTAATAATTGTTGAAAAGCTTAACCCTTTAAACCTGGTTTAAAATTTTGCTCCTAAGTTTATTTGTATTTTCACTGCTAACAAATCCTTTTATAGTGTGAAAAGTTAAAAGCAAGCAAAAGTCACCACGATTACTCAGAGTAATGTAAAGCAAAGTAATACACAAACTGCAGCCTTAAAAGTTGCAGTGTCATGCTATGGTCAGTTATGAAATTATCAACAGTTTTCTTTTTTGGAGCACATAAATGATGCTTCCACAAAACTCTTAGGGCACACATTGCTAAGTACAAAACCACAGTTACTATGCAAAATTTGTTAATCTTTAGCTGTGAGTACTAACCTTTGTTTCAAGTTTTTGTTTGAATAAGTAATGGTATCTGATAATATCAAATTTGAGGGCAACCTTGCTAACTGTTCTTTAAATTGTTGGTATAGATGATAACAATTCATAGAATGACAACTTTGTAATAATTTTACTAAATGTTGCAGTAACCATGCCAAGTTTTTCTATCAATCTAAGACCAGCAAACATCAAGTCACACCTGTCCTTATTTGCCAAGCAAAAACAAAAAGAAAGGGGTAGTCTAAGTCTACCTCTCAGCCATAGGAATGTTTATGAAGGAATTCTATGTTTTTGAATTTATAAACTGAACGTGGGAAATGGATATGTTTATGTTTCACAGGTTGCCTGTTAAAGTTATCTCCTCAATCAGAACAGCAATTCAAGGACCAAAGACGTAATTAATATTGATAATTTAGGGATAAGAAGAAAACAATGATAATTTCTCCGTACACAATCACAAGACACAGCAAAATAAAATCCCAGATTTTGCATGAATGACAGGGCGCCCTGAGTGAGTGTAAGTGTGTGAGTATATGAACATGTGAAGATGTGACTACTAGTACACCTACCTCATTTACACAATCACACTATCTCATCTCTACATCAGCTCTCACAGATGAAGATCAAAAGACATATAAACCCTGGATTGATTCAAGTTATTCATTTGCAGAGAAAATTAGTTTCAATAAAAGTTTTTAGGAATTTCAGTGAAGGTTTTTGAGAACAAACCCTGCATTGATTAAAAGTCAAGAAACACACAAACCTTGGATTAATCAAAATTACTTGTTTATTACAGGTACTTGTTCACAGAATACGTCAGTTTAATAAAAGTTCTTAGAAAGTTAGTAAAAATAAAGGTTAAATAGTGGAATAAAGTCATAAGGATTTGTCTTAGAGGGAACAGCGATGTTTGGATTGTTTCCTAGTTGTATTTTGGTGTATATTGTTTAAGGTATTCTAACATAGCTTTTACCCAGTGCATTAAAACAACAGAAAGAGGGATATGCAGCAGCCAGCTTAATATGGTACAAATGAGTCCCTCTTAGGGAAGGTGTCAGTCAGGCCCAGACCCTGAGCAGAGTGTGGAGTGCACATGGCCAAGGACAGGACTTCAAAAGGATTGGCTGGGCTTGTGCATTCCACGCCTGTGCAACCACCCCCATCGGGTGTATGAGATCACTTGTGAGCATTAATAAACTGATTTATTGCCTTGAATTCCAGTCGGTCCATGTCACTGTCACCACACTGGCAGTGCTGCCTTTGCTGCTGCCCCTGCCCCCACCCACTGAGAGCTTCCAGAGGGCTTGGCAATGGCTGGAGAGGCAGCAGGGGTTCAGAAAGTAGTCTGGAGTCAGGGTCTTTGCCCTGATTTGGGGCTTCTGATGCAGAGAGCTGGGGCATGGACTGTGGGGGTGACCGGCTGAAGGTCCCAGGGCTCTGTCCATGCCTTGCATGGCAGGGACACCAAGATACTCTCTTCCCTAGTACTCCAGATTTGGTCTCTGTTTTCTTCCCCTCAGGACAGCTCTAGCAGCAGGGAAGTGTAAACAAAATAAAGAAAGACAGAGAAAAAGAGAGAATTACAGCTATCACTTCTAGATGCAGGGTACATGCAACTAACAAGAACCCAGGAGGTGGCAGAACCACCATCACATAGTGGCCTCATGGTGCTGCTTTTAGTTGCTCTGGCCTCCAGTGACCCCTGCCCGCCCTCAGGCTGGACTTAGAGTGTGCCAGCCACTCTGAGGCTGGGTTAGGGGCTCCAGGGGCTGTGCTGTGGGGTAGTCAGCCAGGGCTACTTTAGACTGATTGCTGCTCCAGGGCTGTCTAAGGGGATGGATGGATGGGGCAGGGCACCATTTCAGGTTCCTGAAATTTGACCTGTCCCTTCCCACACACACACACTTGAGTCGGTCTGAGTCAGTAAGAAATATAACAATGCAGTGTCCCATAAGTGCAATGCCGTGCAGGGTGGCACGTGCCCAGCGCTGCAGCGTGTCCAGCACAGCGTGGCCGAGGCCTCTGGGGCTGTGTGGGGCAGCTGCCTGGCTCTCTGGCCCTGCTGCTCTTACCTGCTGGCCTAAGACAGGAGAAGCTGCGGTCTTTGCTGCCTCTTGTGCCTCGGCAGCCAGAGGTGTGCCCTGGTGCTCTCCCTCAGCAGATGTGGCCAGGGCAGCAGCTGCTTGCTGGGTGCCCATGGGGCAGGAGATGGGCTGTGCAGGTCTGCACCTGCCTCTTCAGCCACCCCTCTGCCCACATTGACAGTGCCCCTGATTCCCTTGTCCAGATCATCAATAAAGAGATGAAACAGGACTGGCCCCAATACTGTGCCCAGGGGACACCAGTGGTCACTGGCCACCGGCTGGATGGAACTCCATCCACCACCACTCTCTGGGCCTGGCCATCCAGATAATTCTTTATGCAGCAGAGAGGGCACTTGTTCAAGCCATCAGCAGCCTTTTCTCCAGGAGAATGCTGTGGGAAATGGTGTCAAACACTTTACTAAGGTCCAGGCAGAAAACATCCACAACTTTTCCCTCAAGCGCTAAGCAGGCCACCTTCTCACAGGAGATGGAGTTGGCCAAGCTCCTGGGTGCTGGGGAGGGGCTTGGCCCCCTTGACTCCTGGCACTACTCTCGCCAAGTCAGAGCTGCTGCTCATCAAGGCCTTGTCACCTCTCGCACGGGGCAGGCCAGCAGGGCACCTGCACTCTCTCTCTGCTGTGTCTTGGCGGCTTTGCTGGTTAGAAGGAAGCCCCCCGCTCTCTCCCACACAATCCTCCACTCGCAGGACGTCTGCTGCAGCACTTGGCCTTGGAGAGTAGCAGAGCTCCAGGGGTCCCACGCAACAGTCCTCATTCTGCGACATGGAGTCTCTGAAATGGCTAGGCTGAACAGAATCCTCCTTTCTTCTCATGTTTTTAGGAGAAACCAAATCTAATCAAAAATAAGCAAGGCAAATAGGAGGGCTAAGGCAAGAACTGCAGGGGAACAGCATCTCTTTATCTTGGAAAAGAAATCAAATGAGCTTCAGCGTGACTTTCAAACCACCAGGAGCCCAGCCCTCTCCTCAGCAGCGTTCCTCCGCACTCTCTCTCTAACATGCTGCTTCACAGCTGATGGTGTTTGCACACAACAGGCAATGGGAGCTTCCACAGCACTTTTAGAGCAGGGACATGTCCCTTCTCCCTCCCACCTCTTCCACTGAGCGCTCTCCGCCACTGGTTCCTGGGATCCCAACACTCACAAGCCCATCTTGCACCACACCACTGCACCAGCCCACATCAGCACTTCACCCTCTCATCCCCACATCCCTCCTGCCCAATGCAGTGTCTATCTCCTTTGCACCACACAACACACATCGGCCCCAGGAGCTAAAAGGCTGGCTCTTCAGCACTGTCCCCCCCTGCAAATCAATGACTACAGTGTGATGAAAACAATGAGCACTTCTTATGGATCAAACCACCAGTTTGATTTCAACACAGGCATCTACAAAGCCTGTCATAATTTAGCAGCAGCCCACACCAGACCAGGAACACACATATTGAAAGAAGTCCTCCTTCTAAAAGGGAAGGCAGGAATACACTGTCATGACAAAATACTACAAATCAAATTTCTCCAAAGAAGAAGAAAAGACCGCCTCAGAGGCTTGTACCCTGGTGCACTTCCAGAGGTCCCTCTGCTGCCTTCAGCCTCCAGGACAGCTTTATTGCACACACACTTGCCAACAAACATGCTCAGCTGTTTAAGGACCATGTCCTAGCCCAACTGCTAAATAAGATTCTCTTTCAAATAAAAAGCTTCCAGACTCTTTTCTTTTGACACAAAACTTTATTGGAAACTTTCAGAGCTCTACCTTAAACACTTGGCTAAGGCCTACCCCTACTTTAACCTATGGAATCTAACTCCACTAATTGTCCTATTGGAGGAAATGGAAGGAAGGACAGGTAACCAGGCAGGAATACAGGGAAATTCTAGGGCAAGCTACGGGCAAGTTTAGGGAAACCAAGGCCCAGCTGAAATTGAGCATGGGCAGAGACCTTGAGGAGAATAGGAAGGGCTTGTGTAGGGATGATCCAAGGGCAAGAAAGTCTAAGGCTAATGTGGGCCCTGTGCGGAAGGACAAGGAAGACATGGCTATCGTGGCAAAAGAGAAGGCTGACATTCTTGATGATTTCTGTGCTTCAGTCTTCAAGAGCAAGGGTTCCAGCCTTGCTGTCCAAGGGGAGAAAGGCAAATGCAGGCAGTGGCAGAAGGAAAAGCCTAAGTGCACTGTAGGAGAGGATCAGGTTCGAGATCGTGTGGAGAACCTGAATGTGTACAAGAGACACGATGACCTTCATGCACAGGTGTCGAGGGAGCTGGAAATGAAGGTGACTTCAGCAGCTGCGGATCATGGTCTGTGGATGTGCCTGCTGGAGAGTGCCAGCCCTCTGCCCACAGATGGCACAAGAGGGACGCTGTCCTGCATTCTTCTCCAGTCGTCCATCTTTGCCATATGTCTTCTTCCTCTTGTGATGGCTTGAGGAGGCTGGAGATGTCCCAGAGACTCTCGTCTTCAGACCAGGTGTCTTCCTTTGTCGGTGGCTGGAACACCCCCACCGCTGCCCCTGCCTGCTGCCCACTGAGAGCTTCCAGCTGGCTTGGCGAGGGGCTGGAGGGGCAGCAGGGGCTGTGTGGGGCAGCTGCCTGGCTCTGTGCCCCTGCTGCTGCTGCTGTGGCTGCGTGCATGCCTTGTTGCATGTGCCTCTGTTCCTGTGGCTGCTGGCCACGTGGCCAGATGACAAGTGCAATGCTGCGCAGGGTGGCACGTGCCCAGCGCTGCAGCGTGTCCAGCACAGCATGGCCGCGGCCTCTGGGGCTGTGTGGAGCAGCTGCCTGGCTCCCCATGGGTTCCCTGAGGGCAGGAGATGGGCTGTGCAGCTCAGCATTTGTCTCTTTTGCTGCCTCTCTGCATACGCTGCAGGCACATTTGGAGCCCTCCCTGCTGCCAGTCTCAGGTTCCAGCAAGACTACCATTAAGGAGGGCTTTACCCAAATGGTATAGATTTGGACATCTTCCCCATTCTCCTGTGATGTCCTTGTGTTGCTGCTGTTTTCTTCGTGGGACAGAGGTTGGTCTGGGTTTCCTTGCCCTTGGGAGTCCCTGGAGGTGTCCGTGAGCTGCAAGCAGCGGCCCCCTCCCCTCAATTCTGTCCCTACCCACTCCTCACTGTGACCTTGCAGCTGGCTTGGAGAGGGACTGAGAACAAAGCGTTGTGGGCTCGAGGCCTTTGGGCACATCCTTGATTGACAGTGCCAGGGCTCTGCCCAGGCCTCCCACGGCAGGGACATTGAGGTACTTTCTTCTCCACTTGTGCAGCCAGACTCTGTGTTTTCTTGCCCTTGGGATATGTCGAGGAGGCTGGAGATGTCCCAGAGACTGCCCTCCTCAGAGCAGGAACCTGGCAGGAATGCCCCGACTGCTGCCTGGCTCTGTGCCCCTGCCGCTATCACTCCGTCCATGCCTTTTGCCATATCCCGCTGTTGCTGTGGCTGCTGGCCACGTGGCCGATTGAAAAGTGCAATGCCGCGCAGGGTGGCACGTGCCCAGCGCTGCAGAGTCCTCAGCACAGCGTGGCCGCGGCCTCTGGGGCTGTGTGGGGCAGCTGCCTGGCTCTCTGGCCCTGCTGCTCTTACCTGCTGGCCCAAGGCATGAGACGAGGCACGGTTCTCCTCTTCCTGCACTGCTGCCTGCCACTGCCACTTGTCCACCGGGTGGGAGGAGGACGACGAGAAGGCGGTGTGGGATAGAGACGTCTGCTGTGCTACGTCGGCCCTCGCCGTGCTGTCAAGGCCTGGCCCAGGCCAATCATTCACCCTGTTCTTCCTCCGCCACTTCAAGAGTCCCTTGGTGGGCTGGAACCAACTGAACCTCTTCATCTTCAGCATCTTCCTCTTGCGCTCAGGCACCCAGGAGAGATGCTGCCTCCTGAGAGGGATGCTCTCCTGGGAGTGGGCACTGCAGGGCTCTGTGCTCCATAAATAGTCGCGGGTGAGGGCGGGGCCCTGTGTGTGTCACAATGGTCTGTGGCCACAAGGAGGCCCTGCATCACAAAGGGCCCGGCAACGGGCTGCTGTCACAATGCGCCATTTCCCTGCAGCCCTGGCACAGCAGCCTAGGGGGCACACAAGGCTCCCCCTGCTTTCCCATGCCAGTGGCTGCAGCCGGTGCCAGCCAAGAGCTCCCGCACGGCCCCGGTGCCCACGGGCTCTGGAGGGCTCAGCCCTGCCTGCATCCAGCAGCTCAGGGCGCCACCAGCCCGGGCAGCCAGCCACGGCCGCGGCTACAAACACAAATCCCTCGTGGCTGTGATTGCCTTGCTGAGCTTTAGGCCTTGCCAACCAGCACCCCTTTGTGGGCTTAATTGTCAAGAAGTAAAATCCCTGCACTGTGTGTGTGGACAGGCCTCTTGCACACCAGGCCTTGGCACTACAGTGGGGATGGGGGACAGGGCTGCTGTGTTGTGGCTTAAAGGCAAACCTGCAGGAGAA
The DNA here is from genome assembly GCA_035222235.1 of Margarornis squamiger. Classification (NCBI taxonomy): domain Eukaryota; kingdom Metazoa; phylum Chordata; class Aves; order Passeriformes; family Furnariidae; genus Margarornis; species Margarornis squamiger. Next base: position 9,235,365 of record JAWWTY010000123.1, on the reverse strand, counting down.
ATGAAACCAACTCCAAAAGAGATTGGAAGTCAGGATTACAATTTAATAAAAAATCACAACAAATACAATTATGCAGAGGAAAAATCCGTTTGGCCCACAAAGAAGCCCAGCACCCTGGGGCGTGAACAAAATGGAGCTCGCCAGCCCGTGTGCTGAGCACCACGTGGCCCCCCCTGAGCACAAAGTAAAAGGAAAGAGAAAACCTGTTGCTGAAGATGATGTCCACAGTCTGGTCAGGAGTGGCAGCTGCAGTCCTGTTGAGGTCCCGGTCCGCCTCTGGATGCCACAAGTGGTTCCCGAAGTCCCAGACTCCCAAGGTTATATCTGCTTGGGCTCAGACAAAAGTGCCCACTACCTCCCCCGGGGCAAGGAGTTCCACAATGGGCGATCTACACTATGAGTCATGCGATACTTCTTGATGGCCCATTAGCAGACATGACCCCTCAGGCTGGGTGTGAAGGCACTAATGGCTCCTGGGAGGGGAATTATCACACCTGAGTCATTGGTGTGAAGACAGGCAAACTTCCTTATCTCAACAAGATCCTAAGCACCCAGCTTGTAGCCTGAGGGGCTAGGTGTGTCCTGGGCAGCTACTGCAAAGGATCCATTGTTAGCAGTCCATGAGAACACTACACAGAGGGTGTAGAATACAAAGCCCTGGCCAGACCCACCCAGTGACAAACTGGTCCCAGCCACTATAACCAGGACACGCTGTGCTACTGGGCACCTTCAGCAGGGAGCTCCACCTTCAGCCCTGACTCCTCCAGAGGCTTCCCTTGCAAGGCAAGGAAAGTGACCAAAACTTGGGCCCTTTCCTCCTGGCAGACACTCCTCCTGTGGCTTCCCTTCTTGGCCCTTGCCTGTGTTTGTGGCCCCGCTTTGCATGACAGCTCTATAGCTCTTTTTTTGTGCTGCACAGCACTCGAGGTGGGGCCGCAGCAGCGCACAACACACTGGCACAATCATCTCCCTCGAGCAGCTGGCTGTGCTGCACTCAATTTAGCCATCAGGGCACTGTGTTGGCTCCTACTCAATTTGCCACGCCCCAAGGCACCCTGGTCCCTTCTTTTGGGGCTGCACTCTAGCCTTTCCTTCTTACCCAGACTGCAGGAACATCGGAGTTTTCCCCATTCTAGGCGCACAATGCCTCCCTCATCTTTGTTAAACTTCACAATCTTTGGTGCTTGCCCAGCCCTCAACAATAGTCACAGGAGGTTAAAGGGGAGGCTGTCAAGAGGAGCAAAGCCCATGGCAGTGGGAAACATTGTACCCATATGTGCTGCTGAGGCCGTGTGGCATGTGCAGCTCCCTGTGACCAGAGAAGGATCTCCAAAAGGATCTCCAAATGATTTAGACCAGCAAATCCTTGGCAAGTGAGAGCAATTGCGGGTGAGGATATGCATGACAGTGCATCTGCCTGTCCATCCTGCTCCTCTGTGCACTGATTGCACGAGGGATCTGTGCCCTGCTCCAGGAGAGTGAGCAGGCAGATGAGACTGGTGTGATGTTATTGAAGTGCTTCATTATAGGGAAAGGGTTGATTCTTTGCAGGATGGTTGCCGCTTTGGGAGCATGGGAACTGTAGTTTGCAGCGTGCCCGCGAGAGGAGGTCACCAAGCATGCATGCTCCGTGGATGGTCTTGGGACCGAATGGTGGGGAGTGTCCCGTATTTTCTGCTCATGTGACCGCCTCTGGAACTGCCTCCGTTAATGTGACCGTGTCTGTTAATGGAACCGCCTCTGCTAAAGTAACAAACTGCGCTTCTGGAACCACCTCTGTTAACGGAACTGCCTCCGGGGAAGGGTAGAAATACTCATGGGCAGCCTTTAAGAGAGTGATTCTTCCTTGCACCTCAGTTGTGAAGGCTCTGTGAAGTCACTGCCGCACCTCATGACTCCTGCTTCAGAGTTGTCAATTATGCTGGGTCAGGAGCAATTTCTCTAGAAGAGAACTAGAAAAGTCTGTCTGAAATAATGTGGTCCAAAGTGGGACTGAGGGCGAGGAGCCTGTGGCATGGGCAGGGATGGAGCTGCGTGTGCAGGCGGTTGCGTCTGAAGGCTGTGGCTGGAGCTCCCGGCAGAGCCTGGCAGCTTTGCAGCAGTTTCTGGCAGCCTCAACGGAGCATGGGTGTTGTGGTTTTCAAAAGTGAGCGGGGAAAAGTTAAGGGTGCTGAAGTGTAGTTGAGGTATCAGTACAGATTTACAGAGAAGTTGTGGATAGCCCACCCCTGGAAGTATTTAAGGCCAGGCTGAATGGGACTCTGAGCAATGTGGTCTAGGGGAAGGTGTCTCTGTGCATGGCAGGGGGGCCGGAACGAGATGACCCTTAAGGTCTCCCGCAATGCAAACTGTTTGACAATCCTCCATCTCCCTCTCACACTCCCTGATAAGCCTTAATCTCTCTCCTTGCCCTTTCGTCTCCACAACCAGGCTGTGCAGGGCATGGACATGGTGCCCTGTGATATCAGGGATAAGCTCTTGCTCTGCTGCTGTGCGAGACCTGGGCAGCTGTATGTTTGTGTGGGAGCTCCCTCTGTGTCTTCCCACCTGCCATGCCATGCATTTTAGTGTGTCCATGCAATATAACTTTAGATTTGCATATTATTTTACATTCTTATTCTGTTTAAAATACTAACCTTTTAACTGTGCCTGTTTTGTTTTCTTTGGGTTTTAAAATAGATTCAGCTCAAACAGAATGAGCTGAAAAATCTGGTTCTGCAGTGTATACTGAGCGCCTGAAATACTGAAACAGAAACCTTAAGTTTGAATTTTGTAAGGGCTACTTAAACAACATTATTAGCTTAGGTTTATTAATATATTTGGTTTATTCTCTCTTGTGCTATACATGATCAAAAAATTTCTCATTAAAGTGTGACAGTTCTTTATATTGCCTGTACATAAAACCTTCATGGTTATTGTACAAAAAGAAAAGGCAAATGACAGTTGGTGTCAACACTAAACTGCTTAGGGAAAACTATTTCCTTGGTACGTATGTAATTTAATTGAAATGCAATATTTCATGAATATTAGAAAGTGAGGCTTTATTAAAAATGGCAAGGAAAGTGACTGTTTAGAGTAACAAGCAGCACAAATTTATTCATTCAATACATCACTGAATTATTTAAAACTCAGCAAAGCACAAGGTCATGGAATAATTTTGGCAAGTACGCACTTTTGCATGATGCATTTCCATAATTCCACTACATCTATAAAGTTAATCACAGCTTTGGCATGCAAGCCTGCTTCATGTACTAAGCTGAGCCAGAAAATGGTTCTGAATTAAAACTTAGATAAAAACAAAACTACTGGCACTATAAATGATTTGTGATAGCTGAAAGGAGATGTAAGCTCCATAATACTAACAATTCTTACAAGTATTTCATTTACTAATATCCTATATTTACAAGTGAAAATATGTCACTGCTCTGGAGACACGTTAAAATTAGTGTACCCATCAAAATTATTGTGCACACACACATTTCGATGTCAGAAATCTTCTTGAGGACATACTGTTTCTGTAATGAGTGAGAGCTGACAAGAGGTGTTCTTTGGGCCATGGGGAAGGGAGTTGCTGAGCTACCCTTGGAGTATGCCTGATACTACAAACAATAACCTAGACAAAGTGATATCATTCTCCTCTTTTGCATGTTTTGAAAGAATGGTATACCAGCTGAGAGCTGCTGAATGCATTTTCTGTTTCCACTACACTGCCTTCACACACACACACACACACACACACACACACACACAGAAGTTATGAATCAACCAGTCTTTCAAAGAAGATCAAAGTTTTCATTTGCAGGCATGGTGAACCTAATTTTAATTTTCCATAATTTTCTCAATTTATTTATTGTTCAGCTCAGATTTTTTCAAAATTAATCTTGAAAGATATGTTATTTCTCTCAGTATGCTCTCAGACCAGAGCAAAAGCGACATGAAAGATGCAGCATCCATATTTTGAATATTTGCAATATGACGAGTATACTTTTTCATCACCTTTTATCTTAAGAATTATTTTGTTGGTTTTAGGAAAAATGCAGTATTTAAAGCTATAATTTTTAAAACAACATTCTGGTTCTATATATGTGGTTTTTGGTTGACTTTTAAAGAGTTCTCAGTTTTAATTTTCCAAAGGTAGAGACTTTAATCTTGGTACCCTGTTCTGCTCTTAAAGTGGGTCTATATGTAGTAATCGGTGAGTTTCTGCTGAGGTGATGCATATAGATAACTTTTCCAATCATTATGCTGCCTTTAAGAGAAATTGCTTTATAAATTGCTTTGGACCTCTCTGATTAATAACAAAAATCAATGAGATTTTTATGTTGTGTTTGTAGATACCAAACTTTATTATATAATAGACTTGCAAGTGTTTTAATAGTTACAAGTTGCTATAAATCAAATCTTGAAAGAATTATCATCTTTAAAAATTGATGAAAGTTTCCTTTTGTTGTTAAATTATGAAATAGTTTTCTTACTGGAGGAAAAAAAAACAACAGGGAAAATGGTAGAAAGTTAAGATTATCCTTAGAGTATTTATTAGGAAAAATAAATAGTGGTTTCTTCCACATTTTTGCATGTACTGAACATTGTCACTCAATAAAATAGACACAGTAGTGAATAACTTTTAGTGTTTCATTTGTGAACTTCATTATAAAATTCCTATCACTCTAAATTTGCCATTTATTTAAAACTTAAATAAAAACTGCTTGAAAACAGTTAAAGAATTGGCCATTTTGTTTGGTGAATTTGTCTGCAGACAATCTATTCATATTCATCCGTTTCTAGTTGTGGTTCTACACAGGACAAGTTACAAAATTACTTATAGCCCCCCAGGTGATTTTATCTGTGTGAGTAGAGAAGATATGTACCAATGATCTAAAAGGCTTCCCTTAATATTTTAAGGATATTAAAGGATATTTAATCTTTTAGGATATTTAATATTTTAAGGTGTAACCAGTTTGATCATGAACTACATATTCAGTGCCACAGAGCTATTTAATAAAGCCAGTAGGACTGGCTGGATTAGAGCCTGCTGCAGACTGAATGTTCTGAATTGGATTCCTTTTGGATGAAGATAAACTAGGAGGTAACTCTTGTGGTCATATGAGTGTATGAAAGGGTGAATTTTGTTGGGGGGGGAGGGGGGAACAACAAAAAAAAAACACCTTTGCATTTTTTGCTTCTAATTTTAACATTTAGAAACAAGAAAAGCAACCTATACCATTCGAACTAGGCATTGGCAGTCCAAAGAGTATTATTGGAGCTCTAGCATGATTTTCACGAGGAATATTTTGTGCCTTAATAATGCCACAAGTGCAACTGTGTCTGTCAAATCTTTGGAACAGTTAAGTAGAGGTGATATTACACCTAAATCCGTGATCAGCTTAATGAAGATGATGGCTAAGCACTTTACGTATACAGTTCCACATTATGATGTACAATAATATTCAGTAAGATAATACCCAAGTAATTATTGTATTTTTCTCTCCATCAATCTAATCAAAATATCAGCACCCTCAGAATGCTTGACATTGTTGTTTTAATTATCATGGTCACAATAATTAATCCATTCATTGTATCATCTCTTATTGGCTTTAGACATGTGAATAATAAATACAGAAAATTATTATTAAAAAAAAAAAAGTCTTCCTATAAAACCTCACTTCACATTGCAAGAGAAAGCTCACCAAAATTGTGTGGAACATAAACGGGTCAGCATTGATTTATCTTTAACTTCATTACATATGTGCCTTATTTGTTGGCATTTAGAAATACAAATTTGGAGCTTTATAAGAGGACAGCAAACATCTTCTGTTTGCTTTCAGCCTAACAGTTTGTTGTTTACTTTCTGTATTCATTTAGCTGTAAGTACAAAGGAACTGTCACTCTGATGTGACATTTCGACTTCAGATGTTAGAAAAACAGCAAATTATGCCTACCAAACATGTAGAACCTTTGCTGTCACAAGTTATGCATTGTCTTAAGACAGACTCTTTTAACTGTATTGGTTCCAATGGGAAATCTCACTGCAGAGACAGCTGTATAAGAATCTAATATATAAATCATGGGTTATCTGATTTTATTTCCCCTTTTACTCATGAGTCTTGCAAGCCAGACAGTTCACAGGAAAGGGACCAAGAAAAGATCTGAAAAGATTATATTGTTTTTCTAAATTACTCTTTGGCTATACTTAAGGGAATGTGTCCTGTCCTTAAGCAACTGGCTTGATGTCATTCCCTGAAGATTCTGCTAAAGTGCTTCTTGTGCGACATAACAGATAATAGTTCTGGGGTTTTGAGATGTCTGTTCTTCTCACCCATAATTTAAGTAGTCTTAGGAGGAGCACAAACTATGTTTTTTTCATTTTTTTCCTTTTTTTTTTTTTTTTGTATTAATAAAAGCTTCTTTTTAAAGGTGAATGACAAACAGCCCAGATACTCTATCTCAGATCATATCACAGCAATTTATGTGTGCACCTTCCCAACAGTAATTCCCACTGTAGCAATTAACCCAGATAACCACCCTCCAGAATCAAAGCTGTGTTCTGTTGGCTCCATTTATCTGTTTTTCCAGGCTCTGCAGATCCCTGGAGGAAAAAGAGACAAAGAGAGAGAACAATAAGGCTAGACACACAGGAGAAATCATCATTGTCCTTCAGAATCAGACCTTGGGTGAAAAGGATACTACAGCCTTTCCTGATGAGTTTTCTACAGAGCTGTTCCACCTGTGCTCAGGTCATCTGAGTGGGCTGTTGGTCACACAGGTTTGAAAAAGCTGTCACTATTTTGAAGGAATGGTAACACTGGGCCAGAAGCCACTGTAGATGACTTTGATCTCAGACTTCTGGAAAATTCTTTCCTTTGGGATTGGAACTTGCTGCTTCCTTGGCCACAAGAGTGGAGTTTTTTCCTGGACTTTTCTTAAGATTCCTTCACACATTTGTGGGAAGAGAAAGTCTGAGCCTTGCCTGCAGAGCTGCCATTCCCACAGATAATGACCAAGGTGGACTTATGGAAATGGGAACCTGGACACTACTGGAGAGGTACAGCAACACTGTTGCTGAATGATGGACAGGTCCATGGAACTTACTGGCTCATCTGAAGAATGTTCCTGAGAAAGGTTGTAAGCAACTTGTTCAACTTCAGAACAGATCAAAGATGTGAGTTCAGTGTATCAAACGCAATGCAAATCTCAGGCTGTGTGTATTTTAAATATGATAACTGGGGTGTGAATGCTGCTATATTTAGTTCTGCAACAAAATCCTACACATTGGGGAAAACGAGCAATAGATGTTATGGTTTTGTACCAACACAAAGTTGTACTTTGCACACAGGTTTGTCAGACTCCATGAAATTAATAAAAACTGCTCATCTTCAATGTCTCTCCAGATATTCTGATGCTACAGATATTTCTGCGAGATAAAATATAACAAAAGTAGAACAGGGATAAAGGGTGGTCTTGCTTGTTAAAATGTTATGGAAGATTAAGTTGTGAAAATCCTCTCTGTGACCTTGCTTTATGAATAAAACACTGCTTGTTCCACTGGTGGGTGAAATTAGAAAATGCAGAAGAAAGGAAAATGACAGCTATCAGTCCTTAAGAAGTTATGTCCCCACTGCAACCTCTGTGGGATAGATTGTAGCCCATGCTATTCAAATGAAGACCATTTCAATTCTAATTGCCACTATCAATATGGGAATATTCTAAATAAAAATATCTCCATTACAGGAAAGTACCTATTTACTTTGGAGAATAACAGACACCTTATTTTTTTTAAATTCCTTTTTAACATTTGTACCTCAAAGACCCTATATCACCGTTCTTTTGCTTACCATTTGTTTTAAAAATAGACTGATTCCTCCATCAGCATGTCAATGACACTGCTTAAGTCAGCAAGATTTCAGATTCCCACTAGTGATCTGTTTCCCTCCCTAGGGATCTCTGGCCTCCTTGGCACTGCTACTCTCTGTTCCCATTAGGCAGTGCATTGTGCTACCCCTAGACCACGATTCTAGTTGGCACATGCTCATTTTACTCTCCGTCATATGGATTTTATGTCATTACATTCTATTAGTGCTCTTAATATCTTCACCTTTCTAAATAGCTAAGTCAGTTCATTGTTCTGTGAATTTGTTTACAGCTTCCTTCCTTGATGATAGCTGGATATTCTCAAGAGCCAAATGAAAAGAAAGTGTGTTTAAATGTCATGGGCACCCCAGAGGCTGCCGCAATGCAGTGAAGAAATGTAAGGAAATGGTCTTAACATTTACATCATTTTACATGCAGGTCCATTTATGGCAAAAGAAGGTGACTGTATATCTGTATTTTATGTGAAAGTATTGAACAGATGTATTACAACCTCATTATGTGATAGTCTAATAACCCTGATGTAATTGTTTTTAAAGGGACAAACACTATTTTTTAGTATTGTGTTACACGTAAAATTAAGATAAGCCACGGAGGAGTCAGCTGTGTCTATGAAGTGCTAACTAATGTTACATGAACAACTGCCATGGACCAAGAAACCCCAAACTTTCACAACATACCCAAATCTTCTGCTTTCTCTTTTCTGTTCAAACAAAGTGAATCAGAGCAAACTAATGAAAGGAAATTTCTTCTCAAACACTCTGTCTACTTCTTAATGTTTAAATGTTTTATCAAAGACTATACTCCTGTTTTATTAGCACTACTTACAATCTTGGAGTCTTAAAAATGTCTAAGTGTTTCTATGTCTGTGTCACCTAAGCATTGTACTTTGTTAATAAATTTAATAGAGCTCCAAGCATGACATTTTTGTTATAGCTACAGTAAAGCTCTCCTGCAAAATCTGAGGGTTAAAGTTAATTGACCTTCTGTCTAGAATTGTTCTTCATCGCTTTCCTTTGTTAGAAAGGAAAATGATTGTAAATAGCTGGAAGATTCAACTGTAAGCTTGGATAGATTCTCTAAATATCATTTGTTGAGGGTATTATAAATGTATGCTGCCTAATGTACTGTAGATCAATCAGTAAAATATTTTGCTATATTGCCTATATCAATAATGATGCCATCATACGTGGTATTGCAATGATGTCTCAGGAAACTCAAGAAAAAGGCCTATCAACACTGATAGAAGATAAAATATGATGCTTTTCTCCTTTTTTAGAAAATCATGCTTGAAGATGTTCAAAAGTGTGCAAATTAGAATAATTTTAAAACATTTAATTCCTTTATAAATTTAGAAAATCGGTGAGATTGTGTAAACTGGACAACAGCATTGAATTTGTGAAAAACTTCTTCTTCAACAGCTTTTAATTTACTGTGTCCCACAAAAAAGACTGTAACTGGAGAAGCTGTAAGGAAGATTCAAGTGACTGTGACAGTGGGACTGAATCCTGAGGTGTTTTAGGCCAGATGTTATACATAGATCCATCCTGAGTCTCTGAAAGCCCCTTCACCTTATGTACGTCCTCAAATACAAAACTGCATAGTAAGAGTTAGCTTGGAACTATATGGAAGTTAACTTCTCTAAAGTATTTTCTAATCCTTTCTTCCTTTCTATTTCCACACTTGAAGGTGTTCAGGTAGCACATGGCATTGTTTTGTCTTTCAAAGATTTTAACAGAGTAATAGAAAGATACTCATACAGACACCAGAAAATTTCTTGCAGGTGTTGAGGCATGGATAGAATATATCAGTGTTTTCTTCAGTAGGGCTTTTCATCAGACTTCATAGTTTCATCTTGAAATTGCATTTCCAAATAATCATGGTTGCATTTTTTGCAGGAGAAAGAAACAGTTCTAAGTCTCCATTGCAATTTTAGGATTTTTTAACCACTAATCAAGCCTTGGTGGCATGAAGATAGAGACAAATACATTATCATTTATAACATAAGTTACCAAAGACTTGAAATACAGAATTTCTTAGAGAAAACATGTCAACAAACTGAAAAAATAAATTGAGTTGAATTTTTGAAAATCATTTTGCCTATTTGGAACATACTAATAACTTTATTTTTTTAATATTTTTCAACTATATTATAGTATGGAATTAAGATCTCTTGAGGAAAAAAAAAGTATCTAAACCCTACTGTGATAAGACCGTGCTTGATCCAGAGAATGTGCTTGAGGCATCCATCAATTTCAGCCTTGAAGTCAGCTGAAGAAGTCAAATCTATGTTGTTTCCTTGAACCAATCCACTTGCGTGGAATGAATTCATGGCACAGTAAGTCAGAAGGAGCTCTTTTTCTTGGTCCCAAAAGGAAAGTTTAGAAGTTTAGTAAACACCTTCTACCTAACGCAAGAAGAATGAAATAACCTGTGTATCTAAGTATTTAGTTGAAACTGTTATGGATTGTATATAAACATAGTTGCCTAAAGTGGCACAAGTGTTCACAAGCTTTACATGGCAAGAAGAGTGTGTTAATTATTTTATTTTCATTGCTTTTATCTTCAACCATGTGAGAGTTTATGTGTTGTTTTGTGTTTTGTTTTGTTTTTTGTTTTTTTTCTTCATAAGCCAAAAAGGCATACAGCCTTTTATATTCTTGTTCTGTGAGAAGCATCAGAAAGAATGCAGTAGGTAAGGTCCTTGTTCAATTTATGGCTGTAGAACATCAAATTCCTGTTTAATTCTGGCATTTGATAAATATCACAATGGCTATTACTCATTAAAAATTATAATATTGCAGGAAAAATTACTTTACTTAGCAGTTTTTAATAATACATTTGTGTAAATATGGATATTTTATAGTATCACTTAAATTCTTCTGAATTATCCAAAAGGCTCCAGGCTGTGTTGTGGAATTATCTGAAATTAAAACATCTGAAAAGTTTCCAACTTACAAAGATATTAAATTGTTGAAATGTTTTTTTTCTCCATTTATATCTGAATGAAACTTGGATAGCTTTATGTCCTGTGCACACTGTATTTTCTACAGAATTGTTTTCAAAGTTCAAACTGTCAATTATGAGCTCTCTCAGCAGCAATTAAAACTATCTATTTGCTCCAGGATGTATGAAAAGCACTAAAATTCACATAGTTGTGCTTAGTGGGATAGTTTGTAAAAAGCTAGATGTGACTGAGAAGAGTATTAGTTTCTGTTGTGATGTTTGACCAGGTGGAACTCTCTGTTCTTCTTCAAGAAATTGCACTCTGCAGTAAAGAGAAGACAATACCACTAAATAATAGAAGCTGAAGAAAGGAACTTGGTGCTGTTTTGAGAGCACTTTGTGAGCTAGGAGAAGGGAAGGCAACACTAGACAGAAGAGGCTGTGTTAAACATTGGTGAAAGATGGTACCAGGTGTTTTCATGCCTTAACATGCAGGGAGTTTTGGGAGAAGAAAAAAAAAAAAGTGCCTTTGTTTGTCATTTCTTTATTGTCAGATAAATTACAAAGCAGTCACCAACTCAGCTGAACTGTCATTTCAGCTCTGCTGAAAGGGAGAGCTGCAAACAAGAGGTGGTTGCCATTCTCAGTAGAACAAGAACCGAGTGGGAATTGGAGTGTCAACACTCTCAGGATCTTCCCACATTTTCTTCTCCACATGCCACTGAAGTAGTGGGTGAGTGCCATAAAAAATTACCTTGCTAATGTCTGGTGTTGGAAGGAAACTTTGAGACAGGAGATAAAAAAAAAAAAAAAAAATCACTCAAGATATTTTGCTTCTCTCTGCCCTCAACAGGATTGTACGCCCGTGGAAGAAAATAAATCAGGGTGATAAATTCTGCATCCTACAAGCTTCAAAGGGTAGAGTCTGTATCATACCAAATTCAGAAATGCATCATAATCTCTTAATCTGAAGGTAGAAAGCCTATTTAACATAATATGCCAACCAGAGACATCACAGGGAACCCATCAAAGCCCTTAATGAAAAGCAAAGAAAAATTAATTTTTCTCAGTGACCTCTGCTCAAAATTATAAATCCAAAAGTAAAACACAGGAAAAAAAAGATAATTATTAAGACTTCAAAATCAGAAGAAAACAAGAAGACTGAAAATAATGTGAGGCTGCCTAAGACAAAAATTAAAAACAATCAGACAGAAAATATTTTTGGAAAGGTGAAGTATAACTCAAATTCACTGAGACAAATAGTTAAATTAATGTAATTGCTGAGCTAAACATCAAAACACCAGCTATATTTTGAAAATCCTTTTATACTTCAAATGAGTAAACTTTTCTAAACACAGAAGAGCGTAAAACTCATGTGTGATATGTATCATATCATTGCAAAATTAAATAACGTTACAAAACCAAAATCAATACAGAAAATACCAGCAAGGAAATGAAACAGAGAGGAGTAGAAAATTACTTTTACTTAGTAAACACATGTGTCTTTCTTAAGTCTTTGTGCAATTTGAAGATCTGAACTATGCTAGTATAGACAACTCATGAACTCTTACCTTGTGATCTGTATACTTCAGTTATTACTAAACATAGGAAAAAAACCCAAAGAAACTGATCAGTGTGAAGAAAATTGTCTGCCACATTATTTTTTCTGTCCTTTAAAACTATTGCCATTCTGTGCTAAAGATGAAACAAAGCTCTTTCAATTTTTTCATTTAATAGTAAATAGCTATTTCCTTTTGAAAAAAAACATTGTGGACCATGGGACACCTGATTTTGGATCTTATTAAAAACGAAAGAATAATTGAGCAGCTGCTCTGAAACAGCAAAAAGAGTCTTTTCAGAGTCCAGGTGCACAGTATCTGAAAAAAAGCTCTACAAAGTCAGTTTTGTCCACCTTTTCCCAGAAAATACTCACCTGTCCAAAGCTTTAAGTCAAAAAGGACCAGCCAACAATCCATAGCAACCACTAGTGGGATGCTATTAGATGATGGCAAATGTGAGATATTTCAAGTTAACGGAACATTTTCTCATTACCCGGCTATTTTTTTCTAGTGGAAAAATTTATGAGGAAACGTAATCCTATTTCTAGTTATGAATTTAAAGCTTAAACACTTAGAACTATTTAACATGTGAAAATTGTCAGCTGTTTACAAAAAGACCTTAATGAATGGCAGTATAACCAAGAGAGTGCAACAAGTAAAAGTGAAAATAACAGCTGCCTTTAAAAGAAGTAAGTAAAATGGGGAATTGTCAAATTCCTTTCCAATTACACACTCTAGTGAAAGTATAATTTCATCCTGACTTTAATTAGTCTAATCAAGATAATGGGTAGTTAATTGCTTGGGACTGGATGGTAGATTGGAGAAAAGTGGGTAGAAATTCTAAATGACTGTTTACCATTGAAGCAGTAGGATTGGTAGATCTCATTTTAGGCCTCTAGGATAAAAAAAGTCCCCAACCAGCCCCACCATGCTCAAAGCAGTCCTTGATATTCCAATTATATTTACAAAGGGGAAAGCTTCATAGAAGTTAACAATTCTGCATAGAGGTGCATGTCCCTATAGGTGTAAACTGAGTTTTTCCATTTACGGAGACTTATCCATTAAAATACAGCTAGTCTTACTAGGATTCCTATTAATTCTTCTTGGTTTTTAAAGAGTTTTAGGAAAATTTGCAGTTAAAAATGCTTCTAATGAAATCCGTTAATGACATTTGAAGTCCAAAATTTTCCTTTTAGCTAAAGCAAGAAAATGAAAACATTCAGTACTTTGGAATAAAGCTAATACTTCATTTACAACAAAATAATTCAGAAATCACTTTCTTCTGAATGCAATACAGGGCAAAGAGATGTGCTTGGAAGGAATGCAATTTATTTCCCTTTTCCTGGAGAATATTTGGCATAGCTATTCAATTCCTAATACCTGCCAACCCACAGAGCTGTATGTCATGATGTGAGGTTGCATACCCTGTCACAGAAATACAGGTCCTGCATCTCAAAACTTGTTTGAAAGCTCAACCTCTCTGCAGACAAACAATCATCTGCAAAGGGACTTTGCCTGTGTGAATATAATTGTGTGATTAAGACTTAAAATGTTTTTTCACTCCTGTAAAACTTGATTACTTAAAAAACCTCTGAAAAAGAATGGGGATAGAGAGGGGAAAAAAAAAAAGGAAAAAATCATTGTGTGTTCTTGCAAAATAATCAGAAAGGACAGTTGAAACAAGGATAAGAGACTGCTTGCATTGCACAGATGTTTATTTTCCTTCGAATACCATCAGTACTTTGTGTATTTCAGTCATAAGTAGATTGAAAGTCCAGCTCTGATTTTCTTTAGGAACATATAAAATGGTATTGTTAGCCAACTCAGAAAATAGTCTTTTAAAAAAATTTCTTTTGAATTTGATATGTTCACATTAAAATGTTAGTTTTATTCTATTGCAATATATAACACTTTTTTAGAAAACCCTCAGCATAAAGAGAAAACTTTTGCTTAGATATTGTTTCTTGCTCTTGGAGTAGCTGAAAGAGAAAATGTAATGGTAAACAAAAGCCAAAACCAAAATTACTCTCTCAATATATCACCAGGAGTGATACAGACATAAGCAATTACATCTTTCTAGCCTAATTGAGCACCATACTGCTAGATGGAATTAGGATATAGTTAGAGCAGTGTGGATGCCACGGTGTGGAGTATCTGGATCCTGTTTACATATCACAGTAAGTCCCTTTTAGACACTATAGAACAGAAGAGCACAATTCTTCTGTAGATCCAGCATCATGTTTACAAGCCTGTCAGTGTGGATGGTGATGGTATCTTGTGAAGCTGAACAAAATGAATGTGTTTAGCATCTGAGGAGTTTGTAACCCTCTTAATTGTCCTGAAAAATTTAGGGGTTTGTCCATTCTTTGTTTCATACTTGCATTTATTATATATTTTTAAATATTTATGGAGTCATGTTGTTGAAATGGTGAAAATATCTAACACAGTATTTGGACAATGCCCCTAATGACATGCTTTAACTTTTGATCATCCCTGAACTGCTCAGGCAGTTGGACTGGGTAATCCTTGTGGTTTGCCTCCAGTTGAAATATTCTATTCTATTAGATGTCTAGTGATACTAAGGAAATTCCACCCTGTTGAACAAACCCCATTTTGTGTCTCTGCATTATTGCCTACCTATTAATGTGACATTTTGTCCATACAGTAAAACCTAATAACTGAGACTGTGTTGTGTCTGAGGAAAATAGGTGCTGGAGAGGCATGCAGACTTTTTGTAGGTCTTCAGACAGCTTAAGGTCTCTTAGGTTTCCTCTTTTCCCAACCCTGACTTGTAAAAACTGTATTCCAACCCTGGCTGAGCTGAAACATTGTTTTATGTGTTTGATCATGGACACGTTTTAACTTTAAACACATTAGAGAAAATGTGGTTTATTTGTTTGTTTGTTTGATTGTTTGCTTGTTTGTTTTCAGTTAGGCTGGTTCCCCTATCCCATTTACACTGTCACTGTGACAGTGCAATGAAGACACAGGGCACTATGAAAAAGAAGGGGTTTAGGCCAGGAAAAGTATATATTGAAATACAGTTCTGAGGAAAGACTGCAGAGCCAGCACACCCAGGTTTTCTCATCCTCATAGTGACCCTTGCTCTCTGAGTTTGTGTACTTGGTTTCCTTCTAAGAGTCGGGCTGAATGACAAGGACAAAGGGTCAACAAGTTAATACTATCTCACCTATCTCCCAAGATGCTTCTGGACCTGGCAGCTGTGAAATGCTCCCATTTTCTGCCATTTACACATACCATGTAGACCAAGAACTCTACAGTCATAGAGGAAATCTGTGATAGAAATGGGAATGGATTGTAAGTTGTTCAGGTGAATAGTTTGTAGCTTGTCAAGAAATTCTTTCGCAGAAGGGAATGTGAAGGGTCTGCAGACACAACATAGTCAGCTTTACATCATTGCCCAAGCCCATAGCTATGCTCTGAAAATCCCTGACTGCCTGACTAATGCCTCTCAGAGCAATCAGAATACTCTAAATTGTTTTTTAGGAGCAAACTGACTTGCTAGACCGAGATTCAGAGTTTAATCTCTCAGTGATTTTTGTTGTATTTAAAGGCCAAATAGTCAACCTACTTCTACTCTGTCACAGACTTCTTTATTTCTAAAAACTTCTCAAAATTTCTTGTGTTTCACTCTTTTTTTCTTGAATTTATTTATTTATAATTTTTTTTTTTTTTTTTCCCACCTGCATGTAGTGGCTGTTACTTGTTATATGCATTACACATAAAGATCCTTAACCTTTAGTATTAATAATATGCAAACACTCAGCAGGTATTGCCGACCAAAGTTTAACTCACTAAAAAAAACAAACCCAAATGATGTAGGTTTGAGTTCCACAGTAGTCTTCTCAAGCTTATTTTTGTGAATGACTTTTTTTGTGAAATACTTTATTGAATTTTTTTTTCCCATATTTATGCCTAGCTGTGATAATCTCTCATAATTGTTTGCATAAATCTTCAGATGCAGTCCCCCAATGTAAAAAGCTCTTTGGCAGCCATTCTCTGCAAACCTATATATACTATACAGCCTATACGTACTATGTATGTATGTGTGTGTATATATATATGTATATATATATATATACAGATATAAAAAAAATAAACATCTAATTTTAGAAGGTAGATTTAATGAAAGAATACAAATTTTTTTTCTATAAGATAATGCCATATGAGAACATAAATTGATCTGAAGGGGCTATAACTGTATTAGGTTTGTGTCCATTAGAGAAAAATGCAAACAGCTGGATCTGTGAATGTCAGATACCCAAACAGTAACACAGAGTCATTGTGTGAGTAAATATGCCTATCAAAGATGATATTATTAAGTGAACAATAGCAGCAAAGAAGCATCCTCATCAAAATGCCCCCTCCTAATTGTATTTAATGTCAAATCATCATGGTATTAATGGTGCTGATTATCAGTGACATCCTGCCCTATGTTGTAATACTCTTCTATATCTTGATGAGTAATAGTTAAAATACTATCATAGATTATAGTCCTCAAAAGGATTTTCATTTTTTAAAACTAGGAGAAAATACAGTTTTCACTCTTGTCAAAGTCCATGCAAGCTCCAGAATGCTGATTATCCTCTGCCACTCCCTGCCCTCTCAATTCCTCTTCTTTCCAGTCGCTAGATATATACTTTAACTGACAAAAACCCCAGAATAATTTAAAAAAATATAACAGTTTCTTTTGTTTAATTTCTTGTATGTATAATTCTTAGAAATCAGTCCAAAACATTTTACACAGAATGAAATGTAATGTTAACAGTAAGGCAGATGGAATGAACCAGGAGTTCGGGGAAGAAATGTTTGGGAAAGGTATCATAGAAACGAAGGGATGGGATAAGATTCTGAGTGCAAAACAGTAAGAAAGAACAATAAAGTGCAACTTATGCATTCTGAGTTCCAGTCTCCTTCGTAATCATAGTGTTTCTTTTGGACATAAGTTTTGTACAGTAGCGTAGGAAGAAAAGATGATTTCCCTGATGGCAGCAGCTGGTAATCATTCCTGGATGATGGGATGTGCCGCAGTTTCTGCTACACTAACAACTTAAAAAAACTATATTACATCCACTGTTTCTGCTTTTATTAAATTGCCATTTATGATGCTAGGCATAATTAACACCATTTTCAATCTCATTTGCTTAACTTATTAAAACTTTTTCTTTCCCTTGGGGGGTGCTTTTTTTTTTAACTTGTTTTTTTTTTTTTCCCTTTATGATCTTTATGTTTGCCTTTCTTAATACACTTGTAGCATATGCTTAATTTCTGTTTTCTTTTCTACCGCCACTTTCTTTGTCTGAGTCCAACTTGTATAGATATCGAGTGCTTTTCAGACAATTGTGTGAGTGCACTTTTTGCCATTTATAAACTTGATGTAAATCAAGTATTTAGGTGGACTAGGTTCATACAAAGGACAATGACAATGAAACACTGCATTACAAAATTTAATTTGAGATGTCCAACTATTTCCTTAAATTCATGTTTAGTGTCCACACTCACCTGTCTGGGAAACTTGAGTAGAGTTCACATAAGTCAAGCAATTCACTGGAGAGCTTTTGAAGATAGTTGTGAGGAGACAGCAAAACACTCTCAAAAGACAAGGTCCATTTTTGAGCACACAGAAGTGCTTATCCCACTTTGGAAATCACCCCTGTGAGATTCTTTTCACCTAATTCAAGGAATTTTTTTTTCTTTCTTTTTCCCTTGAAAATAAATCAACCACACAACTAAAAAAAAATCTCCCTGCTGCTAGACTTGAGCATTCCCTTGAGGCTGATTTTGAACAGATATGTAAATTACAACTCTTAGAGAAGAAGGGGGAGTGTAGAATGAAATTGGGATGAAAAACATTAAACATACTCTCTGCATGTTTGATGGTACATATTTTAATTAAAGGGAACTTGGTTTTCAGACCTTGTTGAGCCTCAGAGCTGAGGTGTTTATCAGGCTGCTCAGTGATATCAGCAGTAAAAAGCCATATTATCCATATGGCCAGTGACAGAAACATGTGAATCTTGTCGGTTTGCCTTGATGAAACTTTCACAACCAGAAAATTTTTAGAGTATCTAATGAAACATGAGTGGCTCAGTGTTCGGCAACTGGACTAGATGATTGCTGTAGGTCTATTGTAAAGTAGTAGTAGGCTACAATAGTCTATTCAGGGATAGTGGAGACCATGGACCAAATGAAATGGGTACTGTGGAGTCTGACCTGTGTTTACCCATTCCTTCAATGTAATTTTTAAAGTAGCTTTTGGGGGTTGGACTTTTTTTCCTGGTTTTTCTTTGTATGTTTTTCCCCCCTAATGCTGAAGTCCAGGGCTAGTTTCTGTTTGTCTGTGAGTTAAACAATGATAAAAGCCAAAATTTTTATGAACTGCAACATGGTATATATAGAACCCATTCTGCTCTTAAGCAGTTCTATTGGAAGTCTGATAACTATTATGGGTTTACTGTACTATGGATATAAGAGCTTATGCTTTTTTTTTCTCTTATTTCATTTTCTTTTCTAGCTATAAGATTCCTTCTAGAAAAGGACAAAGAAGCAGACTAAAGATGTATTACAATAGTCTAATTTCTTGATATTAAGCAATTGTTTGAAGTTAGATATTAGATTTTCTTTTTTTTTTTTTAGGATGTGGAGTTTGATTTAAGACCCTAGAGGTACATAGTTTCCCTGTTCTCAATTTATAAAGTAAGCGATTTTGTAAATTGAACCTGGAAATAATACGTTGCTTTGTGCAATTCAGCCTTGGTTTTCCAGAACACACCTCAGAAATCCCACAATCTAACAGTGCACATTTGTTAATATGCAATCAGAAGCCTTCAGAGTTGTCCTTCTTGAAATGTGTAGTGCCTGATAGGTTAAAAAGAAAAAAAAAAAAAAAAGATTTTGTGTTCTAAGTTCTGATTTTCTTGATATTAAATACTGTAACAATAAGCATCCCTATTGCTACACTAATTAACATTCCAGAATACTCATGCGTGGTGGTTTGCATAAAGCCAGATCTGTTAAATTGCTATTCCTACCGTTCCAGTGGCCATTGTCACAGCCCTTGGACATGCAGAAGCTAGGCTTTGGCATAGACCAAGAACCACTTGCAGTAGATAGCTCAAATACAACTACCTTATTTTGGAAGGTAAGAGAATTTTATGGCATGTATAGAACCAATATACTAAGTGTGGGGAAATGACTGGGGGTAGAATCAGGGAAAACCAGGAAGTTATATTCACATTCTAACTGAAGTTATAACAATAAGGAAATTATAGGGTGAAACTGGGTTTCTCCCTGGGTGAAAGGCAGTTGCTGCTCCATGGTTCGGATGTGCTCAGCATGCCCAGCTTCCCTCACACAACAAACACATGTCAAGGGGGACTAAAAGGAGAGTGGAACATAGTGCAGACACCATAACCAGGCTCTGGAGGGGGAATTCAGTGGTATCTTGTAGCTGATAAACCTCGCAGCAGCTGGAAAGCCAAGGGAAAAAGAGGTCTTGTTGCTGAACCAGAAACTATGGTGACATCACAGATGTGATGTTAATGCACACCTCCATTCCAAGGGGTACTCCAGACATAATACTGAAACTCATCTCCAATGTACAAACACCCCCCCACTGAACATGATGTATGACTAGAGTCACTCAAGCTTCACTTTAACATAAAAAATTATATAAAAGTAAGTTAAAAATGGGAGAAGCAAGGGGAGACTCCAGCATAACTTCTGGGATACATCTGTCTTCTCCCCCATGGGGACACCTGTTGGGTAAGAACCATACTCTGTGCATGCTGGTTGATTATCTCAAGCCAGCTTTTCTTAGTAATTAGACCTTATGCATATATTGCTTTGAATGCATTTTTGCTGCCAGATACTATCACCAGCAATCTTCCATTCTCAACCTGTCATAATCTTCTATTAACAAAGAGTGTTATTCCATAAACTGTGAGTGTGAGTCTTTCAAGGGTGCTGGCAGCTGCCAGCAGTGGATAATATACTCACCTGTGGAGACCTGGGAGGAGGTCACTGTTACTCTGTTGGTGTGTGTCCATGAACACGTTAGCTGAACAACCCTTTGATCCAGCGGAATGCTCAGTGAAGGGTCCCCATTATGGGACACTAACAGACTGTCTGGGGACGAGGGTCTTGGCTTTCCTGGGGCGCTGACAGACTAATAGAACGCAAAGGGTTTGAGGAAGTCTCCCCTCTTCAGATGACACCAAGTTTCCTGTCTCATCTCATTTACAGCTATTCCCCCTACTACCAACTAAAGGCAAGGAGACTATAGAAATAATAAAACTCTTCTTGAAAGTAGAATTCTTTTAGCATGCATGGACTAAGTCAGAGAAAGGCCAAAGCATAAAATTAAATATAACTACCAGGGCATACAAAAGATAATAAATAATGCTATGATTAACAGCAAAAGGAAAACTAAGGAAAGTGTTGTCTGCTACTCAGTAGCCCAGAAAAGCTCTCTGAAAAGTAATGAAAACAAAGCTAATAGGTATTTTCTTGTTCAAGTCTTCTCCAGTTTATGCAGCTGGACATTCTCGATGTAAATAACACAGTTATTATCAACCACAAATATTTTGTTTCAGACTAAGGAAAAATGGATTGGGATACTTGAACAAATTACGTTTTGAACAGACTAAAAGAGATAAAATTGATTCAAAGATTTCTAAAATATGATTGAAACAGTCTCAGAGACTGACTGATTATCATTCAAAGATAACAAGCAAGGTTCCAGAAAACTGGAAAAAAAATCACTTTGCTCTGAGGAATCTCAAGAAAATTATAGTGTTGTCAGTATAATTTAATTTATGAGAAAAAATTAAACTCCTTATTACCACCTAGAAAGAAAAACAGCATTATGAGTAAGAGCTAACAAGGAATATCAAGACTAATTCAAGTTACTGTGTTATCTTTCAAGTGAAGGTAACATCTTATGTCACTAGAGAAAAAAAAAGTAGATGCTTTATAAGTGATTTTTTTTTTTAAACCATGTCTCGGTAAGTGCCTTTCAAGAAATGATATGCCATGCATTTCTAGACAAAGCATTGAAATGAACCTGTACAGGCCCTGTTTAGAACAATCACACTACTTGCTTCAGCAAACACATCCTTTAGCTTTTGTGGGGGTTGTTTAGTGGGGTTTTTGGTAATAGTAGATGGTCAATAGAAACTATTGTTGAAACCAGATATGAAAAGTTAATTATGATTCTAGACTCCCAAGATTATTAACTTGCTTTATGATGGTGAGTAAAAAATGCATAAGATTAATTTGTGCAATATTTTTAGATATTTCTTCAGAATTGTGAATACTGAAAGCTTTCTAAAGACAGACATCATTTTTGTAGAAGCCAAGGCTTTGGAAAAAACCCATGTTGTCCGTGATTAAATATAAAGTGTTAGTAGTAGTCCATCTAGTTTCCCAGTGATATGTGAGTTTTGACATAGATGCACTAACATGAAGGTCTTTACCCCAAAAGTTGATGAATGTCAAGGTTTCAGTTACCAGGGTAAATTATTATTGAGGAGGAAGTACTCCTGTAAGTGTAAAGAGTGATATGGTAAAGACATCATTACATGGTATCTATTTGGCAGTTAATTGGAAATCATGGAAGACTTTTTAACAGAAGTTCATAGTAATTTTCTCACGGAGCCAGAGCTAAAGGGAGATTCACAGTGTTGGTTATTCAAAAGTGTCCTCTTGGTAAAATAATAATCACATGAAAAAGATTGAAAGGATGTGACCCAATTTCTCATAAACAGCCTTAGAATCAAGATTTTGAGTTAATCTATATTTGGTTCTTAATCCTGTAAACCACAGTACCCTTTTCTCTTCCTAGGCTAACAGAAGACTAAACTGCTGTATTTTTAGTTAATGTAATCTCTAAAGACTGCTATGAACCATCCACTTTGGATATGGAAACCCTAAATCCTTTTAAGTGCTGATGGTCTGGGTAATAGATATCTTGTTACAGTTGACAAGATGAAATAGTCTCCTTATGAAGTGAGAGTCTCATATTACAGTGTTGAAGGCTGGGTGTTATATTCTAATCCTGTTTGTGATACTGAGATTTATCCAGTTTTGGATTACTGGGTCTGTAAAAGGTAGAAATGGTCTTGTTAAAAGCTCAAACGGGAGAATTACTAGGCTTGCTTTCTGTCTTTACTGAAAACTACCCTCAGTAGATCAGTTGTCAAAATTGTTTAAATCGATCACTGGAATACTTCAGAACATGAGGACTTAGCTTTTCTTTAATGTCATCTTCTTAAACCACTGAAAGTTATAAACAAGCATTGTTCCTTCGAAGTACTCCTTTGATTGATCCATATATATTTTGATTTAAATGTATACAAAATAACGTTACACAAAATAAATTTCAAAGAGAGATTTTATAATTATTTTAGGAAATATTTTTATAATTAACAGTTTTATTGTAGTTGTGTTCATTCAGATGAAAATAATTTCATACAGTGTCATTGGATCCAGTATAATCCAGGAATTAAATTTGCACTGTAAAAATTGTGCAAATAATATTATTTCACTACTGAGACAATGTGTTCAGCAATTTACATCTGGTTTTTATGGAACAAATATAATCTGAATCTCAACATAAATACAACAGGCTTCTTAATCCTGAGTGATATTTTGACAACTTCTATTGTGAACAACAATATCAGGTATAGCATACAAATATCAATTAATTGAAAACTTTCATTCCTGAAAGACACTTCTGAAGAGTCCAATGTGTGCAGTCCATTACTCAGGTGCAATCCTTTATGTGTCCGAATGCTGATATTTCTGTCACTTACCATAAAATAGCATAATAACTATAAAAAATTGCAAATATTTGGAATCTGAATTAAAGAATGTGAGACAAAATTAAAGATTGCTTTTTGTAGTCCGCCTGCTTTTATAATAAATTGCACAGCTCTTCAGGTAGGTCACACAACAGTGCTGTGCTAGCAGTATTCTGTTCCTGATTACTCCTTTCTGACAAATTATCTCGAGATAAGTAATGAGTGATGAAATAGAATGTGAAGAGATAATTTTATGACAATGAATGAAATAGTATTTTGAGGATTTATTTGTATCACTGGAAAAAGGATGACTAAGGAGAAGGCCTTTTGCTAAAAAACAAAAAATTCCCAAAGGAAAAAACTCCTTTGAAAAAAACCTACCAGCTTATGGACATGTAATATGAAAAGATCTTAAAGAAATAGGATGCAGATTGTGGAATGGAAGTTTTGTGACAAGGAAGTAAATTATTTCTTCCTTTTTTGATGTTTGTTGTATCAAGGTTCAGCATATGTAATAAAAAAAAAAATATTTTTAAATGTAATAAATAAAAACCAATGCAAAAATTACTCTAAGTGTTAGCCTTTGGAAAAGCCAAAATTCTCTTCAGGTGCTGAGAAAAACAATCAACAGTACATAGCTTACTGCCTTGCCTTGACAATATATTAATCTCTCAGCACCCTGTATAAAATGGTAATTTAGATAATGTCTTTCAAATGTTTCTCTGACATTTTAAAAATTAAGCTGGAAAACAATTGGTTTTGTTGCTGTTAAGCACAAATGAAACAAATGCTTTAATTGATTGCCTGCTTTGCTAAAGAGAAATCAAAATTCTATCAATAAAGTGCAAAACTCTGGTCAAAAGTAAACACAACGTATGTAATTGATTGTTGGCCAGGTAGTGTTGTTTTGAAAATTAAATGAACTTTAAAAGGGTCTTCAAAATGGAAACGAAAATTAGAGGATGCAATTGAGTAGGAAAACTAACACAACATACTGTATTATGCAGTTATGAGTCAGCAGACTAGCCTTGAAATTATGGGTACAGTTTTAAAGCTTTTTATCTTACAGTCTCATCCTTAACTGTATTCACATAGTACCTGATCCTCTATGGTTTAATTATGTATTCATAATTTATAATGTGTGAATAAGTCACAGAGAACTAGAAATAAAAAATATTACATAGTAGCTTATCCTTTCCCTGCTTTCTTGACAAGTTTCTCCTTCTTTCTCTCCAAGCACAGGAAGGGAACTGAAGAGCAGATATTACTCTTAGATAGGACTTCTTAGGGACAAGAAGTGGGCAACAGAGAAATAAATTTTGTCCATCTCAAGAATCTCACAATCCTTTTTTATAATCCAGTGCCCCAACCCCTACCAGACACCCTACACAGGAGAGACTTCTTGCCTCTCTTATTGAGAGACCTCTTGACAGTATTACATACCATTATTTAATTTATGTAGATTCTCATAGGATGGAAAGACATCTTTAGAGAAAGGCTCTGGCCAAGTTCATTTGGGCTAGTCATCCCAAAGTACATAATCTTATTTTGTTAAGTACATAAGAAGTTGGAAAATAACCAGCCATCATCTAGTTAGTTTTGATCATTTGAATGATCGTTTGCATTTCTAATTTGAATCCCATTGTTATTTTCAGAGGTGACTGTTAATTTACTTAGTGACCATGTATAATTTCATTATTTTTAGCAAAGTTTTGTTTAATTTTTGTTTGTTTGCTTGCTTGTTTAAGGATAGCTCTGTCTACTGGTTTCTGCTAAAATAGACCTAGTATTCTTTTTTAAATGTGTAACAGTGATAAATCAGAGAAAAAGCAAATGGAAGGAACTAGTGGTATTTGGACCCTATTTTATTTCAATCACATCTGGCATTTAATTTCTAAATGTAATTTCTAAAAGTACTATTTCTAAAAAATCTCTTTCTAGATTTGAGGAATATTCCATAGCTGCACCATCTCACAAGAAATTCTCATTTCACTGTCTGCTCAGGTTTCCAGCATGGTTAGATCTCTTCTATATCTTCACACAAATTAGCAAGACTGTTTCCCCCTTTGTTAGGTTTTGGTGCTATTTCTGCTTACATCTTCTTAGTTGGTTTTCAAACTATATGATAGTGTTCATAAGTAAGACAACTTGAATTAATCATTAGTCATTGCGAAGTTTCTGTACAGTACCATTGTAAAGAAATCTTCCTCACAAAGAGCAGATTGCAAGAAATAATTGTGCAGATGCAAAGTTTGTGTTTGAAGACTGTGAGTAGCACATAGCCATTCTGGTATTCACCCCAAGATTTAAAAACTGTCTGCAATATATTGGGTGCTTTTGGCTTTAGGAAAACCCTGAAAACTGTATTCCTGTCACTTTCTTGATATTTTAATTGCATTAATATTTAATTCACAAACTGTATTATGTGACTTTGACATGAATTGCTTCTTGATTTCACTTAAATAAAAACAGGTGTTCTTGAGTCTTCAGTTATTCATAGAGTACACCTGTTCTCACAAAATTTTTATAATTATGGAAAAAAAATAGTTATTCCTGAACAGGAAACAGTATGGAAATTTGAAAGAAAATGTGGAGTACTTATGTTTTTACTTAGGGTGTTTTTAAAGTCATATTGCAGCTGTAAAAAGCACTTGAGTAAGTATTCTGGTATCTTTTAAATGATGGAGAGGCTGAGTTGTAAAAAGATTAAGAGAAGTGCTTAAGGCTATTCAGGGAATTATTAAGAAAACCAGGATTGTGATCTGGCTTTTCGTCCAGTCTTTTTCCACCTTGTTGACACCGCTCATGAAGGGAATCAGATTAAAGTTAAGAGTTTAATTAACAGCATCTTAAGTCTTCTGTTATTTTCTTTCATGTAGCGTAAAGTCAAAATCACTTAATATGATCTACTGAATCATACTGAATCTAACTGCAGTTGAGGTATCTTTAGCAATTACTGTGTTATTTTCTTCTCTGTGTATCTCACATGGATTGGCATGGAATTTGTTTAGCAGGAGTCAACCATGAGTTTGTGTTTTTTTGAGGATATGGTGGTTTCTCTTGAGGATAAGGCTTCTAAGGCTTTCACTGTGATAATTATTACAAACGACAAGAACTGAGAGAACTTTATAAACTGCTAATGACTGTTGAAGTTTGAAAACCACATCTGCCCTTTTCCTGGAATAGCAACATTAAACATCTAAGTAATATTTAACTACTTGGAGGATATTCAAGATGCCTTTTGGATATTAATTTTGTCCAAAGCCGGAAGACCTAGATTTATGTTTACATTGACACATATGTAAGTGTAGAACTACACTGAGGTCTTAACATCCCCTGTATCATTTCTGTAATATTTGGGATATTTCCCAAGCCCTCTTTCCCAGCTTCTAGAATCAGGACGTGTATGGATGTTCAGATACAATATTCTCTTCAGTTTATGCTGTCAGTTCCTTTAGGGAATCCTCCTACCTCAGCAGTGTCTGTTAATGTAGGTACTAATCTTAGGGTACAGAACTGGTAGGGGACACATGAACAAAAATTAATTCAAGCATAGACATTATGCTTTAGGTGCTGCTTGGCTTTGGATTTGTGCCTAGCTAGACAGAATTCACCCCATTTCAAATCTGGGTTCTCCTTCTGCCAGATCTAACAGGTAAGTATCTTTCATTCTGTAATGTTTGTATCAACCATTCTGCTCTGTTGCCAAGGAGTTTACTGGCCAAGAATCTGGGTATATATTAGTGCAGAGAATTCATAAAGGGTGAATTATATTAATTAATGTAATGGCTTTTTTTTTTTTTTTGTACTGTAATTCTCAGTCTATGTTTTCTTGTGTGAGTTGTAAGGTGGCATAATCAGGTGCTATAGTGGAAAGAAAAAGTCCTTTCCTGAATTGCTGAGGGGGTCAGGCAGCTGGGTGAGGGACACAGGGCAGGGCAGGGAGAAGAGAAGGGGAAAGAGCCGATTTGAGTAAATTTTATATCTCAAACAGGAGCACAGGCTTCTTTTCATTCATTTGCAGCACCACTGTCTTAGTCGTGACACAACTGTTCACACAGCCATGTGCTGACTTTGCTTGGAGAACAGATGTGCTGCAGCCTTTTGTTTTCTAAGCTCTATGATCTATTCAGTTTCTCTGGAACTAGCAGTAGTGTGCCAGGAATCAGCATTAGGCTTGATCCTTAGTTAATATATGTTGTACAGTTCTGAAACAAGTGGAAAAAACAATATGCCGTTGGCACTTGAAGGTGCTAGAAATATAGAATGTATTGTAAATAGCAGACACATTTGAGAAATATTGTTGAAACTCCTTTGTTAAATATCCACTTCTGTTTAAGGCTTCATTTGAATTTTAAGCAACATAGACTAGAATGACTGTATTTTTTGTTTATTATCCCACAAAGGAATAGCTACCCTGAAAAAATATAAGAATTTAAAAATAAGTTGATTTTTCTTTCTATGCTATTGGAAAAATAAAAAAGTGAGATCATCATTCTTTCCACCTCCTTTTTTTGCAATTGCATCACCTTTTTCTGTTGATATAAAAAAAATCTACAAAGCATTAAAAGGTCTGATAGTGGTCATGAGTTCATGAAAGCTCCTCTGTAAGATCTAGTCATCATTAACACTGTTGAGGAGCACTCTAAGTAATAACCAAAAGTTTTATTAATGTCCCATGATAACAAATGGTTACAAAAACAGGTGATGTAGTTATTCCCTCTTTGGGAAGATCCTTCTTGACAAATGTCTCATTTATAGGAAACTATGCAGGGTGAGTGGACTTCATTTCTCTTTCCAGGTAGTGTCAGGAGTCTGACTGAATGTGATGTGGTTGGTAAGAAAATATTAGAATGTATTTCAGATGTCATTGTCATGAACACTTAAAAATCAGGTGACTGAGAAGCTCTTTGTATTACACTTGTCCCTTTGCTTATCTCCTCACAGCAATAGTAGTATATCCTCAGTGTCTTTGAAATGTCAGCCAGCTTCAAGACTCTCTTCTTTCTTGTCTTGGGCTCATTGCTTTTCAGGTCACAAATGAAAATCTTGCATAACTCTTTAATTTCTCTCTTCCTACTCAAGTAATTATTATTATATCCAGAAAATTATATTAAAAAAAAATTAAGGTCAGAAAGTCAAGCACTCAAATTAGAAAATATTAAAATTAAAGTTGCCCATACAGCCTTCATTTGGCTCCCTTGGGCATATGAATTATAATGGTCTTTAATTACATCATCACAGAGTATTTTTTATATGTGATCCTTGGCTCCATCAGTCAGAAATGGTACTTCCTTAATTAGAAGTATTCAGTATTTTGTTCTCTTGTCCTTCATCAGTGTGTGGACATGCCTTATTGACTTCAAATTATTCAGACTGCACTTTTTAAGCAGAAATTATTGATTTTTCTGTGCTATTTTTTAAATGGAACTCATTAATATAATGTCAGGAATTACTTTATATTCACAAAACCCTCATAAGGTTAAGGGATTTTATTATCTCCATTTTACAGAAGGGTAGTGGCCATGGAGAGAAATTAAGCTTAAATATATTCACTTTATTTGGGTGCCCAGTTTGGGGTGTCTGTAACCTGTTCTTCTTTGTGCTTGGCAGTGTGTAACTCAGTACAATCTCAGGATATGGACCTTGACGGATTCTCTGTTTCTTCTAAATAGTCATTAATTTGACGTGGGATATATAGTGATAAACCTTCAAAATAAAGAGTAAAAACTAACAAATAAAAGCCTTTAAAAAGTCATTGTAAACTTTGTAATAAAACTTTTTCACAGGGCTGCTAAGAAAAAGGGTGACATCTAATCCAGACCTGCAGTGCAGACACAGCTGCCTTATTTTTACTTCTGAAGCTCCTTCTTCCCTGTACTACATATTCAACAAAAAGTAAATAGATGGTGTAAAGATCTACATGAATAGGTGATGTTAGTACATAATCTGTAAAGATATTATGAATAAGTGTGATTTTCTGAAGTGAAGAACGGGGTATCAATTGACAATAGCAAGTACTTTAATAACAGATATGTACAATGAGTTTAAATCGTTGTTGTGAACATTATCTCAATTTTTCTGTCACTTTAAAATAATTTTTTGCAGATCTCTGAGTGAGTTTGTATGTATAGTTGGGACAAAAGGTGTTATTATATTTATATTTATTGGCTACTTGAATATCAAATAGCTGTGTAATATATATATCCCGGACATATTTTCAAACAAGGAACAGTAAAGCTTTCCCTCATATCTCCTAACCATCTAATCACCAGCACTGAAGTTATTAAATCCCTAAAACAGGCCTCTGGCCTTTGAACTAACAGAGCAGACATAGCACTAGCAGCTTCATCCTCTGAGTGTATCAATTCTTTGGCAGTCGTAAACTATAAATTTTGCCAGAAATATTGACAGATCTTCCCTACTGATGGAGGATCGGAATACCAGGTTTCACTGGGGAACCTGGAGGGATTCTCACTGTAATCAGATGGTTACAGCTATTACATACTAACTTTGTTGTTCCCATTGCTTCTCCTTGGTATGAATATCAACTTTCTTCCTCTACAGCCTACCTCAGTTCTCACTCAGCAGCTCCCTGCTCTTTTCCTTTCTTTCACAAGATTTCTTGCTATAGATCCCATTTATCTTTGTGTTCCCTTCCATGATCAAGTTTTTGATTCTTTACATTTGAAGTGAACAATATTTTCCATTGTGATTTTTGGATGCCAGAGGCCAGTGTCAGCACAAGCAAACAACAGACCTTTTATTCCTTTGCTAGGTGTGTGATGTGACACAAACCTGACAGAACAATGGAGAGGCAAAACCAAGAAACAAACCTTGTCAGTCACACTAATTGATGGACTATCAAGAAACCGCACACAAACCAGGGCATTGCATCCAATAAGGATGGAAACAGAAGGGTTTAAAATAGTGAGAAAGCTCAGTGAGACTAGGCAAACTGATGCAGGAAAATGCAGGGGAAGGGAATGCAGAGGAACAAAGGAGAAAATATAGGGTAAAGGGGGGCTGCTCATGTATAAAATGGGGTCAGTTGCTATGTTATTTGACTAAGCTCTGTGCCTCATCAGACCAGTCTGGCCTATCTTCTTGTTGAAACCTTTCTTAACTATCTCTCTGCATAGTCTCACTATCTGTCCCCTGTGTGAGTGCAGCAAGGCCTGGGTGCCAGCTACAGGGTGGTACCAGTGTGAATGGATTTGACCTGGTGGATACATGCTCTGCTTCATTATGGGTTCAAGCTGCAAATGGGGAATCAGCAGCTGCCATGTCCCACAGCCTGGGCAGGAATCCTGGCTCCTGAGTGCACCAGATTTGGCTCCAGAGGCTGGGCAAGGAGGAAGTCCTGAGCCAGAGCTGCTGAAGGAGGCATCTGCTCATAACACCCCTTCACAGAAAGGTTTCTGCTTGGCAGAAGTACTTCCAAAGATTAAATTGGGCAGCGTATAATTTCGAAGCATTATAATCATAATGCAACCTGATGCTTGGTGCAAATATAATGAAAAGTTTTTCTTCAATATGCAAGGCTAATGATGACATATTTTTATTTAGAAAAGGTTTTTGTGCTATTTATTTTCTAGGTTACAAATGTCTACACACGATAATCTTTTTGAAAAAGTATGATCATGAATAAGATGATGAGTAATTTCAAGACAAAATGAATATGTGGTATTTTTCATCTTATTTAAATAAGGCTTGGTTCAAATTCCTGTTTAAGGTCATAATGTGGCAGAAAAATTCCATTGCACTTAGCCAGGCATGGATGGAATTTGAATTTATAAATATCAGTTGTTTCAAGGCTGTGCTGGGTTACGCATAATGTTCTTTACTGTATATCACTACAGCAGAAAAAGATAGCAGAATTATTTTCTCATGACTATTGAAAACAATGGGTAAAATGTCTACCTCCCACACACTTTCATATGTAGAGTTTTCCCTTTCATAACACTTGCTCAAAATATTATGGTTCAATATCAAGTTGTTGTGGGTTTTGGTTTTGTTTGGTTTTTGTTTTTGTTTTTGTTTTGTTTTGTTATTTTAGGGTTTTTTTCAATAAGCAGTGAAAATGATCTCTGCAGTAACTGGTAGCTCAAGCACTAAGGTTGTTTGAGAAAATTGAATTGTGCTGAGGGGCAACTGTGTTTATGAAGTGTGTAGTGAACGTAAACAAACAGAAAACGATGCATATTCCCTCAGCAAAAGCTACTTCCAGAGAGCAGAGAGTGTCAGTAAGTAGGTGTGGGAGGTGGCTACGGCAAATAGTGCAGAGAGAGGAGGAAAGCCAGATGTTGTAATGCTGTGACACTGCACCGGAGACCAATGTGTAACATTAAAATAAACATTTTTCCTGTTACAGCTGGCCATGCATAGCACAGTGTACAGGCAGAATACATAATGCTGTAGCATCTGCTTCTCTGTAAGGCTTTCATTTTCTTTTTCAGACAGCTATAATCTCAAATCTTTTGTTTGATAATTCAGATGTGCTTGATGGCAGAAAAAAAGGCTGCAGTGTTGTCACAGTCTCTAAGTATATTCCTTTGGCAATGAAAGAGACCCCAGAAATTATGTACAGTACACTGAAGTGAAAACACGAAAAACATTTGTTTTCCTGCCTGCTGCCCTTCAGTCATCTTCTTATCTTGATGCAAGATGGAGAGCAGGTAACAAGGAGTAGTACAAAAGGTAAAAAAGAAGGTATTTCTTTTACTGTTGGAGCAAGTCACCAAAGAATGGACACTTTCAGAGCTGGAGATTGTTGCTTTGTTCACATTTTTGCACTTTAAGGCTTATAAATCTCTTAATGAGGTATGAACCACAATTGGCTTGTACAGATTCTGTTTTGTCACTGAAACCTTGGGGGGTTTTTTTGAACTTGTTTTTTTTTGGCCAATATTTAAAAGAAGTTTTAAATATCCCTACCTGTAGGTATACTCTTCCTATACATACATATATATATATATATATATATATATATATATATATATATGTGGTTCTGGTTTTGAGAAAAGATATTATGATTTTTAATGCATTGACAGATAGCAGGGAAATTAAAAAATTTAATACAGTTTTCAAGCCTCCAGGTCTGACCCCAATGAATAAACAATGACATTTATTTAGTTTTCTGTGGTTTCCAACAGTCCTTCCAGGCTATGGCAGCTTAGTCTTTTTAATAATGTTACTTTGCCTTTGGATAAAAGCCTGCCGCATACACTGATTCCGCAAATGAATGCACAAATATTAAAAGGGAAAAATGGATTTATACCTGAATATTGGATTGATCTAATTACATTATAGAATCAAATAAATCTCTTCTCAGGAAAACATAATGCTAAATTCCATGCATAATTTTGAAAAAGTAAACTAATTGTGTCACTGGCATGTTCACATAGAATGAGATTGAAGGTCCCAGCATTTTGATAAACATACATGCCCTACTGAAAGGTACAGGTTTTTGCTTCCTATTGCCAGTTTTGCTGGACACACTCATGGTCTCTGGCTCTGCATTTCTCCTTCTTTAGATCCTTTGCATTCAATCTTTGCAACACCACCTTTTTTCAGAAAATCCTTACAGCTTTCCCATCTATCTCCTTTGCTGACAATTTCCTCACTCCCTTCCAAGCACCAGATACTTCCTCCCTGCTTTGTGTGCGTTCTTCCATCTCCACCTGAATTTTCAGTGGTTCTTTATTTCTGCAGCTTTTTAAGGAACACGTCATTGTGCTAATGTCACAAGGCTTCAATTTGCCTGTAATCGTGATTCTTTTCTCATAATTACTTTTTTACTCTTTTTCCTTGCATATTCCACCCAGGAAGAAGCCTAAAAACCACTGCAGTGTGATGCCTGAATGTGCAAAGTAACAATTCTGTGTTTCTGTGCTGCAGGATATGGTGGTGAACTTCAGGGTCAAAAGCTCAGGGAAACAAGTAAAGGTGAAAGAAGATAGTAATTTCTTCCTGCATAGAAAAGTCTGGGATTTCCTGTGAAGTGGTTAGAAAAAAGCAGAATGCAACATCGAAATAGGAAGTAGCCCAAAGTAATTTTATGTCTTTTATCTTGCTAGTCAGTGTTTTTCAAAGAGGGTAATACTTGTTGTCAACAAAACAACAATTCTTTTACCGGAACAGTATTCCATTACATTTTTCCTGTCTTGAACAGTATGTTAACTTCTATCCTCCAGCTATCCTTTCTCATTTTGTCAGGTAGGATAGGAAAACTGAAACCTCACTGAAAAAAAAAAAAAAAAAGGCAAACCAGGAAAGAAGTTATTAACTCAGGCTAAGATTATTTTTTCACATTTCCTGCAGAGAAACATTACAAACCAAAGAAGAATCAAACCTGAGCTGCAAAAATATTGCCCCACCTCCACTATTTCTATAGATCTGTTTTTTATTCCCTTTCAGAAACACATTTAGTTGTTTTTGCTGAGACAATGCTATAAAAGTTGAAATAAGACTAGAAAAACCTTAGACTATAGTCCAAGTGGAAGAAAACTCATTGAAATCAGCTCAGAGGAGGCGAGGTTTCAAGTTTGATAGACTTTGTTCATTCCAATATGTCAGTGTGGTTCAGCAGATGACTAGAGCTGAATGGAAAATGAGAATAAGTAGTCAGAAACATGAATGAATCCAGAAAAAAACAGTGACTTAAGCAAAACTGTGGAACATAAAAGGGAGTGGGGAATGCTGAAGAGATGGAGGAGAAAGGGGCATTTGAGAGTCTGAAAGACTAATAATAAAAACACTTGAAAACAACCTTAGGAAATAAATGTTATGATTCTAAGACTTCAGTGCTTTCCTAAATTTAACAGATGAATGTTAGGGAAAAGGCTAAGCCCTCAGGAGTAAGGAGAAAGTAGTGCAGAATTTCACAACCTCTTTATCACAGGCTGGATAGGAAGGATTATCTTTGCTACACTAAGTTTATTTTCCAGTCCTGACTCCTAAACTTGTTATATGAAAATCAGAATAAAAAAATCTCTGGAACAACTGTCACCATCCTGTAAAAGACTTACAGAATAAGCAAAGAGGTATTGTTTAGTAACCATTTAGCAAAAGAAACATTTCTGTAATCAATTATGTGAAAAATTTTCACTGTGCCATGTGTAGCACCCCGGTCCCAGAGCTGCAGGCTCATGTGCTATGGGTTCCACTAGAAGTTTTACTTGAAAGTATATATAGGGTTATTTAATAGCTTGAGATAGTGTCAAGAGAATAAGGCACAGGCTTGTTCCCAAGAGGTATTTTTATTGATAATTTAGGGGAGAAAATAAAGGAACTTGGCAAAAGTTCAAAAGGGCACCACAGAAGCTAGACATAAAATGTTCCACCACAATACTTAAGTCAAAACCCAATCCCTACACAACACTTGAGTAAAAATCCAACCTTTCCAGCTCTGAGCTACCCAAAGCATCAAGAAAGGAGCAAAGAAAGGCAAGCAGAGGGAGCGAGAAGAGAGAAGGAGAAAGAGGGAGAGATGGAACCTTGTGGAAGACCAGCTCTCACACATCCAGATGGCAGGGCTGCAACATGTGTCACACACATGCCTTTGGTGTTACCTGCTCTGGTCTCTGTAGCCAAACACCCCAGGTGGGACCTCTGACCCACTCTGGGGTCCCAGTCCAGGGTGAGGGGCAGTGTTCTCACTGTCCCTGCCAATCTGAGCCTTGATCACAGGTTCCAGGATGTGTGGTATGTTATAGTTTTCCTTGGCTGTTTATGCCGGACAGCTGCTGCAGGGCTTCCCCATGTGGGCTCCAGGGCCTGCCATAAGGGATATGATGCCACCTCCGCTCTGTGAGGTTCAACCCCTCCTTTCCACCTCCACACACCCCTCCCTTGTGGTTCCAACCCAACAATTACTGGTCTCGTGTCTAACACTTTGTGAACTGGACTCATTTGCAGGCAGAAAAAAGCAAGCCTTGTGAAGCTGATCAGTTGAAAGTGCAATAGTAGACTTCAGGTTTATCTATTTTTTCCAGAAAGATTTATGTATGCATACTCCATGTTAAGAAAAGAAAACAAGAAAATACACTAGAAAGGATGCATTTGCACTTGTTTTGACTGCACTAAAAGCATTAATTTAGATTACAGTTGGGTAGTTTAGTGCCTGGTTTAGTCATGGAACTAGTTTTAACTGCTGTTGACTGCAAAACACTGTAATATACTGTTCACCTCAATTATTTTGGTCTACATAGGATATGTGTATTGTTTATGAACTGTTTTTAACATATGATTATAATTATTTTCTATAATTAAATCAGTATATTTTTTACCATTAATAAAATTGAGAAATATAATCATGACCAAAGCCTCTGAAAAAGTGCTAGAATTAGGGGTCTTGTTTCATGAAAGAATAGTGAAGAATTATCCATTGTGGTCATCATTATGAATTCCATTGCTGTCTATTCCTGAAATATGGTGTTAACATTGCAATTAATGTAAGTACTCCATTTCATCTTATACTAGGAAGTCACCATAAATTTATTTCAAAAATCTTAGAGCCTCTGAGTTTTCCTAGGTGAATTGGTGGATTTGGTCAGCTTAGATGATTTCTTTCTAATTTTTCTTAGACTCTTTCCTATTAATTTTTCTAAAACTCTTCATTCCCTGAGATGTTTCCCATCTAAAGTATCCCAGCTGAAAGTCAGCAGAGACTTGAGCCTGGCGTGCACTCTTTGAAAGCAGGTGATCATTGTGCCATTGGCACTTGTTCCATGTTACCTTTTCTGAAGAAACTATGGAAGCATCACGATCAGACTCTTAGTAATGCCAGAGACAGCATTCTTCTGGTTTCAGTCTAATTAAACAATCACTGATTTTCAGAGAACAGTAAGAATCTCCTGATAACCAGGAATTGTGAAGGACTCTGACTCTGAATCTGAAGTGTGAATGAGAACAGGAGCTTAGGTTTTTCTCTGGGTAAACTAGCTTAATATTGTAGCCATAGAGGAACTTAGTTGTTTGACTTCACAGTACTGGAGGATCTGACTTAACATTCCAGTAATTCCTGCACCCCCTCCCCACTGCCAATTGACACCAGGTAGTGAAAAAACAGCAGATATCTGTACATATGCTAGGCCAGCTATAAGGTTTTTATATCATGTAATCCATCTACAAAAAATGGTGGACTTCTCTTTGGTGAACTCCTTGAAGGTCCAGATTCCTTTTTCTAGGTGTTACTTTTAACTCATCTGCTGTTTGTCATTCCTGTTATATCTGTACCTTTCTGCTACACTGTAAAATACTGAGACAGTAATATAGGTGAGCAATTTGAGAAATGCAAAATGATCCAAATGGTGGAAATTCCCTTTGTATTGGCAATGACCTGAGGATGCAGATAGCAAGAAAGACTGATCACCAGGGATGAACAATGATTGAGTGATTCTTTCAAATGAGATAGAATACTTCTCAAACTATGTCAGGTCTCCTTCTCAGGAGGCTGGCAAAGGATGATAAAGGAAATTTCCAGCAAGGACAGTGGACTTTGTCATATTTGATTATAAAAATGTAGGGAGACTTGCATTATTACTTCACTATCCCTGAAAATTGGTTCTTTTACTAGACTGTGTAAAGTCATTTTGGTAGAAGATGAGGTTGCTGCTTCAGTGCTCAAGCTGTGGTCTATAAGGAAAGAAAGAGATGTACAATGAAGTTACACAGATGAAAAACAGTGCTTGACATTCACTATTTTCCCATTTATAGATGAAGCATATCCTAGTACATAGCAAATTATTGCCTTCTGAGATGTAATTCATAATAGTGTCAGTGATTCTAACTTTAACGTGTCTTTATCATTCGTTATTTCTCATCTTCATTTATGTTGTTGCTATTACTGTTTTCTTTCTCATTTGCTGTGTCTTTTGATAAATTAGGTGATGGGCTCTTTGGGGTAGTAACCGTATTTTGCTGAATGCTCTCTGCTATGAATAAGCTCTGCTTTGGTCTCCACCAAATGTTTGCTAACACTCTAAAGAGAAAACAAATAGCTTCAAAATTAATTGTGATCCCTGAAAGAGCTGAAACCAAGGGTCTCATCCTGCATTTATTGAAGATGTTTCACTGTATATCTATTTTGTATGTAAAAGTGGTGTATTGACAACTCTTTTTGACCAGAATAAAAGAAATTTTATGTGTTCCACTCTGTAATGAGACATCTAAAGGCATAAAATCCTCACAATTTTTATCAAGTTAGCTATTCCTTAGTTACGTATCTCTACTATCATTAATATTAATATCTGATTTTATACACATGAGAAAAGCCCCCCTGGTTGAGATTTAATATATGTGCCAAGTGCCAAATATACTTGTCTGCCCCCCTGGTTTGTTTTTTTTTTTCACTGAAAGCACCAGATTGTATTTATTCAGCTGAGTCTCTTGTGCCAATAAACAGTGGGCGTACTGACACCTTACCACAGGTCACTAGGGATTTAGTTTCTTGAATGTATTTGAATATTCTGTTGGCTGATCAAAATACTGATGTTGTCAAAAATGAAATATGGATGTGCACGTTCTGCAGCTCTTAGTTATCATGGGATGTTTCACATGAAATGAGAAGCAGAGCAGAGTTAGTCATGTGAGAATCTTTCCTGCTTTCTCTCTATGCTTCACTGCATCTTGTCTCCATCTATGAGAGCTATACATAGCCTTTGAACACCCAGAGCAATGTACTCAGATAATAAAAGATAAACTCATCAATAAATATATGGAAACAATCGTCAAGTATGAAAACTTATTTTCCTAAAGCATAGGGGATAAATGGATAAATGTCATATCCTGGATTTTTTAAGATTTTAGTATGTAGACAATACTACTATCTTTTTTTTTTTTTAATTCATGAATTTTTATTTTTTTTAATGGAGGAAACATAAAAGGAACTAGAGTTTGATCTTTATTAGAATGCTGTAAGTCACAGCATGAAAAATATCTGTATGTCATTACAAAAGAAAATTTCACTTCGAGTTCATCTTCTTCATCTATAAGCTCAACTTTTGCTTGGCAGTTCAACATAATGGAGAACTGAGGAATTATCTAGGCCTGAGGTTATAGTAAAAATAGGGGCATGAAAAATTAGGAAATATTTTTGACAGGAGGTGTAAAGGGGGTTTGTAAGAGAACTGAAAGGAAAAGGAAAAGAGGGGATATACTCAAGGGTTATATTTGACCAATAATTTAAAATAGTTTCGTTTGTTTGTATGCTGTACTGCAATTTTAATTTAAGTCAGGATCTGGAAGAAGGGTGCTTTGAGATAAAGAGCCAAGTTTCACTTTGAAAATAATGAAACAGAAAAAAAATCTGTTTGAAAATGTAAAATAGATTCTTGACATTTCATATTTTTCCACATCCTTTTTTAAGCCATAACTGTCTAACAGGGCTGAAGTTTATGTCTGTAACATGACATAAGACAGTTTTATATATGAATTGTTTAAGCTTATCCAAGAGTTTCCATTCTTCAGTTTTAGATACAAAGAAATGAATTATTTTTTTCCTGTGCTTAAAGAGCTGAATGAAATTAAAACCCAGTTATGCAGCTTCTGAAATTAGTAGGCCTAGACATACTTGCTTTCACACAGAGTCATAGTGAAAAGCAAAGAATTTTCATATTGTGAATGGGATTCAACCTGTTATGTTTAATTGAAATATATTTCAATGACATTGGCAACAAAATTTGCAAACAGTGCCAATTGAGTTTCATATTATTGACTATTTTTAGTCAATCATAACAAATTAATATTTTCTGAGAAATAGTAATGGATATTCTAAATTTTTACATATACTTTAGAATAAATATATAATTTCTAAATTAGGATGGAGGATTTAATGTGAAATACTAAATATCAGGACTAAATAAAATGGTACAGCTGTGTTTGATTACATTGTAAAGTTCAGTGATTTTTTTTTGTATTTTATCTTTTGGGGTTTTTTTTTCATGTTTTCTTTATTTTCAATTTACTGGCCCATTTAACTTCCCTTAGTACTTAGCAGATTCGGTTCAAAGTTCTAGACCACAACCTGAACATCATTATTTTCCCCTGATGTATCATACTTACAAAAAATGCTGGGTCTCACACTTCTATTGCTATACATTCAGTCTGCTGATGAAGTCAGAGCCTGAAAAGCCCCTTCCTTCCCATGAATTCATTTGTCTATTAAAAACAGAAGTTGTAGACTGTTAATCAGTAGAAACCTCTGTGATAAATAAGATTAAATAATATTAAATACAAGATGAAGAAGGGGGAGGCTGAAGAAGGTGCTCCAAGAGGATTTGAGTGTGATAGGAGGGAAACTCCTGATAACAAAGAAGTGCAACTATGCCAGCTTTATAAATCTGTATATTATGTATGAAGTAGATCTACTTTCTTTATTTTACATGTATAATTTTGTTTGTGTTATCTGAGTTTTAGAGATGAGCCTCTGGTATGCTCTTTAATTTGATGGTTTCCAAAAACATTATAGGAGAAAATGTGGTCAGATTGCCAGTACTAGAAATTTGTGTCATACATTCATAAAATTTGACTTTGTGACTTCACCACATCTTTCTGTTTGTTATTCACTTGTCTTATATCCAGTAACTATATAATACACCTTACCTGTGAAGAAGTTTATAAGGCAATATATGTTCATTGCTGCTGCAATAGTTTCATAGAAAGAATAATTGAATTTTCCTCTTTCACTGAAATAAATTCTTAGTAATTAATGACAACTTTCTGGTTATTTTGTAGTTTAAATATTCATTGTAAATTTGAGACATACTTTTTATTATTGAGTATGCAGGTCTTTTAAAAATGAAATAGCCCACTTTGAGCAGATTTTCTTTGAATTCTAATGTTATTTTTCTGTTATAAGCAGCATGTTCATTTTACAGGATCATGTCACTCCTTTAGTTTTTTTGTCTTCCCTTTGCTGCCCTCTCCCTCTCTCGCTGACTGCCTATAATTGTAAAACAATAATAATACAAACAAACAAATGAAAACAGAATACAGAATAGTCAAATGGCTTTATATAAACTTCTTTGGAATAATTTTCAAATAAGCTCTTTTTTTCTGCTATTTTAATTTGGAAGTGAGCCGTTTGCCCTCTTAATTTAATTCCATAAGCTCAGTTGCACTAAAGGTTTGTCTTAATGGGTTTTTAAATATCCATTGTCAGGATGCCCTGTGGCAATCTGGTTGTGATTCTTAATGGCATCCAGCTGGACAGGAATGACTGCATCAAGATGTACACCAAAATCGAAGTTTTTTTTTAGCTTTGAAGTAAAAACCCAGTACTAATTTCATGGGTGACTCTCATCTGCATTCCATTTGCTTTTGTGCAGGTTGTTGAAGGCTGTCTCTGGAAAAGCCAAAGCTAAAGTAGATGTGCTGACTTGGAATTTGAGGATGTCAAAGAGCTATGTATCATGGAAAAAAATGTTGAGGGGAAACAAAAAGGTCTTAAGTTCTCAATAAATTATAATTCCTATAGGAACAATAAAAAAATCTGCCTTAGGTTTATTCCTGATAAATTGACAAGAACAAGTAAAAATACTATTTTGAGACATCTCTTACTTTCTTTTCACTAATCCTATGTTTTGTCTGCTATTAGTGACACGCTTCTACGTATAATAGTTCTTTCACCCTGGTATTAGCAAGTTGAAACACTACAATTCTATATAATGGCTTCTTTATGATTTAAGCATGGAAAGATTGGGAAGAGGCCATTTGAATTCACAGGTGATTATATCAAGTTTTCAAACAGCTTAGTGTAGTGAAAAGACAAAAGAGTACTGTTTTATTTCCTTTGAGAATATTCAGTTAAAAAGCCCATTCCTATCTGCAGAAACACAATTATGCCACCCATACTTTTTAGCTGGGGAGAGAAGAACAGTTTATTGGATCATTAACTCAAATTAGTATTTTATCCCAGGATTTTCCAGATTTCTAAATTGAAATAATTTAAATGCGGAATATGAACATGTCCCTATATTCAGAACAGAAGGAAAGGAATTAGTGAGCACACTGAATATTTTGTGAGGAGGTTGCCACATTCATACTGGACCATAAATTTGATGTCTGTTTATAAAACATGATTAAGAATATGAGAGTCACAGAGACAGCTGTAACATGAGGTTAATCCTCATTTTCACTTTTAATGGGATTTGATAATTGATTATTGTTGTTTTGCTTTTCTCATGGTACAGATGATACTTTGATCAGCTCAGATGAGCAAATCATGATAAAAATCATTGCTGTGTGGGCAGTAAAACTGTTGCTTATGTTGGTAAAAGTGTAGATTACATTTTTATCAAATGCACAGCTGCAAGCAATAGCCCCATTCTATGCTGCATGATAAAATAGTTGTTAAAAGCAAAGAGATGATAATTATCAGGAATCTCTCCAGCTACACAAATAAAGTGTCATATTCAGATTTAACATGGAGCAACAGTGATATCCCTGGGAAAATTATGCATGAGCATATTGTAAACTTATACGCTGGGTTTTTTTATTGCAATAAAACTTGTGGACAGTGAGTGTAAGTTAACTTGGAAGTGCTGTATAGAAACAAGTTAGTAACTTTTTTACTACATAATAATTTAAAAGACAGCTGAAAGGACAAGAATGCATCCTTTGGTATTTTCAGCAAACTGAATTTTCTGACACTCTGTACAAGGGGAGTTCCTGAAGTAAAAGACTGTCATATACAAAAGATAGACTTGCTTAGCTATAGATGGCTTTAACTACACTTACTGAGTTTTCTTAAGTAATTTCATCTACTGTGTTGTCATTACTGACCTTTTTATCTGTTCCTCTGGTCCTAGTTTTTCACATACTGAAAATTCTTTGGGCTATGATTTTAAAAACACTTGTGGAATTAAACACCTGTTCTATGAAACAAAGAGAGAAAAAAAAAGCACTAATCAATACCTTGCTGCTTTAAAACTCCCACCCAATGACTGCAGAAAGAAAGACTTTGAAGAATTTTCCTTTTTGGATTTCCCCTAGTTGTTAGACCATTAAATATATTTTTATTTCTTATTTTTTTTGCATCTTTTTTGTTGCTATTCCCAGAGTTCATTTTGATTTTCATTCAAATTTAATGCCATTTTTCCTTTCCATGCACCCAGTAGAGCATCAGTAGTTAATGGCATCTTGAAATATCTCCATTTATTTTTTCTGCCACTTTTTTGACAAAGAAAGTAAACTTCCTTTCTCCTTCTCCATACTGTTTTTCCCCCTCTTTTTTTTCACAAGCTACACTGAACAAACTGCTTTGACTTTCAAATGTCCCACTCTCATATTCTCTCCTGCTTATTCATTTGCTTGGGACAGCTTTGAGATCAGTACATTCTGCTAAGGACCAAAGGCAATTTGAGCATATGGTAACACTCCTAAACTATGCAGATAATTCAGTAACCTACTGTTTCTACCAACAATAACTTGCTTTTCTCATTTATTTCTATTATATACACTTGTTAAGAAGCATCAGTTTCCAAATGTGTCAGTGTGTGAAGCAATTTACATTATTTTCTCAGGAGTAAAAACATACAGTTCATTGTCCTGTACTGAAGTCTAGAGTAAATTTTTTTCTGTGTTTATCCAATATTCTAGCATGAGCTTAAAAACTTAAAGGCTAGAAATAGAGAAGGCTATTGAGCAATTATCATTAACTGTGATTTTTATTCAGTGAGTCATAGAATCCTAAACAAGGATATGCAGCTTGAACATTTAATAAGCTACCCCATAGAAATGGACTCAATATTGTGTTGAAGGTTTATTTTAAATAATCATCCATGTTTTCTTTCTCTCTTCATGAAAGCTCTGAACCATTCTAATTCAACACAGAAACATTTACTGTCTGTTAAATCCTAAAAAAACACAAATAAAAAATAAAGGAAAAGTACCTTTGTTTCAGAGTAAATTTTTTATAGTAAGGTAGCTGTGACTATATATGACTGCAAATATTTTCCATAAAATGAAAATGCATTTTTGTAATAGGCTTCTGATCAAATACAAACTGTGATGTAGGAGAAAAAGATTTTGAAATAAAAAATAACAATACAGATCTCACAATGTAACAATACAGATTTCACATTCACTTGATTTGGAGAGTGACCATGTTGAATCTATGTTAAACAGCTCACTAAGTAAAGAAATGACTTTTCAGAAAATATGTTTAGAATTTGAAATAATGACACAAGTAAAAGCTCACTATATTTTCCATTGCTGGAGTATTAAAAAAATTGCCATTACATTAAGTGACAGCCATTTCTCTTTTAAGTAGCATACATATTAGATGGTGAGTAAATTAATGTTTATTATTTTACTTGCTACATTATTTATGATTTTGTGCTTGCCATGGACACTGCCAGTAAAGAAAGTGTTCAAAACACAATGGTCCTCTATATAAATAGCCTACTGCTCCAGCTGATAATGGCAAATAACATATTGATAAACACACAGGTTCTGAGCATATTTATTAAAATGGATATGTTATAATTAAATTTAATGGGGATGCCATTTTCAGTGTTTAGATAGTGACATTGCAGAGAGTAAGATAAAGTACATAAGAAATGTACACTTTCTATAAATTATGTTCCCAAGACTGCATTTTGGAAGAGGCATAGCAGAAAATAAAGATGAAGAGATC
Organism: Margarornis squamiger; assembly: GCA_035222235.1. Lineage (NCBI taxonomy): Eukaryota > Metazoa > Chordata > Aves > Passeriformes > Furnariidae > Margarornis > Margarornis squamiger. The sequence continues at coordinate 9,191,530 of JAWWTY010000123.1, read as the reverse complement.
TTAGTCATGATGAATTATTCATGTTGTAGCAACAGGACAATATTTATTCTCAGTAATGCACTTGTACCTCTGGAGAGCTGAAATGCATCAGAGCTTGTTTATTGTTGATTTATGATCACAAAAAATAAGAAGTATTCTATTGTTGTAATTTTGGGAATGACCAAAATTTCTTCTTAGAAGACAAAGGGACTTTTGCTTTGTGTTTTGGTGGGGTGTTTTTTGTTTGTTTTTTTTGCTGGTTTTTGTTTGTTTGGTTTTGGTTTTGGTTGGTTGGTTGGTTGGTTGGTTGGTTTTTTCCCATCATGAATTCCACTGAAAAAATCAGGCTTATGACAAAATAAAATACTAATGACTTACTCTTATTAGAGCTACTAAAATTAATTTTCTGTGATCTGAATACAAATACATAGAGTGTTCTCTGAGTAAGAAAAAAAATTATATTTCTGTTTGTTTGGGGTTTTTTATCTTTTTTTTTAATACTCTGTGTACCAAAAATAAATACTGTTTTACCACTGAAACTTCTGCAAAATCTGACGTGATTTTATGAGGTCAGGCCTGATAAAGGTATACTTGCTAATAGTAATGGAATAAAAGCTGTTTGATTAAGAACTATGACTATGGGAAAGAAATAACTGTGTGGTTTTTGTGCTGCTCCAGTGTCTTTCAGGGTCTGAGGCTGCCTTCCTTGGCTGGTGACAGGGAATGTTTCACGGAAAATAGACTTCAGAGGAGCTGCCTGCCGTTTGCACTGACCAAAGGTGGAATTTCCTCCTGTTGCAGAGGAGTAGGCTGATGCCAGGAATCTGCAGTCCATACAGCCTGCTCCCCATCTTTCCTCATGAAATTTCCCTTCTTGACTGTCACCTGCACTGTCTTCATTTCAATTGCATGAGCAATTTGCTTATAACTCTAAATAGAGGTGTCTAAGCACCAAGATTAGGGGCTTGTGGTTGATTTATCCCCCTCACCCCATCAACGTGTTTTTTGTAGCAGATCAAATATGTAGAGAGTCTTGATATGCCAGAAAAGTGAAAGTTCTTAGCAAAAACTTGAAGCAGAGAAATGTCTTCCATATGTGTGAATAACTTGGCATGATTGACATAGCAAGGAGATTGATTGATTGCTCTAAGTAAGTACAAACTACATAATAATGAAAAAAAATGTTATAGAAAGATATATAGGAGGCGATAGGGAGATGATTTGGGACAGTCAGCATGGCTTCACCAAGGGCAAGTCCTGCCTGACCAACCCAGTGGCCTTTCATGATAGTGTGACTACATCAGTGGACAAGGGAAGGGCTACAGGTGTCATTTATCTGGACTTCTGTAAAGCCTTTGGCATGGTCACCCACAGCTTCCTTCTCTCTAAATTGGTGAGAAATGGATTTGATGAGTGGACTGTTAGATGGATAAGAAAGTGGTTGGATGGATGCATCCAGCAGGTCATGGTCAGTGGCTTGGAGTCCCAATGGACATGAATGACAAGTGGTGTCCATCAGGGGTCCATATGGGGACCACGTTATTGAATACTTTCATTAATGACACAGACAAGGGACTGAGTGCACCCTCAGCAAATTTGCTTATGACACTAAGCTGAGTTGTGCAGTTGACACCCTGAAGGACAGGATGCCATCCAGAGGGATCTGGTCAAGCTTGGAAAGTGGGTCTGTGTGAGCCTCATGGGGTTTAACAAGACCAAGTGCAAGGTGCTGCACCTGGGTCAGGCAATCCCCAGTATCAATCCAGGCTGGGGCATGAACAGATCGAGAGCAGCCCTGCTGAGATGCATTTGGGAGTGCTGATGGATGAGAGGCTTGACATGAGCTTCAACATGAGCTTGAAGCCCAGAAATCCAAGTGTATCCTAGGCTGCATCCGAAGCAGTGTGGGCGACAGGTCAAGGGAGGGGATTCTGCCCCTTTTACTCTGCTCTGGCAAGACCCCACCTGGAGTCCACCTCTGGTGTCCCCAACACAGGAAGGGCATGATCCTGGAGCAAGTCCACAGGAGGGTCAGCAAGCTGATCAGAGGGATGGAGCACTTCTCCTATGAGAAAAGGCTGAGACAATTGGGTTTGTTCAGTCTGGAAAAGAGGAGGCTTTGGGGTGACCTAACTGCGGCTTTCCGGTACCTGAAGGGACCCAACAAGAAAGACTGAGGATTTTTTAAACGAGAAATGTAGTGACAGAACAAGGGAGAATTGATTCAAACTGAAAGGAAATAGATTTAGATTAGATGTTAGTAAGAAATCCATTATTGTGAGGTGGAGCAGCCTGGGCAGAGAAGTTTGCCCCATTCCTGAAAATCTTCAAGCTCTGAGCAATCTGGCTAAGGTGTCCCTGCCCATGGCAGGAGAGTTGGAACTAGGTGAACTTTAAAGTCCCTTCCAACCAAAACTGTTCTATGATTCTATGAATAGTTATAAGCTGCTCATGGAATAAAAATTACTAAATTAGAAAGTCCTTAAAATGTTTGCTGAAGCTTTCTAGCAGGTAAAAGCTGGAAATACAGGAATTTACAGGAAATACAAGAAGATGGAATCTTTCATTTGAAATACAGGAAACAAATGTCAAATAATAAGAGGTTTCTAAGACAGGGATCAATAGTTTTATGAAGGCAATTTTGTGACATGGGCATTTGATGTGACCAAATAACTCAGGGAATCCATTTCTGTGCAAGATGCTTCAGTTCCTCTGTGCTCCATGCTGTAAGGTTGAATGAGTTAACCTCCACCCTGGATTTAGCAGTGAAGAAACAATTTTCCAAGGCTGTGTAAAGCCCAAGAACTGGAAATAAGGATTTAGCGTTAAAAGGGAGCTGGTAGATATAAGCAACGAAATTCCCAGAAGGGAACTGTGGGATTTAGTTCCTTGTGGATGCAACAAAACTGTATTTGAAAGTTCCCCTCAGAACAGAAGACTGTTTATCTGAGGTCTTCTGAGTGTCTTCCCATGGCCCTGATCATCTCCACATTGCAGAATGTCTTTCCCCATCACTGTGACTGCACAGTGAGCCAGCTCGGGAGAGCAATTCAGCTGCAAACCTGGGGGTGTGTCATGGGTTTCCCTGATTAGGGTTTTTGTTGTTTTGTTTTTTGGTTTTGTTTTTTTTTTTTAATATGAGGAAGAGTGTTAGAAGCCTCTGTTAGAAGCCTCTGGAAGTTTTCCTTATCCTATAGAGCAGAGCCAATGAGGGTCAGCTCTGAGGAAAACTTCCTGCCTTTGAACCATTAAGTTACGCCCCTGCGTGAAAATGTATTTAAGAAGTTGTTGCAGAGTTAGAAATTGGCAGCCATGGATTAACAACATCACAAAGCAGACTTCAAGGTCAGTGCAGGAGGGAGAATCAGGGGGAAGGACCCCACAGATCAGGGAGAGGACTTAAAACTATTATTCCCTGACTACGTGGTGATG
>JAWWTY010000123.1:9163421-9188019 GCA_035222235.1 Margarornis squamiger | reverse complement strand
GAGGGAGAATCAGGGGGAAGGACCCCACAGATCAGGGAGAGGACTTAAAACTATTATTCCCTGACTACGTGGTGATGGCCATGGTGATTACAAGCTGTCCCCTTGAAGCCCATGGGATCCATCGGGGTGCAAAGACCCCCATGTCGGAGCAGGGGGAGGCATGAAAGAAGCCATTACCTCGTGGGAGGCCCCCAAGATGGAGTGGAGATCCGGCAAAGATTTGTGGCCGAGACCCACGGAGGGAGAAGCCCACGCTGAGCAGGTACAGCCAACTTATCCATCAGAGACTGCACCCCATGGAATGACCCATGAGAGAACAGAGGGTCTCTGTCATGGGAGGGACCCCATGGAATGCAGGGGAAGGACTCAGAGTTATGATTCCCCTGTGACTGTGGTGACGACTGTGGTGAAGCAAGCTGTCCCCTTTGCAGCCCACGGGAAAGCCCCCTGAGACAGAACTGCTGCTTAAGTTTTGGACTTAGATCTGTGAATGGCTGACCCAACAACAACTGACTGCAAACCTTCCATTCCCTGTTCCCAACATGGTCAGGGGAAGGAGGGGAGCATGGACAGACCGAGGGATGGTGGTGCAAAGGTCTTTGTAACCTGTTTCTATTTCTTATTTTTAGTTTTTAGTTTGTTAGTAATAAATTTAAGCATTATTCTAAGTTCTGCTTTGCCCGTGGTATTAACCAAAGCTCCTCTTTTGTTTATCTCTAGTTGTAAATTCCTAGCTGCCTTTTTTTTTTTTTCTTCTCTCTGGGAAGGCAAAAAGGGAAGGTGGGGGGTGTTGGGGGAAGAAAGACCTTGAAGTAGTTTTGCTGGACACCAGGCATTTATCCAGTCTCAAATCACCACAGGCTGAGTTGGGGGTGGAATGGTGAAGAGAGCCTGGTGGGGGGACATGACAGTTTTCATCCAGAAATAGCTCCATGAGCTGTCATCCTATGAAATCACAGTGGCATTGTGGTGACAAAAAGGTGGTGATGGCTGAGGGTCCTGCATCAGCTGGGTAGACTAAAATTTGTCTAAGTTGTTAGGCAAAAAAGTCAACGAGAAAAAGTTGCAACAAGGTAAGTGATAGGTCCTGTCTGTCTTCCTGCTGCAAACAGATTTGGACTGTCTGCTGCACAGCAACAGGCGAGTACTGGATCCCTCATGGCACTCTGCTTTTGACCTCCTACAGTTCTATTCAAAGTCCTCCTCAGGAGCTAAGGTTACTTAAGCTCATACTGAGACTACTGGGTTAAAACTATACTGTTGAACTTTTTGGAATACAAAATCTTATAAGGGAAGAATCTGAGCATTTTATAAGTTTGTATCTGAGGTTTCTTTAGAAAAAAAAACAAACCTCTGTGAAAAGCTTCTTAAAGCAACTCAAGATGTGTGGTGTCTCATTCTCTGTGAAGTTCATGAACTAGGCCTTCAGCTCAGCAACACACACTTTAAAGACTTCAAGCACATAAAGAGGCTTTTCTTCAAGGTGTGTGGACGAGACTTTGCAGGATCAGAATGTATCAAAGTAATCATGACTAGAAAACTGTAAAATTGAAGTTAGCACATTGAAGGCAGGAGATTAAATTGATACACATTCACTCACTAGAAATCTGGCACTCCAAGCTTTGCTTGTATTGCTTCTGATAATCTTCTGAATTGACAAGATTAAAGTAAGCTGTTAGAAGGATTTATTGAAATCTTACTAGTACGTGGATTGAAAAACCGCTACCAAGTTGTCATTGAAATCATGAAACAGAATATGTAAAGTTTGAAAACTCTTGGTATTATATTTTTTCATAATCGACAACGAGCTGGTGCTGATACTACCAAGAATTCTGAATTCCTAATTTAAAAATAAAAATAAAAAAATCATATGTTTCTGCTTCATCTTTGTCATCAGTAAAACCCTAATTTCAGTAAAATTGCTCTGTGAAAATGAAATCTTCACAGTAATTTCAAAATTAATGCAGAAGAACTTTTCCATTATGCATAATATGTGAAAATCATATGCATTTGCCATGTAATAGAAGAGAAAGTGAGATAATTTTTGAAGTGTTCAGCATACATAAATTTTAAAAAGGTTGGGGGAAAAAAAGGAAGGGATAATCACATCAAAATTCAATTAGAGTATGTTTTCTTTCAGAATTTGCGTGAAACACAATTGGTTGATTTGAGGTTTTTTTTGCTGTTTTTATATTACTGTTATTGATGACCATGATGATGACAATAATTTTTTTTATTTTTTTACACTATACCCAAGGAACCACTGAACATGGCTCAGGAGTACAGGAGAATATGAAATGTAATTTAATTCTGTACTCAAGAGGGTTCTTAATGGACTAGAAGGATACTGAAAATTTTGTCAAAAACACAATGAATTGACTTAAAAGCAAACACTGGAAATATTTTAACATATACCTTCACACACACACACACACAAATGGTGTTGAAATGATAGAAGAACCTATTATGTGAGCTTTTCTCTTTTATTTATGATAGCATTAAGGTCAGAATATTAAACAGAGAATGCTTAAATGAACAGCATTACTGATTAAATTAGATCAAGAAGAATGACAGACATATGAATACAATTGCAAGAAAGCAATTGATGTGTCCAAACCCACAGGCAAACCTGGAAAAAAAATAAAGTTAATCAACTTTATTAAAAAAAAAAAAAAAAAAAGAAAAAAAAAAGAAAAATGGGATGGCTTGTATTATTAAGAAATAAGCATTGTTTCTTTGCATATCAGTGCCAAGAATGTAAGTCATGTGGGCTGCTATCCTAAGGACATCTCAAATTAATTAAAGGAAGAAAGTAATGTGGTATAGCTTCTGAATCTGAATGAGGCTAAAGGAAATAACATAAATGTTTTTCTTATAAACAAAATGCAAAGAACAGCTTTTCTAAAGAACATAAACAACTACAACACCACCACCCCCAATTATGAAGCACATAAGTTCATCCCTGGCCTATGTGTGTTCTGAAATCATCTGAGCTTAGTGATCAGAAGACTCTCAGATTTAAACTCTTGAGAGCTTTAACACTGGGAAAACATTTATGTGATTCATAAAAAGGGCACATGATAGATAAGAAGTATTTGTCACATGGACAAAAGGCAACAAAAAACGTACTCTGAAATACATTATTCTTAACCAGGGGATGTTTGAAATGGAGGTAAAGAATTCAGAAACCCAAGAAGTAATGATTTTTTTTTCTGCACAAAGCAACTTTTGTTTGAAAAATCACTCTTACAAAAGGAAATTGTTATCTACCTAGTACAAATTAGTAGGGATGGAGTAAGCTTTCTGTTTTTCCACAATCTCACCTCTGCAACATAGCATTCTCACAATAGCTGTCAACTGTTATTTGGCACTTTTGAGGATGCTGTTGTCTTACTGAAGCTTTCATATTTCTGTGTCCCATGGAAGTTGTGCACTCAGTAGAAATGAGTGTCAAAATGCTTTTGATTAAGGGTTCTGAAAAACATTCCTGTTAAATCTAAATTATGCTTACATTTTATTGTGTGGTTTGTTCTCTCCCTGTGCTGATAATTTTTAGTTTATTAACTAAGGAAAAATATTAATGAGAATAGGAATATCAGTATTCCTTTCCTTGGATTCTCAGAGTATCTCAACCAGTTTCAGAAACTGTTGTCTGATGAGGATGAGCAAAAATAGTGGTTTTCTTGACAGATGAGTCTCAAGGAAAGCCCTGTGGATGGGTAGTTTCGTCTGATTCTAAATTGAGTTCTGTGGTTTGGCTTTCCAAACCTATTTAAAGAATAACTAGCAATCATAAAAAACACAATATGCAAATAAGCTGTTTAATTTGCAATCCTAATTTAGATGTTCTTCTAACCATTGAAAAAAATAAACTATTCCTTTGGTAAATCTGCCAAACATTTTAAATTGTGTGAAATTTTGTATTTATGTTTTTGTTGGTTTTCTGATTATTTCTCCATCTCTTTTCTGTGGTTATACTGGATTTCAATGACAGGTGAATAAAACTGTGAAAACCTGTGAAATGATTTTTTTTCCCCTCAGCTGACATTTGAAGAATTTCAAAATGCATTGTGATTAATTTCACGTTACTGTTGTCATATATGATTTCTCAGAGTCCCACTCTGTTCTCAGACATCTTACCCTTGTTACCTGAAGAGTTTTGTTTGTGATGGAACCTCCAAAACTCCACTTGAATGCCTAAGTTAAAATAAGAGGCAGCTGTTCTAGGAAAAGGGAAATACTTGAAACTTTATGTCTCCTGAGAACACGGAACATTTAGGGCATACCTGAGTATTTATCAAGCTTGATTTTTAAATGAATACTTAGCAATTATTTTTTGTGATGAGACTCTTTATATTTTGTATTTAAAAAATAAAAATAAAAATACAAAAAAAAAAAAAAAAGCCCACTTCAAAGAAATAGGTTATTTATGTATCTAAGATGTAGTTGCCATTGAATCATGAAATTTAAATTGTGTGTAGTAATACAGTTTACAATAAATTTGATTATCTTTAGGCAAAGTGACTGGTCCAAAATCTGCCTGGTGAGTACCTTCAAGATCAAATGCTGCCTGTAGTGACTGCTGAAATTTGGGGAGGGGAGGACCAGAGGACTAATGTTGAACCACCCAGTAGCAATAGAGTCAAAGCGGGGAGGAGGAGAAGTCAAAGAAAATGAAACTGCAAATGAAAACACCATGAAGAATGGTCTCACCATTAGGGAGCATAATAAAGAAGTAGTGGGACAGGGATTCTGTGAAAAATATTAGAAAAGCAAATTATGATACTCTTTGACATTGTGTGAATCTCCTCTGCCACTGTAAAATCACTACAGAAAGATGTTACTTTAATAACCTCTATTATTTAAAGAAGCTCATTAGCACCTTTGTAAAGAGCAACATTGCCAGTATTGTAACTTTGCATGCAGAAGAGCTATCATGGGGAGGGGGGGGAAACACGCCCATTGCAAAATTAATATTTGAAAAGTTCCCTACATAGTTTGCACTGAATCCTACATTATACAACTTATATTTTCAATTGAAAATAAGGAGTTAGAGGTGGTAGGGATTTATATTGTTTATAAGGATTTATCATCTGAATAAACTGAAGGTTATGAGGTTTTTGAAAGCATATAGTTAAACTTCATGTGGGCAACTCTGAAAGCTGAAAGGGTAAGAGCCAGTGGTCTCTGAGTGAGTCTTACCCTTCAGCAAAATACTTCTTTTTGCTCAGTTGCCCATCTGCAATATACACTGTCACTGTATCCAGTCTACTAGCAAATTAAATGAACAGAGGGGTTTAATTTCAGAATTATGGTCTCTCTTCCAAAGGACACTGAACTGGTTTGGGGTTTTTTCATACCGTCATGAATGGAAAACAAAGAAGTTGTTCACAAAATTTGTAAAATATCCAACTATGTAATTCATAGGAATTTTACTTCCGTACATAATTACTTATGATGTTTTATCAAATAGATTAAAACATTTCCCCTAGGTTTAAGAGAGGAGAGAAGGCCTGGGTCCTTTAGTGAGCAATTTTGTTCACTGTGTACAGTTGGAATTTAATTTTGTCTTGCAGCTTGAGAGATCTCTGTCAAGAAACATTTGATTAGCCAGTTATTGCACAAGCACAAACAAAATGTAGTCTCTATTATCTTACTGCACAAATTAAATCACAGAGGATTACCATTAACCAATGGGAAAAAAGCAGTTTGAATATCAAACTTCTGTTCTTCGCAGCAGAGTTTATCTGAAAAGTCATGTAAGGTAAGGTTTTTCTGGGGTTTTTTGCTCACATTCCTAAGCTCCCCATAGCCCTATAGCTTTTCTCTAGTAAATTTTTGTTAGATATTTCTTTATGGCAGAGATTATATGTTTATAGTGCAGTTATTATAATAGAATCCTGCTCTTAATGGAGCCTAGGTATTGGTGGTTGTTAAGATGGAAAGGTAACAATGTAGTTTTAATATTTTATTTCACAAACTCAGTGAGAACTTACCTTGTCTCAGAATTAACAAGTGTTAGAAACTGAAAAGACACCATAGAATGAGACGGTTATATATATATATATATATATATATATATATATATATATATATATAATCTATAAATATATAAATATATATATATAAAATCTATAAATATATATATATATATAAAACAACTAAGAAATAAAAAAAAATCTTGGGCTGTTCTAACATGGTCTCAGAATCTTCTCTGTGAAATTAAAAGGGAATGAAATGACTGAATTGCAAAGACAAATCTCAAGGAAAGCAAAAGTATTATTAAACTTGTGCTACTCATGGCACTGTATGTTATACTGATAAAATCTGTGTGGGTTTTTCACTCTAAGCAGCTCCAGCCTATGTGAAAAAGATAAGAAATAAGAAATGAGAAGTGTCAAGCAATGAAAATAAATTGCAGGTCTTTTTAATTTTCAAGTATCTGGGTTAATAAAAGTGAGAAGGAGGAGGGATGCTCTGTCTCAGGACAGTATGGAAATCTGTTCCTTGGTCATTACATCTGAGTCAGTCCAAACCAATTAACTAACCAAACAGACTGCATATTTCGTGATTAGATGATCTCAAACTTGCTACTAAAATTCCATTGTTGTTTCTACCACTTCTATTGATTAGTTTATATTTACTTAGAGCTCTGTTTTAAACGAAGGTGAGTACTATGCCTCAAGAGCAAAAACCTGGTGCATAAAATGCACAAAATCAGAGAAGAGTTAGATAAAAACTTGGTTTTCATTAAATGTTCCTAAAAAGAGAGGAAATTCTTTTGCCTCAACAAAGTCAAGAAATGTGAAACAGGGATGAGCAACACAATGCTTGGACCTTATCAGTGAACTACTCTTAGATTCATTCATAGATTCATGGAATCAGAGAATATGCTGAGTTGGAAGGGACCCACAAGGATCATGGAGTCCAACTCCTGGCCCTGTGCAGGACACCCCAAGAATCACACCATGTGCCTGAGGGCATTGTCCAAATGCTTGAACTCTGTCAGTTTTGGTGCTGTGACCACTTCCCTGGAGAGCCTGTTCCACGACTGAACCACGCTTTGGGTGAATAACTTTTTCCCAATGTCCAACCTAAACCTTCCCTAATTCAGCTTCATGCTGCTTCCTCGGGTCCTATCACTGGTCACAAGAGTGAAGAGATCAGTGCCTGCCCCTCCTCTTCCCCTCATGAGGATGTTGTACCTGCAGTGAGGTCTCCCCTCAGCCTCCCCTTCTCCAGGCTGAACAGAAAAAGTGTCCTCAGCTGCTCCTCATAGGGCTTTCTCTCCAGACCCTTTATCATATTCATGGCCCTCCTTTGGATGCTCTCTAAGAGCTTAATATCTTTTTTATATTGTGGTGCCCAAAACTGCACACAAGACTCAAGGCATACTAATGTACTATAGGAGCCACATTAAAAAGACAGTTCATTACATCAGAATATAACTTTGTAAGTAACTGGGGGATAGGAGAGTATTTTTGGACTGAAATATGTGGGTTTTAATATTTTTAAACCATATCTTTAAGTGGTCATAGTGCAAGCCTTAAAGAAGTTGCTGTTTTACCTGTCAACTCTTATGCACTTCATTTACTCTTTGTCAATATTTTTGTAGAAGAAATTCAGAAATTTGTGTGGTTTGTTTTTTTGTTTTTTGGTTTTTTCTTTTTTCCCCAATAACGCAAAGATTTAGTCACTCTGTTTTCAGTTAAGTGATGTAGGTTGCAAATAACCAATATAGCTATCAGAAACCAGATAAATTTTTTTTAATCTTCTGTCATACCTAAGGATCTCTGTTTCCTCATCATCTTCATTCTTCAGAAAATGTATTCTTTGAAACATTATTTGTGTAAAGTTTTTCTTAAAAACATTCATAAAACTGGTTGAGCACAAGCATACTCCTATAATATTCTATTCTGCCACAGGTACCATTTTAAACATTTCCTTTGTTGGCAGGTCACATGCTAGGTTATAGTTACCAAGTAAAGAAATACCTCACTGCATTTTCCCTGTAATAATTTTGGAAACATTTTTTCCAAAGAACAGACATGTTAGACTTATTTAAAAACAGAGCTAACAACTTTCCTTGAGAGAAAGTAGAGCAAAAAATGTTGATACCTGAATTTTTTTATGAGAAAAAAAGGAGCAAGTTAAGTAATTACTAACAAAATTGTACTTCTATTAGAGACAACAGATATTCAACACCACTTTTAAATAATGTGTACATAGAAACTCGAAAACTTAAAATTCCACAGATGATTAGAATAGAAACTCTTTTGCAGTCATAGCTCCTACCAAAACCAACCAACCAAACAAACAAAAGAGCACGTATACAGAAATTATTAGGTTTCTTCTTTTCAGGACTGAAGAATCTAAGAGCTGTCTTTAAAAAAATAGCACAAAATTAAAACAAAACAAAACAAAAGCAAACAAAAAAAAAAACACCAAAAAACCCTGTATAGAGAATGCAACAATGTGAGAACTCATGTTGTTTATTTCCACTAAGGGAAGAAATTATGTTGTCCTCTACAACATCCAATCTGCATAAGGTGTTCATGTGATGATAATGCAATTGTGATATTGCTGAAAAGCACTCTCTGAATCGGAGGTGTCCAGAGAACAAATCAGTTTCAATGCAATTTGCAATGTTCCTGTTGAAAACAAACCTTTTCAGTATTCAGTGTGGATGGAGTCTTTTTGTATTTAGTTTTTGTTGTTTGTTTTTTTTTTCTTTTTCCCACTGCAGTGGATCCCCATATTGTTCCTCATCTCCACACAGACTTGCAGAGCAGCACAGAAACCTGCTCTCCTTTCTCTCTCTGTGTTCTAGAAGGTGGCTCTGCTCTCTCTCTGTTTCAACCTGATGCTGGGAATTTTCCCTTCACACAGTGTGCCCCCAAGCCTCTGGTTTCATTCCATGTATTTAAATCCCTGTCACTCACACAGAGAGTCACTGGTCTTGTCCAGTGGTTTGTGATTGACATCCATTGCTACCCCTTTAAAATGGCCTATGTCAATCTATGTAATGGTGGGTCACCTACTGCTTAAACCCAGGGCAAATGTCAGTCTGGAATATAACACATAGGAGTTTCTGAAATCTTGGGCTGTTCCTAGAAATTCCAAGGTCTACTTTTGTTGAAAATATTGTGACCCTCTCTATTCTCCAAATTGTCTTATGCTGTTCTTGTAATGAAATAAACATTAAATAAGATGTCTGAGAAATGCTCACACTTACCAATAAAATTCAGAAGGGGACAAAGTCATCGAAGCAAAACTAAACTGTTCATTTAGCAAATCCAGCTGAATTGGTGTGTCCCCTCTGGCCTAGGAGACAGACACAGACCAGTAAGAACCAGAGCCTTTTATACCCTATCCTGGCTGGGGGGTCCCTCTTCCATTCCTATGGGCTAGTACTAGGAAGCTCACAGCCTGGCCTGATCCACCTACCTGCCCAACACCCCCCCTCCCTCCATAAAAAAGGCGTGAAAAACAGGTTAAAACCACCCCAAGTTCCAACTGCCAGAAACTCAACTATCACCTCCTCCCTCCTCTCCTCTTTACCCGTGCAACTGGCTTCAGCAAAGCCCCAACTCTATTTCTAACAGACCTTGATAAAATGTTTATGAATTGGTTGAAGACATAGGAACATTTAAGTTCTCGTAATTTCTGTAACCAAGATAAAACAAGGTTTGAGGAATCAGAAGGTGGAGAAATAAAGGCTCATAGAACAGAAACCTCCTGAGACAAACATGCTCACGGCCTTTTTTTTACCACTTACCATTTAGAAACTTCTTCCTAGTAATATTTGAATCAATTCAGTGTTGAAATACTAAAATTTAGCCCTTTAAGATTAGAAGAACTTTGTCTGGTATCATTTAATTTTTATGAAGTCTTATAGATCCACAAAATCTTAATGATGTGTACATAGAAGGAGTAGAAGTAACTATGTATGGTCATAGAAGGAGAAATACTTATCAACTGTTTACTAGTGAATGTGCTTTTTTATGTGTCTGATACTACTGGAGCCAGCCCTGAGTGATAGTTCCGTTGTTACTCTCAAGACAATTACAGCAGACTGGCAAAGCTGAGATTAATGCACAGAATATGTTTGACATTTGGGCAAAAATTCCACCCCTTGTGTATGTACAAGTATAATGAAAATCCCATTGCCCTTTACGGAAACTTATTTTCTAGATTATACAAATAATTATGCAATGATGGAAGAAGAAATAAAAGCTGAGGATGAATGCTCCTTAATAATTTAGCAGTGTAGTATTTAGTGGTCAGAAATGTCTTATTTGATTATTTACTCTTTCTTTGGCTGTGTACTTCTCTCATATAAGAAAAAATCTAAAAATCATTTGGAAAAAAAAACATAAAAAAAACAAACTGGTTACCTCATTAAAAGAAATAAGGAAGTTTTTCTGTGCCTTACCAGAGTCATTCATTATCAGAGAAACAATTTAGTTTAATTTTTCTTACCTTAGGTATAATCTTCATAGGTGGCATAGGCAATCACATCAGAATAAAAGGAGTGTGGAACTGCTTAAAGAAGTATTTCAGAATATCTCACATTACCTAATTTTATGGTTTCAAATGAGAGGTAAGTTCACTGTGTGCTGAACTTGCTTTATAAAGTGCACTTAGGTTCAGATCTACGTATCTCTCAATGACTTGATGTTCAAGACAGATGTTCAAGCATTGATTTGCATTGATTTCTAAAGGAGAAATATTAGAATGAGTGAGACCTGCTTTGTATTCAACTGGTATGTAATTAAGCCTATCTATGCATACATTATCTATAGAGAAACTTCCCTAGTTTCAATCTTTTTTATATGTGTAATTTTTTTAGATGTATATAATTCATGTATGTGCATAAAGGTGTGCAAAGTTGTATGCATGTCAAATCTATAAAATTATAAATATGAAAACCAAGTATAAATTTGGGAGAATAACTTGAGCATCTTTTAAAATTATAGCCTGTGCCTTCAAGATTAAAAATAACTCTGATGTGTGGAATGTAAGGAAAAGTAAGTCTGTGATGTGTTATTTTTTTTCAGTGACTTGAGGAAAGAGAAGGGAGTGTTTATATGAAGAATTTAGTTTTAAGACACATCCCTGCCCCTGTGTTATAGGGGTATCTCTGATATCCATCCTCTAGATCTGAGGTTTAGAAGAACTTTATTGCATTGTGACAGAGACATAGAAAAATAGTGACAGGTATTTCATTTAATAAGTTTGAATATTAGACAGTAAATAATGTTTTTTACTCTCACTTTCATTGGTCAAATTAAAGTGGAGTAATTTATGCCTTGATGCCTTGTTGAGCTCTTGCTGCTGTACTTCATCCATCTCAAATCAGCCTTCACTCATACAAAAGGAAAGTGTAATTTAATGTGTGAAAAATGGTACTTGCATGAGACTGGTTGTGTGTTCATCTTTCTTTAATTCCTTATTTCACATTTATGGTAGGGCCAAAAAAAAAAAAAAAAAAAAGAAAAAGATAGGTAAAAAAGTAGGTATTTACTGTTTAGCAGAACTGCATTTTGCCTACATAAGGAGCAGAGATGTGAAACAATGTCATAAAGAATGATTTTTTTTTCTTCTGATGAATAAGCAGGTCAATTAAATATAGTAATTAAATGGAATAATTATGCCAAATATGTCTTTTGCCACAGTGCAAAATGAGTAAGAGGAAATCTAGTTTTAGGAAAGATAACCTTGATTTTCGTCTACTGCTGAAAGATTAGGTAATTCTTTACAGGAACACTGTATATTATGAGTTACAGTCAAGTCATGGTTTACAGGTCGCCTGGGTAAAGAAGGTCACAGAACCTACTGTGTTCTTAGACCAGTCTAGAAAAGAAAATGAATTAACTTTGTGAACACAGAAGTTCACTTTCCATACCATGTCCTTTTTTTTTTTCAGTGGTGAAGTATAGAAGAGAACAGAGAAGTGTTGCTCCTTCTTCAGATGATGAGTTTGGTGGGTTATGAATACATAGGAAGGCAGAAGAGAAGACTAAATTACAGTGTTACACAGTTTCTGCCATTTGCCTTGTCTTTCTCTGTTGTTTAGGCAGGTTAGACAATAAATATAAAGTAGTTCCCTGAACCAGAATTAAAGAGAGGTAAAAAGCAGCAAAAAAGGGTACACCTCCCCTTGCAACACTAGAATTTGTTGTGTGGGTGGGGTTTTTTTTTTGTTTCCTTTTTTTTTTTTAAACAAGTTATGATTTTCCATTTCTTTTCGAGTTAAGAAAAAGTCTTTTTCTAAGACTCCATTTTTTTGTTTCACTTTCTGAGTAGTTTATTGTCATTGTTTTGCCCTTCCTAGGTGGGAATCTCCTGCACTACTTCATGAATGGACAAAGGTAATCTAAAAATGGAAATCTCAAAGAACAGTGAAATGAGGAAAAGGAAAGGAAAAGAAACAAGTACTTTTCCTAGTTTTTAATTATCCAAGGAGCATGAAACTGGGATTTTTTTCTTTAATTCTTTATTTTTCTAATCTTTACAATGCCTTCTTATCAAAAATAAGGGACCATTTAAAGGCTATCAAATAGTCTTTCAAGTATAGTCCATCCAATAAGATACAAATAAAACTTTGAAGAAGCAGACATGGTCTCTAAATCAAGCACAGAAAAATTTCCTGTAGTCTTGCAATGTTTGCAAGCCTCTTTCTCTGACAGCTGGTCTACTCTGAAACTCATTGGAAAAGCAAAGTGTATGGAAAAGGATGGGGAATTGCCTAGAACAGCTGCCAAAAGAAAAGTCTAGCAGTATGTATGAAGCAGAATATATTCCAGAGATATTCCTTTCTGTTACCAGGAAAACAAAGAAAAAATCAGAACGTGTCACATGTATGGCTTTTTCTTATTCCCCACTTTCTTACATACAGATATCATGAAGAGATTTGAACTTTAAGACTACTACAAGTTTCAGGCAAATATGTCTTGCCTAAAGCGAGATTTTGGAAACCTGCCTAGGAAGTGTAACTGCTGAGTCATGTTTGAAGGTCAGCTCTGAATTGATCATGTGCCTTTCCGACTTTCTTAGTGCTGTAGGTACAGTTGCATAAGGAGACTAATATGTCATGGAATTGCAGGAAGGGAGACTGTCTGTTGCATAATGATTAGAAAATGTCTTAGATGTCGTGGTTATAGATATTGCTGTTGAAATACTGTTTTGAGAAGGCAAAGGTCAACCTGAAATTGAGGAGAAGGAAACATTAAGTCAGTTTAGGTGGATAGTATCTTCTGCTGAAGTGGATAAACAAGTCCATAAGAAATTTACTGGCATATAGAGCCTACAATACAGAAAGGAAGTTCAAAAATCAGAAGTCATTTAGAAAGGGGTACAAAAGCCACCAAAATGATTTGAGAATCAGAAATTCTGATGGCACAGGTTGAAGAATGTAAGTCTTTTCCTCTATTTCATCTGTCCAAGGTTATTTTGAGAGGTAATTTAATTATGGTATATTAACACAAGTGTGAGGGGAAAAGACTTTTTGAGGACAGATAGCTCTTTAGTCTGAAGAAAAAGACATAGCAAAATCGAGTGACTGACAACCAGTGGTTCTCTGGTTGAAGCAGAAGTATTCTTAAAGGTTTTTTTCAGTGATGGTAATAAATCATAAAGCGAATTCCCCATCCAGCAGAATATTGAATCTAGAAAGTATTTCTTTGTAGAGGTTGTGTTCTGTGTTCAGTCACAAATTCGATGCAGCACTTATTTGACATGCACTATGCATAAGCTCAGAATTTATTTTAATAGTACCTATGAGGCTTAAAACATACAAATGTTTATATGAAATATAATATCATGATTCTGTGCCTACCTACAATTCATGAAATGGTACAGAGATGAATTAAGGTCTGAAGATAAAATTAAGAGCAAGTAGAACAATTCAAAAGCATGATGCATTAATAGAAAGGTTGATAGTGTCTGAATTCATCCATATATGATGCTACAAACAGAAGTTGCAAAAAATATTGTAGCACTCCAGGGACTTATTAGAGCCGGATAACATTTACTGTACTGTGAAAAAAACAGATTTAAGTGGAGGTTTTGAACCAATGCTGAACCTTGGGGCTTGGAGACATGAACAAACTGTGAAAGCGAGGAAAAAAGAGACCTTGGGAAAGAAAAATTTAACAAAAGATAATCAAAATCCAGAAAAGTGTCCAGCCTTTAGATTACAAGGCAGGAGTAGAAAAAATTAACATATTGTTTATTTGTGTGCTTGCCAAATAGGAAGGAAGGTGATAGTGGATATATTATCCACCAACCATTTCTATTTTTCTCTCCTTCCCTTTTCAGCTTTTGAAAATAAATATTAAGTCTATGAAAAATAAAAGCATAAATACAGCAAAGCAGCCATGGATGAGTTATTTGCAGCTCCTACAGTTACATATTGAAAATAATTCTCAATATGATACTAGTCAGCCTTTTTGTATGAAGGCACAGAGTCATGAAAATACGTTGTATTTATTAAATTCTATTAAAACTGTTTTCCAGTTTAAATAGAATTGAATAAATGTGATTTTATGTCATTAAAAATAAAATAAAATAAAATAAAATAAAATAAAACAACAACAAAAATGTTGGGAGTAGTCTTAATCATTATATTTTTTCTCTTTACTTTTAAGTAATCTCTGATATTACGATGTCAGTGCAAACAGAAGACACCACACATTGTGTGGAAAACCAAGATCTCTCCAGGTGGAAGTCAAAAAGAATATTTCTATTCTGTATAATCTCTACTGATTTTGCTATTTCTGTCTGGATTCAGCTATCCCCATAGCTGACCAAACATTTTGTAGCTTCCATAGATGACTCTGCCTATTATTAATGCACAAGTAAACTCAGAAATAGATAGATCAAATGCATATGTGCCCCTCTGGTCCACACACTTGAAAAATGAAATACATTAAACATTTTAATGTATGTTTTTGAAAACAGTCTTAAATTCACTTATTAACACTGAGAAATACTGATATATGTAACTTCCTTCATAAACTATTAATTAAATTACTGTACCACAACACTCAATAATAGCTTTTGGTTGAAAAGAGGTGTTTCTTTGCATTTTGAATTACACATTGTCAACTTTTTGCAGTCAAGAGATTTCACGAACTAAGTGTTGTTTAGAGGAGTAGAAAACATAAAAGTTCAGTTTATGGGAAGTGACGATCCTTGAAGTAAGCTTATCTGGTTACCATAGAAAGCTCCTGCTAATTCCTGAAAAGAAAGTGGTCTTCTCACCTACTGAGTCACTACCTCATATATTTTCAGCCACTCCAGCATTTTAGCTTCTCTGTCTTTGAGGCCAAGGTAGGAATTGTGGCTGGAACAAAATTTGTTCTTTCCTGAACTTTATCTTCTTTCTTAATTGTTACTTGTAACAATTGCACACAAATTCATTCATTGCATCTGTAATCTGGGGATTATTTTTGGTTTCTTTTTGTCCCCAGTCCAAAACACTTAGGGTATTTCTAATTATAACTTTCACACACACACACACAGAGTCAATAAATATTTGTTGCTGTCTTTTTCTTACCATTGTTTAAGATGATGGATTCAACACATCGGATTTAGTTAAGCAATGTGGTGATACTGTTGATGATGACTTGAACTAGTTCTCAGGGTGAAGGTGACATCAGTACATTATATTACGGATTTATGTAACCTGTATCAGGTTGAAAGTATGAAACCTTTGGACTGATTCAAGATGACACCATGAGAGCTCTCAAGTAACAAATTATGAGTGAGTTCTGCACAGTGTGACGACAACTGCTATAGACTGGTGCACTTCATATTAACTTCATAAATCTTGAAATAAGACTTTCCAGACTGTTCCTCTTGCACCTTATTTCTGTATGCACCTTTATCCTTGGAAATATAGGAAAAGTTGGAAAAAGTGAAGGAAAAATAGGAGATGATATCAAATTTCAGAGGGGAAAGATATAGACCAAGCAGTGAGGATAAATGATTGTGATGTATCTCTTGTTAGCTATTGGTTTTATTATTTTTTAGAGAACACATATACTTTGCATTTCAACAAAATGTTTTGTAATAGCCAGAGAAAACTACTTAAGATTAGAATTGAGAATAAAGAAGTACTGTGGTACAAACTAGTAATGGTACAAACTAGTAAGGATACAAAGAGGCAGTATAAACATAACATACCCAGAAATATCCATCATCCTCTCAACAAGAGGAATTTTATTTTGATGTATGTTAATTTCTGTAAAGGTAATCTTCATATATCTGTACGGTGAGGAAGTCAGGAAAAATGCCAACTCTTTGGAATAACTACCTTTACAAAAATATATTAAGTGAAATATCTAAATATTTTTTTCTGAATTGAATGGGAATTAAGATCAGCTTTATTTTGTCTCTGGGTAAGAGTTTTTTAGTTGTTGGTTTTTTTGCTTTTTTTTTTTTTTTTTTTGAGAATGGAGATTTTGATTCCAGCTGAGGATTAATCAGACATATTTCAACTGCAAGAAATTTTAGAAGATGTAACCTTGAGATTATATTCTTATTTTTATATTTGGGGAACAGTATTGATTCCCTAAAGATGTAAGGAGAGTGTGAGGACACAGGGAGAAACAAAAAAAAAAACCAAAAAAAACCCAACACCAAACAAACCCAAGAACAAAACACCACAAAGACTTAAAATGTTTCTTTTTCTCTTGCAGACTCATAATTTGAACTTTTTAATACTGAGGGAAGAGACATAAGGCACACCAGCACATGATTAAAAAATAACTAAAAAAAAAAATAAATAAATTAAGGGAAAAAAATTAGGAGCTTTCAGAGAAAAGGGGAGAGCTAACATGAATATTGCAGCAGTGATGGTTGCACTTGAGCTCAGCCTGTTAGAGGTTGTTACCAAATCAAAAGAGATAGAAAATTCTCTTTTGTTTTTAAACCTCCCGCTCATTGGGACTATCAGTCCAATTTTCTATCAATAACATTAAAGAAAATATGATATATTTGTGGTTTTATTGTTCCATGTACTATCAGAAGTGTTGGGACAGAGTCACATCTTTTCCCTTTGTATATATTTTGCAAGAGGGATTCATGTGCAAACCTGGAACAGTATCTACACCTATGCCATATATTAGCTCTTCAAAGAAATGAGCAACTTAGAATTATCTTGTTTGAGAAAGTGGGTGATAATAAGCACTGAGAAAGCCTTGGTGATTACAGAAGAGCCCTTACAGATACAACTGGAAGGTTGATACAACTGTTGTG
This sequence comes from Margarornis squamiger, assembly GCA_035222235.1. Classification (NCBI taxonomy): domain Eukaryota; kingdom Metazoa; phylum Chordata; class Aves; order Passeriformes; family Furnariidae; genus Margarornis; species Margarornis squamiger. The sequence goes on along the minus strand of JAWWTY010000123.1, from coordinate 9,170,754 downwards.
TCACCTCCAGTGTCACCAGTCACTTTGCAAGACTGCTGGTGGCATAGGTACAGGTGTCTGCTGCTGTCAAGGCAAGCAGACGTTGTGACCACCATAAAGTTGGCTATTCTGGGATTCCTTTTGTCCACTCTAGGAATTTAATAAGGAATTTAATTGAGTTACATTAAAAACTTTTTTTTTTTGAAATCAACATCTTAAAAAGGGCTGCTCCAGAAATGCTTGGCATTTGAATAAAAATAATTTTACTGCGCAATTCCTAAGAAATTTATTTTCCACCGTTTATCTCTGACAGAGAATGTCAGAATGGAGAAATACTAAAACCTATTTAGTCACAAAATTATGCTTCCCTGAAAAGTTAATATAAAGTATCAGAGATGTTTTTTCTCCTTAATACCTAAGAGGGAATTTTCATTTTGCAACTGGCGCTGTCTTTTCTGATTTTCCTTTAAATAGTATGAGAAAAATGTTTAGTTGCTTTCCAACTAAGAAAAAAGTGTGATGAGGAGGTATTTCCCACTGAAAATTAAAATATATTTGTGGTTTATTCTTTTGCACTCAGACTAATATTTCTAATATTTTTGCCCATGCATGAAGAGTAGATTTGTGTATTATAATGCTAAGCTAGTGACAAACTAGCTGCCTGAAAACAAATGGGGATTAGGTATGTTTGTGACTTTAGAATGGAAGTTACTTGGATTATAATAATAATAAGGTCTTTATCCTAAGGTTTTAGAGAGCCTTCAAGTTCAGGGAAAGTTTCTTAAGAAGGAAAACCATATAAAGCTCTGTCTTACCATTTGTTTAAAACCATTTTGTTTCACATATGGATTTGTTAGTTTAAACATCAAAAAGATTTAACTGCATTTTGGGGCCTATGCTAATTTCCTTTAAAGGAATACATAGCAATTGATATTTAGAACAAAGTTTTACCTGGAAAAATGCCAAGTTATGTCAGCATTGTAAAATGGAGGTCTTAAAATATTTAAAACATGATTCACTTAACTTTGAAGGTCTGTAGAAAGGCCATTTATAGTGAAGAAGGAATGATAAACAGATTCATTTTTATTTTCTTCTCAGAAAAGTAAATGTGTAGAGGTTTTGAAATTCTGGCTGTCTCCTTGTGAATTTAGAAACCATGAAATTAAAGTCAAGCATTTCACTTTTATGAAGAGAACAAATTAGAAATCCCCTAGCAATAACTGAGCTATCAGTAGTAGTTCTCAGTCATTTTGGCTGTCAAATAGGCATCTTTCTTTGTCTGCCAAGGAACAAATTTAAAATTCAGAATATGAGGAAATAAAGTGTGTATCAAGTAATGTTCAACATCTGTAATCTGTACAGCTGGCTAAATGAAAGTATTTATATGGGAGACATAATCTAGAAACTGCTCTTTCAAAAAAAATCTGCCCTGATTTATGGTGTTCTCTTTTGCAAAATCTGGTTTGAAGTACTAAATTTTAGCTCATCTGAGGTGTTTTGATACTGTTTGTTCACAACAAGAGTAAGGGGAAGAGAAAATGCAAAAGCCTTTCTCTCTTTGATACTATTTCCTACTTTTTGGTATGTTTTGCTGTTTGACTGAGTGCTTCCATAAATTTAGTCCTCAAACTGTACAGACTGCAAGTACTTTTCAATGCTCGTCGTTAGCATGTTATGGAAAACTAAGAAAGCAGGAGAAAAGAAAACTACAAAAACTTGTCCTGTTTTCTGTTCAAGGTCATGTTTGAGTGACAATTCATAGCATGTGAAAGTTTGGATGCTTTTTAATTTAATGAACATTCAGAGACATATATATATATATTGCAACATATTTTTTTTCTTCTACTAAAAGATAGTGCAGCCCATTTTTAGTCATAGTGGCCATGGAATGTTAGATTTTATAGATATCAACTTTGTGTGGTAGATATCAATACTATCTCTTGACCACAATTTTAAATAAGTAACTTTAGTGTCTAATTAACATTAGTATGCATTTATAAGAGGGACTGGCAATACTGTGAAGTTATTTGAAAGTATTGAACATCAACATAAAGTCTCTATTCACTGTTGATTAAAAATACATGAGATGAAACTGCAACTAGTTGAGAAAGTATGGATTGAGCCATAAAGTGGCTAGTTATGTAAACTACCAGCATATTTGCAGTTTTTAAAGCTTGCTGAAATGAATATATTTTAGAAAAGGAAATATAGTTGTGCTATAATGGAAGTCATCACACGGGAATGTTAACATTTTTTATTGTCCCATTACTCACCCTTTTATCATCTGTTTCTTAAGATACACTGATCTGATAGGATTTACATCAAAATAATTTGCTGAAAGCTTGAATACATCCAAGAAGTTTCTCTTGCAGCATTTTAAAGTTATTTTTCATCAATTCCTTCTGACTTTAAAGTAGAATATTCTACAATATCAGCTATAGAGACCATGTAACATGACAGTTCACTTTCTCAGTTTATACCAAGCATCCTAATATCCAGAAAGATTCTGTAACAAAACAAACCACCCAAGAAAACAAACAAAAAAAACAAACAAGCAAAAAGGAAGAAAGGAAAAAAAAGACTTTTAAAGCCACATAGATCTTTGTTTCAAATGCTATTCATTCACAATCTGAATGTTTTTCACTTCCCACAGGAGAGGTGACCCTTTAAAGCCTGTGAAAGTCTGCAGCTCTTTAATTAATACCTTAATATCTCACATTAGGAAATTTGCTACATATGGCCAAGATTTCCTGCTGACATTATCTACCTTGTCTGCAAATTATATTGAACCATTTACTGCAAATTCAGTTGCTGTGTTATTACAAGGTTGATTTGGTTTTGAGGTTTTCTTTTTTGAGAAGAAGCCAGAATCAAGATTGTTCATGTTCTGATAAAAATACAGGAGAAGCTAGATGGTACTGTCTCATTGATTTTCATAGGAGTCAACCCCATTTCTCTGTAGATTTTTATCACTGAAATTTCAGTAGTCAAATGCTGTGTTGGAAACCCAAAAAGAATAAAAAGACTATGAAGTGTTTCTCTGTCTGAAGGTCAGAGTTGTTGTTTTGTTTTATTCCACTTTGTTTTAGACATTTTCTAGCTCAATAAAAACTTCTTTCCAAAATGCAAAAATCAAAATGCAAATTCATCTCTTGATGATGAGGGATGAACAAATAAGTTCTTAATTTTTTAATCATCCATATTAATAGTATTCATTTGGCATGCGCATAATGGCATTTATCAAAGCATGTGAAAATACTTGACAGATCCTTTATTGAGCCTCTTAACACTTCATAGGATTAAATCTGTCTTCCAGATAAATGTACTACTAGTAATAATAATGCGATAAATACTTCTTTTTACTACTTTCTAAGCAATAATCAAGATTCTGAACTCAGTCTCAAAAAATAAATTGCTTCTGGTGGTCCCTGTTTAAAGGCATCTGAAGTGAAAAGTGGTGATACAGTCAGTAGATAAGATGTGAGTAGATGACACTTTTTATACAACAAATGAAAATTAATTCACTTTGTGACCTATTTAGAGAGCTCACTTTGTGAAAGGATAGAAGGTTAGGGAGAGGGGGTTGTGAGCAGTAGGGGAGGGAACAAGAGTGAATCAGATTTTCAGCTCATATAGAGAAATTCTTTTGTGTTTAAAAATGGAATATTCCAATGGAACAGCTAAATATTCTAGGGAATAAACTAAGTGGACTTGACTGAAGGGTACTAAACTAAGGGGAAGGCTGAACACTTTAATTATTGCAAAATAGATTACTTTGGTGACATTTTGAGAAATTTGCACCCTTTCTGTTCAGGATTCCTTGATATCTGGCCTTGTCCATTCCTCAGCCTTGTAGGCTACTCGGCATTTTATTGCTGCTAACGTGATCATAACAATAAGCTTCTCATAGGCTGAAACAGTTTAATCCTTTTACAGCAGATCACTGAGCAGGGATAACTGGGGAATGGATTTGAAACCCTCCTCTGAGTTATAATCTCTATGAATATACTGTATAACAGTCAGGAAGCCAATTCTTCAGAGCTGGCCAGAAAACTAAAGCAAATTCTCAGAGAGGTGATGCAGTTTGCTTACCTATACTTCAGCTAGAATAGAGAGTCAGAGTTAAAACAAGAGAAGAAGAAGACTAGGAATCCTGCACTGACTACAGATCATGGAATGAGAGGGGTGAATGAGGGTTTGGAGAAACTGCAGTCAGCATTCAAATAACATAGCCTGGTCTAATGAATGGGAACTTCTTTGGTTTGGTTTTGGAAAGGTTTTGGAGGGCTACAGAGAGAAGCTGCCAGAAGCTTCCCCTATGTCCTATGGATCCAATGCCAGCTGGTTCCAGGATGGCCCCTCCACTGGCCAAGGCTGAACCCATCAGTGGTAGCACCTCTGGGATAACATTTAAACAGGGGAAAAGGCTACTGCAAAGAACAAATTGCAGTCAGAGACGAGAGGAGTGAGAACATCTGAGGGAGCCCTGCAGGCACGAAGGTCAGTGAAGCAGAAGAGGGAGGTGATGCTGCCTGTCCTGGAGCAGAGATTCCCCTGCTGCCTGTGGTGAGGCAGCTGTGCCCCTGCAGCCCATGGAGGTCCATGGGGGAGCAGATCCAGTTCCTGCCCATGGAGGACCCCATACCAGAGCAGGTGGATGCCTGAAGGAAGCTGTGACTCCACAGGAACCCATGACGGAACAGGCTTCTGGACCTGTGGTCCCTTGGAGAGAACAGCTCACACTGGAGAAGGTTTGCTGGCAGGACTTGGGTCTCTCCAGGAGACCCACAGTGGAGGAGTGCATGAAGAACTGCAACGTGTGATAAGGACTCACACTGGAGAAGTTCATGGAAGACTGTCTCCTGTTGGAGAGACCCCACACTGGAGCAGGGGAAGAGTGTGAGGAGTCCTCCCCTAGAGGAGAAGGGAGCAGCAGAAACAACATGTGAGGACCATTCTCTGACCCCTCTGCCAGAGGGGGAGAGGCAAGAGAAAATGGGAAATGAAGTTACACCGTGGAAGAAGGGAGAGTTAGGGGGAAGGTGCTTTAAGATTTTTTTATTATTATTTTCTCATTACCCTCCTGTGATTTGGTTGGTAATAAATTAATCTAATTTTCCCAGGTGGAGTGTGTTTTAGTGAGTGATCATTCCCTGCCCTCATCTCAACCCACGAACCTTTTGTTGTATTTTATCTTCCCTGCTCAGTTGAGGAGGAAAGTGATAGAGCAGCTTTGGTGGGCACCTGACATCTAACCAAACTCAGCATACCAGAAGGAAGCACTTTAATTTGATATTTAATGCTAACACTGTAGACATGAACAAGTTCTTGAAACTGTGGAAGCCAGTTCCTTATCTCAGGAAGTAACTTAGATGCTCAGAGATCTAATGTTCCCTGCAAAGGTAAAGGAGAGCAGATTGAGCATGTGGAGGGTGAAAGGCAATTGAGAAATTAGAGAAAGGCAGAAGAGATGCAGTTTTACTGCTTAATATGAGCCAATACAGTTAACAAGAGAAAAAGAAGAGAAACTGGATTACTGAAAGGCAAGTGAGGGAATATTCAGTGAGTTGACTGAATTAAAGTAGCAAAGTAAGGTCATTCCCTTTCTTCACCGCAGAGTATTTAAGGAAGGAGCCTAAGATTTTATTATGCGATGCCTAACCCAGTTATATTTAACAGGAGTTTCAGATTAATATACTTACAGTATTACTGCAATCTTTTCTATCTTTGCACAAATTTGAATGAAAGATTGTATTTTTGAGCCCTTCAGTTTTAAGAAAGATAAACGTACCACCTATGTTTAGATATTCTTACTTCTGGAATTGCTTAACTCTCTCTCCACATTAGATTGTACCTGGGCATTGGTGAGGCTTGTTACCAGAATAAATATTTTCCTTTTTGTAACTAAAGTGGACAGTGCTGGTGTTGCAGGCAGCTGTCTAGCACACATCAAAAGTGACTGCAGGCTCAGAAAACTTGAGCTGTTTGGGGAATCTGAATATTTTAAAAGAGAAAACGGCAGATGAGTCTTCTCATATGCAAATGTTTACTTCTGGCTCCACATACTTAGGGTACAACAAAACAGGTTTGATTTATAGGGAAGACAATTTATATTACGTATCAGGGAAAACCTTTTTGCAAAAAAGGATAATTAAGCAGGAGGAAATTGCTTCCCTGGGGAAGATATGAAATCTTGCCTTTAATAAAATCTTTTCACAACAGACATCTGTCAGAAGTAGTCTGAGCCTATCTAACCACCCTTCAGAGGAGGACAGACTGTGCTAGATCAGTTCCAGTCTTACTCCTGTGATTCTGTGACATCATGGAGGATTTTTCTCCCTGACTGCACAAAAACATCAGTGAGGCCCAAGCTGTAATTAAAACATCTGCTGAACAAATCGCAGCTCATAGGAGGCACACAATTAATGCTCTCAATGTGCTATCACCTTCACTTCAAATTTCTCCTGAGAAGAGTTTCTTTCTGCAACACTTTAGTTATCAATTGCTAATTTCTAATAATACTTTGATTGGTTTAATATTTGCCCACTAATATAATAATCACATCTTGCCCTTTGGCAAATAAGTCATATGAAAAAGCTGTTATCCTCAAATATTTCTGTCATTCTGACCCAGTTATTTTGATTCCTCACTGTCTTTACTTAGTAATAATACAAATGGGATTTTCATACAAATGTAATCCACTTCTATTGTAATGCAAAAATTAATTTGTTTGACTCTCAGTGCCAGTTACTTGACTTAGTGTCTAACAGTTATGTGCCCACCACCCTCTGAATTTGCTGCTATTTGATTGCTGTTAGTTTTCATTCTGCTCTGTCTACAAAGGTAAAATATCTGATGCTTCCTGCATTAGGCACTGCGGGCTTTATTTCTTCTTGCCTCACAGACTGCTCATGTTTTCTTTGATCAGAAGAACAATGAAATGGTTTATACTTTTATAAAACAAGCAAAAGTAACATTTTAAAATGGTTCAGAGTCAGTCAAACAACTTACATGAATAACTTTCAATAAAACATTATTATGAAAGTAATGAGGAAAGTTATCATATATCATTAATACTTGTTGAAGAGTGTGATGTTTCTGTGAAAACATGCTCTTAAAAAAATATGTTTCACCATTTGCATGTTTCAGAAAGGCATTCAGTCCTAAGGGGAAAACTACATGGTTTTCAGTATGTTTGATCATTCAGATCATTCAGTTGGCAAGTGTTCTGCCTTGACAGTGGAATAGCTAAGCTTGCTGACAGAAAGAGAGAAAGGAAAGAGAAAAAAAAAAAAAAAAAAAAAAAAAGAACGGGAAAGGGAAAAAGGAACGGGAGGGAATGGGGAAAGGAAAA
>JAWWTY010000123.1:9122670-9156612 GCA_035222235.1 Margarornis squamiger | reverse complement strand
TATTAACATTAGACTGTATCATACAACTTGCCCCTGCATCATCTTAATCCCCTAGTACCTTGCCTCTCTCCTGACTCAATATTGTTTTTCTTAATGGTTTAATTTCTTGAACTGGATGAGGACTATTTACCCTTTTCTCAGGTTATCATGTAATCGTTCTATTCAGAGTTAGAAAAGTCTGTTCAGATGTAGGAGATAATATGAAACTATTAGGTTTTATAGATTTCTTTGGTGAGCAGTAGTGGACACTGTAAATAAAGCACAATCTATAAATCAGAGAGTACTAAATTATGAAACTGGATTTGTCACAAGGATCAGTTCAGAGCTCCTGAATATTTTGAACCATAGGATTCCTCCTTATGTTTTATTTTTCAAGCAGATCTTATAGAGGAAATAATCAAATTTTTATTACTAATTAAAAAAAAAAAATGCAGCAAGAGAAATTCTAGTTCAAGCCTAGAGGAACAGTTTTAATAGGTGATTATTAGAGCTTTTACAATTAATTAAGTTTTGGATTGGACATTAAAAAAAAAAAAAAAAAATTGAATCCACACCAAAAATGTTCAGTTTAATCTTAGAACAAAACATATGCTCTTTCTGTATCTGTATTGAAAAAATGGAGGCTGAAAGCTGCCAGATATGTATAATCCATATTTTGGTCCTTGGCTGAAAAATAACCCTGGGGGCTGATTTCAGCCTTTTTATTACTGCTCATCTAGCAACCTGTTCATAGCAGCAAGGAGGAGGAGAGGATAAAGAAGAATTTCTCTTGGTCCTTCTTTGATTTTCTTTTCTGTCCTTAGGCTGATTTCAGTTCCTTTTTCGTCCTTTCTATCAATTGCGCTTTGTTGGGATTCTCTCCTAAGTCTTGATTAATTTCTCATAAGCACCCTAAGAACTGTCATGTGGCAGGGGTGTATTCAAACCAAAATGAGGACAATATATCCCAGCCAGTCAGGGGGAACAGGGATCAATTCCACCAAGCACAGCATATTCCTTCTTTTTGGTACAAACTCTGTGGCCTCCCAGCCAAATGTGTGGGAGACTTCTTATCTGGTGTCATGGATTTTGGTTCTCTGTGGTTTCATTTGTTTCCAAAGAGAATGTAACCATCTGCCAGAGTTCCAAATGAAACTCAATAACCTGCAAGAGATGTGTGCTCATGCAGTTGCCATCAGCTTCTTGTGCATTACTAATTTTTTAAACAATGTCAACTACTAATTCTGTTAAATTTCAGATGCACTCTGATATAAAAAGAAAATTCAATATAAGGATTTTTTTTAGGAGACACTGCAGGGGACTGAAGTGAAAGGGGAAAGGAAGAGAAAATTGAAGAAAACTGAGTGAAGAAAATTCAGGGGGCAAATCAAATGCAGAGCCAAAATTAAAAGTTTGAAGGAACAATGAAATATGAAACAGCCCCACACACATGCTGCATCCTGGAACCAAGATTGTGGACAGCATTGCAAAACATTCAGCTTCAGCTGTGGAAACCTGACTGGGTAATTTCTGCTGTCCTGTGAGCCAGAAGACATGTCTAGTCCTAAATTAAGTAAAATCAAATTACAGAAAACAGAACCAACCTTTTAACAATTTTTGCTCATTTCCTTTCTTTTTGTGATTTTAAAAGTTGTGTGTGGAAATGCTGAATTAAACTAAGTTTTCTTTTAAAATCTTTTGGGATTTTTGCTTTTTGAGCAAAACTATCCTCTCAAGTTTATAGATACGTTTTTTCAGCTTTTCTTAATCTGTATTCCTAGCACTTATAGATGTTTTTATACAAAAGTGTTCCAGCTCAACACTTTTTATGGACTGGCTTGGTTAAAGCACTCTGAGGGAACTTTTTAGCTGAGAAAAAAGAAAGCTGGAGAAAGGGTACTATCAAAACTTGCAGGATTGTGAGGATGGTAAATGGAGATCTGATGTTCACTGAATTTCACAGAACTAAAACTAGAGGGCAATCACTGAAACTACTAAGAAAAATGATTACATTAGAGAAAAATCCCATTTTTTCTCAGTGGGCAGTAAACTTCTGCAATTTGTGACCACAGCATGTTGCAGAGCAAACACTATCAGTAGATTCGAGGCAGGGTTAGACATGGATAGGCACTGGCAGGAGCAGGGGAGCTTGTATCATTTATGTCCCTAATTCACCATGAATTCTAAGGAATACAGAGGAAATAAATTGCATACAGAGGCTGTGCTGTGTGTCCTCCCTAAATGGCTTCTCTTTTCTCTCTCTCTGCAAAGCAGACCAATGATCTTAATCTCTTTTCAAAAAACTTTTGAACGTAAATAATTCATCAATTCACCTGTATACCACACACAGACAAACCTCAAATACAAGATTTCTGGGGTTTTATGGATTTAAAGTGAAGCCAGAAAACAAAATAAAACAAAGGAAGAAACATTCAAAGCTTTTTTTCTCTGTTTCTTCCACACATTACTGGAAATGACAGGAATGAGAAACAGGACTTGCAAATAACTGTCTTAGGCTTTCAACTAACATGATAAAATATTTAGCTAATTCAATTTTCTTTTATTTTAGATTACTTGCAGTCTAGATTCTGCTATTTGCTTCTGTCGTCATCCAAACCTTGGAGGAAATTTATAACGAAGTTTGTTTTGTTAGCTGTTTTAACATTTAAGTTAGCATTCGAGAGGCACCTCCCACAGACACATAAATTGCTCTGCCGACTAAGAATAGAATTACAGAGTCAGTAATGCTGCAAACCTCCCAAATCTCTGTCTGTGTCTGCTTGTATGTATAAAAAATTCATTCATTTGCTTAGTCTTTCCCCCCCCCCATCCCCCATTTGGCAGTATATATGAGGAACTAGATAGGTAATACATCAGAGTAGTCACTTAAGATTTGAACATTATACTCCTCTGCAGTGATTTCCAAGGGAAAAATAATCCCAAATCATAAAACTGTTCAGTGCTACCTGTTTCTCTTAGACAAGTCCCTCACAGTGCACAGTTAAATTCCTGGGAGCTTCATGAAAATGCAAAGGGATATACATCCAACACTACCTACAAATGGCTCCATTGTGCTAGTCACTAAAAATACTTTTAAAATTGCTTTAAGATGAAAGAAACTTTTAGAGAATACTAATTCTTCATTTCTAGGAGAAAACTGCAAATTTGTATTTTTATGATTTTTACAAGGGGAAGTTTATGCAATCTGATTGCTACTTTGCTCAGGCTTATATCATATAATATCGAAAACATGCAGCTTGCATATTTTTTTTATTAAAAGTTAGACCATTGTTGGCCTTATTTGGAAAAACCGTTTTACACAGACAAGGCTGAATCATTCTTATAGGCAGGAGAAAAAAAATACACCACAAGAGTAAACTTTATCTTGGACTTAATGTTTGCTCTTATTAGGCAAGTTGTCGAGAAAGGGTCTCAGATTGTCACTTGCTCACATGTTTTATCTCCTGGCTATCTCATGGATTTATTGCTGTTTGTGTTACTTCAGGTGCAACCTGAACAATGGTGTCAATTGCGGCTTAATAAATCAGTACAGCAAACAGCAGACCTGTAGAGTCCAGATGTAGAAAGAAGTGAAATAAATGGAAGAGAAAATGGTGATTTCATGTTTGCCCATGGGTTTTTTTCTATGGATTTAGAGTGCATTGCTGAGAACATATGAATATTTTAAATATATTCTTTAGATAATTCTTTTTCAAAAATTTAAATTTGCAGTTAGCACATTAGCAGAGGCTGAGATACTGTGTTGTTACTAGAAATCTTTTCAATATCTTCTTAATTTGTATAGAACCTCTTTTTTACATGCTTAGTATTTGTTATTCCAACAGTCTCTGGCACAGAATGAGGTTTAGAATATTGATATCATCCTAAAAAGCTGCAAATAAACCCACTATATTGTTGCTTAATTTGGCATTATATCACGGTGTTTACATTTGCATAAATAAGAGTAAGGAACATCAGAGATTGAAAGCACAGGGGCTGTGATTCTGGTAAGTAAAGTCATCTTATATAAATGATGACAATATAGTGTGCATTTTGAAAGTATGAGTGTTGTAAACCGTACTGTAATTTTTTTTTCCAAGAAGAAAGCAAAATTTTGGGAAATCCTTTACTCTTTCTTTTGTGGTACCAGGCTTAAGCATTTGCTGTCTGATCCCCTCCATTTGAAGTGATTCTTCTCCTAGAGTGAGGCATTTTTACAGAGATTTTTATCTTTCACTGTCCTACAAAACTCTACATGTGAATACAAAGATATAATTAGAAAACCATTTATTTGTAGAAAAGCAAATGCTGCTTCCAGCTTTGTTGCAAGTCTGCAGTTTAGATTGTTGCCTTATAATTATTACTGGTGGTATTTCTTTTAGAATCTCTGATTATTGTTTCCAATCATAATTAAACATCGAATTTTTAAAGAATATCTCGGGACACAGATTTTCAAAGATGTACTTTTATATTTAGGCTGCTAAATTATTGTAAAAAATCTATTTTTAGTGATTTTAAAGGAAAATATAAGAGAAAAATAACCTGTAGCTAGCATGATGATTTCTAGTCCTCTGGCAAAGATAATGTTCATAATGAATTAATATTTCTTTTGTTCACTGTGTTTTGTTTGGTTTTCTTGCTGTTAATTAAAAACTTCACATCACCACTGTGAAGTAGAAAGTAAATTATTTTAATAGTATCACAAAAAGAGTTTAACAAAGTCCAGTTGATATTTTGCGTCCTACCCTTGTTTACCATCATGTTACAGCTCATAACATTAAATTTTATCTCCTGTGTAAACACTAGGAATGCTTTTGAGCTGTGAGATGCAGGAGCTATAAACCACTTGGAACATCTTTCCTGTGTTCTTATGCCTCCTGGAAGATTTCTCCGGAAGGCCTGAAAAAAACCCCAGTTTTAAAGTGTTTAGATTAACTTATTTATTCAATGCTCAGGTATGTCATTTGCCTCCAGGTATAAAATATAGGGCAAATCAAGCATATATTTGATGATATATTTCAAGAAGTGTTCTCCTATTCATGGTAGCCGTTGGAAGTTTCAACAGTAAAATAAGTAGAAGTATAATTAGATTCAAGGCATGCAACACTTAGACAAAGTGGTTTATTTCTGCTTGGAGAGGACAAAGTTTGAAACATTTCTGTAGTCCACTGACTAGAGTTCACTGGCAGAACTCATTTTTCATGTGTAACAGCAAAATAACTTGGTAAGTTTAAAATAAAAAAATATTATCATAAATTTATAGCCAAACCCAAAATATATTAAATGCATTCATCTACATAAGGTATGACTAAATGGATTTGAAGGTGGTAGAGCATTATTGGTTAATTTCTGCACACAGCTCATATTGTTGTTGAGCTGCAGCACCTCTTTTTAGACAGAATGAAGAACTATTCAAGACTATTGAAATGTTTGTCATTTTGCCAAGGAAAAGTTTTGTCACATGCAATGCTTCAGCATTGAAAGAGTTGAATAATTCTGTTTGCCAGGATTGAAGGATCCCACTGAACAACTCACAACACTACATTTTAAGATACATGGACAACAGGTGATCTGAAAAAGAATGCAAATGTTAGCTTTCTTTTTTTTCTGATTTAAGCTAGTTTTTTATTACTTGAAACTGTATGATTTCAGTTTTCACTGAGTAAGTGGCATTTATTGCTATAGCCAGACTAATAATTCAGGTAAGAAACTGTTCATGGACTTGGAAACAACTCATTTTTTGTTTCTAGGTTGCTGACATGTCTCTCTCAATGCTAGATGCAATGGGAAAATATTTGACACTCAAGAGAAATGTATAAACTAGAGGTATGTAGTTTACTAGAAGTCATAAATTAGATGCACAGGAAAACAGCCCCTGCCTTTCCCCCAAACCCTCAAAACCCTGCTCCCGTAATTTGTTCTAAAGTCAATTCAAAATTTGCAGGGCTTTTTTGGAGGTACAAAGAGAAAAGTAACTTTCTTTTTTTTTTTCTTTTATTTTTTTTTCCTATTTAATTCAGCATTGTCATAGGTAGAATATGGTTAAATATTGTATTTATGATATTGGTAGAATAATTATGATAGAGTGTTTTCTGCAAATAGATACCATGTTATATTCATACACAATTAGGTAAGTGTGCACTGCTTTCAAGAAGCAAAGACAGTCTTGAAAGCTGTTTTTAATTCTTTTCTGTCTTTCTCTGCTGGCAGCAGAGGATATTATTAAAACCTTGTTTTATTGATAGGTAAGTCACCTACAATAAACATTTAATTTACTCTATTTTTTTATCAGAAATTAGAAGGGATTCTACTGTGGGTTCAGCCATGCACAGGTTTCCTCGTATTCATTTCTTAATTACAATTATAAAATTCTGAAATGCTGCTAAGGTATCACAGCTGAGACCGGAATAGCCTCAAATCTAACTTTTCAGTCTTCTGTCCATAGTCAGGTTAGTTCAGGGATATAAAGGTTCTTGTGTTAAGCTGTGTTTTTGTCACAAATCCACTTGACTCTCTTGTTGGATTATCAGGTTGTGAGGATTTGCTCTCTCAATTCAACCTGAAGGTTTGAGAATCTCTGGCATTTGATATTAGCTGTGATTGCTCTTTGGAATTTATATTGAAAATATGTCTGCCATATACTTGCTTGTGACAATCTGTGTTAATAAGAAATTCCCTATTCAGTGGAGATACAGAGAAAAATAACCAGTAGGTGAGTTAGGCTGGTGTAATGCACCACTTATATTTCTGATGCTTGTGGTGGTAGAGCTGCCAACCAGACTCCTGTGGGCTTCAGAAATGTGCTCAAAAAATAAAGTGCCCTCCCTGTAGTCCTTCATGCATCTATGCAGAAAACCTTTCCAGTAAAGATATCCCTGCATTCCTCTCACAGGACTAAGAAATCATTTTGTTATAACAAAATTTGTCAGACTCTATCTGTAAATTTTCTGTGTTTGGAAAATAAATTGCAAGTCTAGCCACCACTAACATCCACAAATTTATCAGTAGAGAATGTTTTACTACCTGAACTGAATATATCGGTTCTCAAGTGGTTCCTTTACTGGTCCTACAAAACACCTTCACCCTAGAAGTTCTTTCTAAGCACAGCTCTCATGATGTTTAGGTCTTTCTGTGGTGGTGCAGAGAAGGAAGAATGCTGCTGATTCTCAGTTGTGTCTGCTCCACGTGTGGATATTTATAATGTTCATAGGCAGGTGGCATTGCATTATTCCAATATTGTCATCTGTTTTTTTTATTTATGCTGGTATTTTGACCAGAGTTTTTGTACTTGGTCGTTTAAAATTAAGGAAGTAAGGGGAACTGGTGATGTGATACTTTTGTTTTGATACTTTTAGAGCAGTTACTGACAACTGCAGTTATCAGTCTTGGGACAAATAGAGTTTTAAATTTTTTTGAAAGCTCAGAGCATATCAAGTTCTGCACTCTTTTGGTTTCATAAACTGCATGCAGCTAGCAAATGAGTCTGTCTGAAAAGATACTTAAAATACATAGTAGATGAGAGAGGGAGGGAAGGGGGTACTTTGAGTAATAGGTTAGACATGCAGCAGAGAAAGCCTTATTAACTTGATGGTTAACCTGTTGCTCCTTGCACATGGGTGGTTTAATAAGAACTCAAGAACAGGAGCACCTGTACTGTTTAGCAGTGGCTAACATTCATTTGGGCAACAATAGAAAGTATTACAATCCTACCTAGTAGGGGGACAATGAGTTTCTATGAGTTAATTTAAACTCCTTCTCAGGGGCAGCAGATCAACCCAGACACAACTTGTATTTCTTAAAGACTAGACACCAGCTTCTAAAAGGGATGTAATTGGGAGAGGGTGAGAAAAAAATGAAATACTCAAAAAACTCACAATGCATGGCATCAGGAAACCGTCAAGTGCATGCAAGATATTAAGGAAAGCCTTTCAAAGGACAGCTGAACCATGAATGTAAATGAAGAACTGCTGAAGTGCTGAAAAGGTGAAGCAGCTGCTCTCATCTTTTTTGCAGTCAGTTTTGGGATGAAGGTGAGATTTTAGCTGGCTGATGGATCTGTCTCTTGGTGGCTGCTGTACATTGTCTGTCACATGCCTTGTCTCCAGGATGTGAAAATAATAATTTGCCAGTTCTTTGATAAAGAAGTGAGACAAGACACAGTGGAATAGAGGAGATGAAGATGTGTTAATTTTTGCTGATGGTCAGGTACATGGTTGATGTTCGCTGGGGTGCCAGTGTTGTTTTCTGGCAAAATTCTATGCTGCTTCTTGAATTTGTTTTCTCTTAATTCCATTCCCTTTGCTAGAACTCAAATGATGATTCTGAAGGTAAGTGTTGTTTACTTATTGCCCAGGCTTCTGAAAGGGAGAGAGAAAAATAGGATTCAAGGCAGTGCCATTTAGAAATTTCAAAACTTACTAAGTAGAGAGAAGAGGTCTACAGATCTCTCTTTGTCTTCCACCTTCCTATTCTTAATCCTCTTGCACAGACAGTCTGTGATTAATAGATACTACTTTATATTCATTTTTTTTTTTCTCTTTTTTATTGTTTTTGAGAAAGAAGATGAGGACAGATGAAGCTAAATAATTCAGGGAAATGGATATTTCTAAGAATGGTTTGTGATTGTTAGGAAATTTGCAAGGTTCTTTTTTGTGATTCTTGGTTTTTGGAGGGTATTAGGATTCTTTTTGGTCATGTGTTCCATGAATGAATTTTAAGCACTCAGTCCAGGAAATGAATTTTTCAGTTATTATTAAAACCTTACATAGGTCCCACAGTTGTGGACAATAATCCCCCTGAAATGCCATTGATTTCTGCATGTTATGGTGGGTTTTAAATAGAATGTGTAAATCAGATTGAGGGGGAAGTATTTTAGGAAGGTGCTGTTTCTAGCACCTTTAATAACTTGGCTACAGCATCAAAGATAATGAAAAACAAAGTAAGTTGTGATTCTGTCTGGAATGTATTTCAAACAAAAGACTTTGTATTTTCCTTTTTATTTCCTTCCCTGTCTTTCTGCTTTTCCCTTTCCAGTTATCTTTTGAAGTGCTGTAAACTATATTAGCTCAGAACTGTGCAATCAAAGGTGGTTTGAACAAATGAATTGTTATTTTAATATAATTAATATTCACTAAAAGAGCCATAACTGAGGGATTAAGATAAAAATGCCTTGCATGCTCTTGTGTCTATAGGAGATTGGTAATTTGTGCCTCCTGCAATCATGTGGCTTTCTTCAAATTGGAAGTTACTGGGAAACATACAGTGCATTTTAATTCTGTCAGTACCAATTCACATACTCTATAAGATTTCTTTCTTTTTCTTTTTTTTGTTTGCTTTTATACTTTTTCCTTTTATGTTGAAACATTTTGCTAGGTTTATTAACTTGATTTGCTTTTTATCTAGATGTGAGGGGGGTCAGGGATAGAGTAGGTAAGAAAGGGGGAAGAGTTGTTAGTATATGTGAGAGAACTGTACTCTCTCTTTAATTACTTTAGAATATGTCCACTGATTGTTAACTAACCTTTAGGTAATGCATGACCCTTTTTATTGTGAAACATGTCAGAACTGTTATGGAAAATTCTCAGTAATTTTGTTTATACCTTTAAACAAATTTTTCAGTGATTGTACTTTAATTGTCAGTTCTGTAAGGGAAGATAAAAATAGTCACTTCCTTGTGAAATTCTGTATTTCTTTCTAATGAAGTTGTCATGGTTTAACCCTAGCCAGCAACCAAGCCCCACGCAGCTGCTCACTCACTGCCCACCAGCAGGATCAGGGAGGGGATCAGAAGGGTGAAACTAAGAGAACTGATGGGTTGAGTTAATGACAGTTTAGTAGAGGAACCAAAAGCCACACAAGCAAAGCAAACCAAGGAATTAATTCAGTGCTTTCCATGGGCAGGCAGGTTCTCACCCCTCTCCAGGAGAGCAGGGTCCCATCACGTGTAATGGTTATTTGGGAAAGCAAACACCATCCCTGCAAAGATCCCCTCCTTACACCTCCTTTCTCCCACTTTATTTACTGAGCTTGATGTCACATGGTCTGGAATATCCCTTTGGTCAGTTTGGGTCACCTGTCCCGGCTGTGTCTCCTCCCAACCTCCTGTGTCCCCTTTCCAGCAGGGCAGTGTGAAAAGCAGAAAAGGTCTTGGCTCTGTGCAAGCCCTGCTCAGCAACAACAAAAACAGCTCTGTGTTATCAACCCTGTATATTCAGCACAAATCCAAAACACAGCCAGACACCAGCCACTGTGAAGAAAATTGACTCTACTGCAGCTAAAACCAGCACAGAAGCCTACACTGATCTATCTTGTGGAAAACTCTCATTTGATTTGTTTGCACATTTTGTTGGGGTTTATGTAAATACAGTGTATTTGCAGATCTGATCTGAAATATTCCATCATGCATGTTTTACTCATGCATGAGAGTGACTCCTACATTAAATGAAATCCTGCAATGAAGGAACACTATGAAATATAGGACAAATTTAATAAATGTTTTCTAAATAAATAAAATACTTTCTTTCTATTGCATCACTCCCGAAGCAACTTGTTATAATTCTGAAGAGAACCGAATGATTTTTTTATTGTTTGTTAGTTTTAGTTGCTTTGTAGTTGTTGTTTTTTGGGGTTGTTTTTCGTTTCTTTTTTGCTTCTGTTTGAGTCTATCTGCCAGGCATTGCTACCTTATTCTGGTTAAACATAAGCCCCCTCATTCATTTTTGAGAAGCAGAAGATCTTCTAGGTGGATCAGATTATTTCTAAATAAAAAGTATTTAAAAAAGAAAAAAATATGCAAATGAACCAGAAAGAACATCCTTTTTTTTTTTTCCTCTACAAGGTCAATTGCTTACTCCTTTTCCTTAGATTATACAAATTCATCAGCGGCCAGTGGGTCTGCTTGCCATTGCCCTGAACCTTACACAGTCACTTAGCTGGTAGAAAATAAGTAAAAAAACATAGTAAAAAAGGTTTTTAAATCAGAATGTTTTTCTTTTATATCAGTTCTATAATGGCATAAAAGACTACTTAAATTATGGCAGAAAGTGAGATTTTTTTTCATCATGGCACTTGAAGCAGGGTAGAGCCTGGGTATAAATTCAGCAGTTCCTTTCCATTTTTGTTTGTTTGTATAAAAGACTTGAGTTTTTCGGAAGAAACAGTAATCTGAAGTGTTAGAACCTGCAAGGCTCTGTCTGAGTCATGCTGACAGGTGAGAGTAAACAAGTATAAAAATGGAAAGTGTTTCTCTACAGATAGGGGAGGGAGCTTCTAGCTGACTATGGAAAGGAAGGGCCATCTTCCTATGCTTGCTAACTGTTTAATCTGAGTTTGGGCTGAACCTGCCTTTCCTGATGATTTAAATTTATTATGTAAATGGGCACTTTTCACAGGGAAATTGATGATCAAGCTACAATCCAAACCTCTGGTGAACTAACTTGTCTAAAAAGGATTCTTTCAAAAAAAAACCAAAAACCAAAAACCAAAACACACCAAAATTCCTTCTTGTTTTGTCATTACAATATTAAAAAAAAAATAAATAAAAAGGCTTAAATATTTCTAGGAACATAATTCTGTAACTGTTTTGAATAAAACTACTTATTTCTCATTAATTTATGACTTTTTTTCTATTAAATATCCAAGGACTATCTTTCCATGCAAGTAGAAGGAATCACAGAATTGCTAAAGTTGGAAGCAGACTCTGGAGATCATCCAATCCAATCCCCCTGCCAAGGCAGAGTCACCTAGAGCCAGCGACACAGGGACATGTCCAGGAGGGTTTTGAATGACTCCAGAAAGGGAGATTCCACAGCCTCCCTGGGCAGCCTCTTCCTTTGTTCTGGCACCTCAATATAAAGAAGCTGCTCGTCATGTTGAGAGAAAACCTCTTGTGTTTTAGTTTATGGCCACTGCTCCTCATCCTGTTGCTGGGCATCACTGAAAAAGAGTCCAGCATCATCCTTTTGGCACCCACCTTTGAGATATTTCTATGCATTAATGAGATTCCCTCTGTCTCTTCTCCAGACTAACAAGCCCAGCTCCAGCAATTTCTGCTCATAAGAGAGATGATCCCTCCCTACTTTGTGGCCTCTGCTGGGCCCTTTCCAGTAGCTCCTTGTCTTTCTTGTACTGAGGAACCCAGAACTGGACATAATACTCCAGGTGCACTCCAAGTAAAGGGGGGAGGATCACCTCCCTCGAACTGCTGGCCACACTCTTCCTGATGCACCCCGGGATACTACTGGAACTGAGAGGAAAAGTCATGGTTGCTGTCATCTTGCCAATTTTGGTATTTTTTTACTTTGTCATGTCCAAATCAT
The DNA here is from genome assembly GCA_035222235.1 of Margarornis squamiger. Lineage (NCBI taxonomy): Eukaryota > Metazoa > Chordata > Aves > Passeriformes > Furnariidae > Margarornis > Margarornis squamiger. Next base: position 9,144,316 of record JAWWTY010000123.1, on the reverse strand, counting down.
AAATCTGTTCTGCCTATTCTGTAATGTAACTTGTAATCTTGATATGCAGCAGAGGCAAAATGTACCTTGCAAATTTGTTGTCAGCCCAAATGCAGTGGGAAGGCAGATCCCCAAACTCTGCTTAGGTCCTTGACCTTCTTTGATTGACACAGATACACATGCCTGATGCAGTGGCAGGTTCAGCAAGCTATGAAGTAGTTTTATTTAACGAGGGAATTGTCCATGTCTGAGAATGCTACTTATGTGGGGTGTTTCTATGAATAAATATTTTTTGAGTTTGTCTGTTAATGGTGACTTTACAGCTGAACTGAATCTCTTGCCAAGACTGCAGTTCATGATGCATGTGAGCTGCTGAACAACAAAATGTTGAAGGAGGTGTCTCCTGGGTGTGTGAAGAGCTGATGAAAATTCACTTGAATGCTTAACCTGACCAAACTCAGTGTTTGTAAAAACAAACAAAAAGCCACCCTTGTTTCAAGGACTCTGCTGTGCTTGCATCGTTTATGTTTGCTAACAAATGAGGTAGCTCCTACTCTCTGTATTACAGTGTGGCTTTTTTAGATTTTGGGGGTTTGGATTTTTTAAAGAGTTTCACCAGGCTTCGTCATCTGTCTATTAGGCTGTAGAAAATTGTTGAAGTAGTAACTGGACACAATATGAGCACGGTGTTCGGAAAGAGTGGATGTCTCCTAGTAGTGGATCCTGTAGTATTATCCTAGCTAATCCCAAAAAAATCCCTTTCCTCTTGTACATGGTGCATGATGGTATTTCAGGCTTATCCTGTACCATTAAGGTGATTAAGGTAACTGCTATGGAAAAGAGGTGTTCAGAGCTTGTGGTAACCCAAGAGGAAAGAGGCAGGAACACAACAGTGAAACAGAGGCAAGGAAAAAAAAAGAAAAAAAAAATCATTGTTGTAGCATTTGAAATATAGCAGTTGAGTTCTTAAAATATTTAAGCATTTTAGATAGCTGCTGCACCTCAGCTATTAAATACTGCTCCTTTACTGAAATGTGATAATTGTGTGAGAGAGAACTCTGTTAAATTAAGATAGGGCTGGCAGGTTTTTTACAAGAAATTTTTACCTTTTATAAGACATGCGAGGAGTGCTCATTGTTGCTTATTATCTTCTGACTTAGGGTAAGTCTTTTAGACATGCATTTATGATTTAGCTAAGGGGCGGTTTAACTGAAGTGCTATTTTATTTCAACAAATTAATGCTTGATCAGCTTAATCCTTTCGCTACTTCATTGTATGTGTGCAATATACTTAAGAGGTTAAAAGTTTAATACATCATATTTTATGGATATTTTGATGATGTTTCCAAGTATGACCATTTCAAGTGCCTTAGTAACATTTATTATTCATGATATTGGAATGAAAATATACAGGTAAGGATAAGTCTGTGACAGAGCTGTCATTGCAGATCTTTTCTGAGCATTTTTCCCCAGGATCTGGATAAATATCTTATTCTCCAAACATCACATAAATAAAACTTTTCTCAATGCTGACTGTGATAAGTGCCCTCAGAGTAAGCAATGCCCTCAACTGTAGCTCCTAATTCTGTGTTCACCAGCATTTGTAGTCTGTGGGTGGGTTGTTGTGCTGATGTTGGCTGTCATGTCTCTACCTTTTGCACCTCTTGCAACACTCTCACCTTTTCTGATGATATTCTTCTGTTTCCACAGCCTGTTTGGATTTTTCCTGGGCTACCTTTTACCTTGCTGCTGCCTCACAGACCTGCCTGTGCTCTGCTCACATATCACTTTATTATCTCAGTATTGAGCATCGTTTGGAAAGTGCAATGCCGTCTAAAGTTATAGTCTTCACTAGCCAATCTATCAGGATGAGAGATAAAGATTGCTTGGCAAAAACTATGACCTTTATAATGACAAATTTGTTGTCCTATTCATCACAATAAATATAAAGCATTGTTCTGACTTCCTGATAGGACAGTGCAGGTTCTATGAAGAGTATTGTTATTCCATGTGTACCATTTCTATGCATGCAGGACCTCTATTTAAGAATTAAATAGAAATAAACACAAGCATGAAGGTTGAATAAAACAGATTAATGTAATTTAAGAGATGTAATTAAAACACCATAGACAGGAAATTTATTACTATTAAAAACATTTTAGAAAGCAGTTTTCTATACTAAAGAGATAATTTGTATTTTTACGGCTTGATTAATACACTGTGATAGAATTCTAAAGCTGCACAGCATTAATTGTCATAGAACTAAGACTAAAGCCTAATATTTTAATTTTAATGGGTTCAGAGCAGTTTAATGCTATTCAGTTTTGCATATTTCTGTGTGTTTTAAGCAGCTGAAAAATTCTTTGAAATTAGGAAAGACTAATTGTTTTAAATTTAAGCAGGCTTAATGAGGACTGTGATTTATAATGTTCAGTGTCTAACTTTGGCACCTTTTCGCTGCTCTCTAACATGATCTAGATCAATTTCTAACCCTCCTTTTATTTGGACTGTTTTCTATAGTCTCAGTGGACTCTACAGTTGTCCTTTCAACATGTTTATAAGATTTCAAACACATTGGGGTGCTGATCTTGGCATCTTTTAGAAATATGAGAGAAAATAATAAATATTATGTACAAATGTGAACAACTTGTATATAAATAGGATACTGATATCAATTCACTATGTACTCATGATACTTCTCTTTTCCTTTACCCCCAAATTTTATGTCCTTAAAGTTTACACCAGGCTGTTTAGAGGTCTTGCAGCAATCACAATTTCTAAAGAAAAAGGGAAATATCCTGCAGGTTTAGTTTTGGTTTTGACAGTAGAATTCAAAATTTCTCTAAGATTCATAAGCAAGTATAAATCACTGAGCAGTAAACTTTATAGTTACTTATAACTGAAAGTCCACCACAATGTACTTGTCTTCCTGACTAAAAATGGCAATTTTATGTCGTGAAAAAGCAGTCACTCCTAAAGTTCCAGTACTACATTTATTTTGAAAGAAATCCAGGGTTCATATTTTAAGCCTGAAATATATTTATATTTATGTGTGTCTTTTCTGGGATCTATACACTAAAGATAGAGTTGTTTCATAATAAAGAAAACAGCAGTCATGTATATGATGGAGGAATGGTGGGCTGAAATCTGATCAGCAGCCTTATAATGGAGGTTAGACTAGATTGTAATGTTGTTATATTGTGATTTTAAAAATCAAGCCTCCAAGCTGATTAAATCTTCTTTTGTGCTCAAGGAAACATCACTTTATGATTCCTTGTTTTGGAAATGAAATATTAAAAGGTTTCTGGTGCACTTAAAATATAGGAAACTTTAAAAGGAGGAATTGATTTTTGTTTGTTTTTCTCCCAGTATACATGCTTTGCAAAGTTATCAGCTTCCTGGTGGAATAGTTGGAATTGATTCTCCTCTTGTGCAGTTTCAATCCAACAGAATTTGTCAAGCGGAATCTTGATGTTATTATGAAATAGCATAATGGTATTTTCTTTCTTACTTCATAAGTTTTATCTTCCTGCCTCAACCATCCCATTTGCAAAAAAATTTATCAGGGGAAATGACATGATTTTTTTTTTCAATATATTTTTCCCTTTTAGTAGTAGTGAAATATATGAGGGCTCAGGGGGTAGTTTGTTTGTTTGTTTTTGTTTGAATGGGGCAGGTGCTGGCATTTATGTTTTAAATGAAAGGAAAATAACACTTTAAACAGGCTACAGGTCCCTGAGATGTTTTTATTAGCAGTACACTCTAAATTTGTAAAGGAGAGACTGTAGCAACACCCATTTGTCTTTTCCTTTAAATAAATCAGGCTTTTCAAGCTTTGTTTTTACTGCTTAAAACTGTGGAAGTATTTAATGTTCACTTAAAATTTGCTTCCGGCAGCTTCTGTGAGTTTATCTGCTCATGTAAAGAACAACAGAGCATTTCAAATAAGCAGTGTTGCTGTAGTGTTTGATACACAAAGGTTTCAGCTATCTGTATCTATATATCTTTGCTTTCCCCTGGAGCTTCCATCAGAGAAGTAACATTTGGGATAAAGCTAGATGGAAGAATAATAAGAAACTGAAAACATACTGTTTACATTTTTGATCAAACTCAGTTATATTTGGTTCTTAAAGGTTTAATTAACTCTGATTTTCTTTGAAATTAGGTACAAATTGTTCTGTGGTAGTATTCTCCCGACAGCTACTTGGTGATATATGTCTATTCTTTGGTATTGTTAAGGAATATTTTCTAACTTAATTGTTCTAAAGTGGTTTTCCTTCTCTTATACCTCAAAATTTTGTAAGAAAAACAGCTTTCAGGTTAATGAAAAATATTTCAGTTGGCTACCAGTCTCTTCTTCGCACAGATGGGTTCCAAATTATGAAAATGGTTTGCTAAGAGGGTTTATCTGGAATACTTTGAGTCTGATGAAGGCTGAACAGAATGCAGCTGCAGGCATAAACAGCCAATTACCTGAGCAGCCTTTTTCCACCATTATTTTCAATTTGAACTAGAAACCCTGTCCCTGATAACTCATAACCTATCACCCAGACTCTTTAGTTATACTGACCTGAGGGTAGAAATCAAATCCCTGCTGAAAAGCTAAAGAAAATACAAAAATATTAATTCTGACTAGTATGTAATCCAGGAAATTTTTTTCGCTCTTCGGGGACTTCATTGCTATGAACCTTTTGACCAAATTTATCAGGCTGATGGAGATTTGGTAAAGCTTTAGAGAGTGCCATTAAAATCCATACCCATTGAAATTAAAATTACTTTCTCTTCTTGCACAGAAAGTGAATGCAAAGTTCGTAATAAAAGTGCCTTCTATTAAAGAAGATTGCTTATGTCAAAAATGTGCACTTTAATCTGACTGCCTTTGAGCTTATTAGGTTTTATCAAACTTGAATATATTGGAAGCTAAGGGAAAAAATGAATTTTAAAATGAAGGATAACACTGAGAGTGTGTGTAAAAAATGGTAGCCAAAATGAGCCTGTACAAAAGTTGCGTGTTCCAGAACCAAATAAAAGTGGCTTAAGGTTAGAAAATTATTTGAAGGAAAATGATTGTGTTAAAATATGGCAGGACTTGAAATTAACTTCAGTGATTTCACACTATTAATATCTGCTACCTGTATCGTGCTTCTTCATAGGTGAAATAGCAGATCTTGGAAGCAAAGGAAAGCAGATACCCAATCAGAAATACTCAGTGTGGTTTGTTTCACTTGTTGTTTTGGCTCATATCATGTACTCAGTAGGACAAAACACACAGATGAATTCCAGAACATCTGTTACCAATAAATGCAAAGATTTCAAGAAGCACATGATTTGTCAGTTCACTGTGGAGTGTCAGTAAACAAATACTTCTGTTAGGTAGACTTCAGATCAACCAGAGGCTGTGTGGAAGGGATGATGGGAGATCAGTATTACAGATAAAACTTGCTAGGAATTTCAGGGTACTAAATTTCATAAGTGAAAGAGTTCGGTTTTGATCAGCCAGATTGAGTTGTCCCAGGTGGAGTGTGTGAATGGGATTACAGCACAGAAATCTTCACCCAAACCTACATTTTATCTGGTGGGACAACACAGATTTCTGAAGTGCTTTGGATTTTGCCTGTGCTAAAGGAAGAATTTTGCATTGACTGTTGAGAGTAGTAGTTCAGACTTTTTCTCTTCTTTTATTTTTCCCTCTGTTTCGCTTACTCCCTCTGTGCTCTGCTCCTTTTAGAAGTATCAATACCAACACAACTGTCTCTAACATATTCCAGATGCAAGCGTTCTGGTTTACTGGCATTTTCCATATTGCTGATGAAGAAACTTAAAATTTCTTTTCTGCCCAACTATTTTGAGGTTGTCATTTTCCTATTGCAAGTTCAGGAAGGTCAATGATCTAAAGATATGATCAGTTTATTGCATGTCATTGTTTCTGAGAGGAAAAGTTTGTTGATGCTCAGAGGAGGTTTCATTTAATTTTTTAGACATGTAGAGGTAGGAGTAGCTGAACTCACTCTGACTTCTGTCTTGGAAGGGGAAAAATGCAACAGGCATTTTTTATGCCATTGGCATTGTTAATTTAGGGCTGTCTAGGAATCTTATTGAGAGACAAGGGGTTAATCACAGAATGGCTTGGAAGGGAACTTAGAAAACATCTAGTTCCAGCTGCCCTGCCATGGACAGGGACACCTACTAGAAGAATTTACTCAGAACCCCATCCAGCCTAGCCTTAAACACTTTCATGGATGGGGCATCCACAACTTCTCTGAGCTACTTGTTCCAGTGCCTCACCATCCTCACAGGAAGAATTTTTTCCTAATATCTAATCTAAAGTTACTCTCAGTTTGAAGCTATTCCCCCTTGTCCTGTCACTACATGTCCTTGTAAATAGTCCCTCCCCTTTCTTGTAGGTTCCCTTCATGTACTGCTAGGCCACAATTAGATCACCCCAAAGCCTTCTCTTTTACAGGCTGAAAAAACCCAATTCTCCCAGATTTTCCTCATAGAAGAGGTGTTCCATCTCTCTAATCACCTTGATGACTTCCTCTGGACTTGCTCCAACAAGTTCATCTCTTTTCTGTTTTGGTAACCCCAGAGCTGGATGCAGAATTGTAAGTGGGATCTCACCAGATCAGAGTAGAGGGGCAGAATCATCTCCCTTGACCTGCTGGCCACGCTGCTTTGGATGCAGCCCAGGACACACTTGGATTTCTGGGCTGTGAGTGCACATTGCCAGGTCATGTCCAGACTCTCACCCACCAGCACCCCCAGGTCTTTCCCAGCAGAGCTGCTCTCGGTCTGTTCATTCCCCAGCCTGCACTGACACCAAGGGTTGCCCTCACCCAGGTGAAGCCCCTTGCACTTGGTCAGTTAAACCTCATGAGATTCCCCTGGACCCAATTCCAGAGCTTGACCAAGTCTATGCTGATAATGTCTGTGGCTGGGGAAGATGGCTCCTATTTCTGAGTCTCCAGCTAACAAAAATACATAATGGGTATTTTCCTTACTGCTCTAATAATTTCTGAAGGTTTTTTGCAGTTAAAAAAAGCGCCCCAATTACCACCCCCTACCCCTCCCCCCCAAAAAAAAAAGTTATTGAAGAAAATTTTATTGTTTCAAGGGAGTAGATTTGGGAAGCAAATAACAGGAGCAGATATAAGCAATTTGAATGCTTTGCCTGTTATACCATGAAGAATATGAAGTTTCATCCACTTAAAAAAAAAAAAAAAAGACTTCTCTGTGGGTAGAAGGTATTTATATCTGTGTATGTACACACAGTATACATTCTTAAATAAAACAAACAAAGAAAAGCTCCTTGAATGCCAAAATCTTCTTAGAAAACTGAGAGGTAGAAAAAGGGTCAGGAAAGCTCAGTAAAAACAAAGGATAAATTCAGATTATTTTGAAATTTACCCTGGTACAACAGGTCAATAAGACTTTTGCATAGGTTGAGAAATACACACAAAATAAGAAATAGATTTTTTTAGTGAATCTTTAGAATTTTCAAGCAAATGTGAATGGAACACCTAAAGCTGTATTTCATTTGCTGGTGGAACTCACTCATGTTTTAAAATATTTTGACTTGTATTCAAAATGAATGCTTTGCATCTTCTGTATTTTAGAAGGGAGGAAATTCCTGTTAATTCCATAGCATCCCTTGCTGAGTTTACATTTGTGTTGAATACTACTGTTATTGGAAACTGTTTTTCATGACTCATATGCAGCTTATGGATAACTTGTTTTTTGTACCAGATGGTTTAATAATAGTTCTTTAAATGAGCCATCATCTAAATGCGTTTGAAGGGACTTTGTGAACAGACTTCTTAAAAATTTAAAAAGTACTGTAAGTCTGTGTTATAAAAGGTGTAACATCCCACATGTATGTCATTTATTCACAGTGGAATTTATATTAATTCACCTGTGGGAGCTGAAATGTAGCCATAACATGCAGTGGAAAATGTCTGCAGATTGGCAGAGTGGGAGGGAGGAGATCTGTGGGATAATGAGACACTGCAAGTGGCTTTTGACACACATAGATGTGTGACAATTAATAAGCATGCAGTTCCCATTCCAAGAAGGCTTGGAAATCATTTGTAATATACTTTATTTTTCTCTGAGAAACCACTTCATATTTTGTTTATTTATGGTTATAATAATTAATATTTATATAGAACATGGGTAAAGCAAACAATCTTTTTCAACTCCTCTGGAATGGGATTGATTCCCCCCTAAACCAGAATTGATTCAATATAGAGAAATTCTTATATTTCTGGCAGGACTTCTAAAGTCTCAGAATGCTATAGATGTGTATGACTTGGATAAAAATAGTAAGTGTATATATAGTTTTTATCACCTAAATCCTTTGAGCGTCTCCCAGAGATAAAAAACATTTGTCACATTTTTGAAGGGGTTTTCATTGACAAAGGCTTCAATCATGCAGAAAGCTGTTTTCAGATTTCCATAAAACAAAGCGGACATCATTTACATGATAAATTGCTCCTAGACAACAATCTTAGCTGACTACCCAAGTGCTACCCAGTGATTCTGTTATCACTGATTTGTCCTTCAGTTTTGAGCAGAACGAAAATGAAGGACTTGCAACTAATTGTGCCAGGAAAACAGAGCTAATTTGTTCATACTGAAAGAAAAAAATATTCTAAGCCATTAGAGTTGAGCATAAATCATATCATATGCAATAACAAAGCATTATTAATGGCCATACCATCCTACAAAGACTCTGAGGGTGATATTTTGTAGTGAAATTACTTCTTGAAAGGTCTAACACTTTTTTAAAAGCATGGAGCCATGCATTTCTAAATGTTGCTGAAAATTATGTGTCTTCCAACAAAAGATATGAAACTGTGATCAGTACTAATGGAGACGAGGAAATGAGGTTTAGATATATAAATATATTCTGGTCTCATTACCAAATTTTGTTCTGATAAAGATATTTAGTTTCTGATCTATTTTTAATTCTAACCTATGAAAATGCAAAGCAAGAAGTTAATGGGTACTTTAAGTGGTATCATGCTGAACTACTGGTCTGCTCTAAGTACTCTGTTTATCTATTCCCAGTCAGACTGACAGTTCAGAATACAGTTTTTTGCCAAAGGAGAAAACCTGACCTCCACAAAGATTTCAAGCGTTCTCCTCTTGAGGATGCCTTTTTTTCTTCTTTCAAAACTTATTTTGGAATAAGATTAAAGGAGCTGTGGCACCAATGAAGACAATTTTAGCTATTTTAGTCACCATGAAATATTTTCCCTGTAAGCAAATCTTATCCATAATGTTAGCTGTGCCTTTTGTTCTGTGATGATCTGCTCTTACACTTTCATCTTGCACCTTTTTCTTGTTCTGGGAGCACTTATTTTTGTGATTTTTATAAATAAAAACAATAATAAAATAAAGCAAACCATTTCCTGCATTCCTAACTATCATTTCTTTCTGCTTTTGTAGTTTCTGTTGGTATTGTAAGCATTCTTTTGAGTAAGAAATAACAGGACAATAGGTTTGAAGAAGAGGAAATACTGCTTTTAACTTTGAGGGGATCAGTGTAATTTTGGTCTGTATAGTGTTGATTTTAAATTAGACTTGGATTCCATTGCTGACCAAAAGATTCTGAAATGGGATGATGTCGTGGTCTTGCCTGAAAAAAAAAAAAAAAAAAAGGGGGAGAAAAGAAATATAATGGGAGTGGAAGGAAAAAAAAAGAATAACAAAGAAAATATGTAACTTTATTACTTTGTGTTCTAAACAACTGGTTCCAAGTCATCTACTAATATTCTGATCTATCTTTTTGTGCAGTTAGTTCAGCTTAACTATCACAATGGGAATAGAGCTTGAGAAGCAGTACTTATAGGAGTAGCAGGATAAAGACATAATTGATATGTAATTTTTTCTTAATATTAATGATTATTTTGTGTATTTTCTCTTTCAAATGTATAAACTAGAAGAAGATAATAGCCCCTTTTTGGACTTTTAAATAAAACAAACACAAATCCAAAGAGAAATATTACAAGGTTTGAGTTTCAGACTTAGGTATTTATTTAGTATTAGCAATTCTAGAGAGATGTGAATGTTGATCTTTCTTGAATTGCATCTAAAAGAAACAAAAGTGCCGCCTTCACATGCTGAAATTATTGCACCACTTTATCACTAAATGATGGGATTCAGAAAGGTGTATTCCCCTACTGTGTGACTGTTGAATGTTTTCTGGGTTGGTTCTTAAGGGGATATTTTTTTTTGGATTTTTTTTTTTTTTTTTTCTGAGACAGAGAAGCCAAGATCCTTATTTGTTCTGTCTTCCTCTTACCATTATGAAAATTTCATAACAGAAGAAACTTTTTAGAGGTCAGGGGAAAGCCTCTCTTCGTGACAGAGAGAACTGTAATTTGATGTGTGATTGACTGGAGTTGTGTGATGCATAATGAGGGGTGAACATTTCCAGAGTTCAGATTCTTTTTTTCTTTTTTGTTTTAACCGTGGCAAGAGTTAGGGGACCTGAAAAATTTCTGCACTAATGTTCCCAAATCTATTGATGTCCTTTTGATTTAGCTACTTTACTTAACTTTCTGTCTGATTTCAATTTGGTGTCATCATATTCTAAATGCTTTTTTTATTATTATATTTTAAAAGGTCAGGCTCTATTTTCCTTTGTTGCTCCTTTTGCTGTTCTCCTAAGTACTAAAGTGCTGGTTAGGCCTTCATCAAACTTGCTCTATGATATAAAGCTGAAGGTTTTAGAAAACTGTAAGTTTTTTATATTAGTTCTGTCATATATAAGAAACATTTTTTTTTTTTTTTTGGTATGTGAAAATTTCTGGCTTGTGTTTTACTCCGTATAGTCTATATTTGGGACTGGATCCCTAGAACCATGAGCTAGAGGTGTAAAAACAAGCAGTTTAGAGGTAAAACCTCAAATTTAAATAAATAAATAAAGAGAAAACAGAAAGTTCTCTGATGAAACAGAATTCCCAGATTGTATGGACTTATTTGCCAGTAATCAGACTGTCCTCTGTAAAGCACTTTTATGTAGTGTGAGGAGTTATTTTTCTCAAAATTGTGCAGCAGTGATGAAAAATTGAAATTACAAGGTCAACCCACTATCCAAGGAAATTTTACTTGAGCCTGGCTTCAAGGAGAATTGCCACTGTTCCCTTATATTTCACTGTTTTATGGTATTCTTGGAGATGAAATGAAGTTTGTTTCTTGTTCTTTTAATATTTTTATGCTGTAAGGACAGCTGAGTTTAATATGCTGTTGGCATTAAAATTGAAATGGAGAGACAAAAGAAAACAAGATAAATAGCAGAATCATCTGGCAACATATAATTTATAGATCTAAACAATATGTACATCAAACAATCAGGTAAATAAAAATATTAGTAAATTAAATAATCTGTTCCTTCATTAGGCATTGGAAACAGAATAAGCACATGATTTTAAATTTACCTTCCCCTCAGAACAATGAGCAAAACAGGTTCAGACTTCATGTGAGAGTTCTTCTCCTTAATATTGTGGTAACAGTATTTGCCATGTAACTGCAGGATGTTGCTGTGCAAAATACTTGCAACCAGGACATGCATATAAACTACTGGAGAGCAGCTGCCATGTAGGAAGGAGAGAGAGGAAGGCTCTTTGATCATAAAAAGATATTTCCCCTCTATACAAATAAAACACCAGCTGAAAATGCATCGTAGCACTCAAATAGGATTATGATCTTAGTGCAAAGACAGTTTCCTTTCAGGTGAATTAAATCTGATGGTGAGTCATTCGATTATAGAAAAGAATGAATTGTGTTGCAGCCTAAGATCTACAGGATACTGAAAGAGAAAAACACTATGACAATGGAAGATGATAAGAAACCCCCTTAAAAGAAACTTGGGAAGTATTTGTTTTGTGGAAAAGAAATTAAATTACTAGAGGGGAAAATGATTAAATATTCACAGAATGAATGCAACAACCACAACAATCAAATGTTTCAATTAACCATTTTTTCAGGGGTGCTAAATTTCATTCTGCATGATAGACTAGAAAGTTTTCATAGTAAGCTATTTAGTGTTTTGACTATTACACATTCTTTGAATTGTATCATCTTAATTGTACATTTCCCTATCTTCTCTTTTGTTTCTACTTTTTTCTTCAACCCCAATACTCATACTGGAAAAGAGTGCTTAACTCTGGTATTTACTCTGGCTTTAGAGAAAATTTCCTGTCCTTCACTTTTCAGAATATGTGGAAAACTTGCTTTGGTGCTGCAGGGATACAGTGAGACAACCCCAATTTCTCTTTTTTTTTCAACACAGAGTCAAGAGATAGGACTGCTTAGATTAAAACAAATGAAAACTCAAAACTCCAAAACCTTAAAGGGCTGCTTATTTCAGTTACTGAAAAGGTGGCCATGCAACCTCACTGCCAGTAGTGGTAGTTTCACTAATGAAAATAAGATTTGCTCTGATCTGTTTCCAAACATTCCCCACTGCTACATCTCAGCAGCCTTTCAGTAATGTTTGTAGAAACTAATGCTACAGTCTTCAGTGAAATAAAACCTTTTCTTAAGTCCGTGTCTCTGTTTCAGAGCAGCAATTTTTTTTCCTCAAAGTCTCTCATTTGTCATTATTTTCCCTTCGTTAGCAGCTACTCATTTTGCAATTTGAGGAGAGTGTCATCTCATGTACATGCATCAAATGCTTCTGTCCTTCCATCCATTTTAGATTATTTCCTGGGGAAATTGTTGTAGCTGTTTTTCACTGATGTCACAGTTTAACCCCACTTGGCAACTAAGCCCCACACAGCCACTTGCTCACTCTTCTGTGGTGGGGTGGAGAAGAAAATAGAAGGGTAAAATTAAACAAACTTATGAGTTGAGATAAGAACATTTTAATAATTTTAATAAAATCATATAACAATAAATTGTAATGAAAATGAAAATAACAAAAAAAAAGAGATATAGATGAAGCCAAAACAAGTGATTTAAAAGCAATCACCACCTCTCATGGGTACACGGTTACCTGGGCAATTTCCAACCAAAAGTTGAAAACTGTCCTAATTACCTGCATTTTCCCTGTTATTGTAGAGCATAATTTCATATGGGATTTTTTCATGGGTATTTTTTTGTGGATTGGTTTGGGCTTTTTTCAGGTTGTGAGGACAGCTTTGATACCTACATGTACATATATATTTATACTACAAGCAGTACTATTAGATAAATACAGATGAAGACACATTCTTGTAACATCCAAAATTCCTTTATAATGGCCTGCATTCTCTGCCCTTCTCTAGCAAAGCTCTGAGTTCATTTGTCTCCCTTGTAAGCAGCCTAGAATAACTGTCAGTTTTCTCTGGCACATAAGCAGAATGCACCTATCATTCAAGCACAATTTAAAAAATAAAAACTTTATACCATCTCATTAATCCATTCTCTTAAACTGTCCCAGTGCTAGAAAAGTAGAAGCACAAAAGAACTTGAAGCGAAGAAACGACTATAAATAAGGAAGGGACAAAAGGCATAAGGCCTTGTCTGAATTAAATTATGAGTTTCAGCTATTGTCTGGAGGTGATTTTTCTCCACTCATTACCATTCTAACCAGCTGCACAGATGGCCTCTGAAATCTACATAGAGGCAAGAGTTTAAAGGTTAGGAAATAATGAAAAGATGATGCCTACAGTCTAGTAAAATGATAGCTTTTTCCTGTTGAGGGAAATGCATACAATCAGAAATCCAGAAATTACAACAAGATGTTTAAATAACTGTTTTAAGTAACACTAAAGGGGAGAAAATTAGAGAAGATCACATGAAGGTTATAGAAAATGATGTCTATTAGCATCACTTGTGGTTATAGCACTAAGCAAATTGTTCTTATTAACAGTGTTTCTAACAGTCCTTCTACTGTGAAATCTAGTGCAGTGTTTCCCTTCATCTCCTTCTTCCTTGCATCCCATCTCTCCACTGCAAACAGGGAATGCAGCTGGTCACACTTCCAATCTCCCTTCCTTTCTTCTACCTGGGTGATAGCAGTAGCCCTCTGGGATTCTTTGAAATGTGGCTGGTGAGCAAGATATTTTGCTGTTTACAATGACTAGCAACACTTGCAAGCATACAGAGAGCTTAATTAGTTTTTCTTTATCTCTGTTTCAGTGTGTCTCAAAGTCTCTCAGTGCTGAAATATATGCTCTCTCACACACACCAAGGAGGAGAGGGAAGCACATTGTGAACGAGCTCATTTTGAGCATCACCTTATGGTTTCAGCAGCTCAGTTGGCTCTCTGCTTGGAGCAGTGAGAAATGTTTGGCAGCTCAGTTGCACGATTTTCTATGCACTCATCAGTTTGATCCAAATGGGTGAACAGCTGGGATCTCACCATCTTGAAGACAATTGCTTACTGGAGTTCATTTCTTTGGCAGACATTATGCTGTAATCTTGCTGAACAGTGCTTTGCTATTTTCCTTTCTTTCCCTTTTGCCTAATGAAAAGAATATTGAAGTTCAACCAGAAGGGCTTTATTATCTCTGGTATTTCATGTTACAGTGAAAAGAATATTATTATATTTCCAAACTTTCAGAGAAGGCATAACAAATAAAATTTTTGTGGACATGTGGGGGTTTTTTTTGCACTGAAAATATAAGTGGGTTTTTTTTTCTTATTTGAAAAAGTACCCAAACCATATCAATGAATTTCAGTATTTATATGCAGTAGACCCACAAATGGTCCCATTGAGACAGCTCCTATTTGTCGTAGAAACAATGACAGAAATCTTGATTCTCCCAAAGGGAAGAAAGTTAGGGTAACTGGGCAAAGATAACCTTGAAATATTCCGATTGGTTGTTTTGTGTGTTTGTGGGAGTATAGTTGGGGGTTTTTTTTGTTGTTTTCTTTGTTTGGTTGGTTTTAGGTTTTTTGTTGGCTTTGTTTGGGGGTTTTTTGTGCCTTTTTTTTTTTTTTTTGCAGGAGGGGGGATTTGTTTGTTTGGTTTTTGGGGCTTTTTTTTGGTTGAGTGGGTGATTCCTTCCTCTCTTCCTCCCTTCCTTCCTTTCCTTTCCTTTCCTTTCCTTTCCTTTCCTTTCCTTTCCTTTCCTTTCCTTTCTTTCTCTTTCCTTTTTTTTGTTTTTGTTTTGTTTTTAAGGTCATAAAATACTTAATAGGAACAAGAAGCTTTTTTTCTCCATAACACAAAGTGTGTTGTTGATTGAAGGATATGCATCTCACTGCCACCAATTAGTTTCCAAAATTTAAATGAAATTTCATATTTCAGCTTTTTCTTACCGTATGTTTGATTGCAGGCATCAAATGATTTTACTTAGTATTTTTTTAAAAACCTTTTTTCCCCAAGAAACTTATATATATTAATGTTTTTCTCTTATGGAAAAGAACACTAAATATAATAAAGTCACTGAAACTACTTACCAGTTAAGGGAGAACTTTAACTGTTGAAATATCCTGGTTCTTCACACAGGAATTAATTTATTTTTTAGTTCTCATAGTGAAGAAGACTGATGTAAAGTGAAAAAGAGGTAAAGTGAATCATCTGTGTTTACACAGTTAGAAAACACTAGATCCAATTTTACTTTTAGAAGTAATAGACAGATGTTAATTTTCTGGATGACTGCTGGTTATTTGTATTCAGCTGATCTGATTACCTAAATATTACACATTATAACCTCTCTGTGTATTCATCTCTAGAGGAAAAAATATTGTTTGTCTACGCCTAATGACAAATTAGAACAAGAAGCACAATGACTTCTTAGTATGATTTGTTTTGCTTAATTTAAGACTTTCTTCCTGGTGTGATGAAATATTATTGTTACTATGTGCCTCTTTGGACAAGAGTTGTATATTTAATATATTCTGAGTAAGGACTTAATTATGACTGCAATCTCAGCTGTGTTCCCCTGGGTAACACAGGTGAACCACATGAAGACTTTTATGCCTCTTCAGCCTTCCCACAGGGTTCTGGTGGAGTCCTTTTCACTGGTGGGTTTCAAGAGAAATCTGGTCTTGATTTAAGAGAACTTTGTGGTTAATGGGCTTAGAGTCAGCAGACAAAAAACAGGTTAGAAAGCTGAGAACTTCCCTCCTCTCTTTCTCATAATTATTATCAGTCTATGACCTTACAATAGATCCAAAATCATTCCATCTGAATGGAATTAATGTTCCAAGGTGCCTTAGAACTAGAGAGAGGCAGCATGTTAAGGGTGACCAGAGGTGGACCAATAAACTAGTAATGGAGGTCTACCGGGACACCTTGATTGATGTATAAGAAGGGGAATCACCACAGGAAGCAAATATCTCTGGAAAAATAATTTAATCAGAGATAAAAGATTGCTTCACAAGGTGTTGCTGAAGTAGGCTCTGTGCTCACTGATGACTTTGTGATTATTTTTCAAGTTCTTTTTCCTTTGTTTTCAATCTAAACTTGTTAGTTCTGTGAGAAAAATTGTGCAGTTCAGGGTACACAAGAAACCTTTAAGTCTCTTCTTTCCCTGTAAAATTAGTTTGACCAGTTTTAGGAGAAGTCCTTATAAAGCTGAACTTAATATTTCTTTGCTACAGAAAAAAAAAAAAAAAAAAGCTGGAAGAGATGTTGCATATGTTTTCTAAGTCCAGCTAGGAAAAACCTTTTCAATTAATAATTTTCTTCTCAAAGCCTGCTCTTTGTTGGTCCAATCCAGAGTGCAATTCTCTGGAAATGCTAGCTTTCCAAAAGAAACAAACCATAAATCTCTAAGGTGCTGCTTGAAGCAAATGCTTGTTTCTATACAGGATTGATGATGAGTATAGATAATTTCTATTTCTGGGTGTTTATATCTCTTTTATCCTTTTTAATTAAAAAAAAAAAAATAATTCTTTTTCTTCTCATGGTCAATGTTCTTGTGTAAAATACAGCTACATTTTGGTGGTGGGAAAAGACAGCTTTGTTTGGTGGCAGTGTGTTTTTGGGGGCTTTGTTTCTTTTGGTTTTTTGTTTAGTTGGGGTTGTTCTTGTTGTTGTTGTTGTTTTTAAGAAAAGCTCTAAGTTAAAAGCCTTAAATTCAATAAGAGCTGATTAACTGTATTTCATGTTGTTCCAAATGTTAGTATGGTCTAATTAGATACCTAGAGGAAATATGTGAACCTTTATTTGTGAAATCTAAATATCCAAACAATC
The DNA here is from genome assembly GCA_035222235.1 of Margarornis squamiger. Classification (NCBI taxonomy): domain Eukaryota; kingdom Metazoa; phylum Chordata; class Aves; order Passeriformes; family Furnariidae; genus Margarornis; species Margarornis squamiger. Next base: position 9,127,201 of record JAWWTY010000123.1, on the reverse strand, counting down.
AGATGTTCAACACTTTTATTTAGGTCCTGAGAAAAAAATCCTCCTCAAGTGCAGTTCCTTTGGTAGAAAAAAAATCACATCTTTCTGTCATTGGAGCAGATCATATACCAAATTAACCTTTCAGTCTTCTCCTAAAGGAAATTCAGAAGAAATCTCATAAGGTCATTTGTGACAACCCTGTATGTATTGGACTGAAAGTCCTAAATGTAAACATCTTTAAATAAATTAAATACAAATGTTACAGAAGTTGACAAACCATATGAATGAATGCTTATTTGATGAATGAAAATCTGTTTTCAGCAAGGGAATGTGGCAGTACTTTTGAAAAAGTTCAAAAGACACACTTAGAGAAGTCTCTGCTCTGGAGGAAAAAGCCTGGAAGCTCAATCTTTATTTAGACATATCATAACTATCAAAGAAACACGTTTAATTTAGTGTATCTGCTGAAAATGATGGGAATTTTGCTGTAGATGTTCTACCTAACAGCCCAGACTCAGAAAAACTGAAATGGGATGGAAGAAGATGGACCTCACTTGTTTCCCAAGGAGGCTTTCCTACCCCATGTGTGTGTCATGCTGCACATCTACCTCAGGGCTTCCACTGTTAGCAACAAGCTCCTCTAAATGAAACACCTGATACTGTTTGTCCTTCACATGATGTACTTTTCATTGGTTTTGGTAAGACCAGTAATTTTGTCTTCATTTAGCATTGTTTGGAATTGCTTATTTTTTATCTTCCCCTAATACAAAACTAAACAAAATCCTAAAAGAAAAAATAAAGAAATAAAAAAAAAAAATAAAAAAATTTCTACGACTAATTCTAAGAATTTAAGAAATGTTCTAAGAAATAATGTAAGATGTATGAAAGTGAGAAAAAGGACAAGCTTAGAGCCTTTCCTAGGAAAAGTGTGTGTTGAAATGCCATTATAATAGAGGCAGCTCCTGTGTTACCAGGTGCAAGATGCCATCCATGACTGTGTAGAAACATGCAGAGCTGTGTCTGACTTTTACAGTTTGTCACATTTCTGGCAACCAGAACGTTCTGCTGTCAAGAATTTCTAGTTTTGTAACGGTGAGTTTTGCTCTATGAGTAGAAATGTATAGATGTAACTATCAATTCTCTAACTTAAATGAAGCATGAGAAGTAAAAAAAGTCTTACTTTACCAAACATATGATGAGCTTTTTATTCTACTGCATTTTATTTTAATAATAAATGCTTGGAGAAAGAGGCTTTTTTTCAAAGCAAGAGCTTTGAAAATATGTTTGGTACAAGTAAAGGTATTCCTAATAAAAACTAAAAATATTGTTTTAAGGTTATAGGCAGGAAAAACAAAATTAGAATAAAAGTTAAACTAGCAGTGTTGTAATTTTTGAGGCTGCATCTGCACCTTAAATGTGATAAAAAGGTGCCTAGTCAAGAGAACTTGAAGTTCTCTGCAGGTTTGAATTAATAAATAGTGTCTATGGAATGATTATTCTGTTCTGTAATAAAAAAAAACAAAATTTGGCTGTGTTGCATTAAGTCAGCCAAACACTTATGTAGCTATTGCCCTGAAAAAACCAGCCCAAAGTAGCTGGACAAAGTGTTTGAGATGATTCAGGACCCTCGAACAGGCAGTGTGGTACCCACTGACTGGGCAGCAGCCTCAGGCATGGAGAAAAACTGCTTAGTTCAAATAGGTCCACCCCAAATCCGGATCAAAGTGGTTTATGAATTTATTAATGACTAGAAATCAGCTGGCACTTGATGAACTATAAATTCAGCATCAATAGCAGCAGTAGAGTAAGTAAACTGAAATATTGGACACTTGTTAAATGTTAATAGAACCAAAAATTTCTAGCTACTGATGTACAGTTAAGTCCTACTCTTCTCTATGCACAGTGACATACACTCTCTTCCTACCCCCAGCCCCTGGGGTTACCAGCACCCACCCCTGCTCTTGGAGAAACCTTGGGAAAGAGGGAAGCAGACTCTCTTTCTTTTTATTGAATCTGGATTTAGAGTGGGATAAAAGATTTATCCGTCCATTTAGGATCATGTCTAGTTTGAAAATAAAACAGATAGACTAATGTGGTGGATATTTCCTGGCTTGGTTGCTAGAAAACACTGCAGCTCTGGGTATAGACACTGTTCATTCTCCTGTGCTTGGACACAAAAAAAAAGGCTGCTTTTGTGGAAAAAGAGAGTTCAAACAATTGGCCATTGCAATATCAAGTCAGCTTGCTACAAAACAGTTTGGAGACATTTGCTTCAAGCTGCAGGGGACTAATTCCTTGAAAATGATTTACAGTACATCGACAGACTACATATGTAACATTTTTCAGAAATACAGGTGACAAACAGTGGCAGCTGATCTCCACATGACTATAAACTGTTCTCAAAGATCTGAACGCTCAAGACTCTGTGCTTGCTATGCAAATGTCTCTGTGTGATTCACAGAATCAGGGTCTATTTCTAGGAAGGAAGTTGGGTTATATTTTTGCCTGAGGTTGATTTGCCTAACTCGTTTGGAGGTGGGTTTTTCCCCATCCAGATGTACTGGGAAGCCAGTGGATAACACTTTCGTAATAAGACTAAATACATGTTGAGATAATGTTTCTCCCAGGTCACATATGTACAGTTTTCACTGAAATCTTTACAACAAGTTGCTTTTCTGTATTTTCATATGACTGATACTGAAGTTGTGGTTGTTATGGAGGTAGTTGATTTGTATTTGTATTTGTGTTTGTCCATTTGCTTCCCTTACTGTGCTTGGGATAACTAGTGTTGTTACAGTTCATTAATATGGTATTTCCTGGTAGCTTTCCATTGTCAGGCTGGCTCCAATACAGGACTCATTATTTCTAGTTGCTTTTCAGCCATTTGCTTTATTCTGTTTAAATTAGCTTAATGTAAGCCCATAGTGCTCCCTCTCATTTTCCGTGGTTCCCCCTTTCACCAGCATCTGTAACAGCTTTAGTAAAATTTCTTTAGCTAGAGCAAAATAACTGAGATGGTTCAGTCCCATGAATTACTACTGGCCTCTTTTCTTTATTTTTCAGGTTTTACATATTCTAGATGATTTCTTAGATATCCAGGGGTTTTCCCTTGGTTTGGATAGAAAATCTCTAACTTACTGACATTCAAACTTTATCATTCTGTTGCAGAACTGTAACAGGGGTGGACCAGAAAGCCCACGCTGGCTCTGGTTTCCTTGCTAGTCTTACTAAGATGAATCCCATGAGCTGATGTGGGTACTCACCAACATTTGCAGGAATGAAGGGGTAAGTGTGCAGTTGAATCTGCCACAAGAAAGCAATGACAAATTAATGACAGAAAGAAAATATGTATAATTTTTAAGTGATCTTGAATTTGATTCTTTGTAGACCTCAGAAGATTGAAAAAATTGTGTAGGATCAGTGAAGAGCTGCAGCTGAATGTGGCACCTCATCATTTCTGTGGGTGCTTTCTGTGGCACCTGAAGCTCATATACCACCAGTTATTTTCCTTATTTTCTAGTAGCACCAACTCCTTAAACACCTTTAAAGAAAATTTGTCTTTTGAGGTTTTATCGATCACTCATTTTCAAGAAAGTGATAACTTTCAGTCAACCTTTAAGGGTCAAATAGTTCTTGTCTCCTGTACTAAAACATTTCTTCTCTTAAGCCTTTTTAATTAAGTCACTCTTACAGAGAATCCTGGGACTTAATCCGTTCTTGAAGAGTGTTTAGCTTTGCTTGTCCAGAGATAGTTGAAAAAAATTATTGTCCAACAATATTAAAAATTCCTTATCAAATTATGAAAGATAACAAATTAATCACAGGAATAAAACTAAAATCTCTAAGTTTAAATTGTTCTCTCAACTGAGTTGTTTGAAGTGTGTCAAATGACCTTACTGTAACTGCCCATAAATTATCTTTGTTTTTAAAAAGTAGGAGTATTGGACCCATTTCTTGTCAAAAGACATTAGGGAATATATATCAATCTTTATATTGAAAAATTAATATGCAAAACCAGTACTCTCCACATAGGTATGCACACATATATATATGTACATAAATATCTAGATTACATTTGTGCTTGTGAAGTTTACCTTAAGACTGAGAAAAAGCTGGTTTTTAGCACTAACTAACCTTTTTCTGCAGAAATGTGAGAGGCAGTCTGCTTGTATGACTTTGTGGTTCTGATAAGATCATAAGCACCACTGACTCTGAAACTGGGAAGACGGATTAAATTGGAACATAGATTAAATGGCTGACTGCAATTTTATTTCAACTGCATTTAAACCCTGCACTGGTCAAATAGGTCAAATAAAAGCCCGAATAAGCTTTTGCTGTGATCTAAGGAGTTTGGTGTCACACAGCACATGCCTTAGAGCCTGACAAATATCTTGCTTCATCTAGTCCAAGGAAACCATTTGGCATTCTGCTTCAGTTTCCTATCTGGAAAAAATTTACTGTCTTTTACATGTTGCTTTTTCTTTCTTTTCTTTCTTTTCTTTCTTTTCTTTCTTTTCTTTCTTTTCTTTCTTTTCTTTCTTTTCTTTCTTTT
>JAWWTY010000123.1:9037496-9122570 GCA_035222235.1 Margarornis squamiger | reverse complement strand
CTTTCTTTAGTGGTTGGAAGTGATTTGTGGTTTTGGTTTGTTTGTTTGGTTGCTTTGTTTTGTTTCTTTTTTTTTTTGGGGGGGGGGGCTTTGTGTTTATTTTTTCTGCAATAGCTAACTTAGATACTATAATAAAAATGGCGATAATTATTATAAGCTTTTTGCAAGTATGTTCAGTTAATTGTTTTATGTGGATTCCGGAACATGTCTTAGGATCAAGGAGAAGGATGTTTCAAGACATTTTTAGTGGAATCAGAATACAATACATCTCTTCATTGCAGAGTACACCAGGAGGATGGGATGTCATCCAGAGGGACCTGGCCAAGCTCAAGAAGTGGGCCCATGAGAATCTCATGAGGTTTAATAAGACTTAGAGCAAGGTGCTGTACCAGGGTCAGGGCAAGCCCCAGTATCAATCCAGGCTGGAGGATGAACAGATCGAGAGCAGCCCTGCTGGGAAGGACTTCAGGGTGCTGGTGGGTGAGAGGCTGGACATGAGCTGGCAATGCGCACTTGGAGCCCAGAAGGCCAAGTGTGTCCTGGGCTGCATCAAAGCAGTGTGGTCGAGGGAGATGATTCTGCCTCTCTGCTCTGCTCTGGTGAGACCCCACCTGCAGTGCTGCATCCAGCTCTGGGGTCCCCAGCACAGGAAGGACATGGACCTGCTGGAGTGAGTCCAGAGGAGGGACATCAAGTTGGTCAGAGGGATGGAGCACCTCTCCTATGAGGAAAATCTGGGTGAATTGGGATTGTTCAGCCTGGAAAAGAGAAGGCTTTGTGGTGACCTAATTGCAGCCTTCCAGTATCTGAAGGGAGCTGACAAGAAAGATGGAGAAGGATTATTTATAAGAGTATGGAGTGATAGGACAAGGGGGAATGGATTCACACTGACAGAGAGTAATTTTAGATTAGATATTAGGAGAAAATTTTTTACTGTGAGGGTGGTGAGGCAGTGGAACAAACTGCCAAGAAAAGTTATGGATGTGCCATCCCTGGAAGTGCTTAAGGCCAGGCTGGCTGGAGCTCTGAGCCACCTGCTCTAGTGAAGGGTGTCTCTGTCCACTAGACGCCCTGGAACTAGATGATCTTTAAGGTGCCTTCCAACCCAAGCTATTTTTCAATTCTTTGAAGATACAGCCAAATCAGTCATGAGAATCTCAGATATTGTGCCTTCTAGATAAAACCTGAGCAGAACATCAAAGTTATGATACACTGGTGTGAACATTTAGATCTAGAGGTCCTTTGTGTCTGAAGCTTACTAAGCAAGTGCACATGTACACTGAGCTGCTAATGGTGCATATTAAGCCACACAATGGCTGTGAATGGAGCAAGGCAGATAATTGCAACTGAAAGGTTTCCAGGACATAGTGTTCTGTATTAAATTCTTTCTTCTCTTCCCAAACCTCTAATATATTTCAAAAGTGAATGAATGTAACATGAAAAATAGGTCTCCAATTATTCTGATTTCTCCTCCTTTTAATCCAGTTAATTAAATTATTTATTTAATTTTCTAATTAGTCATTGAAGTGAGGATGAGGATTTATATATTAATTATGTTTTGTACAGCTTTGTAGTGTTTAATCGTGTCACCTTAATTCCTTGATATAATTCATTTAAAGTACAAAACCACATATTGCCCTCTCCAGCATGGGACCAAGTATTGCCCCAAAATGCAGTCTAACTATGGTGCCTCACGTCACTTCCTTCAAAATTACTAATAAAGAGTTTAAATATTAAATGATGCATACAGTTTTTAAAAACTATTCCTTAAATTCATGCTTTTAACCACTCATGCAGATCCATGTGCCTTCAGCATAATTTTATGGGTAAAAATGAAGGTTTATGAGGGAGATGATAAGATTTTGTAAGTGTATCTGTGGATGCAGGGCAATACAGCATCCCATATTTGGCAGGTGTGAATGATTAATAAAAAGGCTACCTACACAGCAATTATTATCAAGAAGTCTGGTACTCTATAAAATTTACTTCTGTGTTGCTATCAACTTGATTATTTGTGTTATTTAGATTCAGGAAATGAGTAGCTTGCTGCTCAGTGACAGAAGTAATCTAATGTTTTTTAAAGCCAAAAAGACATAACCCGTGTTTTCCCATGACCTGTTGCATTCAATTTCTACAAGAAGGGCCATTCAGGTTTGACTTATTATGAGTTTGATATAAATACAACATATAACAGGAATTCTTCATGTCCCTAGGGAAGTTCTCCCAGTTTGTATGCATTAGATGTGGAGAGTGGGATTGTTATTTTTTGGGTTTTTTTAGGTTTCTCACAATGCACCTTCCACCAGGTCTCATGTAAACATTGGACTCAGTCAGACCTGTAAGACAGTTCCATATTTTGATTGTGAAATATGACAGCACTGTGTTTTAAAGAACTGCCTGAAGGAGAAGGGATAAATAAGAAGAGAAAGACCCCCCCCAAAAAAAACCCTAAACCCCCCTCCCCAAACCCAAACAAACAAAAAAACCAAAACCAAACCAAAAGTAGAAATCAATACAAAAAACAAATTAATATCCTTGCTCTCATCAGCTGCTAATAAAGAATTAAATTTGATTTTTTTTTTACACTCAGAATGCCGTATGTGTCAAGAAAAAGCCAAACACTCCCTTCTCCAGTCTCTAAAAAAAATTGCTATGTGTTGAGATAAGAGTTTTGTTTTAAAATCAAAGTCATCGCACATCATCCCTGATTTGTTACAAAACCAAGTTCCCTAATTATAAAGCAGAAACTTACATTTTCAAAGGTTCTTTTTTTGTTCTTTCAGTCAAAACTGGAGGGATGAGAAATGAGAAGATGACCCTGGCAGCCTTCAAACAGGGCTTTTAAGTAGAACAAGACTTGTGTTTGTGTAAATAGGATCTGTCCATCAAAATTCACTTCTCAAAACCAAGTAGATATTGAAATGAGCAGGTTGACAATATGCAGTCTATAGAGTAATTTCTGATATTTTTCTCTACAGGTAATTGCTGGGAAATCTGTCTCTATTACAGAACCCATCCTCAGGAAAGCCAAAATTATCTGAGACAGGATATGTAATGTTTAATGCTAGAAATGAACTCCATTCAATTGGAAAATACCTATCAGCACTATATTTTGTTGCATACTGTAATTACAAAGTTAATTTTGCAAATCTCATAAGCTGAGCACTTTGAAGATTCATTTGAATTCCTTAAATGCTGGGCGTAATAATGTTGCAGGTATTTTGAACAACTTTATTAGACTGAAGAAAATTATTCTAAAGACCTTAAAGATGGAAAAAAACCCACATCTGAAAACTACTTCTACTTTTCTGTCATTAAGGAGAATAGATCTAGGGATAAAAATCATAAAGTTTTGAAGGAAACCAATTATATCTAAAATTGACAATACATTAATGGATTTTATAATTACTTTTATCTACTTCCTGTTTTATGCAATAGAAAATATTTTAGAAATCTATGCTGTTTTCTTTCTTAACCCTCAATGGAAGCGAGAAATGTTACTGAAAGTTCTTGGAGGCAAGAAAGATGGTTTATCTTCAGTCCATGGAAAGGAAAGGGTTCAGAAAGGTAAGTCATGCAGCCAGGGGAGATTAGGATATCAGGTTTAGCACTGACCATCTGGGTTCTGATGCCAAAGTTACCAAAAGGAATGCGATAACTGAAAATAGGTTACAAGATCTTGGACAAAACTTGATCTACACACAGAAAGTTGGAAGGCTGTTTCACTTAGCTGCTCTTCAGAAAGTCTTTGAGATTTGGGTGGCACGTATGAGGACACAAAGGTGTCCAGGTTAAGAAATATATAGGCCTGAACATAATCTTTAAGTCTATGCTAAGAATGTCTTTTTATTGACAGAGATTGTGGAATACTGCTTGAGGAATTAATGTTTGTGTTGGTAAAGTCTCTAATATTAATATATGAACAGAATTAAAAATGAAGTTTTAAAAGCAATATTTTAAGTTACTTAAAATTATTAATAAATAGAAACAACTACTTGAATCTTGTAGGTCTGCATGAATTTTCACTGCAATTCCACAGCTAAGAGATGCAACATTTTCTGATTGATTATGTCTTCCCTTGTAGTACATAAGATGGAATTTTGGATCTGTGGAAGACCTTACTATCTCAAGTGTATTACTATCAAAAGCAGAATTTATGAGGATACTTGAAATGCCACATAAAGGATGTTACAGAGGAGCTTTGAAGGTTTTCTCCAGCCTTCCTGATGCAAGAGTGCCCAAAAATCTGGCTATTAAAGCACTGAGAAGCTGCACAGGAATCAAAGCTCAGGATTTCATCTTCAGCTGAATCTGATCAGAGATATTACATGAGCATATATTTGGGAAAACTTTGATTTCTTCCATGCTGGTTTTCACTAACCATCAGGAGACTTGACAAAGGAAGATATGAGTAAGAAGAGGGAGCTGTTGAAATATCCACTTGCAAAGAAATCCGGTTCCAAACTCAAGAGGAAGAGCCCACTTTCAGACCCAGCAGAGCAGGTCATTGGGTTTGCACTACTCATATAAATCAGAAAGCCCAAGGCTATAGGTCCACTTTTCTTCTGTTTCAGTGGCTGTTTCTTTATGCTATCGAATCCCGTTAAGAAGCACAAGAGCAACACAGCGGCTGTGTAGTTGGCAGGATCTGTACAGGCTGGGGGAATAATACCTGAATGAAAGAAAAAACCTTTTCTCAGCCAAATGTTATTACCTCTGAGCAACTAGGAATCTTTTACAGAGAGAGTTTTAGGAGGATTTCCTCAGGGTTTTTTTTCTCTAATGAACTATGACCCCAAATTTCACAGTGTTTGCTGTTGCCTTTTGAGAAGTATGACTTTTTTTAAAATGCAGTTAAAACAGTTTCTAACCTTTTGGCACATTGGACCACTACGGCAGTCCAGCCTACACCATGAGGTGTGTTTTGCATCCTAATATTCCTGTTTTACCCTTTCCTAATGGAGAGTTCACACCTTCTGGGATTTATATCCTATGCAGGGATTAAGAATATAAGGAGGACAAAGACTTTGAGATGGTATGATGGTACCAGTATTCATGTAAATATCAATAAATTAAGGAGGTCTATCCACACTTAAATAATGATCTCTTCTGTAAATATATATATATGTATATATATATATACATATTATATGGTAATATATATATATATATGGTACATAAAATTTCATGTTCTTGATGAGGGACCCTGGTTTGTCCAGACCTCACTGAGAGCCAAGATAGTGGGCAGAGTTTGTCTTATTCTGTCTGTGGTCATGAGAGGAAACATTGTGTGATATGACCAAAACAGCAGTTTTGATGCTACAGTTTTGTGTGAATTTTGAAATATGTCTTATTTCTGAATTTTAAATTTGCTTGACAAAGGGATAAAAATCTCCTTAAAAATCCCAACCTAAGGAAAAAGAAAAAAAATATCTGCTACTCTGCTTTACTAGATCAATTTTAATTTAAAGGTACAAAAAGTTGTTCCACTTCAGACTTCAAAGGAAGTTAATTTTTAAATACATTCAGCTCTGCATTCCTCTTTCTCTAAGAATTCAATTACAGATATTGTCAGGCCAAAACATTCTTTCCTGACAAAATCTCGCTTTAGTGTAAACCTAATTTTCATTCTCATAGTGAAGGGAGACAGCATTACATGTTGCCCCAAATGGAGATGAACATGTGACAAGCTGAGAAATAAGTGGAAATAAAATCAATTTTTCCCTATTAGTGTCAAATTAAGAGCAAAGTAAACTGTAAAAGTTGCAATAGTAGAAGTGACAATTGAAACAAGTCTTCTGAACAAATAAACAAGACCAATAGAGAATCAATTTTAATTTTGTTAGGTAAGGGGACCTTTGTTGGCGATCTTAAAACGCAAAGGAGTGTCTGTTCAAATTCCAAAGCAGCAGCAAAAGACTGTGTCTAAAGTCAGGAAATTAAGAAAATAAAAATGGTGAAAATTAGTGGAAAATTGCTTTTACAGAATATGAACCATTAACAGAGACCAATAGAAATGTCACTAAAATTTATATTTGATGGTATCAGTGAAAAATATTGCTGTCTTTCTCAGCTTGATTTCAACTCTCTTAGCTTTCCACAACTTCCAATAAATATTTACATGGAACAGAAATACCGTAGAAATCTGGTTTCTTTATTTTTCTTCCTTCTTTTGCATTCCTCAGCTTCTTTCCTTTCCTATAGTTCCCTTAATTCCCTCTATGTGTCTTGGGGATATTAAAGATATCCTTTTTTTGTCCTCCTCCTTCCCCTTTTCCTTGGGTCTTCCCCTGGCTATGGTGCCTGATGCTCTCTCCCTACATTAGTTTCTCCTAGCTGACTGCTTTCCTAGCTGACCATGGCTCATGGTTCTGGCTGATGCCTCCAGTCTCTTACAGCAGCTGATTTATCCCTATCTTCAAGTCCTTGGTGCTAATACCTGCTCTTCCTATCTTCCATCCATGCATGCCAGCCTAAAAACCCTGATGTCTCCAAGGGTAGGGCCCAGAAATGCAACAGAACAGATGTTCCATATGGTCCATAAGTAATCTGAGAGATGCTGAGCTGGGAGGTAGGGAAGGGGACTGGTTGGGAGCAACCTTGCTGTGCTGATCTGATAATGAGAAGCTGATTCTTACAGAGAGATGTGATGTACAATTAGGGTCATATTCTGTTCTCTGAATGCTGTATCTGAGAGATTCTTGTTCTTAAGCAAGAACAAAAATAAAATATTATATTTGCTTTCTGGCTGAGACAAGCTTTACACTGGTCACTTTCCTGTCCCAGGCAGGAATGAGTAAATATCCAAACTGTTCCAGTTTAAAAAAACCTAGAAATCTTTGAGCTGGTCACTGTGTCTACACATCAGCTTTATGAAGTGATGTCCATCATCCCCTATTTTGCCTTGATTGTCTTGCATAGGCAGTTTTCCAGCTCTGGGAGTAAGGAAACACTGATGATCTGTATGGTCCAGACATGGTTGTATGAGTAGTGTCCGGAATCACTGGTCCATAAAAGAAAGCAACGGCACATGAACAATAAGGAAAATTAACGTCTCTTGTTTACTGAGCACTTACTCAATTTACTATAGAATATTTTTATAACTCTAGTCTTACAGAACTATAGAAAAATAATTTTAAATTTTATTAAGACTTTTCAATAGGTAATCATCATCCAAATTACCCAAATTAAAATAAATCTTAATTATTTTTTCCAATATCATAAGATTGGACTAACAGTTCTACACTTTCAACCTATTTCCTCTCCCTCTATTACACCTAGAACAAGAAAAAATATGACAACATATTAAATGCAAAACATTAAAAATTAGTAAATTTTTTTTAAATGCTGTTGAGAACTGAAGAAACTTTTCCCCTATAAATTTAGTTGTTGCATAATTAACATAGACATAACCAACATTTTGTAATTAGATTCTTTATTAATAAATTCTAATTGTAAAAACACATGGATTTAATTGACATTTAACATGTTAGCTATTGCAAGCTTGATATCAATTAACACACTTATCAAATGTCAATTACCAGTTTTTCAGTTTTAATTGCTGTGAAATTGACTTGCCATGGGCTACCTTTTTAAATGTTAATGTATTAACAGTGTTCACAGATTTTATGTAATAAATACAACATCTAATGTTCACTTATTGCTTATGCAATTTGACTACATTATATGAAAAGTTAAGTGTATTTTCTTCATACTTATTAAACAACAGTAAGAAGCCTTTCAGTCATTAATTTACCATATAATTAAACTTATGACACTTTGAAATAATTATCCCACAGCCTTCAGGATAGTTAGTCAAACAGGCAGGTCACTGTTTTAGAACAACATTAACAGACATTATTAGAACTATTTCTGAATGTTGTATTGTGCTGTCAGCTTGCTTTTTAATAAAGAATTCTCCATACACCTCCTGTACTTTCTTGTGCTACCTTTAAAAATTAAGACTGGGTTATATCACACATTCATCTGAAAAAGAAACCCAAAACAAAAACCATCCCTGGAAGTCTAGCTGCCGATGATGATCCTGTCAAGTGAGCTGACTAAATGTGTCCTTTCCTTTACTTATGGCCCTGCTGATGGCACTGGGCCATAGTGCTGATATAAGATTTTGGCAGCCAGAAGCAGTTTTGGCTTGACAGCTTTGTCATTGGCATCGTCTTAAAGGATGAAATTTCCATGGTGTATAGAATCATTCTACTAAGCTCATCCATAGCATTTTATTTTAATCTGTAGAACTGACATGCTTTATGAAGCCAGGCACTATCCTCACTTTAATGGAGAGGAAAGTGAGATGCAGCAAGGTCAAGTGGTTTGCCTAAAGTCCTGAAACTTGGCAGTAGCAGAAGTAGGGAAAATAAGTTCTGGTTCAAGTTACATTTTTGGAGTGGCAAGCGGATCAGGCTTTCCCAAAGGCGGTGTATAGTGGTGATGGATGAAAGGAGCGTTAATCACAGGCCTCCTGGAAAGGAGGGCTGCTTATTTAGCAGAATAGAATGAATATTTAAAAAGGCCTTTCAGAGTATTGTAGAATAAATGCATATATCTGTAAGTTATTATGGCTTAAGGGCTAGCTATTAAGTGAAAGGATCAATGCATCAAATAGTAAATGCAGAACTTTTAGGGCTAGAACTCGGTGAATCATGATCTCCCAGTCTGCTAACGATACACACAAAGTCAGGGATCAAATTTTGCATCAGACACACTGGAGGATTGAAGATCTCTCCCTTCCTTCTCCCCTCAAATAAAAGCAATCTACACTGGTGACAAAATTATGTTTAATCTATAATGGGAGCACGCTCCCTTCTCATGCAGCCCCACCAGAGGCAGCTGGCCCTCAGCGTGCCCTGGTTGACGAACAAAACCAGATGCTTTTCAGGGGTCAGATAGAGCACTTAGATCAACACTTGGTGAAGGATGTCACTTTGGAGCTGTTTCCTGTGTACATGTTTGCTGAAGAGTTCCGGTTCCTTCATGGATTATAGTTCCATTTGGATAAAGTGAGATAAAAATTCGATTTTGAGCACCATATATGAGTTGTTGGTCCAGCTAGGTCCAATAAGGTGCCTTCTCTGTGAGAATCAAGAAGTAATCCTTTCAAACACTTTTTAATAACCAGAAACTAGTAATACACTAAAAAGTTTAATAATTTCACCATACATAGATAGTTTTCCTGCAGAACCAGTTCTTCCTCTTTCAGAGATTTGTTCCCTTTCTTTGTGTGGGGATACAGTCCCTGGGGTGAGTCTGTAACAGCAAATGATGCCTCTTTGTAGACTTCCAGGCTATCGCCCCTGCTGATAGGAGAATCCCACTACTGCATTTCACATTAAAAAACATTCTGGTCTGCTAAACTGCTGATAGATCATCTCTCTTGTTGTTCTTCCCCGTGAAAACCAATCCCCACCTGCCCCCATAAAGAAAGCATCAGGGAGTCTATAAGGGAAGAAATCAGAGGGAGAAATCAGAAGTGACATTTATGATGTTTTCCTAAAGATCAACAACTTTGAATAATATCTTAAATGATCCCCCTGCTTTCTCACTTGTCACTTTCACGTGTGCTGTACCATGATTGTGTGTGAGAATTAAGAAAAGAGGAATTCAATGAATTAATGAAAGAATGATTTCTAAATGAATGTATTGTCTCCTTTGTACTTCCAGAAGTCTCTGGATGCTAATAGAGTTTCATTATATCTATTAGTTTACTATAGCAGTTTGATTGCTATTACTTTATTAAATATATTTCAGGGGAAAAAGTATTCCCCAACAGTGTCAAGTCAAAGAATAATATTAAACCATTAGCTCTACAATGCTCTTGTGTCTCCGATTATTAAGAATCATGTTTCATCTGAACTTTTTTAGTGGGGATTTTGGAACTGAAAATGTTGAGTTGCCATCAACAATGAGGATATTTAATTAGAATGTCTCTCTTTCTCTATTTCTTCCAAAAAAATGTCTCAAAGCCTAATATCATTTAAGATTTTATTTAAAGATAATACAATAGAAAAAGTGGAGGGTACTGCAGTAGACTTACTGGCTGGAAAAAAGGATTGCATATCAGGCAAGAATTTATGACAAATGCACATGGTGTAAAATTATATTTGGCATTTGTGTGGTTTATATGTCAATTTTGTCTTTATTAAATATTTTCATTAGAAAAGAAAAAACCAATACTGTAGTTACACAAAATATTCAGTAGTACTGAGTACTCATACTGCATGTATGCCGGCAGTGTGAAAGGAAGCATGCCATGTCTATAGATATCTTTATCTGTAGATATAGATACATGATGCAGGATTGGAAAAACAATTGCAACTAGCAAATGACAGACTGGGAAGCTTTGTGATAGATTCTCAGATCTATAGGGTAAACCACTTATATTGTGAACTTTTGATTGACTCCCTGGCATTCTATCATCTAATCCATCTCTCCTGAGACTTAATTTCACGCTCCAAACACTGAACAGCTTTAGACAGCTGCCATTTAAAAATAAATGAACTTAAATAAACCATCAGTAACAAAGTCCTTTCCCTCTCCAGACCACCACACAGAAACTCACCCTGATGAGAAACAGGACCGTTTTTTTTCCTTCATAAACAGATTTTTTCCCAAATGTAAGCAAAATCCAGTCATGTAATATCTTCTGCTCATCTCATGCCTGTGATTTGTCACTTAAAATGGTGCATAAGCTTGTCTGTTGACTACTGGAATTATGTAGGGGCTGCAGACTGGCAAGACTCTACTCCTTGGAAAAGAACGTACTGACAAGGGGAGCACTAGTGATCTCTGTCATTTTTCAGATTATTTACATCTTCAGAAGGTCATAATTCACTGTGTAGTCCACCAATATTCTGATCTTCACCTGAAGCAGAGGAATAATTTTGCTTTTTTCACTTTTCCTCATCTTCTCATATTTTTTCTAATACACATTAGTGTGTACAGATTGTAAACCATAAAATGTTACTCTACAAAAGAGACTCCAGGGTTTCTGGTGAAACAAACAGTACTCACCCACAAAATTGTGCGAGGCGCCTTTCTGTGACAAACTTCTAAAGCTGATTTGAATTTCTTGGGAAGAATCAACTGAGTTTTACTGCGAACACACAAAGAGGCTGGGTCAAGGATAATGATTCAAATCATAGTTGCAATGACCTTTTTGGAATTTCAGGCAGCTAAGTGATTTGGATGGAAAAATGTCATTACCAGCTTTACTAAATTTTCTGTAAAACCTGAAATATGTGATGTTTAACAAAATTTTACTCTGACAACATGCCTCACCACCAACTTCATGATGGACTTTTAGAATTGTGTTGCAATAGAAATGTTTTTATTGGCAATAATTAAAGACAATAACTCTCTTTGATTTTTCTGCCTGGAATAAAATTGATAAAAAGGGATCAATGTCATAAAACACTATTGACTCTCCTGAAGTTGATTACATATAAACACTAGATATGTAAATACCCAGAAATCTGTTGGTTATACAGGCCTGGAGTGTGTCACATTTTTATAAGAAGAACACAGTTAAGTTTTTACTGGTGCTGAAAAATATGTTAAAGAAATGTGTATATCTCTCATACATGCTATATGAAATCTACACATTCAGAAAAAATCAGTTTATAACTCTGAGATGTTTCTATTCATTACAATCTTTTTCCATTTAAATAGGATGTTGATTCAAAGGATTCTTGGAAACTTAGCCATCCTCTTTTTCTCACCTATCTTACACAACTCTAGACAGGCTAAAACAAACTGTCTCTCTATGCTCATCAAAGAAACAGATTTTTCTTTCCCTGTTCTCAGTATGTGAAGTTAGGATGGGTCACAGTGGTGAGGACTATGATCTTTAAATTCCTGACCTTAGCACTAAACCAGATGAAGTAATGTTATCCATTCCTTCTATGCATTTTTATAGACCAAATAAAAAGTACATAAATTTTGTTTTACTGTAGATATAATCATAGCTATAAAAAATTTATCACTAGATTCAGTAACATAGTCCAAAGTGCCGGGACTAGAGAAAGCAATAATATACAACAAGCAGCCCGTCTTTACTTTTGCTATTTATTAATGTTGTTAAGTACTCATGGTAATTTTATTGGAAATAGAGCCTTAAGAATGGCACGCAGGACATTAAAATGAAAGAAAGCAGAAGTTTATATGCTGCTTGCAAGTATAATATTGGGCATGTTGTGACATCAGGTAATGGAAATAATAATAACCACACATCTCAAACATTTTTTAATTGAGGGCTTAACTTTACAACTGAGAAATAAAATCTTTAGGATATCTCATGCTAGGCACAATGCTTTTCATCTGACTTGTTAAAAAATGTTTAACTACTCAAGTGCTGAGCAAGAAATAAAATAATTAGAACTGAGCTACAAATGAAAGATGTTTTAAGTGATGAAAATGCAGATGTTGTAGAAAATGTTGACTCCCAGTAATTTTTAAGGAATTTTTTGCTAATGGTTGCAATTATTTTTCTAAGACACTCATGTGTAATGCCACTAATGTGTTACTGTTTCTGTTAATGAACAATCTTTGAACAATATTTCCTAAGTTATTTACAGTTATTTATGTTAGTGCTGTCACAAGTGAGAGAAATATGAGGAAATGAAGAATCCTTTGTTGTATGACATGACTTAGAAATATTAGAAAGATTTAGACATTTCATGTTTCTGTGTCTTTTCCACTAAAACAAGATGATTTGGAGGAGTTTCCAGAAAAAGTCATATATTTTCATGAATTCGGCTGTAGCTATGAAGTGTATTAGAGCCATAAAATTCTCTGAAAATGGAAATTACTGAGTGCTTTCATTTACCTCATAATAATGTTTAAAGTAAGAGACATTATTACATTCTAAGTGCTGCACATATACAAACAAAACAGAGGCTTTGCTGCAGGCCTGGGAGCATTCTATTTCCATGTTAGAAAACTCTCCATGTGTACATATTTTTAGTGCCCAAAATCCAGAGATTTCACCATGAGATGTAATGTTTACATGATGATAGAGAGACGTTTTTAATAGAAATAGATACATTAGTCTTTTGCAACTAAACTGTAAATATTTTTTTAATTATTATTTTGGGCTATTTTGTATCTGTATTTAGACAACATAATTTTAATCTTTTTGTTCTTCAATTTTGTAATTTTTGAAATCACTTTTCCCCCCTTCTTCCACTCTTCTTTTAGAACTGCATACATAGAGCACACAAGATGAAAGAAGTAGAAACGTGAAGGAAAATACAGGTAATATAGGACATATTTAGAGTAAAACTTCTTTATTCTAAAACATGTATGACAGAAATCCATACAACTTTTTCTGAATGCATGTTTTCATTTTCACGAGTTCTGGCTTATTCTCATCTAGTGAGCGGTCAAAAACGCATTATGATAGACAAGCAGAGCACACACAGTCCATTACCATGTCTCACTTGAAAGGTGTGTAATTATAAAGCAATTGTTTCCAACTCAGGGGTGGCTGCTTGGGGAGGAATAAAAGTATGCTTCTGAACATGTCTTTCAGGCAGACTAATACTGGATGATATTTTACTTTTTCATTGTCTTACCTACAATTCATTGCAGGTGTCTTGATGAGAGAGCTGGCAGAAAGTTTCTAATAAAATCAAATCTCTTTTTTGAGTATAATACTGTAAATCACAACTATTTCGTTTCATATACCTGATCCTTTAAAACAGCTGATCTGTAACCAGCTACATCATTTGAATAGGCACACGTGGATTTAGGTATTTTCTCTGCCTGAAACAGAGACTCAGAGGTGAAAAAGGTAGAATGATACCCATGTATATGCTCATAACTACATGTTCTAATTTGTTTAATAGCACAGTCAATAAAGTCCTTGCAGTTGCTGCTTGTGTATGACAATTTGACTAGATCATAGTGGTGGATGCTTCTTTTTGGATCACAAAAATATTCCCATATTGAAATCAAGTGTGTTTCATAGAACTTCCTACTTTCAATGAAACTTTCTATTTTAAATGAACCAACTCCCCCACCATCCGCCCCCCCCACCCCCGACAAGAATTTCATCATATGTCCCTCCACATTTTTAGAACAAAATCCAGACCAATAATCAGAATTTTAGGACAAGGATGTGGGCAATATTTTCAGATTCAGATATCCCTCAATTTGAAACAGAACAGAAGACATTTCACTTCATAAGTAATTATTTTTCTTAAGAAAATCTAGATTTTAATTGTAGAAGTTTATATATACATATATACACTTGTGGACACAAAGACGAAGATATGGAATTGTTAAGCAGTTTCTTATGTTTCATTTTATAACAAGAAAGCAATCTAGTAAGTTTTGATTTTCATTCCCAAAGTAATAGTTTTACTTTCTAGCAGTATTTTCTCGTCTTAACCACTATGCTGGAAACCAAACGTTTTTGATCCACATTTTGGAAAATGCCTATTGATTACTGGAATAAAGCTTAAGACCTTCCACCATCATTTGGCTGTTTTTATCCTTGGAGTTGATTGAGAATTTCTTTATCTGATTTATCTGAGCTTTCTTTTACTTCTCTTTTCAGTATTTCACAGTCACCAGAGAGAAGCTCTGGCTGCTTTGACAAGTGTGAGTATGCCCTCTGGTCTGGGGAAGAGGAGAAAGGAAAGGAAAGGAAAGAGAGAGAGAAATAGGATAAGCAAGCAGATATAAATAAGACAAGGCAAACATCTCCCTGGTGCCATTAACAGCTGCGTATTGCAGTATGGAAAAGGTTTGTTTTACTTGATCTATTGAGGTTGTAGTTAAGGGATATCTAAGAAATGGAAATACCGGAACCTGGTCACCAATGTGACCTGCTATGAGTGGACCATTCATAATTTATAGGATTTACCAGTAAGTCCCCAGTGTTCCCCTTCTGAACTAAAACAAGCTTTACCCTTGATGAAAATCTGAAGATTAGTTTTGGAAAAGCCATTCAGAGTTTTAATTCTGCTCTAAGGATCCAAAAACAAGAGATATGGCTCAATAAGATTTTAGCTTGCATGACAACAGATTGATGGTCCTTAATGAACTATCAAATAGATCTGATAACTTATGTCTTATTGTTATTTATACTGCCTAATTATTTTCAGATCTGTGATTTACCAGCAATACTTGTTGGTGTATATGGAGAGAACTCTACAATAATGTCCCTAGGCAAAAGTGGGATGTCTTAGTAATGATCATTTTAGCATCACACATTACGGTCATCACTGTGACCTTTCTTTAGTACATTAAAATTGTCATTGCAGTTGCCATCTTGGCTCAGAATCCAAATGCTTTCACCTTTTCTGTGCACAGGCAGGTTTTAATGAGGCACTAGGACTGCGATTTATACAAATGAACAGTTTTAGAAACTTAATTTTTGTCTTCCTTTTTTACTTTTTTTTCTAATGCTTTAAAGAGTACATTAGGAAAATTTCAGAATGAACATTGATTAGTGTAAAGGAGAAGAGAAAATAGAAGAAACTTACTGCTCCAGATGAAACCTGTCCCCTTTACTATTGTCTATTACCACAAAGTTGTATCAGAATCACAGCTTGATGGAGGAAAAGAAGACACACATAACAGCCTAAATGCTGCTGCTGTATATTCTGGAGTCAGCCTCTCTGGCTACATTTGCTACCAAGCCCAGGATTCCCACCCAGGTCTTGAAGCTAGTATGGCATGGAGCTCCCAGGCTGCCAAACCCAAATGACAATGCGCAGACTGACAGTGGGTTTGGAGCGTGTATTATTCAGGCCCTGAAACAGGGTTAGGAGCTGTTTGAGAGAATGCTGGCTAACAGCAGCCAATTTTATGCTAGGGAGTATTCTCACAATTTCAGTGTTACTTGTTTTCCAATGCACAGCAACAATCCACGTCCTAGGTATGGTCACTGGTTATAGGGTCATAATCTTCATTCAGTATCCATGACAGATCAGCTCAGGGTGGGATCATGATACCTATATCCCTATAAAATCCTGTGATTGTCCAGTCAAACTCATGCATAACTCTTATGTCAACAATTTGGTCCTTCTTTAACAGCCTTTTAGTTCCACCAGATAAATGGCATCCACTTTCTTTCATGCTTGCTCTTTGTAGATTTACTATTTTTTTCATCTAATTTTTAGGGTGATAGCCAGAAATACATTATAGTACAAATAAATAAAGTCTAAAAGACCTTGGGTATAAATGAAAAAGATTCCATTTGAAGTTAAATTTAGCAGACCATTTACTGGGCTGATTATTTTGTTCCATTTAAGTTCATTGTTCTATCATTCCATAAATATTCCATTTCCCTTTCCTGCTATGTTCTCCCCTTTTCTCCCAAATATACTCTGATTATCACCCACTGCAAATTTGTCTTACAAATTTCTAATACTTTGGCTTCTAATCTTCTTCTGTAGACATAATGATTCCATTTCAGTTCTTGTTCTCTGTTCTCTTTCTTAATACTTCTTTAGAGTTAATGTTGTTAATTAAGAGTTGAATTGTCCATTTCTTCCAGAATAAAATGAATTATTTTCTTACAAAACTGACTGATGCTTTTTCTGAACAGATTGCTTTTTTGAGTTTGCATTTATTAATGTCTCTAAACATAAGTATTTTGTTAAGTACTTATTGCTATTTTCTTTATAGGGAAAGAGTTTGAGATTTTCATATTATTTCTATATAAACAGGTCTGATACCGCTGCATTATAGTAATGTATGACTCTGAATTTTCTTTATTTATTTTATTTATGTTTAGGTTTTGGGTTATTTTACAATTAACCAATATATTAGGAAAACAAAAACAAATACAAAACATCTCTTGCCCAGCAACTGCCAAGTTTCTCCTATTGTTTAACAGCACTGAAGAAGCATTATGCTGACACCACCATCATTCTTTGTCCTCCCTGTTAGTCTCAGGCTGAATTGTTTTTATGTTCTTCGACCAGTGCCAGAGCTGGGAGCCACACCAGAGTGGTCTGATAACCCACTGCCTGGAAGTCGGGTGTTTAGGGGAGCACTGCCTTAGAGTGTCTTCACCTTTCATACTGCTGCTCCAAGATATGAAGAGAATTTATTGCTATAAGTTTGTTTTGTAGCATAAGCTCATCTCAAACTTTCAACAGCAATTGAAATCCTCTCTAAAAGTTGTCTTGAATGTGTAATGAACAATTATGCTCACCTGTCTTTATTAGGCTGTTTCACCTCCTCCTGCTGTGATGAAAACAGACAGATATCTGTTAAATCAGTGCTGTGTATCTCAAAGGTAATTAAAACTTTGATTTTGTAAATGATTCATAGTATTCAAAAAATAACAAAGTGAAGTTTTCTTCACGCAGCATTCTGCTCTTGAACATTTTCCAGCAACCTTTAGATGGCAATTTGAAGTGTATCCATACTATCTCACAGGAAAGGTTAGTACTTTGAATATGTATCAATTGTTGTTTTCTTCTGTTTTCAGAAATGTTTATTTTTAACTCTGAAGGATGCACGCATGCCTCACTGATAGCTATGAAATGTCCTAACATTCATCAAAAGCAGAAAGGGTTATATTTAACTAGGAATGGAGGACAGAAAACACAATGAGAAAGTTGCAAATAAATCCTGGTTTTGGTGGAGAAATAAAATGGACCCTGCAGTAGCAGTGTAATTTTCTCTCCTGGCATTTATATCAAATTACAGTGAAATAAGGGAATATTACTAGAATACAGAGAGCCAGTCCAGAAACTTTTATTTTCCTTTTGACTTCTATTTTCTAGTACAAATAAAAAGACACCTCTGCCACAAGAAACACGGAACTCCTAACTTTTCAGCAAAGTATGTACAAAATATTTAACAAGGTTATATAAAACTTGTACAAAGGCTGCAGCTGTCCATGCTTCTGTTTACTTCAATTTTATTATGTTTATTTATATATTTGTTTTGTTTTCTCTCTCTCATATTGATTGTCTTCTTCCATTTTAGGTTTCATCCTAGTTCAACACATTTTCTCAAATCAAGGTTATTGATATATACAGGCAAAATCAATTCTAATAATACCAAATACTGTTCTACCTTCCTCAAATCAAACCATTTCCGTTCAGGACCAGCCCCTGCAAGTGAAGTCTTTTCTTTGTACACTGAGATTATGACCCTGATTTACTTTCTACATGTTCATGGGACAAAAGCAAATGTGTGGCCTCGTTTTCACTAGCTCTGTGAAAATTTTGTTGAGGTTTGGTTTGTTTGGTTGGTTGTTGTTTTCTGAGACTTTATTGTCAATAGAAACTTAATTTTATGACCAGAGAAAGTTCTTCCCAGTGGCACTTGTACACTTTTCTGCCATGTTTATCAATGAATACTGCATACTGCCTTGGGCTACAGAGAAAGCAAAGCAGCAAAATAACATTTAGTTAAAAAAAACCCCAAACATTTAGTGATCTGGTGTCATGTAAATTTCCTGCTTCCATGTGGAAACAAATTTAGTCCCAGACAGACCTTTGTCCCACACAGACAGATTCTAGGATACATAAGAATCTGTTATTCTGCTATTTTGTCAGTACCGATGAAGAAACCAGAGGTAAGTGAAACACCCTGGGCCTGCTCACATGCAAATAAATAGCATTGATAAGTGTGGACCAGTAATGTATTTCATCATGGACATGGCCATTCATCATACTTACGAAATAAATTGTCTGCGGGGGTGATGGCAGGCCTCTGAGCTCTGCAAAATTCTTCCTCTGACTTCTGCTTCTCACTCTCAACATCCTCAATAATTGCTGAGTCCTCACCAGCAGGTCAGAACCTCATAGGCGTGAGGCTTTTCCTCAAGAACTATGAAATGAAGGAGCTGAATGAAAACGGAAAACCATTGGGCCTGTACCAGATGAAACTCCTTTCAGCAGGACTGGATCTTTGCTAGCAGGAAGTCAAAGGACACAAACCATCGCTGAAGTCTCCTGTGAGAATGGATTTGCTTGGTAATGGTCCTTCTGGGGACAGGAGTGCTGGAGGAGGCAAGGTGTTCTCCCTGCCAACAGAAAAGCTAAAAACTACTCTTTCAGGTAACCTTACAACATTTTTCCATACCATTGCTTCTGTTCAGTTTTCTCATAAATGAGCCCAGGGGTGAATTAAATGAACAGACAAGTGCCCATTCAGTGACTGGCCTCTTCATTGGCCTTGTTAACAAAAAGCACAGTGGGAGCTGAATCAGCACAGAAGTGCATCCACTGTGTCACCTGGATAGCTGGCACTTATTTCCATGATAGATGTGTTATTAATTTACGTTGCAAATGCAACTTACTATATGCAAAATAAATACTACTTATCTATCTCAGGTATAAACAAACTCATAACTTTAAAAATCAGGAGGACACTCAGTAGGAAAGAGAAACAGAGGTAATGGGGATGTATTCACATAAACACACAAGCACAGCTTTTACAAAGCATATAGCTGTTTCTGTTAAACAGTCTGGCAATATTCTTCTTCAAAAGTTTTAGAAATTATTATATAAATATATATACAAAAGGATACCAAGCAATCCAAGGGAGAAACTGTTTCTATTCAAATATTTGGGAGCTCAGTCATCATCCAGTTGAAATGTACACTTCTGGGCAATACGCAGAAAACTGACTTCCTCTAATCATCCACTTTACAAACTGTTTGGATTGACTGAAAAAGGAAATTTTTCTTCAGGGGTCTTTGAAATATATTGAAAGTTTATTAAGTATATAGTAGCAGTCTACAAGAGAACAAGCTAGTCAGTTAAGGTGAAATGTACTAAGACTATTTTCTTCTCACAGAAATTCCTTCTGCTCTCTCCTGATTTCCTGATGGACTTTACTTCCTTACCTAACATAAATTTTAATCACATTTTGCTAGAGCACATAAAAAAACACTTGTAGTTCATCAGCTTTACAGAGGACATTGGGAATAGAATGTTGGTGTTGTTTGAAGACAAGAACATGTAAAATGGAGATCCACTCAGAAAGTTTAAAAGGTTTCACACTATTATCCCAGTCAAATTTTACCCAGTTCAAATTTTTACAATTTCTTCTTTACTTCCCTTTACTGCTTGTAGAGCTCTTTACTATTTCTAGAGACCCTTCTCCAAGAACACTGCCAGTGTTGGGATTATGACAATTTTGCAACAGCTGTGTTTCTCACAAGTGAAAGTTCTCCCTCTGGTATGCTGTAAACACTACCTGAACTCGTCACCTGATGTTCAACTTGTGCATTTGCAACTGCTTTCCAGTGGTCATAAATACTTTACTGGAGAAAGTATTGGCATATTTTGGTCAGCCATGGGCCTTTGGCTTGTTTCAGCTCCAGTCTTCTGGAGTGCATTTGATACATAAAAGTCTAAATATCTTTCTGAGTTGTGAATAAATATAGAAACATCTGATATACCTTGGACATTTGGTAATAAATACAGTAACTAGATGTGTTTGTGTCAGTGTGTGTAGAGGGTAGCATTGAAATAGAAAGGCAATAATTGCTTTTCATTAGTTTATGGTTTGTGGCAAAAAGGAAGATATCAATAAAAATTATATCTTTATAGTGATCATAAGACTTCTAATATGAGTGTTTTAGAAAGTTAGACCCACACATTTAAATACTGTCTGGTTTTATATTGCCTATGGCATCTGAATAAACTGTAATGGGAATTGTCATGACACCTTACTGTATCATTCCAAACAGTTTTTGACAGTCTTAATAACAGTTGTAATACAGCTTAGCAGGTATTCTGCTTTTGGCAAAACATGCAAAATGCTCAATTTCTTACTTTATTTGGTTCCTATTTTTTAGGACAGTCTAACTCATATTTAACACAAAATTAATTTTCAGTCAATGTTTTTTTTTATATCCAGATATGCAAAAATATATTTCTTTTAT
The DNA here is from genome assembly GCA_035222235.1 of Margarornis squamiger. Taxonomy (NCBI): domain Eukaryota; kingdom Metazoa; phylum Chordata; class Aves; order Passeriformes; family Furnariidae; genus Margarornis; species Margarornis squamiger. The sequence goes on along the minus strand of JAWWTY010000123.1, from coordinate 9,101,689 downwards.
GCCTTCCACATTTTGAGAAACTCAGATTTCAATTTCAATTTCATTCATCCTTATCATGAGTAGGACTGTAGAGAGATCCTTTCAGTACAGAGAAACTAGAAGAGAGGACCAAAAGAATTTGTTCAAAGTGAAGAAAATCTGTAAGCACTGCAAGAAAGGCAACTGTCATTATTCATCTTCAGTACTTCCAATGTCTGGAATACCAAGGGAAGGGCTTTAACTTTCCCAGTGAAATACACGCTGTCTACTCATCTTTGTGACAGAAGTAAATGTTCGAAGAAAGATGTGCTATGCATGCTCAGAATTGTGGCTGTAAAGGTTCCCTTAAAGGTAACAGTTTCTTTCAAATGCTAATAAGTAAATTCTTTGGAGAGTCAGGATTAAATAGCAGGGCTATGCATTTCAAACTTCTACCGAAAAGTTTAGTGGAAAATGCCAGGGATGATTTAGACAGAAATTTCTGAAATCAGGGAGTTGTCTATGACAACTCTGTTAACAGACAGATGCATCCAAATGAAAATCAAATGCAAAGAATTTCAATGAGCTTCCTATGTGTCACACCCTTTGTTTAGATGTTGTTTTTTTTTCTATATAATCATATAGAATAGGTTATTTCTCTCTGTGGAACTCTGTGAAATGAAAGAATGATGCAGGTGGGAATTGCGACCATGGAAAAATAACATGCAAACAGCATAATGGGGCATTTTTCATACCCATAGGAGAAATCTAAGAGTTAATAAAGTTCAGAACAAATTGATTTGCTTCTATGTGGGGTTTTCTCAATAGCAGAAAATAAGTCTGACAAATCCAAGCTTCTCTTTTTTTTTTTTTTTTTTTAATATATATATATAAGAGAAAAATACATCTAGTTTCTTTTGGGTTTGTTTGCTTCTTTTTTTGTTGTTGGTTTTTTGTTTTTTGGTTTGGTTTGGTTTGGTTTTTTTTTGGGGGGGGCATACAGATCTTACTCCAAAAAGGATCAGAAGATACTGATTATTACTTTCCACTCCCATGACTCATATTTGAGTTCTTGGGAGGGAAGCAAAATATTCCTCTCATTTCTTTGTCCTTTAGAAATGCCTGATAAATTAATAAGTTTAACAAAACCAAAAATTTTGTTTACATTTTCACTATATTTTCAAAAATATTTTACAGTGGGAGGACACCTGAGACTTTTTTGTAAGTGAGGAATAACAAGGTTACCCAGCATCACACAGGGTAAATACCAAAGCAAGACCTGCAATCCAGGCTCTCATTTAGATCTTTGGTGCTTTGCACATGAGCCTACATGATGGCAGGCTCAGTGAGAAAGGATTTTGACTGTCTCCTTCACTGTTTTCAACTGTGCCTTTTGCTTCCAAGGATTCCTATAACAGATTTCTCTTGCCCTTTACTAAGGTCCTTTGTTTAGTTGCTTGTTTACTTTAATAGATCTTCAATTTTCAAATGGCACTTCTTGTGCTTTTTCAGGTGCTGCACCCTCTCTTTCAAAGTAATGAGATGGAAAAAAAACAACAAAGGGTAGTACTAAGAAGGCCTAGGAGTTTGCAGCTTATCACAATAAAATGTAATTTATCAGGAACTGAGATATATGTATAAAAGCTTGGTTAGCACTATCAGTATAAATAAAATGTTCAAGGAAACAAGTTATGCTCTAAGCCCAAAAAAGAAAGTCCCCCAAAAGCTTATGTAGAATTTCAGCAAAGAGTGCTGAGAAGTGTTTATGCTAAATCTCCAAGGAATGAGCCTTAATCTTGGTACTCTGTGGGAAATAAACAGAAAAGTAGCCAGGTTCTGTATCCTGACTGGAAGAGCTCCAGATCTTGGGGTTTTGTTTGTGTGAAAGTTCCCCAAACAGCTGCTGCCATTTCATTTCTCACAGGTAATGACTCACCTGCTCACAAGAAACATTTCTCAGCCCTGAGGTTAAGGTCCCCCTTACAATCTGTATAATTTTTTAAGAACTTATTAAAACCTTTTTGCATAAATTTCTTACAGTCTTAAAGATCTCTATAAATGGTTTGTAGCAGAGGAAGAAGGAAAAAGAGACATAGCAAGATGACCAGATATAAAGAAAATTGACAGTGGTTGATAAGAGCTTGAGCTTAATTGCTTAAAACCATCTCCATGCAGAGATGTCTAATATTCTATAAAGTGCATTTCAATCATGCTTTGTTCCCCTTTTTGTGATGAGAATCAATTTTGTCATAATTTTATTCACCAGGTGTCTAACTGGGGCTACAACATTGACCCTTACATTCCCCGCCCTTCCAGGGGTTCAGGAGTGAAATGTGAAAATTTCAGTTTCATGGAATAGAATTATTTCTGTGTGCCTGCATCTTATTTGCCTACACAGAAGTTTTTATTCCCAAAACTTATTATGCACTTTATAATTATTTTTCTTTTCCTTTTCCATTTTTTTTTATGGATTCTATAAAGAAGATGATGCAGCTGTTTCAAAGGGTAACAGCAAATCATGGGGTAGTTATATATAGAAAGAGAGATTCATGCATTTCAATAGATAAATGTGTAGCTGTAGACCAAATTTTGTTTAATATTCCTTTATTTTTTGTAACATTTTCTTACAGCAAGAAGTAGCTCTGCTCTCTGATTAAACCCTTGGCATCAAACAGATTTAAATACAGATTTTTTTTCCCCATCCTGTTTTAATGAACCATGCTTCATCCCAAAGGGTCTGGAAAATGCCTTATAACTAGTTTTGATTAGCTGCTTATTAAAATGCATGTCTATTTTTGAGTAATATTTAGAAATTTTTCTTTTATTTAGATGTGGTTTAGCACTATTTTCTGTGACCAGTGTGACCAAACTAAAAGTAGAAAATACAGCTGTCAAATAGCACTCCAGCAAAAGCTATTGATGCCTTAATGTCGAGTCTCAAGTGTCTTATATATGCAGTCTAAAAAAGTCAAAAATAAAATGTAAAACCTAGGTCTGCATTTCTTCCAGACTGCTGTAGTACAGCAATTGACTACTTAGTATGCTATCTGTTCAGCCTGGGTGAAATTAAAAATTACTCCAATTATTTCTAGGGGGAAAGTTAAAAAGTCAAATTATTTTTTCAATGCTATTTTTGTCATTGCTGCATTTTGTATTCCTATTTTTGTGAGCTAAGTAGATAGATTCTACCTAACAATGCCTATAAGTATGAAAACAGCAGACCACAAATTATTCTAAAATGGGTGATTTGGAGAGCAGCTCACAGTGCTGTGTTTGGTGGGTATGTTGCCACTCCTGGCCCCAAGCAGGTGGCTCCAGACAGTGCCAATGCACAGGAAAAGTTGAAAATAACCCTTTATTTCGGTGTGAAAGTGTCTGATATCAGAAGACAGCCTTAGATCCCCAACTTGCTGTGTGAAATGTTTTGTGCTACTACCTGGGGACCTGGAACCCCCCAGACCAAAGACTGGCCCTCTGGCCCTGCCAGGGTATGTGCTGCCAGCATGAAATCTCACCACAGAGAGATGTCTTATAAAATCTGATTTGAATTAATTTTCTGTGATATCTAAAGGCCGGTTACAATTTTCTGATAACATTCTGCTTTTGCTTTATGCCTAAAAGAGATAAAAATTTGGCCTTCCCAAGTTTTACCTTAAATAATATGCACACACTTATATATATCTAAGTATATATAGATATACATATAAGGGAAATATATGATTGGAATTATGTAAGTTATGGTTTTAATGGCTCCCTAAGGAATTTGGTAGGTTTTTTTCCTTACTTTAAACAAGAATTTTTCAGGTCGGCTTAAAATAAATCAAGCATGCCATATGTCTTTAAATATTGCTGTGACAGTTAATATCCAAAATTCTTCCTATTATAACTCTCAGTGAGTCCTAAAGTTTTTGTTCAGAAGTATTAGTGGGAATGACATATATTATAGATATGCATTACAGAGTTTCTACATATTTTTAGAACTTTTGAGATGGCTGACACACTTTATCAGTAACAAGGACATTTTCATGCATTTGATTTGTGATGGGGTTTATGTGCTTGCAGTTTACAACTGTTGTAAAAGAAATCCAAGTTCTGATCTGTATATTTCCTCACAACCTGGATGTGAACTTTCCATCGTGGTTGCATTGCATAGCCCTTTTCATGATGCATAAGCAAATGCTGGAGTTAGAGACTCCTTATCAAGAATATCCTGTTATTCCTCTTTTTTAATGGAATTTTTTATCCTTTTCTTGGTAATCTGGCATGAAGAGGGAACAGATTTATCAGAGCAGCTCCTCTGGTAAATTAAGCTCTTGGACATTTAACACTGTAATCTAACATAATTTGACTTCTTGACAAACTTTTATCCCCTTTAAATCATATTTCACTTACGAAGTCTGATCCTGATGCAGAACTCCTTCCTGTGCCCTGCCTCTACTCAGTGTTGGAACATTTGCCTTGTTCCAGGTTACTAGCTTTCATCTAACGAGTCTGGGAAAAGCAACTGACACCACCCCTTTGAATACAACCTACTAATAAGGCAACACAATTAAGTGTTTCACTCAATTTCAGCTGCAATTAATGATGGCATCACGTCTTCAGTGAAATCCAGATGAATGGGGCCTCTGAACTACAAGAAACACCCATAAAATCAGCAGGGTTACACACAGAGTTATGTTTTGTGCATTGTGTTTCGATACCAGCCTTACTTTTTCTCCTGCTATATGTAAAAATAGCCAGTATATTTCTAGGAAAATTAAAAACTGACAGACTTTATACCTCAAAACACTGTATGTCACACATCAACTTACAGCAAACTAATTTTTCAGAAATAGATTTAAAAAAAAAACAAGACTAAACTTAAACATATCCCTCTTGGCTTTTAAGGCACAGGCAAGATGATAGCCAAAGATTACTGATTTTCCTGAAATGTGGTGGGGAACAGACCTAAAAAGCTTCTCTAAATGTATTGTGGGGCAACTTGATTTTTGAAATCAAATTTATAGGAGCTATACAAGCTGTTTCTCCACTGGGACTCTGCAGAGCATTTCATTAGAAATAAAAGGTTATAGGCATGCTGGCGTTCGCACAATTGACCTTTTACTAGATGGCTTTCTAAAGCAGTGTTGAATGCCTCTAAAGGATGCAAATGTATTTTCTTCAAAACACAGCAGCTCTGAACCTTACATGAAAGCAGTCTAATTTTGAGAATTACAGGATTGTTGAGTTCAACCTACTGTATTGAAGAGCTCTGTAAAAAGGAGTTTACCTTTTCTAATTCTGACAAGGCTTTTTCATCCCTCACTTTGCCCTTTACATCAATAGTGTTCCTCTTTCTTACTTCTCAGTGTGGGCTGAGGGGACTGAAGCTGAGAAAGCAAGGGAAGTTTTCACCAAAAATCTGCTTTTAGTATTGATTGCTGGTTTGTGTTATAGATGATGTCTTAGTAGGTGAAAGACTCCAGCTGATTCCCTTGTTCAGGGGGCAAAGGGAATTAAGAGTAAAAGGTTTCTGCAAAGTTTCTATCTGTCCATATATTGGACCCCAGGATTTGTTAATGCTTTCAGAGAAAACCACCTTATTTTTTTAGGTAAGCGCTGAAAGCATTTAATGAGCAACAGCCTCATTTCCTCTTCAGGAGCTGTAAGAACTTGGAGAGGATTTTATGTTTTTCCATGGATATTAACACTTAAAGGTACCAGGAGGGAAGGAGAGAAAAAAATATAAAAGTTCTAATATTTCCTCCATCTCTTGGTAGAAATTGTTCCACTTCAAGAAAATAGAGGTTAAACATTTATTGTGTGAGAAAAAGAATAACTTTTTAACTTCACAGCTCAGTGGAAAGAGATCTCCAGTTAAATGTCTTCATTACTGAATGGATGAGCCTCGCATGAGATCAGTTTCAACTTCATTCATAAAAGGCAGGAGATTCTGTATGAATTTGAGTGTCAACATGATGTTTACATCAGGCTTTAGAGAATATGAAAAGTTAGATCAAACCAAGTACAAATTATCAAACAAAACATCTTTGTCCAGTAATCATAAATCCTCATTTGTTAATTTGGCTTTGTACTGGATAGAGTTTGTATAAGAATTGATTATTTTAAACCCATAGATTTACTCTATGTATAACCTCAGTTTGTCTCCAAAATAGATAGATATAAATATATATTGCACCTTGGCAATGGTACCTTCTTGGTTTTGCAGCAGGAGTACTGACATGATATTTGGAAACATAACTGTCTTTTCTATGAAGCAAAAAAAAAAAAAAGGACAATAAGCAAAAAGCAAATCAATATCTATTTTTATTTTATAATTGAGGAATATTGAATGTATCATAAAATGTCTATAGTAATAGTAATTTAGATTTTTCTTCAACAATGTTTATTATTAAATGATGTGCAGTATTAATTAAGATAAAAAATTACAAACTTACTAGACTAAACCAGTCCAATTGGCAGAACTCTTATTAAACTGAATGCAAGTGTAATGCTTTACTACTTACCCTTAGATAAATATTTTTTGAATAACTAGTTCCTGGCCTTTAAAAAAATATTCTAAGGAAGAATTCAGGTCTCTGTCACATTAAACTTGCAATCTGGGTTTAAACATGTCACTTATATCCTTAAAATATCTCTAAAATAAGATTTTTTTTTCTCATCTTGAACTCATCTTCCTGTTTTCCATTATGATTTTCTTATAAGAACTGGGAAAAATAGTCAGGATGTGATATTTTCTGTAGACTTTCTCAGGGAATATTTTTATTTTGAACTTCACAAATCTCTGATTTACTGTTATTAATATAATTTTTGAAGGTATTGGATATCTAGGAATAATAGCAGTTCTGTTCAAGTGTAATACCTAAACTGTCAGGTGTTTATTCAAGGACTAAAAATTAATATCCCAAGACTCTGGAAAACTTTGTCTATTTAAAGACAACATTTTAGAGAGACCTAACTGAGAATGTATAGCAATATCTTTCAAAACATCTAGGCTTTGTGTTTGTTTCTGATCTGATCTGTTAGGTTCAGTGACTACTGTATTGGCCCAATTTATTTCATTTAGTAAGTTACATAGCTGTTCAACATGATTTAGTTTAATATCGATATGCTGTTTGGATGGTACTTTTCATTCAATCTGTGATGTATTTGATGCAGGAGGTGCAGTGATTTTGATTCAATATATTAAGTATCTGATTAGATAGGTTATGTATCTGATTTGGAATATGGCTGATTTAATAGACTGTGCTTTTTTTTTCCCTGTGTAACCTGCAGTAAATTCTCAATTTATTTAATCCAGTATGTGATATATTTGCAATATATATAGTTGTTGTTAATGCATTTATGGGAGTCTGTAATTCATCTACAATATTTCTGAATTTTGAATAAATTGTATCTCATATATATCCTCAGAGGCTAGCAGGCAACTCTAAATCATAACGTGAAGAATATTGAGTAAGCTCATTTGTAGTGACTATTACTGGATGCAATTGGGGTTTATAAATGTTGCTCTTTGTGAAGCATCTTGAATTCCAAATGGCCTTCACAGTGCCACAGCGCTATACTTCAGACTGTATGTTCCAAAAATATTGGCTAGATAAAAATAATCTATTAGAGACACTTGACAGCAATATTGTAACCTTCTTGGAAGACATACTTGCAACATTTCTTTTATAACCCCTAAAAAATATAGTGGAGACAATAAACACAATAAAACTCAGAAGATCCAGGTAAAGATCTAGCCATGCTGCTTGCTGGGAACCCTTAATTCTGCTAACTGAATTCTGGGATTGTATGACTCAAGGCAGTGTCTTCATACGGTTTATAAGGTAAGGCCTAAATGAATGTTTGACCTCTCCCTTTGCAGTAAGCCAAACAGAAAACATTTCAGATTTCAAAGCTCTAATATTGACATCAATTTTGCAGACGGTAATACAAAAAACAAAGCCAAAACAAAGCAAATAATCCAAAACATTGTACCTGTAAAGAAATATTTATGTTTACAAGAAAAGTGTTGCCTCTTAGAGCAGTTGATCTGTTAGCAATATACAAAATTCTGCACCAGATATTTAACAGAAGAGCCAAACAGAAAAAAAAAAAAAAAAACAAAGATAATTTCACTAAGAATTCAACCCTTAAGTTATAGAATTAGGAAGGAAAAATGATTGCCCGAAACCTCATGATAGAGTAAGGCAAAAATGCAATATTTCATTTTGAAATTGGATCATCTTGTGGATTCCATCCTATGTATTTTTCAGGGCAATTTCTGGAATTATTTTCTTAATTGCATGATTGTGTTTAAACAGCCAAATAAATTGAGACAATTGCAATATAATTTTTCCATAAAGAAGAAATACCTATATTTTCACCGTGGTAAAAATATTCAATTAGATGTGAAGGTAAAAAAAAAAAATACATCAGTGTTTTTTTTCAATTAAGTTTGATTTCAATGAATTTCAATAGTGGTAAAATGCTTACATGTTTCCAATAACAAAAAATGTGTAAAATAATTTAGATATTGGGCTGCTTGTAGTGAAGAGATTTAATACTAACTAAGGCTTCAAAAAAAAAAAACAAACCAAAAAACAAACAACAAAACAACAAAAAAAATAGGGTAAAGAGATACAGGAGTGAAAACAAAATCTCCCTTCACTTCAGCCAGTCTAACTGGACTGCTGCAAGAAAATGTTTCATTATATCTTTGTTATGCAAAAATGACAAAATATATGTTTACTGAAAATGCAGTTTAAAAGAGGCTTGGCCCATATTTGTGTGTCCGTGCTCACCATCTACCGGTGGGACAGTCAGATACAGGTATTGATTACCTGTGTCTGAGTCTCACTCTGCTGCTTCGAACATTACTGATGCTGTTCAAAGTGCACTTTTCCCACACCTGCCTGTAATAGCTGAAAAAAGGCTGCTGAGGATTCTCACTTAGAATGAAAAGTTTAAATTATCCCCCTTCTCCTCCATGTATTTCTGTGGAGCAGAAGATGTACCTTTAGCCATGAGTACTTTAGGTAATCCCAATTTTGTGAATCAACCTCGAGGGAGCCATGACTGCTGATGTAATTCAACTCAGCATTAAGACTAATTTAAAGATAGGTGTGCTGTAAAAACTTGCCAGCATGGCTCTGTCTGTCAGAGATCTGAAGAGTTATCTCTGGCCAATGTGGAGCTGCTGACAGAAGTTAAATTCAGATATAGTTAAAGAAGACAACTGAAGAACCCAGGCTGACTTTCTCTGGTCAGACTTTACATGCCCCAGGAGAACTAGAATAACTATTTATAAAATAATAAGTCTGCTGATAGGTGTTAACTCTGTAGGAAGGGTGGCAGTTCTCTCATCTAGTGATTGACATCCAAAAATTGCAGTCCCTTCTAAGATACTTTCCCAAGATCCTCTTAGAGTAAACAGGGAGAAAGAGGCATCACCAGGTGATAGTTCTAGATATTTAGGACAATTAACAAACTGTTAAACCTTTAAGCTTACATGAGAAGAAATTCATCCTGGTAACATTTTGCTAGCAGTGCATTTCAGAATTGAAGTATTGATAGTTACAAGTGCAGACAAGGCCTAATTTCAATTAGGTCAAAGCACAAGGACTGATGTTTTTATTGTCATACATCATCCAAAATAATCCAAATCATCCTCAGTTTTGTACCTTGAGGATTTTATTATGAAGACTGAAACAAGTCCTGTTACACATGCCAGTTGAATAACTTCTGTCACGGGTACAGTGCTATGAATTCCTTCAGGTTCTAAGAATTTTTGCAAAGACCTCAGCAGCAAGTCACTTTATTATAGTACGTATTTACACAAGACTCTGAAAGAGATTTTTTTTTTGTTGTTTCTGTGTTTTTGCAAATAATTTGTGTTTCATTTTTATTTGCATTGTAAAAGCACTCTGCCTCCACTGTTCATTCCTAGAAATTTGGCTGGGCAGATTCTGTTGGACAGTAAATGCAAAAATTATAACTTCAGGTACTGTTACCTTATCTGTTTCAAAATTAATATAATGTAAAATTAATGTTAGCACCAGTCAAAAATCAGACTTCATATAATATTTATGTAAAGGTATCAAGTGCAATTTGGATTTATTTTGTTTTAAATATACCTTACTGATTTTTCTTGAGGGATAATTTGAGAACTACAAGTTTTGATAATTTCATTAACAGAAATATCTGAACTTTAGCTTCAGTGCACTTGTTGAACTAAAGTGTATTTGAGGTTGTTTCTGCTCAATCTCTTAACATCTATCATGAAGCCTATTTGAACTCTATTAAAAATCCCAGAAGTTGCTCTGTTGGTTCCCTTATATTTTTCTACAACTGCCCTGAAAGTTGACAAAAATCCCCATATTACAAGAAATCCAACACTACCTCTTGAAGACTTGGAAAAGCCCAATGTAGATTCTACAGATCTATTCAAATAAATGGTAAATTAGTAACTTTCAAAGTATTAGCAACGTGTGCTTAAATTTAGAATCAGTTTAATTCAGAATTCTGTCAGCTAGTTTTATTTTAAGAGCCTGTTAAATTAAAGGAGCATATTTTGTTAGTATTTTTTCAAAGTTATGTGATGCTATATTTCAACAATGGTGTAGATACAGATTTTAGTTATTACCTGTCACCAGTAATGACAGTGTTTAATGTTTATCCTCTCCAGGCTGTGATCCCTTCTGACTTTGTAGAGCCATGGTTATAATGTCATTGAAAATCCAAGTACTTACACAGATGACTGCAATTAATGTTAAAGGGAACTGGAGATTTATATGTGCCACTGCCATTATCACTAATGGAAATTTCACATGTAAATTGCCATGCATGGAAATAATACGCTTCTTAGTACGCTTTATCTAAAAGTCATCTGTGCAAGCAGTCAATTTAAATCCTTAATTCAGTCCCTTTACACCGTGGCAAATATTTCTTTATAAAAAATCGGGTTACTGATTTGAATGTTAAGAATTGTCTTTGTACTATTTAAATTATTGAAAATTAAAGGCTAGTGTGCGCCTGACTGTGACATCAGCTTTCCTTGACTTCTTGAGATCATAGTCAAATGCAGCCTCAAACACAACACTGAGGATTCAGCTCGGCCACAGCTCCCTTGGTGTACCTGCTCACAGCAAAGTGATTTCCTGTGAGTGATGGACACCAAGAATGGCTGAGCTTTAACAGATAATTGCTAACCCATTGGCACCAAAATTAGTCCTTGATAAGTGGCACATGTCTGGGACATTGTAGAAAGCTAGTCATGAGGAAAAAGCCAACCCCATTGATTTGAGGGTATAATCTTACCTGGGATGTTATTCCTTCCTCTGAAAGTAATGTAGGCAATAAAAGGTAAAGAAATCAGATTATAATGAACAGTGCTCTCTACTGTCTGGGAAAAATGCAAATGTCCTTGCAGCTGTGAAGAGTGCACAGTCCCATGATGACAGGGATGAAGGTTGGATCACCCAGCTCTCAACATATGGAACTGCAGGTCACCTGATTTAGGCTACTGTTTGCCACAGTTGCTTTGACAAGATTTAAAAAAAAAAAAAAAAAAAAATATTAAAATAATGTTAGTGCATGGACAGGGTGGAAAAAGCCATCTGAGACACACATGATGTGGTTCGGCATGGCAGGGTAAAAGGAGAGTGAAAAAGTTTGAGAGATCAAGTCCACATCTGCAAAATTGCAGTGCAGGGACAACCAAACAGATTGGAAAAAAATAAGCTACTTGCATTGGTAGACTTAAGGCTGAACTTAACATGGCCATCCAATATGGTATAGATAACCACAGCTATTAAGAAAGGGCTAGGACAATGAACTCCGGAGCCAGGTGTCTAGGAGGTCTTAAAAGGAAGGTTTCAATATTAATGGAGAGTCCTGGTTGCAGTCCTTTTCTCAGAACCTTCTCTGTATTTAATGCAATGCTGGCAGCTAATCTACACATTTGTGCATTACTTATACCCATACCCTTTTTTCTTTCTGCTTTTCAGGAGTTTGTGCCTTTGGATGCTTGGAAACTGCTTAAAATTCTAACCTTCTCACTGTATCAAAATTAGGCGATATGGGTAATGGTTGTGTCCTTGTTCCAGGTCAACATGCTGAGAGCAGTAGTAAAGTAGAACATTCTGGTCAAGTTATGATGGTTTTTAATGATGTAAAAATTCTCTTTGGTTGATTTACATAATGGAAAATTATCTGGTTTAACTTTGCTTTTCTTAATTAAAAACTCATTTGCCTTTTTGTATTACATTTTACTTAACTCGTATATTCTCTATCTTTTTATTTAGCAAAACATATGCAGAAATTACAACTTTTTACACAGATTTGTTTTAGGATAGTGGACCAACTTAGGTAAGCAAATAATATCTGATATTCTTAACTTTTTAATTAATCCCAAGTGTTTCATATGCATTCTTCCTGGATGCTTTATGATGAAGCATTGTGATTTTTGAAGGCAAGGATACTGCACTAAATTACTACTTAAGAGTCGTGGAGATACATTGTTGGTTTATAAATCTAACCTTTCTTCTAGTCTCCTGTGCCAAAAGGTGCAATGAAAGAACATAAACCTCATACGATGATGATGAAAGAAAGAAATAAGAACTGGTAAAATGCCATGAATTGCATTCTTAAATCTCTCCTACTGTCAAAATCTAAGAGATTAGCTAGAAAAATAACTTTATTTACTCAATTTCCTTCTCAAGAAAAAGATCTATATTAGACTTTTGAGTTTGTTTTACACTCTTTTGAATCCCTCTTCATGCCCATTGTATCAAAGGTTATGTTGAAAATGAAATAAGTTTGTGGGGTTTTTTACCTGGGACAGAAACATATATTTTAGTGTGTCCCGTGCATCTCCATAGCAACATGCAATTATTTTGACAATAAACCTTCTCTTTCAAGCGTAGAAGAGAACAGATGACTGAACACAACAAAAAGCTTTCAGTAAGGGAAACCATTTGGAACACTTTGAGGACCCAAAGTGTTTCTTGCCCAATGGACTTAGCATTTATTGAGGACAGTCATAAATAACTTTTAAATATTCCAGTGTGATAGGATGGAGCTGCAGATTAGGTCATCATGGAATTATAGTTCCCTTGCTTAATGATTTTACAAAATTGCCTGGCAATCCAACAAAGAGAAGGAGCACAACGTGGTGAATGCAGGCTAATTAAACCAATAATTGCTTCTTCTTGTGTTCCTAGATAATGTGCCCCTGATAATTTTAAATGAAGTTTTGAAGCTGACTTCTTGAATGAAATGCTGTGCTAGTTAAAGCTTTGCTAACTCTGTGTGTGTGTAGAAACTGGCCTACTTCTCAAGGTCCCTTGCAATGCTCAGACAAGTATTGCCATGCCACACAAAGAGTACAGGAATAGCTTTCCTGTATGTCAGATAATGGGGTCCTAAATTTCTGTGTTTTCCCTCTTTGCAATATTGTGACTAGATCATCTGATTTCCCTGAACAATTCTGAAATTAGAGGCTGCAAATTAAGTCTTTGATGTTCAAAGTTCTCCTTTCCTTCCTTTTTTTTTTTTTTTTTTTTTTTTTTGAGACTTAGGAAAAGATGCAAACTTCTATGTATCTCAGGGATGCTAGTGTAAATCTAGAGTAAATCCACTGAGATTTATGTGGGGTTTTTTCAGTTATATCTGTGTCAAATGCAAGTATGTGACTGTTGACTGGTAGCTATGTTTAGAACTTGGGAAATATTTCATGAGGTCCCCAAGAGTTTCAAGGTGATCTTCAAAGAGATACAAGTAATAATTTGTAAATTTTAATGTTGAATTTACAGGAAGATTATCCGTCAATCAGGTAAAAGGATTTCTCCACCAGAATTGTTAAGTATGAGCTCTGCTATGATAGTTTATCATGATATCTCATCTCTGCAAATCAATACATGCTGTCAAACAATATGTATTTTAGGTCACTTATAGTCTGAACGGAACACCTGTTTTTACATGACTTCCAATTTTATGAAACCAGAGAAGTGAAGGATTCACTTCTTTATCTCAATACTATTTGGTGTTATATAATCTTGTGTAAACATGTTTCTTTTCTCCACTGGTAGATAAGTATTTTTACTAAAATATTGCACTAATATTTTTTTTTCTGAAATACTTTTTCATATTCTGAGTGAAATAATGAAAAAAACCAGGTGGGATTTCAAATTTTTGCTGAACGACTATCATCTGGACCTATTATAATCTTAGAGAAAGTATCTCTTACTGTGAATTGATTCTGTTTCAGTATAAGAGGATGGTGTGATGTATTAGACTAACCTGAGAAGTGCAATGCATCATTTTCGATGTATGAATGCATTCTAAGCATTACTCAAAACTATAGTTCCTTAAAGGAACTTAACCAAGAAAATAAAAACGTATTAGTAGTTATTTTCTAGTACTGAGAAATATTTAAAACAACAGCTTCTGGAAATATGAATAGAGAGAGAATTGTCTGTCATTGCTGGTACTTGCCATATCACAGAATGCACATATAATGGGTCCTCTACAATCTGCTGTAATAGCCTAAAAAAGAAAAACAAAACAAAACCAAACAAAACCAAACCAAAAAAAAAAAAAAAAACACAAACCCAAAACAAAAACCAGAATCTGTTAGATCTCATTGGTATTCACAAAATAGCAGAAGCCAAATCTGGCAACGGACCTTGCCAATAGTCACTTTTCTAATCATTCTTACAGTATATGTTCATGCCTGAAATCTATAACTACACAGTTTGCAAACTCACTCTCAGAATTTGTAGTCTTGTAAATTGATAAGCATACACTCAGGAATTGTGAAACTGCATCATTTTGTTGGCTTTTTAATGAGAGATAGGTTCAATATATCTTAGTTGGCAGTAACTGGGCAATGAAAAGCAATATTGCTAGTGAGGGGTTTATTTCTGTTTGCTCTGTGTCTTGTTAAGCTTTACTGATATAAAACCATCTGTTTAAAAAGCTGTAAAAAACCAGACTGCCAACACATAAAAGTTAAACACAACAAAATAGTCTTAATACCTACTAGTTGATAATTCAGTGCAGTGTTAAAATGCCTGAAGATGGAGGGATGGATGAAGAGGAAGACAATTAGTTTTGTGTAGTGACAAACCTTAGTTTCCAAGCAAAGGACTGCATTATTTATGATTCATAGCAATCACTTCATTTTCTTCAGTGAATATTTATTTGCAGCCTGATAATATATTCTTATATGAAATGGTCTTGAAGTAGTTTAAATACTGCATACAAATATGGTTTTTAGCTTTGTTGGACTATACAGGGATGAAATATAATGCAAGCTAGAAGCAATTTAAACTGATAATACAAACATTGTAATGAGGTACATGTAAAAGCAATAATGTCAGTCATCCCAGGGCAACAAAAAGCTCAGGGTTACACAGGGTGAACCATCTGACCATTACCATTACTTCAGAAACAAGCTGAAAAAATTTTCTGTCAGCAATTTGTCAATGAAAAGATTTTCCAATGTCTTTATGCCCATTAAACGTTGAAGTATTATTGGCAAAATTAATGAGGTACTTTGAAGTTACATGCATTACTTTGTGTGAATGCTTTATTTAAAATTGAAAAATTATTGTTATTGCCTGTTAATTTTATTTTTTTTTCAGAAGACCTATCTGTGTTTCTAAACAAAAAAATATAAATAAAGAAGGAAGTGTTGTATTATAAATGCAAGGTCTTAACGACAAATACCTTTAAAACATGCAACAATTATATAAAGCTAATATAGAATTGTGCATTTTAGTTAACCTTTTCCTGTATGTATGGGATAAATATACTTAAGAAATTCATTCTACCTGAAAAGATGATTTACTAATCTGTTGAATTGTTCATGGCGATCACTAAATCATAAAAAAAAATCTATAAGCAATAAAGATCCTAAAATTAAGAAAGTGATATCTGAGATTTAGCTCTCTTCACAGTGAGCTCACCAACATGTAATACATCACTTTTTTGAGACTATGCCAAAATATGCATTCTGATTATTCCTAAATATTATAATCTTAAACGGGCCTTTATCTGATCTCCCCAAACAGTTTCACTGTTGTTGGTTAAAAGAGCATAACAGACCAAATAAGAGAGGAGACAAGAAAAGGAGTAAAATAAGAGAAATCATGCACAGTCATTTTCAGAAAATGCAGAAAAATAATTGTCAAACCACAGCTCATGAGGTGAGAAATTTTAATTTTGATTGATACTCATGATTAAGCAAAAATATCCAATAAAGGATGTATTTTCAATGTAGGAAGAATATAACAGCAAAACCAATGCATAAATGGTGGCAAGAACTGAAAATACACCTGAGCAAAACTTTGAGATCTAATTATTAAGAGTATTGAATATACTGCTGTCTATACACCATGAAGCAATGGAGATTTTCAGATTAAAAGAGCTACATAAATGATTCGGTCTGGGAAATATGTTTTGTACTAAAAAGATTGATCTATTTCAGTTTTTTTCTGAGAGAAAATGAAGTGACTTGACAGCCTATAACTACCTTTCCCAGACTTCTGAGAGTAGCTTTCTTATTATTTAAATAGAAAAGACAGAATGAGATCTGGAGTCAGATTAAAATATAGTGACAAGCATTGAGGTAATTAAGCATTAAACATTTGGATGTTTATTTATAGGCAACAGGATTTAAGAATTTGAATGACTCTAAAATACAGACTTTAATTGTGTTTAATTCTAATTTGAAGGGTATAGCTTAAACTATTTAACAAGGAGTTTAATACCATTTAAATAGGACTTAGTGATTTTTTTACTCATCCCACTTACACACTATTTCTTTTTTAAAAAAGTACACTTTTAAAATCAGTGAATATACACACACTTTCTTTTTTAGCCAGGCTTCAATATTTATTTGTATTCATTTTTAATGGATAAGTAGCAGATGGTTCGACTTGAAGCACCATTCCCCTGGGGACTTAAAATAGGCAAAAATATGAGAAGAAATCAAAGAGAAAAGAGCAAAACAGATGTTGTGAAGCTGCTGCTGATGGTGAGACATCGCAGGATAAGCAGATGTCTTCCAGCTTCACCAATCAGTTCTGCAAAGGTGTTGACCACTTGTGAGAGATTAGAAGGTGGCACTTGTTTCTCTGAACATGGATGAAATATTTTTCTAGGCTTTGAATATAAATTGAAAGGAAATAGGCTCACTGGCCCTTTTTCATTCCATCTTGAATCTATTTTAAAAACACTCTCACCTGTATTACCAAATATTTTTTTTGTGTGTATAAACACACTTTCTTGCACACTTCTCTGGAAATTTTTTCTTCTCAAAACTGCCAATACTACTTTGGACTTTTAAGAGTACTTTCAACCAGACCGTGACTGATAGCACATACTAACATATAGCATGAGGATATTTGATTGACAGGCAGCACAGCTTAATATGTTGGCTCCTATGAATTCATACTTACAATACAAATGTATGGTTAGGCTTGGACAATTGTTTATTTACACCAAATCTTGAAGTTATTTAGAGAATGTAGTATACTAAGTTATACCAAAACTTTCCAGTGTGGTTACAGTCTCATGTTTTTGCAGCTTTGGGATGGCAAATGACCTCTTCTGCCTAAAAGGAAGGTGACACCATGTTTTCATTTATGAGAGTGATCAATGTTTCGTATTTCAGTTGATGAAAAAGCACCTACAGTTTAGGCTTTGCTGTATTCACTGTTAAATTCCAGAAGTTCCTCCTGTGATTCCAGTCTTTTCTAAGAGTTGCCTCTCAAACTAATGGTCCATGCATATGTGTAGATAGTTGTCAGTTTTAGAAAATCGTCCTTGAGAAATGTTGTATTTGCAAGGGCAGTGATTAGTTTTGCAATAGTCATCATAATTTCCATGAGAGTATTTTTCCTAGAGTCTTGTATTGTGTCTTATACCCCAAAGTCTTTAATTTCCATATTTTCATTGTAATAGACTTTGTGCGGTCTGTTGAAGTCTATTTGATTTAAAGGTGAATATACTTTAAAATAACAAAACCAGAACAAGTATTTTTCAAGCAATTGTTTTGTACAGCTATTGGTAAAAAGCTAGAAATATTAGCAGACTAAGGTGAATTTATTTGCCATTGCTTATAACCTATTATTTTTTCTCCATTATGTATTTTGAATATATTCTGATTAACCTATGCTTTTCTTGCAACATCTCTTCATAAGTACTTTTCCTACCCGCTGAAGAACTCCAATCTCTTCTATGCAACTCACCGATTAGTGAACAGTCACTCTCCTTAGTAATATCTTTTTGCTAAGAAAGCTTTAGTTTAGAGCTGAACATGACCCATTCACCTATATCCTTTTTTGACCCTCTGAATGTCACATTTAGGACTCATTCTGAAGTCATGCACTGTGCATACAGAACCAAACTACAGTAAATTTTTTATAACTTCTCTGAACCACCATCAAACATAAATTCTGGCTTCTGGCCATTCCTGCTCCAGGTATCTGCAGTCAAAGCAACTGCTGCAGTAGTATTTGCATTTTCCAAATCCATCACCTCCAAGGATCTAGTCATTCCACTCTGTACTGAACAAAGGGATCTTAAAGCTAAACAACAGATGCATTTGAGGAGCATTATCACCCTGCTTTAATTAGTAATATATTCCATGATTATTTTGTAATTACCTCTACCAATGTTACAAACCAAAAAGGACATCAGAAAACACTGCTAGGCACCTCCAGTTTTCAGGAGAAGGAGAGAGAACCCTTGCAGTTTACCTGACGGATAATTGTTCAGACTTTCTTAGCTCTACGTGACTTAAGTCTTAAAATATCTCATTGGTGGTTTTCAATTCAATAAAAAAATGCATAGATTCAGCTTTTCTTTAAAGTTTTTGCATTCTGCAATACCATCAAAAGGCTTGTCCACTACAATGTGTCTTAATATAAACATCAACAAAAACAAACACACCCCAAAGACATATAAATATTCACCATATACTGTAACAATAGATTATCATAGTTCTATTGAATATGGGCCAGATGATAATGTGAACAATAATTGAGGTTCTTCCAAAAGGAGTGTATTTGTAGATACACTGTCATGGGAGTGGTGATAGCAAAATAAAACAAATATCCTCCAAAGCATTGTAAATGGAACCAACCATACTCTTCAGATGTTCTTTATTTATATACGTATGTTTCTACGAAGATAGGTCATTGAATACTAACATAGATTTAGGAAAATCTGTTTTTAGTATTTTAGTATTTGTCCCTTTATAGTGCATGAGAAATAGCAGCACAGTGCTTGCCATTAGTCTATCAATACATCTTTTACTTCATTTTTCTCTTCTAATTTCATTTTTCATCTTCTAGTTTGAGAACTTTGTGTAGTAAGGGTTTGCTTAAGTCGGACATACATTACCCTGGAGGTGTCTCTTTCATTTAATTAATGGTTGGACTCTTGCAGTAGAGAACAATTAGTTTTGAAATGTCTGTAAGCCCATAAAAAAAATAAACAATTATTTTCTTTTCTGATGATTTTTGGGAAGCAGTTCTCAATTCTTATCCACTTGATTACACTGTTAGTGAACACAGTAATTCTGGTTTTGACACAAGGCTCTCTAAGTTGTCTGACAACATAAATATTTTTCACCTCCACAGAAGATTTTCAAAATCTCTCATGCCTCTTCATTCAATACTATTTGTCTTTTAATGCATTTCTTTGCTGCCAACTTCAAATTTTTACTTGCTAATGATGTAACAGTTGCAGTCCAAGCATGGGAACTTCTATATCATGTTACAAGAATTCTTCTCTGTTCCGTTGACTCAGAGGGTAGGGCAGCACAGGAGGGGATTACCCAGAGGAGCTTTGGTATCTCCATCCCTGAAGGTTTTAATCACTTGCATGGTCCAAGCCAAGGCTGACCTGACCTGGTGCTGACCACAGCACAGGTTTTCATTTCCAACCTCCACTTCTGTATTTGACAAATTACGTACATCTAGTATTGTAATTTCTGTTAGGCAGCTTAATAATTTTGTGTCTTTTAGAAATAAAAGCAGTAATTGATTTTTAGAATATGAAAGCTTTTTCATTTTTATACTCATGAGTCCAAAAATAAATACCATTTGCCTGTGAACTTTTACTACTGTAGAATGCAATCCCAAAATACAACCAACCAAACAGAAAAACCCCACCAAACCCCAAAGCTTTTTATTCTTAAAAAAAAACAAAACAAAACAAAACAAAACCATAAAAATGGTCTTCTAAGATTCTGACAGCTAATTTTTTTCTTTTTTTTTTCCCATTTCTACAGAGTAAAATCTTGTGCCAAAAACATTGTGTTGTCTGGAGAAAGACAAGCATATACTTAGCTTTGTACTTAGTATGCAATAAAAAAGGTAAGTAGAAAAGAGATCCAGGGTGTTTTTTTCATTAAGTTTTTCTACTTGCATGACTGTCATTACGTAGGCTATTATTTTTTGAAACCTTGCATTGCATGTTTAGGAAAAATACTATTCATAATGATAGGATGTGATTACCTCTTCACTCACCCAGACCCCTCCAAGAAAAAGCCTCTCAATGTCTATGTTTCTCTCCTCCCCTTTTCCCCCCCAATATCAGTGTCAAAACTAATGCTCCATCATTAGATGTTTTGGTATGCAAAGTGCTGATCCTGTTTTGACTTCAGGGACATGGAAAGGTGTGTGACCCAACATCTAATAAAGACACTCAGCCAAATTTTACAAGTGTATTTTTTGAAAATTATTCAAATTATTTTTCACCTTTCTGATCCATTTTTCTCCCCAAGTGACCAGTTTGTTACTATTATTACTGAGCAGCATATGCATCCCTCAGAAATCATCTCTTTTTTCTGGTTTGCAGAAGCTGAGAGGCCATAAATCTCTTTGCTCGTAGCTACTGTGTCAACTCTGTTGCACTGATTTCGTAAATAGATTTGATCAGTAGAAGCTAAAGGTAGTGTAAAAAGAGAAAGCTCTTGCTGATTTATAGTTAATAGGAACAGAATATAATCCATATAGAAAATAGGAAAAATAATCCAGAAAAAAGAGGCCCATAAGGGATAGCAATTTGGTGATGTCTTGTGTTGTAACTTTGTATATGAGCATAGAGAAAAGGAGGGAACAATAATGATTTTCCTCCATGCTGTTGTTGAAGACTTCATCACCATTTGGCTCATGGTCTACTATGAGGCTAAGTATTTGTTTCTAATAAAACAAAAAAGATTGAAAAAAGGATGTAAGATGAACCTTAGAGCAGATTGGTCACTCATGCTTTCCTGGGAACAAAATTAGGAGCAAAACTGAGGCTTTAACGCGGACCAAAATTAATGTTCATATGGTGTGAACAGGATTTATCTGGACAGGATCATTCAATCAGCACCACGTTTTTTCTCAAGGACTTTGGTCCTCAGCTACTGCTGAGGGCAAGGACAGAAGTATATACTTGGCTTCTTCTTCTTAACTTCTCAGTTTAGATGTGAACTTTTACTGACTTTAGTCTACTTTTCTCTCCTCTTGTGGGCAAAAATAGAGATGCTTTCATTGTGAGGTCAAGACCCTTTCTCTAGGGGCCCCCAATACCACACTCCTTTATTATTTCCTGCTTACTCCATTTGCAGGACAGGGTTCTCCCTCAAAAATAACTTTTTTCCTACAAATTGTCCTTTTGAAGTTGCTGTACTTTAAAAGTTATAATAATTGTATTTTCATGTTTTATAAGATGGTGAATACTGACAATTTCTCATGAATCACACATAGAATTTCTTACTAAAAGCTTTATTGTAGAAATTTCTCTACAATAACCTTCATACCTTACACTGAGCTACATAACTATCTCTAATGTATAAAACTGATACAGTTTTGCATATATCTAATATATAACTATATGACTATTCTGTAGTGACTTTGTTCCCCATTTTACATTGATGCTCTGCTGCACTCAGCAATTCTTTTAGACTTTATTTATACTCCAGTCAGTTTAAGTGTGACACTGGGGCATGATTTTGATGCAGTGTTCTGATCAGGACCTGTGGTATCATGTGTGTGCATCTTTCAGTTTCTGCTATGTGTATTCAAGTCTACTACATCAAGTTTTAGTGACCCATTGAGGCCTCTGAAATTGCTAGCATCTAATACTAGAGCAAAGACAAACCTCTTGTCAGGAGGACATTTACATAACGCTCCACTGACAAAGGACAGAGAGTGAAAGGCTGCCTACACTTCAGGTAGTCACGAACTGGTTTAGTTCTGTCATTCCTTTTCTATTACTTTCAACAAAGCAACAAAAGTTGAAATGGTTTCTTTAAGACTTACTTTAGGGAATATGCCCATACTGTAAAAAAAATTTTATGTTTCCCACGATTTTACTCTTCACAAGGTTTAGTATTATGCAATTTTTATTTCTTTTTGTACTCTACAAAAGCACTAAACTTCTATATCTTCTATTTTTATTTGATATTCAATCCTACATAGTTAAATCAATAGTATTGTGTAAACATAACACAGAGTCTTCAGTCAATTTTTAAAATCTATTGATGTCCTAAAGATTTATCTATAATCCCACCTAATTAGGAAATACATATATAAATATAAACTGAATTTATTGGAAAATTGAATATTTTTAAATAAGGTGGAGAAACAGAATTCTGATTATTTACCTAACTCTAGAACTAATTTTTATTTATTAACTGTTTTCTGTTTTGTTTATTACAAAAATCAGTTTAAGATTATTCCCTTCATTAGTCACTATTCAGTCACTCTTTTTAAGAAATTGCAGCGCACAGGGTTTGAAATCCTACCTTGAATGGTCATATTATTTAAAATTGTAAAGGAAAATTTCATATACGCCACCAGCTATGGAGACTCTGGTCCCTTTAGTTAACAAATAAAAAGTTGTTGTAAGTGTTATGGGTAAGGATTCAGTTTATCAGATTTACAGGTTCTACAGAAAACAAAAAGACATTCTGTGGTCTTTTGCAGTTTGTATTATTCAGGGTGGTTACCTATACCAAGGTTAAATAAGGATCTTTGTCCTTTTATTTAGTCTGTAAAAGTCCAAGCCAAGACTTAATCTACTTAGTTGATGAATAGATAACTGCAATGCCAGTCAGAAATTCTGGGAAAAAAAATTACTACAGAGGATTGTTAGCTCTCTCTTTTCTTTTCACCTCCCTGAGTTCCTCTCATTCCACAGAAACATTAGGAAACATTTTGCTGGAATATTTCAGTGTTCACTTTTATTCTGCACTGGAATATAAGGCACAAATTTTACACAGAGGAAAGAAAAAACCAAAAAAGATAAAATAAAAGGTCCAACCTCTTACAGTTCAATGGACCGATGGCACATTTTTGAAGGAAACTGGGAAGTGACTTTCTTGTAAAACAGAGATATGGTATTAGAAAGACAAAGATGCTCCGAGGTTCTGAAAAAGCTCTTTACCATGCCAGAGACAAACATAACAAAGGCTGTAGCTGGATTACAATACAAAAAACAAAGGAAGAAGGAAATGAAGGAACAGACTGCCATGCTATAGGACTTGTAGGAAGGAAAAGGACCTATTGATCAGAAGTGGAGTTTGGGGATTAAGCAGAAAAACTGCCTAAAAACAGGAAAGTAGGTTTGTATAGCACCTAAGGGTTCCTAACACACACTGAGATGGAAAATTAAATGGTATTTTTCAAAAGTTAAAGTCATAAAAATACTGAGGGAAATATGACCTCACTTCCTATTTTTATTCAAGAGTGCTTGCAATTCTGGAAAAAAATGTTTGAGTAAAATATGACATATTTCTGTCAGGACATAGGCAAGAATTTAAAGGATGTCAGATCCCTCATCCTTTCAGACCTTAAAATAGATATACAATGTAGGTTAATTGGAGGAAGTCCAAAGTAGAACAAAAACAATCAGAGCTGCAGGTAACATGACCTATAGAAATAAATGAGTTCAGATTTATTTAATATAAAGAAAATGGTGGAGAAAGGTGTGTAGGAGAGGAGTAGGGAGTACTTTTAGAAGTAAATTATATCACAAAAACTTGCGTTTTTGAAAACTGTTTAGAGCAGGCTTGGTATCCACCACGAATCAGGGAAGAACTTTCAGGAGGAAGGTTAAACATTAAAAAAAAAAAAAAAAAAAGGAAAACAAAAAAACTTTCAACTTTCCAATGGCATGGACACTGAAATTTTTTAGGCACCCATTCTTATGAATGACACAGATATATGTGATTCTCCCTTTGCAGTTCTGATGTAGGGAAAATACAGGATGGGCTATTCACACTTCTCAAGAAAAGAGTTGTGTGTTTATGAGCCTTTTCCAACCTAATTGATTCTATGTGATTATGAGGAAAGAAACACTAAATTATTCTAATGTAATAATATTGTCATAATTTAATAACATTAAAAAATAATAATTTTCTGGAAATCCTTGGTTTTGTCTGATGTTTCTAGTCAGGGCTTTATAATGCCATTAGCACTCTTACCTTCCAAACTGAAAATGACTGGGAAGATAAAACATGAAGCTGTGGTCTTAAGGGAAAAGATGTTCAGCTAGTTATCTTTTTCATTAAGTTTCTTTCTTTCTTCATCATTTACAATGACAATAAAACAATTTTTTATTCAGTTATACCAAATTTTCCAAGTTTAATGATCCTATTAACTCTCAGATGAAATCCACAATATATTCCTCATTATTAGTTTGCCAAAGTAAATGGAAATAGTACTTTAAAATTTAATACAGTCTATGTTTAATGATCTACACCATTCTTATTACTGGTTAATCCTCAAATGGTAGCGTGTATAAGATATAAATTATTCACAAGGTAAGCCACCACCACTAACAACAACAACAACAATAACAAAAATTCAATAAATCAGAATCCTTGATTTAATAACTAGCAGCTTTGTTTAATTACAGTTGGGTTGGGTTCACTGGGCTGAGAATCCAATTATGTGCCTTGGTGCAGCATTAGCTGGCCAGAATAAAAGGCCTTTTCTTTTTGTAGCATTTCCTTAAAAAATAAATATTCTTAATTTCATAATCCATGATAAAATATTTGGCTGTTTTCTGTTTCAGCTGGCTTGTTCTGGAAAAGAACCTTAATTTACATGTTCAAGTTGTGTTTGCATGAATATGCAAAAGGCCATGTCTTTTTACAATGAAGTTTGTGCGATGGATTTTAAAAAAAAAAAAAAAAAAAAAAAAAAAAGAGGACTTTGTCATCTTTTACATAATACAGAGCATTTTATCTCTTCATATTTATATTCTTTTTATAGTATTTCCACTGAATCATAGAAGTGCCTAACAGATATGAAATGTAATTGTGTCTTTGCACATTTAGGAGGTGAAGCTCTAAGCAGAACCCAAGATTCACATGCTCAGTGCTTGAAACAGTGATGCAGATCAGGCTTTGTTGCAAAATGAGTCTGTCAATAATGGCTTTTATTGAGCACTGATAGACCTCAGATGCTCATCCTAGATGTTCCAGGTAGGAAAATAAGTCATCCACATGAGCATCAGTCATGTTTTCTCATGACTGGGCATGAGAAGAGGTTCATGTGTCTGTGCCCCAAAGAAGTAGTACAGAATCATTTCATTGGTACCGGACACCACAGTGATGAAGCTTTTTTTACTTATGGTTTGAGGGCTTCATTTAACCTTCCTTTTCAGGGGTATTTACATGAATGGCATGTATTATTGACTACCTACTGAATTAGGAAATTCAAAATGCAGCTTTAAAGGTCATTAAGATATCATGACATTCATGTTGTACATGTAGAGATTTGTTGACGACTTGGTAGAGCCGAGGATTACTAAGGTTGATGATTGGTGAAATTCACATGCAAGCATTTTTATTGAACTGTCAACATAAAGTGATAAGTACATACTTGAAATATATGTAAATTAAGCTTATTTTAATAAAATTTATATACTTTATATAAAATCAGACAGATTAAAGTAACTGTGAAAGCAGGAACTTCACATTTCTTTGCTCTACTTGAAACATTTACAAGTACAGTTGCATTAAAAAGGTTATGGATTCTTTGCTAGGGAGGAAGGATTGTATTTAATGCAGAATATTTTAATGAAACGTAGTAAACTAGAAAGGGATGACTGAAGGAGGAGAAAGATAAATTACCTTCTTTGAGTTTGCATGTTAAAAGCCAATTTGAAGGAAGTGTCAAGAAATTGATGTATTGTCTTCTGTGCTAAAAATTTTGCAATCATTTAAGTCAAAGCAAATGTTTTTGGTGCTTTGCTTTTGGTAGGGGGTAGCTATTTTGATTTCCAGCCAAATGTATTGAATTATAATTGTACTCTGTCTTGGTATAGAGAATGTGCTTCGAATATCATGTACTTACTGTGACATCCATGTAGGAAAAGGAACTGTGTCATATTTCTCTTCGAAGAAAATTCGTGGCAAACATGATGGCTCTCCTACAAATGAAAAGATAGTCTGCTGGCTGCAAGTGTGTATGGCAAGTTTATGGAACAGGGAATGATATATAAATTTTTATTTTCAGACATAACCTCTTTTCTATGTCATGACAGTGTGACCTAAAATATATGGTATTTTGGCTGTTTTCTGAATTGAAGCAGTATCTACTGCCTATATGTCTGTAAATCCTAAAGAGCAGTGTTAAAATTATGAGTGGATAATGTAAAGGAGGGGAAACAAGTGAGACAGAACCATATGAAACTGAAGAATTGGCTGGATTATTTAAATATTTATTTTCTGGTGATGGACTATGAGAGTTTTCTAAGTGTTTAGAATTTTTAAGTCTAGAAACTTAATTATTTGGTTAGGATTATAGCTTTATTACCTTTAAAATTACCTTCAATATTCATATACATGTCTTCATAACTTTGATATGGTTTGAGATAGGCTGAAAAAAAAAAAAAAAAAAAAAAAGTCCTAAGAACTTAAAGTTCTCTCCTCTAAAAATTCAAACCACATTTAAAAAAAAAAAAAATATATTGTGCTTTCTTATTGATTTTTCAATCTTCAACTCTGTGTAATGTACTCTAGGATGATGCTTGAGCAGGGAGGCTGGACCCGGTGATCCTCTGTGATTCATTCAGTAGAACAAATTACCTATGCTGTGGTTCTGTGATTCATTCATTTTTATTCTATATGTCAGCATAATTAGTATCTACTTTCTGGGTGTCTTTGAACTATGTTTCAGGCTGTCAGCATCTTTCTTTTTTATAGTATGGTCTTAAATTTACATCTCGTTTTTTTCTTTGCAAGGTTAAAATTCTAACCATAAGAAACTTGAGTTTCTTTGGCATTCTACATCTTAAAAAGGTATTTTTCTTTAATATTAAGTCAAATTATTTCTTGCCACCACTGGTGATGGTGGGTCAAGGGTATGTGTATGACAGCTGATGTGCTTTCTGTGGGAATTGTTAAAGAAATAAGCTGTTACAAAATGTAGTTTCCAATTTTATATATTTACAAAATAGACAAGTAACTCTTTCGGCAGTCCTCACTTCATCTCGTGACATGGTGAAGTACCATCCTAGGATTAACATCAGTGCTTTGCTGTAGTATTGTCTTCCTTGTATCATATCTACATCTCCATCTGGGGAAAAATATGCTCATTGGCCTAGCTTAGTGTTTCAGCTCAAAAATATTTCTGGTTTTAAGTACGATCCTCTCATAAGGTCAAGTTAAGCTTATTAACCATGGGAATAAAGGACTCCACCATTCCAATGTAAGAAGCCATTTTGCTTTGCAGAACTATTTTAATTTTACGCATATTCCACACTACTTATGAAATCACTGCATCTTGGCAGAAAGCTCTTGTCTATCAGTATGCAGCAGGACAGAAAGCAAAGATGAATATAGCTCTGAAATATTTGATTAAATTATCTTCAGTAGAAAATATTGTCTTGTTAAGTTCCCACAGGAAGCGTTTTTTTTGTTTGTTTTTTTTTTTTCCCCAATTAGTTTTGATTAAACTCTGTGAATACAGTTTTTCAAGTTAGGATGGAATTGTTTGTTGAAACCAAAAAAAAAAAAAAGAAATTTAATTCAGAAGAAATCAAAGCCTTGTGGGGTAAATACCTTTCTAAGCCTTCAGAATTCCAATTTCATGTATCTGAAGTAAACTGGCAAAAAAGAAATCTAACAGGCTGAACAGGTGCATTATCATCAGAACTGTTGTTTATCCTGGTGTCTGAAGGCTTCAGCACGGAAAAAAAATGTAGTCAACCTTTTTCCATCTATGAAGAGGCAAAACACAAAACACAATTTTGTTTTAGAAAAGATTTGGAAATATTTTATCTTTGAGAAATTGTAGCTTTTATCACAAACACTTGTTCACCACTGAAGGTTTTGTTTGTGTCTGGTAAATCATATTTTACATGTGGTAAAAAGAAAAATGTATTTGCATATTTAAAAGAACACAGAATTACTATTTTTAAGCCATTTTCTAATATTATTTCAGAATCATAATTTATATTATTTTGTCTCCATAGTTCTAAAATGTATTTTTCATAAATATAATTAATATTATGATGATAATAAGATTATACAGTGACCCAGTTGTGTTGAACCCATTACAGCCAATCTAACGAACACATTTTAAAATAACTTTATCCATATTTTGCATATTTATACATAATTTCTCAACAAAGTCTTATCAGAATCCGAGTTGTGACATAAAGATATACGTTAGTGCACAAGGAAAAAAAAATACTCAAAAAGTCAAATCATTACTGTGATTACAGATCATTACAGGGTTATTTTTTTTAGGAGGTCAACTATAGCAATTCAGTTTACCTCTTGTACTTTGGAGGCTACTTTTTATTTTTGGGGGGTTTTTGTCTGCAAAACAACTGAGGTTCTCAGGTTCAGGGATGGAGGATTATCTCCATTCCTTTTGTTTTATTTAAACAGATTTCTTGCATCTGTGATATCTTTGATGTTAAGGCTATTCACTTTTTTGTTTTTTGGGGTTTTTTTAATGTAAAAGAAAATAAATTCTTAAGCTAGGACTTTCTATACTCAATATTAGTGTAGTGAATGTTATTTATATTTCAGCTGTGCATATATTATTTCAGGCATTGGTCATAATGTCCTGCTCTAAAACAACTCATAGTTCTTTGCCTTACTCCTAAAACTATGCACTTCAGTGATGTGTTGATACACACTGTTAGTCCTTTGAAGGTATTTGAACGTGCCACCTGCATAAAGATATGTTTGCACAATTAAAGCCTTAGCCTGTAAACATTTACATCATTCAATCTGTATTCATGCAAAAAATAATGTTATGTTTATGAAAAATAGTAATGCAAAAACTCAGCTGGAAAATAATTTTTATAATAAACCTGGTAAATGCTGAAAATAAGTTGTTGGAAGGTGAGCTGAAGCATGTGTATTTGGTAGTGAGAGTCACAGTACCTGTCTTTGGGACCATTACCCGTATTGCAGAAACTTTTAGAGGATTCATGAGAATTTCAGGCTTTGTATTTTCGTTGATTATATCAACAATGTCTAGAAATCTCCATTCACTTAGCATTATTAAACTAGTGAGAGAGAAATGAAAGGAGCACATAGTTTGTCAGTTTATTTTTTTTTTTTAATGTCAATGTATATTACAGTGAAAACATTTCAAGGCTTTTCCCATGGTTAACCTTGTAGAAAGGTATAAGAAACCCTTAACAGCCATTTCTAGTAAAAAAAGATCATTTAACCTCAGAATCTGTACACACATCCATATCTGTGTGTTCAGCTGAGAATGCAGTGAAGGCATGGGCAAATTAAAGGTTAATCCCTCAGTTGAAGTGCAGAAGTGTTTCCTCCTGCCTGCAGGTGGGAGATGAATATGCTAATGGAGCAAGCTTGACTCTGCAGTGATTTGCAGGTGAAAATGTAACTGGTGATAATTAAAGGCTAATTACTTTTAGCTAGCAAGTGGGAACCAGGTGCTCTAAAGCAAAAGAGGAAGATTTTATTCCGTGTTGGTAAGACCTTTGGAGGGAGGAAAGAAGAAGGGACTATGATTGCATTTCTTTTCTCTTGCCTTGAATTTTTTGGTTTTGATAAAGCAGAAGACAGATATGAAATGTAATATGTAGTGTCCATAGGCTTGGGGTGAATGTTCATTTTTGTTTAATTTTTGTAATTGTTTTCTTCAAGAGATGACCAAACAGAATTAGGCAGGGATTTCTGTTTTCACTATTTACGTATTAATAATATTATCATCAAAGGCAATGTGGATCATTGCAAATCCTGTTTTAAAGACAGGTCCTTTCAAAAGCTTCTTTCAATGATCGTTTTCAAAGACACCCCTAAGAGTGAGCTCTCAGATAGATTTAGAGCATTAGAACTTCCCACACGTTTCTTGCCTTTATGGTAGGATGTGTTAACTTTCATACTCAGTCTTCCCTTTGAAGGCTCATGGGTCCAGAGAAGTTCAGGCTTTTACACCCACACTCCTTTCCTCTTTTACAAGGCAGTCTGGTCACTATCACAAGGAACATCATGAATATATTTCATTTTCAGATGAGGTGCCATATCATTTATCTGGGAATTAAAGCACTCAGCATGAGGAGGGGTAAATCTAAGTCTTTTGGTGGCTGCTTAGCATATTTGCTCTTTGTACCGCTCACGCACAATATATTTTACAGTGGGTTTATGTTGGACAAAAAAAAAAAAATCAATTTTCTGTTTAGACAGTTAGGTGTAATTAATTACTGGTTGAGTCTACACATCATGATGATTAATCACTTTGAATAGTGGGTGATGAATCTATAAATTCATTTCCTTAATGAACTTTTTCTCTTGTAAGGTACTGGGGCTGCAGTCACTCATACCACCACAGGTATCTACAACGAACATGTAGGCTTCGCTATTGCTCAGAAGAGCTGTAGTTAGGCTCTAGATTATTTAGAGTACCTGATGATCCTTTTCTTGGGCAGGTTTATAGGTACTGAAATCATAAAGTTCTAACCAGCTAAGTGTCTGATTTACTTTTAAGCTATCCACTTCTTAAATGCGTCTTTCTTTGGCTATGTTACGTTTTTTACCTGGTCTGGTAGATACGTTTTGCTTACATAAAATCCAACACAGAGGGAGGAAAGACCAGTGGAACTAGTATTTAATTTTTAAGCAATAATTCAGAGATTAATAGATTCCCATCGTCCAGAGAGTGTGAGAATTTCCCCAGCTTACAAAAAACAGCTTTGAACTGGAATGAGAAGAGAGATACCTTGACCTAACTTTCCATGTTAGTACCATGAAACCTATCAGCAGATTATCATAGAAAACTGTTTTGTTGATATATACTTAAAAACAACTATCCCCAAATTAAGCATTTCTTTTAATGTTTCAGGTTAAAATTTATTCTGAAATACTTTTAGTATTTGATTGAGTGGAGCTGCAGTCTAGTTACCAGCTGGAGTTCTGGGGGACATCCCTCAGAGGTCAAGCCAATTTCCAGCAAGTTGGTTGTCTTGTAAAAATAGGGAAGACCTTTAGGTGCAACCACCCAGGATAAACTTTGTCAGCAAAAGCCTGTGTGGGCAGGCAGGGAGGCCAAATAGACTTCTCAGTTTTGCATTTAAAATGTCAGGAGGGTTGATGTATCCTTTTGAACTTTTTTTGATTCTACTGCACCTTTTCCACAAAAATATTCTACTAGTATATATATATTTTTTTAATGTATTTGATCTAATTGTATATCTGATTCCCTTTGGAAAGTAATTGTGTGTTCTTATGGCTGTACTTCTAGATGAAGGGAATTATAATGAGTCATTCATTTAAATGGACAAGTATTTAAATAGAGTGGTGGAATCTTATACAGTATAATTACCTTGATAACTAAGTCTGATGTGGCTTTTTTCCTGTGTCTCCTGAAGTATTGCACAGAAAGAAGGAATAAAAAAACTACCTTTTAGAAGCAGCAGCATAAATATTAACAGTTTATATGTATTTATGTATTAAAGCATTGAAACACTCAGATTACCTATATGTCAGGTCAAACAGGCCTTGCAGGCTGCAAGGACGATGTCAAATCACCTTCTTTATATTGTAAATACCTTAAATCTATAAAGTGCAATTGATGTGATTAATAGAGAGAATTATGAAGGGCAATATGGAAAAAATTAGCACCATCCTTCAGCAGCTCAGGAACTTCCATGTAAAATTTATCTTGTCCTAAAGATATATTTTATTAGTTTGTTCCATCATCTTCTCTTTGGACACTTTATCTCTGGAAACACTCATGAGAAGAAAAAGAATAGGTGTTTATTTCTCACTAGCATTCTGTTTAGTAAATAAGGAGTCAAATAGCTATTCATCTAACGTTTCTCAAAGCTGCTTTAAATAAGAAGACATGATTTGCTAGTGAATTCCCTGAAGCAGGAACTCTTCCCCAATCCTTCAATTTGTGCTTGGTGCTTTTGCATCCACTGGACTGATAGACAGGGATGTCTACAAATTATTTTAGATTTTCTTCTTTTCTTTGGAGCCTTTAAAAAAACCTGAATTTTCATGCTGTTGTTTTGCTCTGTAATGACCTTACTGGGATTTCTGTTTCAGGATGATACCTTCTTGGCTTAGATAGTCTTTTCCATTCAATTTTATTCTAGCTCATTTTATTTTGTCGTATCTCCCTCCTTCCCACCCTTCATTTCCTTGGGGAATACCTGTCTCTGATGTGTGCATGAAGAATTGGTAATAAAGAAAATTGAAAAAGTTGGAAATAATTTTAAGAAATATTTATTCCTGCTGTAATATAGGTTAAAAAAAAATCAAATATATTTGTGTAGTACAGGATAGTGCTTTAGAAATATAATTAATAACAATATAGAATCTCATAAATAAATAGCTGTTTTCATTTTATCAGCTAAGATTCAGAAAATTGTATGGACAGAAAGCTTTCATCTTCCTCTGATATGTACTGATGTCCTTGAATTTCACAGATACTGAAAAACTAGTTTATCACACTTCAGTAACTTCCTTATGTCCTTGTTTTCCAACAGTGATAACTCAATTTTCTCAGTGAAGTGGTGGAAAATGCAACATTTCGCAAAACAAATTATAACAGAGAAATAGAAAGCAATAGAGAGAATCTTTTTCTTCTTTATAAAAAGGTTTTTGTTATTATTGCTGTTTTTAAAAAGGCTCTGAAATTTGAAGAGAGTTATTTTGGTTTTGTTTGATATTTTTAATCCTCAGGTAAGGATGAAAAGGGAGAAATAAGCTTTGGCAGTTTAGTAGGGGTCTTGTAGAGCTCAACTGGACTGGTTAAAACAGGAAGACAGGGCCAGAGTAAGGGAAGAACTGTACTCTAGTAATAGGATTTTCTTATTCCTTGATGAATGTTTGTTAAAAATTTTTAAATAAGCCCTTTAGACAACTTGATCAGTGCTGTTCTTGCAGCTTTGTGTCATGCTTGTGGAGACTGCTACTAAAGCAGCCTAATGCGAGGGGTTTATCAAACTGAGAAGGAATATGAATCTAGATAATATCACTGGACAGAGGTGCAATTTTAAAAGCTAGTGTGGGCTGTGCACTTACCAATTTTTGTCCAGAACTTTTATGAGTAAATTATATAAGTGTATGTTCCTTGGTCTTTTTTTCCAGAGGTCAACCCTACAGTCATGCCCTTCACTACCGAAACCTTGCCAGGTAAATCAGATATCATAGTTAATGACCAGGACTGAAAAAAAAATAAAAATAAAAATCTAGGAAAGATTCTTTTTTCTTCTATTTATGAGGTGTATCAAATAGATTTTACCTGTGTCGTGATCCATACTTCTAAACCAGTTAACCTTACAGGGACTGGCTTTTTCCCATGCAGTGGTATTATATGGGTGACATGGCTGCTTTGCTGCAAGGGAATGCTCATTTACACAACTGATCAGGTATCTGGAGAAAAACTGCCCAGCTCATGTGGTAAAAAGCAGATCAGGGTGGAT
This sequence comes from Margarornis squamiger, assembly GCA_035222235.1. Classification (NCBI taxonomy): domain Eukaryota; kingdom Metazoa; phylum Chordata; class Aves; order Passeriformes; family Furnariidae; genus Margarornis; species Margarornis squamiger. Next base: position 9,067,810 of record JAWWTY010000123.1, on the reverse strand, counting down.
TTATTAATGCCATAAAAAAAAAAAGACAAACAAAAAGTATCACACTTTTGTGTATCCCTACAACTAACAGAAAACTTTGGGGGAGAGTGGGACTGCTTCAGATTGGCTCACAAATCTTAAATGTTATTCGTTAAGACAATTTTTCTCAGAAATAGTAAAATTGTTATTATTTTTTTCATTAAGAACATATAAAAGTAAAAAAAAAAAAAAGTTGAAAATTTATATTTCTCTTTGTCTGAAAAACCTTAGCTACAAACAAAGGGACTTTTCTATATGTCCGTGAATTAGAAACGTGGTTTTTAATATATGCTTTAGCAATGCAGCTGTCTTTTTGTTTTTCAATAATGTAGTGATTTCTTAGATGTCTCCTATTTGTCCATGACCATCTTTATACCTACAGGAGAACTTTTTCCTCCTTTCATGACAAAGCACTGGTATAAATTAGTCTCAAACCTGAGCAGAGCTCGACAGCTGCACTATAAAACCACAAAGCCGTGCACAAGCTGATGAGTGAGCAGAAGAACACAATGTTCCTTCAACAAGGGAAGATTTAAGAATGTCAAATTTCTAAGGTCTCGGGAGATCCTTACATAAGCAGGGTACTTAAATAGCTCCCTAGGTCTCTCTGCAGCTTCTTTGCCCTCTGGTCAGTACCTGGAGGTATGTGAGCACACTTGCATTGCAGACGTGGCCCGGTCAGAGCCCCACTGAAGCCGGCTGCCCTTGGGCACTTTTTGTTACACATGGGATTACAAGGTCAGCTTGGTGTATTTGAAAGAAAAAAAAAAGGCGGTAAACCTGTTGTGTGTTCACAAAACTCGAGGCTGCCCAGTGAATGCTGACATTGATCTCTTTTGTGTTTACCTTATCTGCTGCTTTAGATACTGACACTCACAGACTCCCCACTGGGTCTGTGGTCTTCGTTACAGAGAGGTCAGAACTCACCAATAGTGGCTGGTGATGTCTTTTCCACATTCCCATGGGTTATTCCTGTTCCCCTGCATTACTGGGTCTCCATTTCTTGTACGTGTTGCCAAAGGAATTTATATAGCTCTGCTATCAAGAACCAGTTTTACTTATCTAAGTGGAAAAAATGGTACTTAAAGAAAACAAAATTTAAAAAAAACACGTTAAAAACAAGTCTGATTGGAAAGAAAAAACAACAAAACAAAAAAAACCCAATAAAACAGCACGACAAAAAATAAAACCCCAAGCCACCAGAACAACAAACAAAAAAAAACCAACAAAACCTGCCACAAACAAACATCCCCCAATATGTTTACAGAATTTAGGCAATAGGAGAGGTGTGGGAAGTGTTTCTATGACAGTCACACATTTCTAAAATTTTTCACACTTTAAGGTGCAGTCTGAAGCAAAAGGATGAAAATATTTTTAATTTCTTTGAGATATAGCAGCTAACTCTCAGAAAGCTGTGAGCATTAGAGAGTGATGTCAACTTTTTTATGCACACAAATTATTGCTGATTGATTCAAATGAAATAACATTCTTCTTAGACCTGAGAAACCATTGTGCCTTTAATTTCAGTTGTCTTCAGTAATTTCTCCTTGGGAGAAGGTGAAAATTTCTAACATTTTACTTCAAAATTGTGCTCTGATCTATGGGTCTACTTAATGTTGGCAGTTAAAGGCAATACATGTTCACAACAGCAGATAGAACTAAGCATATCCTTTTAATATGCTAGCACTTTTTGTGACCGTAAATACAGTCACACTTATATCTTAAAAGTATTTAGAACACTTGTCATTGCTTACTAAATGCTTCAGGTCCTGAGTATTTAACAGAAAGGGTATGGTTTGGGTTTTGTTTGGGTTTTTTCTTGGTTTATTTTAAATAATAATATAATGCACATGTTCATTAAAAGTCACTGCTAATGTGAGTGCATGGCAAAAACACAGCCATGAAATCATAACCAAGTTTACCTTTGGCTGCAGCTCCAATCTTTGGTCACTTCAGGATGCCATACTCCAGTAAAAAGTGTACTGGGACCAAAATTAGTCCAACCTGCACGTGGAAATCATGAGCATGTGTCTGTCTTTCTGGGCTGATTCTGCCTCAGTCACTTAATTCAGTGCTAGTAGATAGCAGAGCTAATAAAGATACATAGAAACATACTTTTATTTAGTGCTTATTATATTTGATACAGCAGAATATGTAACCTGTAAGTCACTAGTATGACTCTAGAAAAGTCCATTTCTTTAGAAAAAACAATGTATACCACTAAGAAGAGACAAGATTCAGTTTAGCAAGGAATAGCAGACTGTGCAATGAGCTTTCCACAGCTTTAGCATGACTACTTGTACACTGAGTCAAATCATTAGAAACCACCATTTAATTTAGGCTAATTGCATGGTCATGACCCCTCATTTCCCAAATGGCTGCCATTCTTGAAACACCATCACTAGCCCACTCCACCTAAACCTTTTGCTTGCAGTTAGTGCTTTCTGTAGGATGGCTGATACTCCACACACTCCTGTGCTCAGATCGGCAGGGAGTTAGATCTCTGCAGACTTTATATATTTTCATTGGGAAGAGAATGTGGAGTTAGATTTAAGATAAAACTTTCCTTAATTAAAACAAACAAAAAAAAGAACAAACAAAAAACCATCACAAAATGTATCAGTCTGACTTTTTTATCTGATAGTCATTACAAATAGGTGGGAATTCGTGATGTTCAACAAATACATTCAATCTTTGAAGGTAACTTTCTGACTATTTTATCAGAATAATTCCTGCTTGGTTGGTAGCAAAGCAAGCTCTTGAGTTTAAAATAACAATTTGATAAAAAAAATAGTAATACCTTTAACATATGAATTCTCTGTCAGTGCTTAAAAAGTAAGAGCAATATGCCTATCTTGTCTCCTGATTATTAGAGCTTATCTTTTTGCATGGAAACTGCTTGGAAAAGTCTATTGATTGTAAGTTCATGACGGAAGTCTTTGTTTTTTTTTCCAGACTGAGCACGGACTTCTATTAGTACCCTTGAAGAGGAGACAGTTGTGTTAAACAGAAGGCTAATGCTGACATTCTCATTAATTGTTTTCTGTCAACGTTTGGGATTTTCATGAGTACTTTTTTTATTTTTTTTTTTTGGTGATTTATAAGTTTGGTTAGCTTCAGATGCAGAAAATGTCTGGTGGTGGCCTTTTGAAGACTGAGGAAGCTCACAACGGAGACAAATCATCTGAGGGCTTTCATTATTCCTATTCACATTGCTTTCTCCGCTGATAGCAGCTTTACCACACTGCTTTTCACCAAAATGAGGATTGTGACTAACGGGATGCAGACGCTCAACCTCTGCAGAGCTGCTGGTCTCACTGCTGCCTGGCTTTCTCCTGTCATGCTGCATAAAACAAGTGCTATTCCCAGCCACCTGCAAAGGGCTCAGAAAGGAGCAATGTCAGAGCTTCCCCAAGATGGGAAGCGGTGTACTTGGTGATTAGCAATTATCAGGTGTCAGGGAGTCTTGGAATGACACGTGCCAAGAGTGTTGACATGGTCTGTGACCGATTTTATCAGTGCTGGTTTAAGTATCGTTGTGCAGCAAGTTTGTCATGAACATCAGCTAAGGGCTTTTAGTGGCTGTGGTGTGGTGTCATCTGTCTGAGTGGCTTATTTTTACTAGGTGAAAGTGTTAACAATTACCTGAAATACATTTCTTTAGTAGCCCATGACATCCAGGAGAACTTCAGGTTTTCTGGTTCTTCAATTGGACTTCAATTGTGCATGTTCAGTTCATACTATGTTCATAGAAGTAGTATTTCCCCCCTTAATTCTAATAAAGTTGTGAAGCAGCTGAGCTCTATATGCAAATCTCAGTCAGGATACTTTTATTACATATAAACAGGGCTAATTTCTCCAGTCTTTATTGAAGCAATTATTGTTAATAATATGGGAATGTTTAAGGAAACCTGAGCCTTGAATTGGCTCTACAACCTAGACTTGTGGATACGTGGGAGAGTTTTTTCTGAATTAATTCAAAGGTAGTTAGCTTCTTGTCTGGATATGCTGTGTTTGGGAGGAATTTGGATGGTGGTTAGGGTTTGTTTGCTTTAAAGTAAAACCAAACAACTCACTGAAGACAAGTTCTGACGTCTGAGGTTTACCGGCACTCTATTGCTTTTATTACCACTGTGTTATTCTGTAACTCCAGTGTAACCACCAAGCTCTCAAACCTGACAGGTACCAGAGGCTTCTGTCACAGCTGAGTGAAAGGAGGGGAACCTAATTCCATGAAACTTGCCTGGATAAGGTCCTTGGGGATAAAGTGTTGAGGCACAAATAGTTGTTCACTCGCAAAGGGAAGGCAGCTATTGCATCAGGTAGTCAGAGCTAGGCCTCTCTTGCAGTTTCTCAGCTTGAATTGACAGGGAAAACTTGTAATTTTCTTTCTGGTGGGTTTGAGGAGTATCAGTCTGGGATAGTTGGATATGAGCTCATTATAATCTAAATGAATAATGATACTAATCACAGTATTGTATTCTGCTATTTAGGAAAGTTATTTTGCATAGTGTATTCCTCTGTTGTCTCTAAAAGTCAAGAAAAAGGTTTGAAGTACAATAGTTCCTGAATTTATTTCTAAATACTATAGTTTTCATCATGTTACTTATTTACTTCTTGTTCTTCAGATTCTTTCTGTTCTTTTTGTTCTTTCTGACTCGAGACAGCTTTCATGCTGCTGATTCATCTATGTTATTTCTAACTGACCTCACAAAGTGCTTTTTCTTTAGCTCACTAATTTTTGTCAGTTCCAGTAAGAATATCTGAATAGTTTATATATGAATTAACTCTAGCTCTTAGTGTCTAGGGACATTCATTACAGTTTTCAGTGCTCATGAACAGTCATAAAACCATTTAACATTAATGCAAATTTAAGTTTAGTTGACTAGGTAATAAATCACTCTGTTTCAGTTTTCCTCCATTTTATCTTTCAGATCTCTATTGCATTTGCTATGGTGCGACTTTAGCAAACCTCTTTACATTTGTTTTCATATTAATAACTTCTTTTCCCTTGATCAAAATACTTGATCTCAGACGTTTTTATTATTATTGTCGTTGATATATAGAAGGTCCCTTTTAAGAGGTTTTCTTTTCTGGTTGCATTTTTTTTGCACCTTTAACACAGAAGGATTTGCCTCTGTGCCTACTCTCAACATTTTGCATATGGGAACACTCCTTTGAAAACACACCTGACAGCTCTTGACAGACACAAGTCAGAGGTTGTTCTCTTTTCCTGGGCAACTAGAGACAAGACAAGAGGAAAGATGTAGCAGGGAGGCTCAGTCTGGACATCAGGAAGAATTTATTCACTAAAAGGGTGGTTAACTACTGAAATGGGCTGCCCAGGCAGGTGTATGAGTTACCATCCCTTGAAGTGTTCAAGAAACAAGTGGATGTGGCACTTTTTGCTGTGGTTTAGTTGATATGGTGGTGTTCAGTGCAAGGTTGGACTCAATGATCTTGGAGGTCTTTTTCAACCTTAATGATTCTATTACCTGCTTGGGAATCACTTTGTTCACCCTATTGAAACAGGATGAGGAAACCTTATTTCATTTTTCCACTCTCTGTCCCCCAGGGCCACTGAAGATGAGAAGTGTTTATCTTGGATCAAGAATGAACCCTTCCTTGAAGGTAATCTGTTAGGAAAATTTAGGCCAATGCCACATGGGTGATGACAGTGAGGTCCCATATGCACATCAGACACTGCAATGAGGAAAACATTTGGCACATGGCTCTGCTGGCTGATTGCTGCCCCCAGCTCTGAGTGATGCACATTGTGCAGAACCACGGCTTTTCTTTCAGAGAGGCTTCCAGAAGGTTCTGTAAGCTGGGCTGGTGTAACTGGGTTCAAGGTTTTGCTTTCCACTTTATGCACAAGATGAGCAGGAACTCTTTCTAAAAATTTCTACAGCAGCAGCCACACTTTAATCTGATTTATTTTTGAAGGACACTATTTCAGTAAACTTGTTAATCAAGTGACATTGAGCCTCTAATAAACCATGCCTGGATAGCCCTTATTTACAGCAGAAATACTGTTTACCTCATCCTCTTTAGACCAGAGATTGCTGCAGAAGATAGTGGAACTACTTTTGCTGGTCACTTGAGTCAAGCAAATAATAATTCTAGCAGCTTCCTTACAGAAGTGTTTCATTATGTTGTCAGGCATGAAAATTGTATTGTCGCTACATACAAATGTTTTTGGAAGAAGTGACAGCTTTTTGATTTATGTGTCTAAGATTCTAGCTGAAGCTGGTGATGATATGTGACACCAAAAGGAGAAGCTTTTTCACTGTGAGAGCATAAGAAGGAAAAGTACTCAGCTGCTTCTCACAATCCAAATTAAGCTTTCTGTTGGGCAATATGAGAGGTACCTTAAGAATTCGTGGAAACAAAGTTCTTTTACAGAACCATCTAAATGTGGCCCCCCTATTTAAGAGAAATGTTCCAGCTGTACTTAGAGGTTGGTCTTATCTTCTTTGAACATGTGCATGCTTGTGCTGAAAAGACTGATAAGTAGCAAGTGGTTCTGGGATCCAAATTCTTTCCAGAAAAGTTCCTACTTTGAGGCAGGAGGGAAGGGAAACAAACCTTTTATTTATGCTAACTATTGTAATGAGTTCTTTGACATTTCCAGCATTGGCTAGAAGAACTAAGAGGAACAGTAATAAAAGCTAAAGAGAAAATTAATTATGTAAAAGTTCGAGTGGTTTTAAAGTATAAATTATTATATACACTCACTATTCTAGATTCTCAGTGTGCCACTTGTTTTATAAGTAAAACACGTCACATTCATCAATGTTCTACTTCAAAAATTTGTTTTGTGGGATGGGTAAAATATACCAGGGAGTTTGCAGTCTTTTCTGTACTTTAATTTTAAATATGTGCAATCTATATGGGAAAGGAAGCTAGAAATGTATTTCCCTAGTTGCAGGGAAAGGCAGATCTCAAACCAAAATATTATCACTTTGAGTTTTTTCTCTGGCAGTTATAAATGTTTAAATATGAATGTCAAATATTGAAACATTTTTCTGAAATTTCTTTGTTAAAGCTTTCTAATCACAGAACATATTACATCCCTGAAACTGATGATGAAACAATATATAATCTTTTCTTGTCAGCAATTCTTAGTGAAATAAAATCTGGCTGACCTGGTCTGACAACAAAAAAACCCTCACAACAAACCCACCAAACCCTCCAAAACCTATTCAACAAGTAGAGTCATGGCTGCACTTTAAAACTCACAATTTCTTTATACTAAGAAGACCATGAAATGAAAACAGCTTGAATGGGTCCTGAAGTGAAACTTTTTTCTCTCCATACTGCAAGATTCATGCAAGTAAACAGTAAATGTTAAAATTGTCAGATATTTAAGACATCAAAGTTTTCTTCCAGTAACATGGAGGGGAGTTTTAAATAATATCTCATTTTAAAATCATCAGGAAAAATCTGAGAAACCTATTGCCAAGAAAGAAATTAGAAATTTGTCTAATACAATCCAGTCAGTCAATACATTACTGTATGCCAACAACCTGAGATGAGTAAGATTGATATCTGAGAATATTTCAGCAGCAGTATCTGGTCAATGCCTAAATCCAAACAGGTTTAATTGTCTCTTCAGAATAAATATAATTTCTTTAAATTACATGTTAGTTGTGAAAAACACCTTATACATCTCCTGACCAAAGTATTTAGATTTTAACAACATGAGTAGATGTGTCTTTTTTTCTAAGACAATATTAGCCTCCAATTCCCCAATTTGTCTCATAACTTATGCTTGGACTGACAATTTTTTAAAAAAATAAAATCTTTAAAGAGATCCAGTGTTGTTTGAAACAATTCAAGTGGGACACTATATACCCTGTCTCCTGCTATATTTATGGGGTTTTTTGTCCATAAGGTTAATTACCTACACTGTTTAAAGTTTGCTGTGAATCAGAGTACAGCTTATCAGAAGAACGCAGATCTCAGTTGCTTGTATTTTCTTTGTTGTCCCTTAATGTATTTTTTTCCTAAGCTGTATTTAAAGAGTGGGCCAGAAGGACAGAAACAAACATACATTTATTTCTGTCTTAGAACCTACCACTTGATCTTTTATTTCCTTTTAGTGGTGTATAGAGCCAGTTAAGAGTCATGCCGTTTAGACGGGTGTCCCATTGATCTTTTGGAACAACACTGATTTGGACCTTCAGTTCTCAGCCAGACTTTGGCATCATGCTGATCGCTTCTGTGCTGTGAAATGGATTTGTCACAGCAGTATTTATAAAGAATCTTTTCTTGAAAATAAAAAGACATCTTCACCCCACCTCTCCTCGCCCAAAAAAAGGGAGTTAAAGGTGAAAAAACCAACAGAAAACAAAACAAAAACTAGACTGAAAAAGATGCTGCCAAACTTTGGAAAAGAGAGAAGTAGGAAAATTTGTTAAATCCGCTGCTTATGTAACAGCAACAGCTTTCCTATGTGACAATATAGGTCAAGATAAAAAGCATCCAGCAATTCATGCAATTTTTCAAAATTAAAACCAATGTGAATAAAAAGCTGCTTTTTCTCTACAAATGCAGCTTTATAATGACTCTGGTATACGGTGGTATATGTATGGTAATAAATTAATGTTGCAATTTTCCAAAGTCACATCACAATCACAGAGGAATTCCTATTTAAATGCCTAGTTTCTAGCTTTCATGTGAGAATATATATAACTCATTTCCTTTTAAACACTGTCACTCTTCTTAGAAGCACATGGATAATTATAATTGTAAATAAGCATTATATAATTAAAAAAAATCAGCATTAAAAAATTTTAAATTAGTTATCCTTTGAATGTTTTCATTTCTACTCTATTATAAATGATGGATTTATTTCCTTTCACTCCTTTTTAATACCTTTGAGCAAAAGAAATTATTTCAGTGCTTAAAATTCTAACTTCCTCCAGCAATTTCTTTCTTCTTATTATTTAATTATTCGTACAGTATGAACTAGCATATCTTATCCTTAAACTTTATTTCCATAACATAAAGTCTTCACAAATTCTTTAGGTTATACATTATTTTTTTTCCTTGATTCATTAAAAAATATCAATAGTGAATAGAAATTAAAGCATGCTGTTGGATTCTGAAGTTCTCACCTCTTGCTAATGAAAGTCATATAACACTGTAAAAACTCAGTCAGGCTAACTGTAATATAGCAAAATCTGGTTTCAATCTTGAAAGACTCCGTGCTCATAGGACATTTTGTGTTCAATTTTGCTCTTTGCAAAACCATTGTATCACAAACTGGCTCTGCAGAGTGCCACAGGTGAGCAGATTTACCTCAAAAAATAAAAAAATTGCGCGATGTTGCAACCAGAAGAGCAAAGGAAATACTGAGAAGATCTTGGGGTTACTAAGTAATCTTCTTTGAGCTGCAGTCAAGCAAGAGTGGGAATAAGCTAATCAGCGTATTTCTACAGTGTAGAGACATGTTCCTCTGCACCTGTACATACCTTGGGGTCTGGTGCTAACACTTCCGCTATCATGATCTGAGTGAACATTTCCACCAAGGATTTGAGTCTCGCTTGTGGGGGCCACAGCTGTAGTGTTCATATGTCCACGTGCAATACGTAATCAGGTTCCTCAGCTTTAAAATACTTTTAACATAGCATCCCAGAAAGATGCGTTTTGTTTTGTTTGCCTTAGGGGTCTATTTTGGTCCTCTGGAGAGAGATGTTACCAGAGATGACCTTCCCTACAGAAGGAACTGATCTTTTCAGTTACTGCCGCTACATGGATTTTCAGAAGAGGGAGGAATTCAATATAACAAATATTGACATAATATCAAGATGCCTTTGAGATTTCTTGTTCAGGTAGTTCAGTATATCTTACCCAGGATGAGCTTTCAAAGACACTGCACTCAAAGGTAAGCAGAACATTTCAACTTTTCAATCACTTCAGTACTTGCCAAATTATTTTCTATACTATGGAAGGCATTTTAATTTCTAAATGCTCCATCTGCCAAACAATCCAAAGTGATGAATGCCATATGCTACTGATGAGCACTTCAGCCTCAAGAATGCTCCTGGGAGATCTTGTGGCACCTCCCAGTACCTAAAGGGGCTCCCAGAAATCTGGAAGACTTTTTACAAGGGCATGTAGTGATAGGACAAGGAGGAATGGCTTCAAACTGAAAAACAGCAGGTGTAAATGGGTATTAGGAAGAAAGACTTTACCGCGAGGGCGGTGAGACACTAGAACAGGTTTCACAGAGAAGTTGTGGATGCCAAGTCCCTGGAAGTGTTCAAGACCAGCTGGATGGAGCTCTGAGCAACTTGGTCTAGTGGAAGGTATCCCTGCCCATGGCACAGGGCTGAAACAACAGGATCTTTAAGGTGTCCTCTAAACCAGAACTCTCCATGATTCTATGAACCTAGAAGGCACGTTTCCTTGGTGTGATCCAGGCAATGGATAACTAATAAACAAAAACTAATAAATTCTTATTCCTGACAATTTGATGATTTTGCATAAATATCATAAAATATTTTTATGCACTTTTAATTATAAATATATGTATATTTTACTAAGTCCTTGTTCAAAATATATGAGCCTTCATAACTCTATTTCAGTGCTGTTTGGTACAACAGTGGTTCCAAAGTTAAAGTATTGCGTTGCCATATGCTGCATTTACAGAAAATGGGGTTTATTGCATACAAAGCAGACACAAGCAGAGGGTGTGTTTCAATACATCAAAAAAATTAGCTTATTTGTTTGTTTAGGAGAAACAACAGCAACCTCTCCTAGCAGTGGGAGCTCTAAAAACAGTGTAAGGGACCCATGGGGTCAGTGGCCGAGCAGGGCTGTGATGACAAGGCGTGGGTGTTACTGGGGCAACCTGGGTCCCTTCAACCAGGTGTTTTGGCAAAAGGGTTTTACAGGAGTAACAAGCAGCCAAGGAGAGGCATTCCACAAAAGTACCCAGGAAACACCAACCTGATACAACCTAGTGAAATACCACTTGTCAGTTTTAAGTCACCCACAAGAGAAAGAAAGAGTAAAGGATGAAAAGAGAGGAAAGAAGAGGGAAAACCAGTTACTGACAAGAGGTCAATTGGTGGCAGGTCCAGAGACAAAATGCCAAACAAAATGGAAGCCCTGTGCATCTTTGTTTATATGGTTTGGCTACTGTGGCCACTCCCCCCAGGCAGAACATCTGGTTCACTGAGCACTCAGTGTCCTCCTAGCCCAAGTGAGGGGTGCCATAGCTCAGAGGCTCCAGGGGGGTATGGTGTGGGTGGGTTACCAGGCGGGTTCTGTTGATTGCCAGGCTCTTGTCACATGGCTCCTGTACACTCAGCCATGTGTATTCCAGGCTGCTGTTCTGGCTGCAGACCATGTGCCTTTCTATCCTGCCATGAGGCTGCAGGCCTGACCATGGTCCCTCCCCTGACACACAGACAAGATGGTTTATCCAATACAATAATTAAGCAATGTGGTGGGATACAAATCTGGTCTCTCACAGCCTGGAACAGTGGCACCAATAGAGACAGAGACTGGTGCACTCCCTAAGGCAGCATCATGGTTTAACTCCAGCTGGCAACTCAACCCCGCTCACTCCGCTGTAGTGGGATGGCAAGAGAATTGGAAAAGTAAAAGTGAGAAAACTCAAGGGTTGAGATAAAGGCAGTTTAACCAGTAAAGCAAAATCCACACAGACAAAAAATGCAAAACAAGTAGCTCATTCTCCACTTCCTATAGGCAGGCAGTCACCCCTGGGAGATAAACACCATCATGCTAAAGGTCCCCCCTCTTTCTTCTTCCACCAGCTTTACTGCTGAGAATGATGCCATATAGTCTGAAATATCCTTTGGGTCAGTTGGAATCAGCTGTCAGGGCTGTGTCCCTTGCCAGCTTCTCGTGCACCCCCAATCCCCTTGCTGGTGAGGTGGTTTGAGAAGGAGAAACGATTTTAACTGTGTAAGCACTGCTCAGCAGTAACTAAAATGTCAGTCCTGTGTCCAGCATAAATCCACAACACAGCCCCATACTATGTGCTATGAAGAAAATTAACTCTACCCCAGCCAAAACCAACACAGAAACAGGAATACCCACCGGGAAGGAAACCCACATCAAGAGCATCCCCCTGCCAGGCGGAAGGCAATCATTTAAAGAAAGGGAGTGAATGGAGGCAAGTCCATGCTCAGGGTGCCAGATGAACCCACTTGCTGCCCATTTTTGCCTTCCCAGGTCCTTCTGTGCAACATGTATGAGGCTCTGGATGCGGAAGTTAAGTCAACTGATGATGTGGATGATGTCCACCTACATCCCAAGGTCAGAAAGGCCTAGCCCTCATATCATGACTGCCTCCACAAGGAAATAAAAGCAGGTTATGGTGACTTACTTCTGAGGAGAACAGAAGGTCAGATATGCCAGACAGACCCTTCTTTTAGGGCAATAGACAACCCTGTCAGAGGAGATGAAATACTGGACCTGTTGGTCACGAGTGCATGTGACCTAATTGGGGGCATCAAGCATCAAGGCAGTCCAGGCTGCAGTGATCATGAGCTGGAAAAATTCACAGTCCTGAGAGATATGTCACAGGTAAATAATCAGGACCCTGAATTTTAGGAAAGAAAGATTCCAGCTTTACAAGGAGTTACTCAACGTGATGACACCAGACAGAATGATGTGGTCGATGTGTCAGAAGGATGGGATGCCATTAAGAGGGACCTGGACAAGCTTGAGAAGTATCTGAATGCCATGAGGTTCAACAAGGCCAACTGCAAGGTGCTGCATCTGGGTTGGTTCAACCCCTGCTGTCAATCCAGGTTGGAGGATGAACAGATAGAGAGCAGCCCTGCTGAGAAGGAATTGGGAGTGCTGGTGGGTGAGAGGCTGGACATGAGCTGGGAATGTGCACTTGCAGCCCAGGAAGCCAGGTGTGTCCTGGGCTGCATCCAAAGCAGTGTGGACAGCAGGTCAAGGGAGGTGAATCTTCCCCTCTGCTCTGGTGAGACCCAGCCTGGATTGCTGCATCCAGCTATGGGCTCCCCAGGACAGGAAGGACAAGGACCTGTTGGAGCAGGCCCAGAGTAGGGTTACAAAAGTGATTGAAAGTGTGAAACATCTTTCCTATGAGAAAGGCTGAGAGAGTTGTTGTTCAGCCTGGGGAAGAGAAGGCTCTGGAAAGACCTCATTGTGGCCTTTCAATACTTAAAGGGAGGTTATTAAGAAAGATGGGAATATGGGGACAGACTTTTGGTAGAGCCTGTGGCCAGACAATAAGGGGTAATATTTTTAAATAAAGGAGAATAGATTTAAGATTTGGTACGAAGAAGAAATTTTTTTCAATGATTGTGGTAAAACACTGGCCCACGTTGCTCAGAGAGGTGATGGATGCCCCATTCCTGGACGTGTTCAAGGACTGTGCTCTGAGCAACCTAATCTAGTTGAAGATGTCCATGAGGTTTTCAAGATTGACCAGACAAAGCCCTCAGCAGCACAAACTGGCATCTGAGCTGACCGTGCTGTGAGCAGCCAGTTAGACTGGACACCTCCTGGGTTCCCTTCCTGCCTGAGTTTTCCCATCATCCTTTGAAGACGTTGTTCACCTCTGTCAGGAACAGATTTTGAGGTTTGTTAATAAAATAGAAAGAAATCAATGAAAAATTGCAAAAAGCTATTTCAAGGATTGGAACACTTTTTTTTTTAATTATTTTTTTTTTTAACAGGGATAAAATCTGTAGCTTTGTGTGGTGTATTTATAAACAGAGAATTTAAATGTTAATTTGATCAGAGTATGTCTGTACTTATTACATGGGAGAGGAAACTTTGATAATGTGTTCTTCAATCCAGCAGACAGAAATATGAGTGGAGGCTGGAAGCAGTTGATAGGTGTATTGAAATCAGATATTAGATGTTTCTACAAGCAAAATAAAATTTAAAAGAGGTCATTTAACTGGAAAACTCACTAAGTGTTTTGGCTGATTGGCCATCACTGGTAATTTTAAAATCAGGTTCAGATGCTTTTTCTAAATGAGGTAGTCTGATTCAAATGGAACAAAATCAGAAAAATCATATGACCTGTGTTATGCAAGAAGATGAATTAAATGAGTACACTGGGTATCTCCAGTCCTCTAATTTACGGAAATGAAAAATAATTTAGTTCAAATAGTGATGCCAACAAACACAGCAGCTTCTTTGCCTTGGAATAATTTAGAAAACTCAGATAATTTCCTTCCACCAAGAAACAAGGTTGTTTAAGAGAGTGAGGTGTTCAGCTATACGAAATTTTAATGCTAAAATGCATAGTGTTGCATTATATCCATGGCAGTGGATATCCACCAGCACAATATGTAGTAAAAAAGGAGGGAGAAAAAAACAGATTTCTCTCATTTAAGAGAGAGTGTGAGCTAAACAAAATCAAATAGCCATGAAAGCATTCAATTTCCTTCCTGGATCTAGTCTATGGTCATCCCTTTTGTGGTTATGGAACCATCAGATACAAGCTTTGAGTAATTGCATAAATGTTAAACAAGCGGGCTAAGGGTCGTTGGGTTAATTATTTATCCTATATTCCTCTGAAAAAGCAAAACAACATAAACAGCTTTAATTCCCCTAAATGAGGATGTTAGTTGTACATAAACTGATACAACCTCTGCCATTGATAGGGCTGAGTGGGGTATAGTATCACAGGAAAATGAAAAGCTGTAAGAGTGAAAAGAAATTTCATGAATCTCATTATCATGAATATAGCACTACAGTAGCACTTAACTTCACAATCATGTTTTCTGATGAGAAGATGAACATTTTAGCTCATTTTAACTTCTCTTTTTTTTTTTTTTTTTGTCAAACTAATTAGAAAAAGTAAGTTTATACTCTCTGCACCCAAAGGTACAAACTTAGAGGATGTTCTATTCAATCTGGGTGTGGTACTATGGCTGCCTTTCAGCCCATGTGCTATGACTTTCCTTCTTCACATAAAATCAGGATAAAACTATTCTAGGTATTATAATATTACATTATAATACATATAATAACATATTTAGATATTTTAATTTCAATATTTAAACAAGTTATCATCTACTCCAATTGCACTGAAAGTTGCAGCTTCCATGGGAAAGCTGGTTAGATTTTGATTCCAGTATTTTGATTAAACGATCAAGAAGTTCCTGATAAGCAAAATAATAAAATCCCCTCTTCCAGATTTATTTATTCTCTTACTTATTTTCCCATGGATGACAGAAAATATACACATATAGCCACACCTTGAGAGCAGGTCAGGACACTGAGACCTGTGGTGCTGGAAACCAACAGCAGACTGAAGCAGCAGCCAAAAATGTGAGCCTGCCCCAGATTGTCTCATGTGCAGAGGCTTACCAAAGTCCCACCTGATACCTACTACCTTCAGGGAGAACCAACACTGAAAACAGCTTTCTGAAAAAGGATAAGTAGTCTCAGTAGGCGTGAGCCTTGCCTAAAAACATACGGGCAGACAGGGTAGCCAAGGAGCTTTGTAACCTGCTGGTTTTCATGTGGTGCGGGTGACTCGGAGGGATGTGCAACAGCTGTTGAGCCTCATCCTTCTGTATCTCCCCACCAGCCAGCATCAAATTGCATCCAAAAACTGACAGGGATTCTGGAAGGGAAAGGGGAAAGCAGCTACCCGAGGCCTAGGTTTTCAATGTGGGGAAACATAATCTAAGCACATGAAAAAACCCAGAAGACACTGAATTTTAACAAGAAAAGCAATTGGTGTGTTCACCTGTGAAGACATTTGGAAGGAGGATTAGGAGGAGAGTAGCAGGGTAACAGCAGTTTGGGTTGCTAGAAAGGAAGAAGGATGGGGCAGGCTGAGCTGGGGAGAGAGGAGTGAGAAGAAGCTGCTGATTAGTAGCAGTGCTAGAGGTAGGTTTCATATATCTGAGTCCCATTTTTTCCCATTTTTGTTCTGGAATATGTAGAGTCTGTTCCTCTGGCCTGTTTATGTCTCCCTTGCTGTTCTTTGGTACGAACTGTAGATACAGAATAGTATTTTTCAAGGGGAGAATATCTCTCCCCAGGCCCCAGTCTGGACTGACATGAGACTTGTCAGGGGGACAAAGGAGGACTGGGAGGCAAGAAGCAAAGCAGAACAGTTTCTGTGAGTCATGTAGGAAATATGAAAGGACGTTTTAGCCTTCCCTCCCCCCACCAGTCATTACTTGGTTGTATCATCTGAGAAATCTTTCTACAATTTGTATTTAACCCTAACTTGCTAGTTTTAGTTTACAGCATCTGGTTTTCTTGAATCAAAACTGGTACCCACAGAAAATCTTACTGTCTACATTCACTGCATCAGAGCAGATTTCACCTGCAAAGATGGATGTCTCTGTTCCCTTCTTTCAAAATAAACTCCTGTGTTAGAGAGTTTTAAACATAGCAGAAGGCTTATTCAATGTTCCTGTGTGTAATGCAGTGCTAGGGAAGAAAAAAGACTTAAAATTACTTCTTGTGTGACTGATTGTTAATGACCCCAGCTGAAATAAAATAATCAATAAATATACATACTAATTTTGAAGTTTAATGCACTCTTGTGCTCAATTTTCAATTTTTTTTTTTAATGCAGTGCATTAAAGGAGAGAAGTCTAAAGCTCCACTTAGCATGACCTATTGTTGGTGACAACAATGAAATGAAAATCTTCAGTAGGTGTATTATATAGTTTGAAGGTTAATAATTACTCAGTACTTTCATTCTGTAAAGTAGTTGAAAAAGATTTTTCTCTCATTTGTTTTTTTTTTCTTTTCTTTTTTTGACTGCTAGTTTATAGGGTCCTTTCTCTACACCCATTTATAGGGTCCTTTCTCTACACCCACTCTGAACACATTTAGGCACATAATACCTGGCATGTAGGCATATAAAATTGAGTACCATGGCATGAGTAATTTATACCCACAAGTAAATTTGGGTCCCAAAGTTGCACTTGTAAGCTTATAAGCTGTTTTCCTTTTAAAATAAGGTTGACTTTCATGAAATACTTTTTTAATTGTGCCCCCAAGCATTCATAGCTTGTTGTTCAGTTCTGGAAACTCTGAGGAAAAAAACAACAAATCCCTTTTATTCAGCAAAGTGTGTGAAGTTATGTTAGAATGAAGCCCTAATGAGACCTAATCTATCCAGGCTCCTTTTGCTCGAGTGCAAAGAACCACAGCGTATTTGTAGATAAGTAGATCATACTGTGATTTTCTAAAACTCTGAAAATAGACAAGTCCTTACCTTTGAAATTTATATAAGTGGAATGTACAGAAGCAGGGGTTCATTCTGGGGGAGAAAATGGCAGATGTTTTGCCAATAATTGCAGTCAGTCCTTTTTATTGTTGTGTGTTCATTGTTTATGAAATAGGAATGCTTAAGAAATGCTTCTAATTTCTTTGAGAGCTTACCCTCTAATGAAATGCACTTATCCATAAATATTTTCTAATGTCTAATATTTTTTCTTATCTAATTCTTTTGTAACTGCTGCAACGATTTGTTGTTCACACGATGTCAATAATACTGTGTAGAAAACAAAAGGAACTAACCCTTGACAAGTGAAGGGTCACATTTGTATTAGAGAGGAAGAAAATAGGCATCAGTAGACGAATCTCTTCTTTTCCCAGTCCTATTGATTAGTAGCAGGAAAAATTATGCTCTAGAAAAAATAAGCTTGAGAAAAATATATTGAGAGTTTTTCTGAAGTGCCTTACTTTTTTCTTTGTTTTTCTTTTTTTTTTTTTTTTTTTAAATTACATAGGTATACTAAGTCAGATAGTAGGAAACTGACCTTTTAAGAGTTCTTGTCACACTGTGTAACTATTTGGTTCTCATCAGTTTTATTGCTAATTTTCTTGTAAATTTTACCTAATTTTCTCAAAGTAATTTTTGTATGTGAAGAAAGGCAGGGAAAAGGTCTTTGCCTCTGCCCTACGTACCACTCATTTTATCATCTGTAACCAAGATTTCTCAGTTGACAGCTTTTTTTGGCATGCTTACTAGCACTTACCATGCATCACAGATAAGAAACCATAGCACCACTTATTAACAAATTCTGTGCAATTTTTGTCTTATATATTTCCTGGGTTTATATTGGTTCTCTGGTCAGAAATGATTTATGTATGAGATGATTCAAGTATGCTATGACATTTCAGAAAATAAGACCATCAGTAATTCAAATTAAACAATAAGGAGACAAAAATGAGTATCATTTCTTTAAAAAGTATTTCTTGTTCTGTGATGTTATCCATCCTTTATACTGATTGAAACAGGGTTCATATAAAATTTGGAACTGCACTTAATTGATGCAAACAGAATTTATAAAACAAAGTATACAGTGAGACAATAAAATCAACCTTAAATTAGCATTTATCTTGCAAGTGCTTTAAACCTTAATGTTCTGTAGTATACATCATGTATTTCTCTTACACGTACAATGTCTAGAATTCTCCCTCCTTTTTGTCATTTATGATTCCTTGGGTTTATGTAACTCACAGAATCACAGAATAGCTGTTTAGGTTGGAAAAGACCTCGAGTCCAACTGTTAACCCAGCACTGCTATGTTCACCACAAAACTATGTCCCCAGGTGCCACATCCACATTATTTGAACACTTCTAGGCATGGTGATTCCACCACTTCCCTGGAAAGTCTGTTCCAATGCCTGCTTACTCTTTAAAGTGAAGAAATTTTCCCTAATATCCAATCTAAACCTTTCTGGCACAACTTGAGGCTGTTTCCTCTTGGCCTCTCATTAGTTGCCTGGAAGAAGAGGCTGACCCCCACCTTGCTACAACCTCCTTTCATCTAGATGCAACTCTCTGATCTAATTTTACCTTGACTTACACTTGTACAGTCTCATTAAATTTGCTTGGATTTAAGTCAGAGTAGATGGCACCTGCTGACCTGTAATAATTTTTGAGCTGGTTCTTGATAGAAAGGAGCTCTAATCACTATATTTCCTTGGACTGGTTAACCAGGAGTGATCTTCTAAGTCTGATTCCAATAATAATGCATTTATGCTGGGGTAGCTGGCTGAACCTCTCTGCCTACCCATTTGTAAAATAGTAATGAGTCTTTATTGACTTCTCACATGGAGGCTTAAATAGTTATGGTTTATATGGTTTAAACTATTTTTAAGTGCTTTGAAAATTGAAAACAGTTTATAAGTGTTAGTGGAGGGCTCTATTTCAGACTGTAAGGGCAGTGTCTGACTGCATGGGGAATAAATTAACCTGACTTGCTCTCTTTTCAGTATTAAATGGGATAGGATTTTCTGGTATACTTTGGAGAATGTGCAGAGGTATTATGTCACAATATATATCTATATACACTTGTACATTTTTGTCTTTCCATACACATATACATTAAAAAAAAAATACATGAGTATCTTATGTCAATTAGCACTCCAAATTTAGAAATTAAAAATATATAAAAAAATACAGTATTATTTATCTGCCTAAGTTGCCCTGCTCACTTGTGGAAAACTGGTAACAGTTGGGAAGCAAGTCCCATAGAATCTCACTGAATTTCTGAATGAAGGTCCTGCTAATTTCCATGTGAAATCTCCACTTGCCTCAGAAATGAGACTATATGACCTAACATGGAAAAATCAAAGAGCAAGTACATGTTTCTAAAGGACAATGTTCAAAGAATCTACTTTTGAAAGAGAACAACAATAACAAAGTAGAAATTCCATAGTAGTGAGTAACACTTTTCAAACGGCTAATACGACACCAGGAAAGGATCAGAGTTAAGGTAAAAAGTGGTTCCTAAGGAAGACGTAACACTCTGTTCATGAAGTGCAAAGTATTTCGTTAAATATTTTTTGGTGTTAATTAACAACTCCTGTCATCTGAGTGAGGAATCACAGCAATGATGGTCATCTTGATTCTAAAACACAACCTCTTGAATTTTTTATATTACAGTGTTAAGCTGATGTTTACTAGAAGGACAAATATGATTCTTTGTCCATTCAATATGGTAGCTAGTTAAATGTATGTGACTATTTGCATAACAGGGAATGGAAACCAGGGAAGGGCACATTCAGAGAATAAAAAGCATATAATACCTTTCAGAAACTGGTAATTCAAGGGGGACATCTAAAAAAACCCACACAAAGCAGACAGAGGTACTTAAGTGAAGAACTGCCTTAAAATCTTATTGAGTTGAATGTAAAGGTTTCTCTTCAACCTGACCAGAGCAGGGAACCTGCCGCACAGTGAAGTTATTGTTGCAATGATAGCATACATATAAAGAATACATCAACAAATTTCACAAGCAGTATTGAATTCTTTTCTCTTGATTGTCTGAGTTGGCAATGTAATACAAATGAAGTTTCCTTTTTTAGTACACACTGTTTAGTAAGAACTCAGCAACAGTACTTCCTGAAACTTTTTTTTTTTTCAGTCCCTAACCTAGAAAGAGAATGAAACAATTTAAATGCAATATTGTGAGAGGAAAATACAGCCAGAATAAGAAATCGTAATTTGAGTTTCATCCTAGTATGACTTAAAATAGCTGAATTGTAAACCACTCAGAAAAACCAGACTGATTATGGGAATGGGCACAGAATTTTAAGCATAATGGTGCTCCCGGATTGATACTGAATTGCGACAATTGTGATAGAGCACATACTCAAGCTTTCATTCAGCAGAATAATATTTGCCTGCAATCTGCAAGGGGTTTTGTGATACCCACAAAAGTGTTGGCCACAAAAGCCCAGAACAGTGTTATAATTAGAGCTGTTGACCTTTGGGAGCAAAGGGCTGAGTTTGGCAGTTTCATGTTCACAGACCCACCCACCCACGGCACCTCAATTCAGTGGCACTCGAACCTTCTGAAAGAAGATTGCTTAAGCAGAGACATAATCAAAGTACTCCTGAAATAGGTGTGTTTTTCATAGATCAGATTTCAGCTCTTGTTTTGGATCTGCAAATTCCAAGTGTGGTTTTAGCCTATAAATAACCACAGGAGGTTTATACCATTGATTCAAGTGGTCTTTGGATAAGACTCTGTGTGCATCAACAGATTCCATGCAGCATGTAAAATTCATTTAGCTTAAAGTTTATGCATATTTTACACTGAGAAACACCCTGGTAACCGCCTTGGTTTTCCTTTTTGTTTGTTCTTTTGGTTTTTTTTTTTTTTTTTTTTGTTGTTGTTGTTTGTTTTTTTGTTTGTTTGTTTGGGGTTTTGTTTTGTTTTGTTTTTTGTTGGGGTTTTTTTTGTTTGGATTTTTTTGTTTGTTTGGTTTGGTTTTTTTAATCTTATGTTCCCCTCACTCTCATCTGTGGTCTGTGTCTCTGTTTTTCACAGTTTTTCCAGGGATTTTCTTGCTTCTCTTATGTATAATACCCTTGTTTCTTTGTTGTTGTTGCTGCTTTTAACATCCATCCTAATCCATTTATCTCCCCCTTCACTTTTCTCTTAAATGACTGCTCTTTTTATTACCAAACTAATTTTCTTCTATATCTTCTAATAAACAGTTCCTCCCTACTTCCTCTCATGCCTAACCCAGCATGACCAGCTCTCCCTTATATTTCCATGTCATATGTCATGTTCCACCTGTTTTCCATGCAGCTTCTGCTAGGTCCCTAGCATCTTCTTACATCCTCTCTTAAGTGTCTGCTCTCAGCTTTCCCTCACTTTTCCATGTTTATCTCAATTATTACTTCAATAGTTTGGGATAAAATAAAATGAAAAAACCAAAAACCTGTACTCGCAGAAAGCTCGAAGTTTGTAAGTCTCTCACATCTGTGGTGGTTTAGTTTTCTTGCATTTGGTTTAGGCCTTCCCTGGTAACAGGGTTATAACTAAGGAAGTATTCCACACCATTCCTTTATGTAATCAGGTGTATATAAGATGAGGAGAAAGGTTTCCTCCCTTTCTCGTCCTTTTGGGTGCTTGGGAAGGCAGCAGTTCTCAGTGTGTCGGCATTGCTCTTATCTATATGAGCTGAGCCCTCATCTGAGAACTGTTGTCCCAGCTGCATGGAGGTGGAGGAACTGCTTCTCTTGATGGGAGTTTGGTGAGAACTTATTGTGTTAGTTACTTTATTGAGCTTTTCCCTGAGTGTATGAGTGTGTGTATCTGTTTTGGTTTGTTTCTACCCATTTTTGTCCATCTTCCCTTTCTCTTTTCCTCCTTTTCCCTTTTGGGGTTGTTTGGAACTCTTGTTCTGTATATTCATGGTGTTTAATTGTATATAACTGTATATATATGTGAATATATATATATACACTTTTACTACAATTTCCTTTTGGTGCTTTTTTTTCTTCAGTCTCAGGAGGGGGGAAAATCTGTGTGGTCAACAGTTGGATTTGGCAGGGAGCCAACCCAAACCTCCACAAAACTCTTTACTGTGAGAGTGATGAAGCACTGAACAAATTGCCCAGAGAAGCTGTGGATGCCACATCCTTGGTAGTGTTCAAGGCCAGGTTGGATGAGGCTTCGAGCAATTTTGTCTGGTGGAAGGTGTCCCTGACAATGGCAGGGGCATTGGAACTAGCTGATCTTGAAGGTCCATTCCAACCCAAACACTCTTATTTGTTCATTTTATAGTTATTCACTATATTAACAGATTAGTGTCCTTACCATTAAAATTGACTCCATGTAACTGAATGTGAGGGTTTTTCCGGGGGGGAGGGAGGGGGGGGCGGGGGGAGAAATAAATAAAGCTTTCGATGTACTTTTGAAAATGAGAATCACCAAATGTGATTGAGAGTTAGAGAAAAGTTTGCCTATAGCATATGGGTTTGTAAACTGTAGGTGTAGAAAACTTCCAGAAGAACTGCCGAGGAGGGAAAAGCTTAATGTCCACTCAAGGAAACTTTTGCTGCCAAGGGAATGCTTTAACACGCAAAGAAATTTGTTTCTCATGCAGGGTGCTGTGATGTTCTCTTTAGCTGCTGCTCTCTTGCTTCAAGTGATAAAATTCTCACAGACATGCCTGGAGGCTCCCTCAGGGGAGCCAGGCAGGCCATAAAGCACAAAGGGAGAACACAACCTTTGGGTTTTTACTGCACATGCGAAAGGTGTTGCTATAAAATCACCAAAACAGGCTTCTGCTTTTGCCTTCTCAGCCAGCTGTATTGCACTGTTCTTGACTGTTAAAATAAATTTTTTTTAAAGCTTTGGCCAAAGCCTGCATGCATTTAACCCTCACATAAACCCATACAAGATTCTTGCCCTGATGCTTTGTTTATATACCATAACTGTCATTATTCTGATCATATAAATATCTCATCTTCTTTTATTTCACCAATTACTCAATCTAAGTGTAACATATATGGCAAGGATTATTACTGTTTATTTGTGATGTCAAAGAGATTTCTTTCATTAGTTGTAAATCCGACTCTTTAGTTTTATTTTGTAACTTCTTATGCTGGAATTACAAAAAAGGGAACCACTGATCATTGTTGAACTTTTAGTATTTTTTGTTATGGTATACTCTCTGTTTTGTCACCTTCCATTTCTGTTCCTTCTGCAATCTTTTCACTCCTTCATTCTGCTGGAATGATCTCATGTGTTTAATTAATATTTTTACCAGTACTTGAAGTTTCTATTTCTGTTACTTTTTTGATGTCTTATTTTTTTTTCTGTTTTGGCAAAAGTATTTCAGTAAAGTACATATGCATGTATATCAAGACACATGTACACAAACAAAATATAAGTACACATGTTTATGTATACAAACCTTATAAATGGATATTTACATATTTATGTGCATATATAAAATATGCATATGTTTCTGCATGTTTATAAATATGTTCATGCATATATATTTAAATGCACATATAAAACCATTAATGTATATTATATATTTTTAAAATACATAAAAATATATGATTCTATGCATTGTAATACTGTAGACATTGGGGTTTTATCTTTTTTTCTTATACACAAAGGTTTTCTTCCTTAATTTATTTTTCTTGAAATGCCACTCCTTCATAAGAAATATCTAAGTATCTTGGGAAATAACATATTCATACAATTGATAATATTTCTAGGATTTCTAGAGAATACATGGTTTAATCATATGGAACTTATGTTATAGAATAACCAGAAGTTTATTCACCCTTTTCAAAAATAAAGATCCTGATGAGGTGAATTAAGTTTCTGAAGTATGAAGTTTATCACAGACAAGTGCCAGATTTTGCACCTGGGATAGGACAATCCTGGATGTATGTACAGACTGGGGAGGAGAAGATGGAGAGCAGCCCTGTGCAAATATGCAGCTCAGTGAGTATTTGAAGCCACAGACACTTTTTCCATCCTGGAATCTCTGGCATCTTTTGTCTACTTTTGCCTTTTTCTCCTAGTATCTTTTTTTTTTTTTTTTTTTTTTTTAAATATGCTTTTTAGATGTTTAAATTAAGCAATGCTTCATCTCCCATCACATAGCCAAAATTCTGCTGCCTGTAGCTGCAGCCCCTGTCACCTTCTTTTAACCTTGCTCACATCTTTGGGCTTCTTCATTTCTGTCTTTGTGCAACGAGCATAAATAAATTTCATCTAGAATAAAGGACGAGTCATATTTTTAGTTCATTTTTTTCATGAATAAAAACACTTCCACAATCACTTTAATGAATAAAGATTCTTTTAGATTTGTTTGCACTAAAAGATTATCCTTCATAAAATAGAAAGCTTCATTGCTTTCCCTTAGAAAGGACTGCGTATGACTGTCTGATTCCTCTAAAAATAGTAAGGTTCTTTACAAAAATTTACAGTTACAAAGGGCATCCCTTCCACTTGTTCTGGTTAGTTGTAGATGCTTATGAATTATTGTGTGTAAGATTAATGATACCGGTCCTGAAATCAGTAGTGCCACTCACTTTATTGTTGGGACCTAAAGTTTTCATAGTTACTAGATATAAGTTTGAAAAAAATTCCTAACTTAAGCATTAGATCTCAGTTTTCTAATATCCTGTTCAAAAGAATATGATCCTTACCTGTTAATGTGCAAACCTTGGAATTTAATGTTAAACACAGAACTGAGCTAAACCTTTGTCTTTAATGGAGATACAAGACATACTTGTCAAGACATAGATTTCTGATTTGTTTATGAGATACATAACTTTCCTTTAAGAGTAATGTTAGTGAAAAATACCAATGTAGCAGAGTGGATCTCACATGATGTACCTTTATCTTCAAAAGTCATTAATTTTGTAAAGTAGCTTTTTTGGTAAAGTACAAATATGATCAAGGCAAACTCCATTCTATAATAATTACTCCATCATATAATACACAAAGCAGCAGGCTACACAGAGTGGGGCATCATGAATGTGCAACAGAAAGGAACAAGAATTTTAGACTCGTTCCATTTGATAAGAATTTAAAACAGCAGGAGTGCAGTCCAGACAAAGTTTTTACATGAGTAGGCCGTTCACCGCCTACTCCTGGCTAACCAGTGTAATATTCAGAACAATTACAATGATTCATCTTCCTACAAATACATTTTGTATGGCCCATATGAAACAGTCATTCGTTTTTTGTTGCTTGCCTCTTATCTGACATTACAAATAAAAGAAAGTCAATTAGTACATGTTTTAGTGGTGATTCTTGCCACTTTGACAAATGCCATTATAAATGAAAAATGACTCATTGCAACCTTACATGTAGCCTGAAAAATTAAACTCATGCCCCCCATATGAAATTGAGTAAAGAAAAGTTATATGAAAACATGCTGCTGGGAATTAATCTAGCATGTCAGTGGGTCAAGCATTTCCTGTATGAGCAATAGGAAAAAGAGCCCAATAGCTAAGCTGTTTCTATTTATTTCAGTTCCACCCAATGAACAGCCTTATCTCTCTCTTTGGAACAGAAGCCAGAAATTACCTTCTCACACTCAGATTGTGGTGTATGTACAAAATGGATTTATTTCAGCTACTACTTCTGTGTTGTTCTGCTCTTTTTGCACTACCACACCTCCTTTGATAATGGGACGCTATTGCTATACCACACGTCACTGGGCAAAATGCCTACGTGTCAAGCCTGGCATATACAGAGATTGATAGGAGAAACAATCCAGGATCATACTGACAGCATCAAAATTGCTGCAGGTTCACTGAGAAAATGAGGTTAGATTATTCTAGAGCACAGCCACCTACCTTGTACCAGATAGGTGTCTGTGTACCCTGTGGGACCATCTCACTTGCATCAGGTCTTCTCTTCATTTTCTCAAACTGAGGTGACATATATTTCCTCCAGTTTAATATTTTTTTAACACTTAAAAATACCTAAATTACTGTTTAGCATTTTAGCATTTTTACCTATCTTTTGTTCTTTCTATTTTTTATTTATTTATTTATTTACTTTTAATATGCATTGGAAGAAATGATTGCTAAAACTCTTTGAAGTGATTGATACAGACTGTTTTCAAATTCTGGAAACATATCTACTAATTACACTGTTCAGACATGAAGATTGTATTACCTCAAATTGCCTGGAATGATGTCAATTTATCAAACTTCCTGTGAGAAGTTCATCTCTGTTGTAAAGTGATCACCCTCTCTCTGTTAGCTTGCTTTATCTAATACAGAGGGTCCAGAGGGGATTTATCCACTCTCTTTTTCAACCTCATCCTCTTTTGGATTCTACTAGACCATTGGGAGAAATGAGACTGTGTTTTGTGACGGCCTTGTTTATTTTACCGTCTTTCTGTGCAGTGGAGGGAGAGGATGTATAATTTGATTTGAAAGCCCAAGACAGTTAAGCAACAGGGCTTTGACAGAGCTGCAGTAATCATGTCTGCTTACTGAGGTAAAACATGACCTGTTTGTATTCCAGACAAAAGAATTCAATTATGCTTGTTTAAGACTAACAGATTAAAAAGCATAGAGATTCATTTCCTATTAAGCACTGTCTTGGTGAGTCCTTTAATGCAAGTATCAAAGTGCAGTTCCTGGACATTTTCCTGTCTGTTTAATGCTGTCAGATGAAAGACATAATGTTTGTAATATTTGACTATCCACTAACAATCAAACAATGTCCTACAAAATTATTTTTTCCTTTTGAACTATCAGTAACAGAATAATTAACTTACAGTTAGGTGTGAAAATGTAGTGGTTTTAGCCTTTTTTTTCCACGGTATCATTCCAGTACTTTCAGATTAGCCAACCTAAAAATAAATATAAGGTTAAAAGGAGATTTGTCTTACTTGAAGGACAGTTATGCAGTGGCAATTTGGACTATTATTACTCAAAGGCTAAAATGAATCCTGATTTCTAAATAATCTGAATTTATTTTTTTTCATGTGTTTGCTTTCAGTCCTCTGATCAGGACACACATTTTTGTATGATTCCCTCTCATGATTAAGATCTATGTTCTGTTGGTTGTGGAATTGGTGATTTTCCAGTGTAGACTCTTTGTCATTGAAATGTGAGATAAAGCCTGAACTTTTGATCTTAATTTCTGTTTGTTCTCTAGTGCTGAATAAGTACTAAACAGTTCTATGAATGCCATAGTCACACTGGCAGACAAATCAAGTTAAGCAACAGTAAGTGCTAACTAAAAAATGCTTTTGGAATTTCTCATCTTTTTTGCAAGGCACTTGTTGGCCAAACAAACACACAGAGCAAGGTCACAAGTTGTATTCCCTTAACACACCTTAACCTTCAAAGAAGCAGCATAAACAGGACTGCTTCGGTGACTTCAGAGCCCTCTATTTCCCCCTCTCATGAGTGGAACCAAACTGTCTTTAATATTTGGAGCTTATCTAGACTCAGTTGCTTCTAATGTTTCATCTCAAGTAGAAACTTCCAGCTGGGAGACTAAAAAAGCCTTTTGTGGCTTTACTAACTTTACTTAAAATAAAATGAATGCTTCTTGGCTTTGTATTTTAAAAAAGACAAAGAGGCACTTTAATCCTTGAGGTAGAACATCACTGTGATTCAACTAATTAGGCAAACCCAGTGATGTACCACTGAGTAAGTCTGGCAAAATCTCCTACTCTGGATGTGTAGTCCAGAGCACCAGTGAAATAGCTCAGTAAGTGTGTTCATCAAAGGTCCTGTTAACACGGCAAGAAATAGGTGCTAAATAAAATCCAAGCCAGGTTTAGCAACCTTTGATAACACTTCAAATTGTAATTTTCATGCTGCATTGCTGCTACTTCTACATCCTACACTCTGCACATTTTTGACGCTATTAGGCTTATGTTCTTGATATGAGTGATTTTTATATTCATAACTTTTTTTTCACAGAGTAACTCAGGGAATAACTCAAGGTATTCCTGAATTATTTACAAAATTTAGATCCTTAATTCCAAGTTTGATTTAAGCTTATTGATTAGCACATATGTTCTCAAAGCTCTTTCTCAGGCAGCACTATTACCAAAGTATTAGTATTACCACTGAACTGCTAGCAACAGTGAACCATCTTTTTATTATATTTACATGGGTAATTACAATGATTTCATGTCCATGGCTCTTAGGAATGTCTCTAATAATACAAGTCTACAATGTTACCTGTTGCTTCCATCCTCACTAACGAGTTTAAAGACTATGCCATTATTTGATGTCTGGATTTTTTTAATATGTTTTCAGTCATTCTTTTTAATGACCTAATGGACTGGTTCAGACATGCCTGGTACAAACTGTCTTGTATTGCCTTATGCCAGAGAGAAGACCTGCTGTTACTGTGCCTGCTGTCGCTATTAGATTACATAGCATAAAAATCACTGTCCACTGAGGAAGATCATGTTGTCAGCACTGTCTGCCAAAGAGACACTGAACAATTTAGGTCCTATCTCCTACTGTGCTGTACTCCAGGAAGGCATTCAAAGAAAATAAACTGACCATAACTTGCTGTCAGGCTTAAGAATGTGTTCTGTAAAATATGCCATGAATAATTCTCTTCTTCAGCATTTCTTTACAACTCTAAGTCTCCCAGGGAAAGATGTGTATATTTTGACAGTATTTTGCTATTGTGAAATAAGAATCTTAACTCTATTGTCAAATTTTGTGCATGAATATCTGCTAATGTTTCCTTTTTTTAAGTAAGTATAGAAAAAACTCTGAATCCCTAGTGAAGGAAAAAAATTAGTTAATACAGACCAAAGTCTTTCCTGTACACAATATCTGTCTATCCACTGCTATTTGCAACACGTATTGTTTTCTAACTAAGGCAGTATAGACCTATATTTGGATGTGATAAAGAAGCTAATCTTGGAAAAAAACTGTCCATATGCATTTCATTTTATTCATACAGCAAGAGCCCAGCCGCTAGTGAGAATTCTGATATCACATTAAGTCATAATGTAATCAGAGATATATCCCAAATTATTTTTAAATACACATACCTCTAAGAAAGGTACAATCTTTAGTTTTCTTTTTATAGTAGCTGCTGATGTTGTTTATAATATTTTTACAGGATGGATTGGCTTTTAATGTACTTGGATTGAATCTCATAGTGCATTTCAGGCTGAAGCTTTTTCAGTCTTTAAATTCCTGAGAGAGTTTTTTTCAAGGGGCAAGTTTCATTGCAAGGCAAGATTTGATACAGCAATCGGAAACATGATCTTGTGGGAATTCTTTGTCTTCTTTACTCCATGTTGTGTCACTTTCTCATCTCCCAGTTTCAGTGGAATTCAGCTCAAAGAGCACAAATATATCTCTACATATACAGATCCCTAACAGGTGCATTCAGTTCCTTAATAGTATGAACTGATTTGCATGGGAGTGGTTTTGATTTCGATAAAATATTACTTATGACTGTTTTCTTGCTTTTTCAGCCTGGCATAGTTCATACTTCCTTTTACACATACACAGAGATGTTTATACAGCACTCCAGAATTCAGATTAACGAGGTAAAACACAAGCTCGTAGTTAAGGGATAGCGGGAAATGAGGAAAATTATAATAAGATCCCTCTTGCATTGACAGTGTGTGGCAGCAGCGGTAAACACAGGATTTAAAGTCGTCTCTCCTTGGCCGATCCCTAAAGAGGCAACTCAAGGCATTCAACAGTATATATAGAATCAATTTAACAGCAGTGGTATATAGTGGAAGAGAGTGAGTGGACATTTTCAGGCTAGTAGGGCAAGGGGGTGAATAGTTGAGAAAAACTGACAGAGAACTCTTTTTTCGTTTGTTTGTTTATTCCCCGACGCTCTGCTTCCTAATGTAGCTTGCAGCTCCTTCACTAATCTGAATTTGAAGAGCCAATTCAAAGCTGTACCTCAGGGCTTTCCCCTTTTCCCTTCCATTCAGGTATCTGAAGCGCCCATGCTGCCTCACAAAGAAGGAAGGGAAGGGAAGGGAAGGGAAGGGAAGGGAAGGGAAGGGAAGGGAAGGGAAGGGACGGGAAGGGACGGGACGGG
>JAWWTY010000123.1:8980209-9037396 GCA_035222235.1 Margarornis squamiger | reverse complement strand
TTATAACTAAGGAAGTATTCCACATCATTTCTTTATGTAATCAGGTGTATATAAGATGAGGAGAAAGGTTTCCTCCCTCTCTCTTCCTTTCAGGTGCTTGGAGGACAGCAGGTGTGTCAGCTTAGCTCTTATCTATGTGAGCTGAGGTCTATCTGAGGGCTGTTGTCCGAAAGCCACACAGAGGTAGAGATTGCTGCTGCTTCTCTTGAGGGGAGCTGGGTGAGAATTTGTTCTGTTAGTTACTTTATTGAGCTTTTCCCTGAGTTTATGAGTGTGTGTGTATCTGTTTTGTGTTATTGTTACCCATTTTTGTCCCTCTTCTCTTTCCCTTTCCCCCCTTTTCCCTTTTTGGAGTTGTTTGGAATTCTTGTTCTGCATATACATAATGTTTAATTGTATATAACTGTAATATATGTGAATATATATATATACTTTTACTATAATTTTCTTTTGGTACCTTTTTTTCCCTCTCTCAGGAGGAGGTGGAATCTGTGTGGCCAACAGCTGGGTTTGACAGGGAGCCAACCCAAACCTCCACAACATCAGAATATTGGTTTAATCCCTTCTAAAGTCCACCACTCCACCATGCCTTCCCACTCCTTTTGAACACACTTGTACCTATTTTTCATTATTCCAGCATCCTCCTTAACTCTTTGTTTAAAGACCCAATTTCTGTTGCGATGTTAATCCCTAATGTTGAAATCTCAATGATAAAGGGTGATTTTTATCAGAGTATACATAATTTAATATTCAATTCCCTACTTGAATTCATGCAAACCTTATACAGAGCTCAATATTAAGCAGGATTCTGCTCTAAAGAATCTCCAGTAGCTCAAGATATTTCATTGAAACACAGAGGAATGAAAGCTCTGAAAAACCATTCAGAAGGAACTATGTAGTTATTTTTTTTTATTTTTTTTATTTTATTTTTTTTTTTTTTTAAATCTTGGTTTAACACTAAATATAATCTTTCTGGAAAGGTCCAGCTTCTAGAGCATGATGAGCCCAAGTTTGCGAGAGTCCAGTATGCCTTGGAGAATTGAGCTTTATGATATACAATTCTCATGTTAGAAAACATAATCTACAATGAAAAAAAAATCAATGAAATAATTAGCTCAACTCATCATAGCAGGAAGGAAGTATTAGGCCAGTCTGAGATGAACAATACTGATGTCTATATATAGATTTGTCTAGAAGGATGATAAAAACCTATGCAGTACTATTTATTGTTTACATGCCAGATAAACATTCACAGCTACATAATACTTTTAAGATGAAAGTCAGTAGTAATCACAGAAAATGCTTTGCCAATTATAAAACTGTTTTCTTAAACAGGTTTAGATATGTGGTATTACATATCTAAAATGTAATACCCAAAAACACCAAGTGACACTGCAGAGCTGCAGAATGTCAGCATTTTCAAAACTATTTGGTTAGCATATTTAAGCAGACTTATTAGGGACTGAGACCCAGTTTCTCAAAGGTGATTAAGTACATAACTCCCACTGAAATCAATTTACCTATATATGAATTTAAAATGGCTATAGAGGTGTATTTTGATATAAAATTAATTTTGTATGTTTGCTCACCACTGTGGCAATATAGCAAGGTTAAGCTCCGTTACCATAATTTTATTTTTTTTTAATATGTTATATCAGCATTAAAAAAACAACCAGTAAGGATACCTGTCATTTTTATGATATCACATCTGACATTTTATTAAATGATCTTGAAAATTTAACTTCTGTGGGATTGAGATACTAACATAGCAATAATTATAGCCACTTGGCACCTTCCAAACCTTGTCATTATTTTCTCAAGAAGCAGTCCTAGTTGGAACTGTGGGATAATTTAGCTGAGAAGTGATCACAGCAGTAAGAAAACTTTAAAACACAATTCTTTTTAGAATCATTCCTGAGTTCCTAAATTGTTCTGTTAACTTGCACTTTTCTAAATTTTAAGAAGGACTTTAGTATTTACTGGAAAATTTCAAAAGCAACAGCCTTTCCTGTATCCCTGTGTTATAAGTTCCCTTAACTCTCTGCTGTGGCAATCAACACCTTATATATTGAACTGATGCTATGAAACAACAAATGAAAAGTGAAGAGAGTGTATGAGAACTGCAGCATGCAGACATAATGAATTTTGCTGGTTTTCTCTTTTATTATTTCACCCAGAGATGCAGCATCTGGAGAAATTGCTCAGTGTTTCATTGTTTTCTACTCTTTACGTGCTTTTAACTCTGTACAAAGGGAGAAAAAGTGAAACCTCCATCCCCTGCAAGACTTAAATATTTATGTCTGCTTAGTTTTCTGTCTTTTAGGCCAGTATTTGTTTATGAAGGGATTTTCTCTATGATAACAAGGCTGTTTACTTTCGTTAAATTGTTTGGTGAAGGGTTCCCTGAAATCTTGTGGAATGGTCTATCAACGAGGTGATGTCATGTGTTCTGAAAGCTTGTCCTGGGTTTCTTTGATTAGGTTTGTTCGATAAGAGAAAGAGTGGCTTTTGTCAGAAAAAGTAGAGCTTCCCTTTACAAAAAACATGTCAACTCTTTCTGAGTGTACCATGTGTATTCAAATGAGGTTCTCACCAGGAATCCGTACTGGGCTGTGTGCAGTTCAGGATATACATGGACAGCACAGAAATTGATTAAGCGGTAGAATGAGAATGTTGCTCATGATACAAGGTTCTTTGAGGTAGTAAATGCAGGTGCCACCTGTAAATAGTTTCAGGACTCTGTGAGTGTGACCTGGAAAAAAAGTTGCAAGGGCAAATGCATGTCACTATCAGTATTAGATAGTGGACATGGGAAAAATAATAGTAACTTCACATGCAAAAAATGGGCTTTGAGACCAGCTCAGAAGCAGCATCAAGACAAAGGACATGATGCATGTGAGATTGTACCTTGACATGTTTATATCTGAGAACCTCCAAGGTGACTGATTTTAACTTGTTCTATCAGTGGAGCACCCAAGAAAGTGTATAATTATCTTGTACATGTGAAAACAGTTAGCATTTTTGTACTATCTTTTTGTATTGCCTGTAAAGTCTTAGCTTTTCCTTCTGCCCTGTTTCTTCTATGAGTACCTGAGGCTTGGGATTTTTATATGGAAAACAGCAACGATCATTCAATAAGGTTAAAAAAATCCCAAACAATAAACTACACCAAATTAATAACTACAGTCAGAAAAGGCTCCTGAAAGCAAATCCTTAAATCTTCTTTTCTAATAGTTAATACATTTAATAAACTGAAAGAAAATCACAGGAAAAAGATGCTTGAATCATGACCAGAAACTTAGAGTTCTGGATGATTAGTGTCTTGCAGCTTCTTGTTAGCTGTTATAAAATATTCAAAAACATTGGCTACATATAAAAGAGTTGAAAGTCTGTATCGTCTTTTTTGAAGTTTAATAGACTGTTGGAAAAGGTCTTCTTTTTGCAGGTTGCTTGGGAACTGGCATCAACAGAAATTTAACTCTGCCTACTTGCAGGAGGAAGAAGGACATGCTGTTGGTGAGAATTTTCCCTCCAAAGCATAGTAGTTGGCATTGCACAGGCATTTGGCAGCCAGGAGACATTCTGCAGGGGTGCATGTCCCACACACACTATCTACAGTGTAAACTTACTTTCTTAGCTTTGCCCCTATCAACTGGACAGGGATGCAGAGGGACAAAAAGGGAGAAATAAATAATAAAATCGTGTAGCTTAGTATTAAGCAAGGCTTAATGAGGGCTCGGAGTTACACTGCTGGAAACAGTTTCAAAGAGAGTGGTTCAGCTCCCCAAATCCGGACATTCAAAAGCTTAATCGTCCAGCTTGAGCTAATCACCTTATGTTTCAGTTACCTGCCTCATTGAATAATTTGAGTGAATATCTTCCAGCTTTCAGAATGAATTCAAGAGCTGAGAAACTACACAGGAAGAGAGCTGTTGATAAGTGTGATAGATAAGACTGTTTTAAGCTTTATTTCTCTTTGAAGCTATTTTCCAGTAGTCTGCAAGGCAAAGTGACCCGCTTCACTACTGTCCTGGGGATCTTTGTACTTGGTATCAAACATTCAAACTGCATTATCTCCATAGTTGTGCTAATCTATATCCAACATTTCAGATCTGATTCTTTCCTCTTTTTTGGCGATTTAGGAGGAAGAGCTGATTTAATACAGAGGAAAATTGAAAATAAATTAATTTTTTAAAAATATATGCCACTTCTCCTCCTCTCAAGTACAATACTGATATAAAAGTCTGTGAAATGACATTGCACTGCTATTCCTTCCTAAGCTCTATTCCACCTTGTAAAGCAAAGGTAAAAGGTTTTTCATATTATGACAGAAAAAGTTGGTGTTTTTTTTCCTGTGTGGTAATATCTGTCAGTGTTCATTTTGGCCTCCAAAACATGGACATTCAGTCATAGTATTCAGAATCTAAGATGAAGAATACTAAGGAAAAAGCTACTTATTACAGTTAGTAATTTACTCAACGTAAGGCTGACTGTTGGTAGTAGAATAACCTGCTTACTTTGATAATAAGCAGTGGCTGAAATGTCTACATTAGCAATTAGTTTAAATATATGCTTTCTTTGCAGAGGGTATTGCAGTCCATTCAAAAGAATGTGTTTCAGGAACTAGAGCAAAGGTGAACGTGACTTGTCTCCTAATGTAGGGAGCTGTAATAGCGTGAAGAGTAACAATACAATAAAAAATTGAGATAAACATTCAAAAGCAAAAAAATGTTCACCCCTGCTCCATTTTGTGATGTTTTCTAGGTAACTATTCATCCCAAACTAAGAAAAAAAAAAAAAAGGTGCTTTCAGTACATCCTTATGAATATCTCAGAATGGATAAACTTAAATTAAAGGTAGTTTCTATCATTACGGTTACACTGAAATTTTTTAGATTTTTGGTGAACCAAATATGTTTAGGTAGTTGCTTGAGAAGCACATGTAAAAGTACAATATAATTCCAGTGATTAGACATAAACCTTCTCTTGAACAAAACATTTTTTAGTCTCTAGAGAAATATTTTTCTCCTTTAGGTATGCTTTGGAAATGACAGGATTATGATGCTTACTTGCTGATTTTACTGGAATCTCGTTTGCTAATTAAAACATGACATAGAATAATTGTCTTTCACAGTCCTAAATCTTGTGTCTTTGGGTGCTTGAATTTCAAAGAGTACAACAGAGATAAGCAGTTAATTTAATTTTTCCGACTGATTGCTATGATTGTTACTTGAATAAGCTACAAAATAGCATCAGTTTGGGTTTTCTTGGGGAATGAGCTCAAAGTTTATGAAATACTGCATAGTTATACAAATTTATGCAGGTGGATTTCCTTCACACACACTTTGAAATCAGTTTTGAAACAACACATATGGATATAATACATGGGGAAATCCTCTATGTAAATCTCAAAAGATAATTCTATAGTCTTGTCATTTTCTCTTATTTCTTTTATTATTTTCTAGCTCTTCTTATTGCCTTTGCCATTGCTTAGACATTGGTACTGTTACATCTGATTCTAAGAGGACCAAAATGCCATCTTAATTTTAGGGCAAAAGGGTGAAGAACAATTTTAAAATTTTACAGAAAAAGCACATTTCCAATTTCTATTTCCCGGCTAAAAGTTACGATAACGTATCTTGAGCATTCATAAAAATTTAGATAGTACTATTAACTAAATGAGGTTTAGTCATGTTTTGTGTGAGTAAAACAAATATATGAAACAACAGTGAAAAGCCCTAATTCCAAGAGGATGTGAAAGTTGGGAAAATATTTCCTGAAACCTTTCTACTAGTTTCTCCTTTCACTTTCATTCCTATTCTCAGTCGAGATCTATGACAATGCATGCTTAATTCTGCCTGTTTTCCAAAATATAAGCATGTTTCTAAATGAACATAACTAGCTAAATTCAACAGATTTCCATGATGTTTCAGATTTTCATTTTTTTAGTTAAAGCAGGTATTTATGAGCTTTGCTAAATATAGATTTTCTTTTTTATATAAGATTATGCTCTTTATCTGTGATAGGGAAGATAGAGAGAATAGGTCATACCACTGACATGTAATTACAGAAGTGTAGAGTAAAATAGGCAAATTCTTTGATCAATAAGACTTTTTATCATTATTCAGCCTCTTATAGCCGCATTCTCATTAGGAAAGTCATGAATTTAAGTCTTTTATGAGAGCTTCATTGGGACAAAGTATTTATTTCAAGCACTAGTATCTCCAATTATCATTCTGATTCAGTTCAGCAGTGTTGGAAATTAATGCCAATCACAAGATTTCCTTTGAACTTCCAGAAAAGCAGAGCTGGAGCAGAGTAGACTGCTGCCTTCTGAACTTCAGAAAAGTTTAGGCACCCTCTTTGCATACTATATAGTGCAAGTCTTAGACTAGCATGGATAATGGCAGGAAGCTTGAAAATCAATTACCTTTAAATACTGCACAAGGAAATCCTTTTGATTTCTTATCAAAAGCACCTGGGACACACGGTGTCTAATTGCAATTTAAATGGTATGCAAATCTTGTTAAAGGTACCAAAATGAAAATATACTGCCTGTTTTGCCTTTTGTAGAGTCATGGTTAGCCACCTGCCTTGTTGAGCTTGTTGTCAACAGCCAGTATACTCCGGGTTTCACATTTCCCATTGGGATTGGCTCTTGGGCTGTATGCAACTTGAATAGATCAGGTTGTCTGATTTATGAACTGTGCTTACTCTCATGGTGTTCAAAGTAAGAGGTTGTAAAAATGTCAAAAAAAAAAAAAATAAAAAAATCTCTTTTAAGTGCACGCCTGGACTTTAAATACCAGCAGAAACTCGGCAGAAACCAGGGGGAAATGGCAGCCATTGCCCTGTGGGTACAGCAGTTCCTTCACCTGTGGTGCCTCTGCCCCTGCCATGCAGGGAAGGATGCATTTACAGCATTGAGTCCACAGCATTGACTTTGAGGCTATATCTTTCTGGCAGCCTGTTCCAGGTTTGGGGTTTTTTTTGGGTTTTGGTTTTTTGGGGTTTTTTTGGTAGGGAGGTGGGGCAGAGTATACTGTGAGAACCATACATTTATGGTTGTAAATCTGAGCTGTTGAAGGAGTGTCTATTACACCACAGATAAAAATGCAGTAAGCAGTGAATCAATGATTTGTGAAGAAAGAAGTTGGTCAGTGAAAGCCAAGTTCCTTCTTCACTCCTTTCCTCCCAGTGGAGGAACCGCACCTTAAGTCAGTATCTGATCCATGTGTGTGTCCATTAGACAGATGCAAAGTTCCTGGTACTGAAAACACCCCAAAGGGAAACCAGAGGCACTGGACCCAGAAGTTACAGTGCAGATTTCCCCTGCCCACCTACCAATGCCATTTTCTAGACAGGAGGAGTCTATACCTGGCCCTTGTCTTAAAGTGAAAACCATGTGAAATATTCTGTCAAGTCAGAAACACCTTGATGGAGGTTTGTCTTAAAAAGATACTTCAAGAAGAATTGTGTAAAGTAAGGATTTAATTTACGGTGTAAACTTCCACTGGTCAAGTATAACCTGAGGGAAATTAATCTTTATTAAAATAACTATCCTGATGCCTGCTGTGGAATGAGGGGTAGGATTTCCTTTTAAAAGTCTTTGTTTGTGCTTTGTTAAGTTTCTAACTTATGTAAAGGCAGTTCAAATTGTTTCTTTTTCTAGTTGTGTAATTTAATCTCCATTTCTCTGCAAATCAAAGTTTAACCATTTCTTATATTCTACAAATATTTGCATCTTATGGCTACTAGAAAAAAAATTAGTGCTGATAGTAAAGACTAAAACAGAAATATGCATATTTTTACATACTTAATTGAAACATGTCACTTGTTCAATAATTTAGAAGACAGGTTTATGTAGGGAAAAGTAAATATTATTTATTCTTCTGTAAGAGTCTTTTATAGCCATTACCTTTATAGAAAGTCACTTAGCTCCAGAAATCAATATTTATTTCCAGCATATTTAAGCTTCTTATATAACTAGAACATTACGTTTATAGAGCTATGTAAAATATCTGATTTTAAGACTGTGACAAGGGTTTAGTCTGATATAAATAAATTTGTGGAGTATATGTTGTGCTCTGAGGAATATATTGCATGAGAACGGTTCTGAAGGGTGAACACTTTCTAGAAAAAGATATTTTTTTTCTCTCTAATTCTGCCATAGAATATAGCAGAGAATTAAGTCCATCACAAAACTTCAACAATTTCCGAGAGGTTCTTTGAAATCTCAGATTTATTACCTAAAATTTGAACTACAATACTATTTTTTTTCCACTCCTTGATGTTAGAGACTTTAATGGAGGACAATCTGACTGCTTATGGGTTTGATTACATGAAACATCAATTTCCAAATTATACCTGGTCTTCTTAAATTATGCTCATATTTATCTCTAAAGGATGAGTAAATTCAATTAAATTTGGTTTTTTTAAAGTTGGCTGAAAACTGAGACTCCAAATGAACAGTTCTTATAGCTCTGGGGCACAATATTCTTTAAGAGCTGAAGTTGGTGATGTAGTTTTATGTGCTGAAGTTGTAGTTTCTGAATCACAGCTAACTTTCAGATTAGTGTGATTCCACTGAAAATATACCTGATAGTCAAGCTGTATTTTTTTTTTTTTTCTGTCATTGATATTCTTTTATGCAGTTTTGTTCAGAATTGACCTTTCTCTTTTAGTTCTCAGGAGGTTAGCATGAAGTATATATTTTACAGCCGTGGCTTGGACATATAAGACAAGCATGTCATTAGAACTTGACTTTATCTTGTTCAGTACAGTCCTTTTGTTCTTATGTTTCCTGACTATATCAAAGCGACATCACATTTCATAAATGTGTTGAAGTCTTGTTCTGGCTCTTGATCCTCGTTTCTTTTTCCCTAAAGCTCACAATTTCTTCCAATCATTACTACATAACCTCTAGCTTTTATCTTTCTTTTCCCTCTATTAAAAGAAAAAAAAAAAAAAAATAAGAATCAAGGAAACCAGAAATAAAGAATATATATACCATAATCTTTATAAAGAATAATGATATATTTATTGGTAAGCTCAATTAAGTCTACATTCTAATCAAGTAAGCTTCTTAGATTATTTTTCCCTACCCTAGTGACACTTTTAGATGTGTCTTGTTGCTTTCCTCTATGACCTGATTTTATACATTTTAAATATACATCTATCCCTCACAGAATCTGTCTTCCAAAAGTTATTTTGTAATTAATATTTTAGTGAATAGCCTTTCTTAAAGCACAAAGCTTTTTGTCATGTGTGTCTGACGAGCTATAGAGTTTTTGTTTGAACCATTTTGAAGATCTTCTATTCATAGTTTAAGTTGATTTGTATTGTGTTGAGAGGTATGTATTATTATGCAGTTTGCAATCGATAAACAACAATAAAGAAGGGTCATCCAAAAGACACAGTAATTCAAGTCCACTTGGAGTGCTGGCCATTTTCTACTACCATATCTACTACTCCTCCAAATTTTAGATTGAGTAAAGTTTCTCCATTTAAAAAGGTAATTATTGGCTTGGTTTTACCATGTGGTCCCTGAGGGATTTAATGGAAAAGGGTGAGAAAGAGAGGGGGAAAAAACCCAGAAAGTGCTTTGTATGCAAGAGGACTTATGAACTATTTTGTTGCCTTTCCCTGATAATTTGAAAAGTCCAGTTGCCATATTAATTTAATGATACACTGATTTTATTTCTAGACATAGACTTTTTAAAATTAAGACAGTATTATTTTTTTTTAACAGACAGCTTTTTCTTTACTTATTTTAATTTAGATCTTAATTCAGTTTAAGGCTGAGACTGTTCTAACAGCAGTTAGAGAAAAAAATGCAAATATAATAAAAGGCAGGACCCTCATTCAACAAAGCTGTATTTTAGCTGTGCATAAATACAAAAATGAGTAAAACAGCAGGCCAGATATCTCACAGTGAAACATAACTGCAGAGTTTTAGCATAGAGAAATTTAGTTAAATATAAGATCTTCTTGCTCTTTCTAAACATGATTTTCACAGAATGCTCTTTAGTCTAAAACATATTGTAAAATATTTTTATTGCTTAATCTCTCCAAAAGAAAACATTTAGTAGAAGTGATGCTGTCTCAGTTTAAAATCAAATTCTGTCTAATGAAAACCATCACTGAGCTGCACCAGATATTGACGTGGAGGTGACTTTCGAATCACAAAGTGGGTCCATAGGCATTTTGTCTTTGAAATTACGTCCTCGGTTTTTCTTGAGCCTGCATGAGGTTTCTCTGCCCCTCTAAAATCTCTGGGTTTTGAAGAGAGATGTTACCTGTGGGCTAAAAATTTGTCTGTGGATTTTCTGTCAATCCCTATGCATTTGTTGGGTTTATAATGATTTTTCCCAATGTCTTCCTCCAGTGGCAATCTTCTGTAGTTCTTCTTTCAAGAAATAGTACAAACTTAAGGAAGCAGGGAGAAATGCTGCCTGAGAAAAATAATAATACAATTCAAATTTCATTTTCATTGTGGACAAGAGATACAAGATTATATAATCAAGAGCAATCTTTCAGGTTTTATACTCTCATTTCCATTGATATTAATTTAAACCACAATTAAGGATAGCATTACTATCATGGGAGTAAAGGGTGTTATGGCACAAAGATATTTAAGCAAAGAAGCAAGACAAAACTAAGCAGCAAAGCTCAATATGGGATTACAAATTGATAAAATTATTTTGATCATGCCCTACTAGGAAATCAGTCACCATAAAGATCAACCAAGGCAGCTTTATTACCTAGAAATAACTGTTTAAGAATTATAATTTCCCTGATCATCTCGTTCTACTTTTGTCAACAAAACCCACTGCCACAGAGTAGCATTTTGGTTTGACCCACAATTTTGAAGGATTATGCTGGAGGAAAAGTGAAGAGAGAACTTAATTAAATTTGCTGCCTCTAACAATGCATGATGGAAATAATGATAATTTGATTTTTGCAGTCAGATTTTGTTTTTTAAAACTCTCACTACTGATGTACAATGTGAGTGGAATTATTCAGAAACATAGTTGTTATAACTCTACCTTCATTGAATTCCTGGGATTTCAGTGAGAACCGATATAGGCTCTGTTTTTGTATCTGTAAAGGAAGTATCAGTGAAGGGCAGCCTGCATGAAAATCCTTTATGCCATTTTTATAGTCATCTTCTAAGCAGAAGAGCATTTTGAGACTTTACTATCACTGTGTTATTGTATAGAATGAAGTCATTTCCTGGTTATAACGAGATTGTGTTTGTACTTCTGTGCATCATATTGTACTAGCTTGTGCTTTTAAAAGGCAAGTATTTCAAAGAAATGTCTGCTTTTTAGACAAATTTCACTCTTCTAGATCATTACATAAACTTACAATGCTCTGTAAAATATTGTTTATATGTGTGTTCACTTATTCTGACAAGTTTCTGAAGTAACTCAGTGTTGCTATTTTATTTAAACACTTAATTCTCATCTCTGATTTCATAGACAAGTATATTGGTCCATCAGAGCCATAAATAATTTGATAAATAGGAAAGGTTAATGTCTTTTTAACACATTCACATAGTGAATAGGAAGGACCACAACCTATGACCATCTTTGAAGACAGCAACCTTCAGATTTAGAGGGATCAGTCAGTTTAGATAGATTTAAAACAATAGTACTAAGTTAAATGTAGTTTTGTGACTCAGTTATGTGGTATAATGACACAGAAATAATGTAGAGTGTTGAAAGAATGATGCCAAATCAATCATCAGCAAAATACTTATTTTATATATATTTAGTCCCAATTTATCACTTGAAATTAAGAATTAATAGCTAGTCTTCTAAAATATAAATGAAATAGTCTTAATTGCTTGTATTTCCTTTTACATACAGATCCTCAGCTGCATGAAAATATTACATCACATTGGTTTTGCTTTCTTACTTGTGATTATTTTATCCATTCAAAAAGAAAAATACAGTCGGCAATGTCCTTACTTGAGGATGAAAATAAGAATGACAATGAAAGAAAACTCACTGCAAGCAGAAAGTGTAATAAAAATACTGAATTTTAAATAATTGACAATTACTACTCAAAATACTAGATAACGTCAGTCTCT
Organism: Margarornis squamiger; assembly: GCA_035222235.1. Taxonomy (NCBI): domain Eukaryota; kingdom Metazoa; phylum Chordata; class Aves; order Passeriformes; family Furnariidae; genus Margarornis; species Margarornis squamiger. The sequence continues at coordinate 9,025,300 of JAWWTY010000123.1, read as the reverse complement.
CAGAATGCATTCCTCTTTATGAAGGAATTAGTCTCTTTCTATTTTTGTTATATAAATTTCAAATTTCCTTTCATGTTACTGTTAATTCCACATGAAAAAGAATTTAGAAATTATCTTTCCTCCTTTCTTGCTTGTAGACATAGTATGTTTTAACATAATCATTGAATTAATTTCTACCAGTGTAAGTCTGTAACTGTTTTGCAATTTCCCTTCCTCCTCTAATCCATACGCTTCAACTTAAAAGCAGTACATTTTTAGCATTTAATTTTAAATTTTAAAATATTTGTTCTCAAATATGCTTCTATACCTGACTGAATAAAAATCTGGATATTCAAGGGAGTGTACAAAGTCACATAATTGAATGACAGCAAACATGAGATTTGTAGTACACTGAAAATGAGTAGAAAGCCTTAGAAAATTTTGATATGGCCTATAGTTATTTATTTAATTGATGCAAAGCTTATGCATTTTTTTCCTCAGTGTTTCCTGTACATTTCTCCCTATTCCCAAGCACTTATTATTTAATAACTTCTCATTTTATTTAGATTTTTTGTTTGTTAATTTTTTTCGGGGGAAAAAAAAAAGTCATTGCAATTAGAAAAGGTCTCTTAGGACAGAAAGTAAAGCCCTGCCAATACAGAATTGTAACATAGAATACAGTCCCTTGTGTTTTTCCCATTTCATTTTAATTGTTTTGAGGAAGATCTAGCACATTGTGGAATACTCTCAGGAGAAAATAATGGAAATACTCTTTCTCGCTTAAAGTAAGTCATTCTTCAAATTCAGATTGCATTGTCCTTTTCTCAATTTGATCTCATTATTTCTGGATATATCCCATTTGTATTTTTAAATAATTACTCTTGCCCCTTGGTGTTTACTTTCTCATTGCTTTTGACAGATGTATCTTCTCCTTCTCCCCCCACTTAATTGTTAGTTAGTCAAGCTGTGCATATTTAATCTTTCTAAGCTTTTTTTATGTGTTATCCCTTCCAACCCATTAAGCAGTTTCCACCCCACTTTGCCCTGAATTTTTTCAGTGTGTCAAAGCACAAAAGATGGAGCTGATTGTACTTGTCAAGCATTCTCCAGTTCAAACTTGAAAGGACAGGCTGATCCTTGTTGACTTGTAAAGACATGACAGCTCTATCCCTTGTTTATGCTAAGGTACAGTTTCTACACTATGTGGCAATACAAAAATATCTTCACACGGATGCTGATTTCCTTGGTGTTATTGTAAAATAGCCCAAGACCACCAAGGTTCTGGTTGATCAACTTGATTTTATCAACTTGATTTAAAAACAGCCTAAATTTAAAAATTCAAATTTTCATTAGTCTATTTTTTGTTGTGGTATGGATACCTGTGTATATGGAGGGGTTAATATCATGAAAGGGCCAGAAGAAAGGGAAATATTTTTGTGTTGTAGATTGAGAACTTGCCACATATGGAAGGAAGTGGTGAGACTAAATGTACGGAGGGTTGTGAGGATAAAGTGTAATGACTTGGCCCTGAAAGAAATGCTAATCTCCAGACATGAGCTGCAAAAGGGATTCTGCCACACAGATCACTGCAAAAAATGTAAACTATGCTACAGACCCAAGCTAGGAAGAAGATGGGAGATTTCTCACTAAATCAAACAAAACAAAACAAAAAACCAAAAACCAAAAACCCCCACAAGGTAAATGTATTTGTAATTAACCATAGAGATTATGTATTATAACCATTTTGCTATGCTTTTTGGCACATTTCAATTTTTATAGATCTCTCATGGTTACTGGAGTGGTTTGATTTCAAAAAGGAAAAAGGTAAACCTAAGACTTTACTGATAGGTAGAAATGTAATACACTGAAATTTATATATATATATCAATATAGTTTTCAATTAATATAAATAAAAAATATTTCCAGAATATTTATATCATTGTATTTTCTTCTTTGCTACATGAATATCTTGATGAAAGCTTTAGCCAAATATCTATTTGTAGACTCTGATACCCTGCCATCATGACAGTTTAATATTTTAAAAAAGTCATTAAAACTACTGTATTCACATTTAAACCAGGTCTAAACATTCAGTTTCAGTCCAGAACATTTAAGTATCCTCTAAATACATAAATACAAATGAGAAGGAAAAAACAAGAATACTCTATCCAATGGGTTAATGAAAAAAGGTGCTCCTTTGGAAATAAGAACATAAATATGTCCTGGATATACTTTATCAAATATACTTGCTTGCCTGTGGATTTTAGCTTCTGAGGTGGCTTAATTCTGAATCTTTTCTTAATTTCTCTTTAAAATATTGCTAGAACTCCGGTTTAATTTCCATTTGACTCTCTTTACTCACTAACTCCTTAAGCTTTCTACTTCTGAGAGATTACAAGGGTATCATTAAGTAATGCAAGTTCATGTCTTATTAGTAGACAATCCTGTTGACCTTCATTTCCCCGTGTCCCATCTTGCATAGCATTTTAATGCTGGCAGTCTCATTTTTACTTTATCTAGGCTTTAAGCTCTGCACTTATAAAACAAGCACAGAAAACCATGAGAGCTTTGGTGCCCTGCTCTCACCTTGGAACTATGGTTTTCCAAGGCAAGCTAAAGGGTAATGATCATCAATGTTTTTATTCGTCTGTCATTTATATTTGCATGCTATTGTTTTAATGGAAATTACTCCTTCCTTTCTTAAAGCGTAAAGGCATAGGGAGTTTGTGCTCTCATTGTCATTAACTGGTGAGTCAAGGCATAAGAATTATTTTTAAGTATTACCAGTCTTCTGTCTTATCTGGTCCATTCTGTGACTGTGATACTAAAGGTCGTCTATGGAATTAATACAGTCATACATATATTAACCTGTGACATTAATACTTGATTGGAGTGTTTAGCTGAAGCTTCTCATGTGGTGTTTGTCCTTCTGTGCACAGGTCATTTCAACCTGGATTTAATATGCATGACCCCTGGCCAGTAATGAGTAAAGCCCTGAAAGAAACAAAGTCTAGTAATGATATTAATCACCTTCTAAATCTCTGTAAAACAAACTGGTATGAAAAGGACATAGCAGATTTAAAGCCAGTAACTTTGTTTTCTAGGCAAAAGAGTATTCAGCAAGCTTTTTCAAAGCTGCCCTTTCATTTCAAGGCAATGAAGGAAGCAAAGGCATCATCCGTCATGGGGGTGAAAAGCTGCCAGGTATCTCCAAACCTCATCTTTCATCTTCAGTGAGGGAAACTGAAATTAACACTGCTGATATGAAGGAAGGTACAAAATCATATGAGTTCAAGATGTGGCTCGATATAGACATTCACCAAAAAGATGAAAAAAGAGGAAAGTGGAACTACTTTTCAGCTGGCTAAATATCAGTAGGTTCTGTACTTATGAAAAGCTGAATCATAACTGTAAATAACAAGGGAGAAATAATTCCACATACTATACTGAAATCTCCCTTTTCAATGTCAAATTCACCTGCATTAGAATAGTTTTAATGGGGATACTTATTTTACTCATTTTGAAAGCTTCTTTCAGCCAGTTAATATAAACAAAATGGAGTATTTGCATTTCTGGATTAAAGAAAATTGCCTGCAGTATTTCTTAAAAGAGGTAAATAGTTGTGATCCATTATCAATTGTTTAGTCAATACCCACATACAAACTTTTCACTTTCATAATGCATGGCACATCTATTCCAAGATGCTTACACAGAGCACAGTATTTCACAATATTTTTATTTTTTTTATTAGTATCTCTAAAATATTTTTTTGATTAAGTGTAAGCAAGGCACTTGTGAAAATTAGCTTCCTATCTAACCTAGTCTTATTCCGCTGAAGAAAAGTTTTCCATCAAGCGTTCCCATCTGTTCTAGCTGTCTGGAAACAGACATCCTGAAATATGGAGCTGCTGACTGGCTGCTGTAGGTATCATCCCTGAGCTGGTGACAACCACTTGAGGACTGAGGCCCAGGAACCAGCAAAAAACCTGGTCCCAACCAAGTGTGCATTGTTCTCTCAGTGGTAGAAAAGAGACAGTAGCTTTTTCTTTTCTGTGATATGTATTTGAATAGTCACTTCTGCATGACATGGAAACAGGCTTTTCTCATAATATTAGAACTGAACAACTGTTTAACAAGAATTTCTTGTGGAAAATTGTGTTATGAGCTTGATCAGGCTCTGCAAAAATTGAAGAAAAAAGTGTTGCAGTGAGGACTGATTTGAGATGTTTTTAATATATCCAGCCTGTCCTTCAGATGGGAACTTTTTTTGGTATTCTCTCTAGTAATTACTGAATTAATGAATTCCATTATAAGGCAGACAAATTCATTGTAAGTAAATTTCTCTGAGGTCTGACTTTTTTGTAAAAAATAAACTATTGATAGCTTTGGAACACCTGATGTGACAGAACAGACTTGGAATGGTGTGACATAATCTTTAATTTCCTTGTTTACTAGAGATAGCAATGTATAAATATGGGGTTTATTCCATTTCTAAATATATCATACTTAAAAAACCCACATAAACATAACAAGTAATCTAGGTAATATCAAGTAGTCTGAGTAAAGATCTCCTGGATCTTTACTCTAGATAAATCTGTCAGTTTATAGAATTCAAAGTTCTCTCACAAGCTTGAAACCATCTGAACAATTTACCCTTACTATGTTTTTTATTGTATATAAACAATATTAAATGAGCTGTTGATTTTCTTCCTGAATTGTGGAATAGAGTATGGAATTTAACTCATAATAATTAAACAATAAATAGATTTTTTTCTTCAGTGAAGTGATCTAATTTTATCAGAACCTGAATGGAAAGTTAAAATTATTTTCTCTCTAATATACTTTTTTAACAATTGTGTTTGATTTTGTCCAAGAAATAATAGATTGATATGAGGTATAAAAACTTAATTTGTATTGTGCCAATGAATGTCTGCAGGCTTAGGTGTGGCTGATGTGGTTCCAGCCTCTCTAGGCAGCAATGTTTGTGGATAGAGGCTCTGAAAAGAAGACTGCAGGAGGGCAAATAGGATCTTCCACCTTTTTCAGATTATGTGCATCTACAGCAGGCAGGCTTCAAAAATTTGTCTCTGGACATACAGTAAGGAAGACAGGCTTAATTAGCAACAGAAATGATCAAGTCCTTTGAAAATTTTCAGTGATTAGCTTGTATGGATAAAGTTGTCATTCTTCTCTCACCTGTGGGACACTGGTCTGCAGCTGGGTCCCCGTGCAGCTTTGCAGAAAGCAAAAAGGCAGCAAAGAGAGAACACTTCTTTTTGCCAACCCATCTTCAACAGAAAGAGAAACCCCAGTCAAAGGAAGGCAAGTAAGATTATGCAGAAAGTTATTAAAAATAAAATGCATTAAAAAATGAAAAAAAAAAGTAAAAAAAAGTAAGGAATTCAAGTTTCTTTGTTATTCCTGGGGATGAGAACTTATGTCCCAAAGAAGACAGAAGCACCAGACTAGTTAGATTAGTGATTGGTGGTAAGGTCTGACCAAAGAGAAGATATGGAGCAAGCAGTATCATCAGAAGATCTCAGGGCTTATGTGCAAGGGGAAACAGGATGCTGACTCTAGTTGTACTTTAACTACTTATGCGAGCAGGGAAAACTAAAAAGAGGGATATCAGGATCCCATGAAAGAGGGAGTAGGTAGGTTGATGTTACTATATTGTCTTTTGTATGTACCATAGGGTAGAATTCAGACCACTGCCTCTTAATATCAGAATAGTTACTGAAATGGTCATTGATACAGTACCGTATTGCTCAGTAATTATTCAGAAGGATTGAACCAGGGGCTACAAATGTAATTCTGAACCACTGGATAAGATGAAGTCAAAATCAACAGCCCTTCTGTTCTGCTTCATTTCCAAGTAGCTTGATTGTTGAATGTTGCTCTCTGAACGATTTTTTTTTTCCCTCTCATTGTGGGAAGGAAAAAAAAATCAAACAATATAATTAAAATTTGATCCAGCCCTTATCTATTTTTCCTTAACTGAGCATAGCTGCCTTTTAACAAGTAAATAATCCTTCCTACCCTTGTAGTTGTTGTGAGTTGTTTTAGATTAATCGTTTCATGTGAAATTACTATTTGATTGACAAACTAACGCGCTTACATATTCTTTTTTTAGGATGTAAGTGTGTCCTTCACTTACAAAACATAATTACATGATCATGTTGAAAACTCCAGGAAAAATGCTAGCCCAAGAGTTTAAGACTGACTGTTAAACAAAACCGAGACTTTCAATATTATAACCTCTGAGCAAAAATTAGCATGCCACTTCCCTAGGCAATCACAGCACGCACAAAGCACAAAGGATCAGGATTTCATCCTGACAGATGTGTTATTGAGAAAATGGCCACTTTCGGCTTTGTGATTATTTGCTCAGATGTTTAATCTTCACATGATAACAGAACTTGAAGAAACAAGCTGCAAAGCTGTTCATATGTGCCTGAAGCCAAGAGCACAGCAGCTGAATACAGTGCCCTGACAATGAAGCAGTGCCCAGAGATATAAGGTCAGGTTCAGCACATCGAACTCCTCACGCCAGGTAAGCCAGACCTAGTCACAGAGCCTGAGGGCATGTTTACCCAGGGCAGCATGGCACAGAAGCTTTGCAGTAACTAGCTCCGACCCTGAGCCACCTTCATCCAGCTGTACTGATTTTGGTCCAGGCATTGGATTAACCACAGCAAGATCAGTGAGCTCGTGTGGGACAGGAGAGCTCCCTGGAAAACCTGGGCTTCAGAGCACAGACTCTTCTCTTGAGGCATGACACTTCTGGAGTTAAATCTGCTCCCCTGCCTGACTTGGCAAATCAGATGTTGGAAAGAATGTTTTTTCAAAGGTTATCACATTTCCAAGATAACTACCCTGGTTAATCATGCTGTGATAGCATTTATTAAGTGCCCCACTCTGCGAATCTGAAAATGATGAAAGCATGGGTTTTGGCATTGATGTGCACACCTGCCAAGTTGATCAGCTCAAGCCGATGCCAGTACAGGGAGCAGGACTCCTTTTATTAAATGTGCCTCTACCTTCAAACTGGATGTGCCTCCACACTTCTTTTCCTAATATCTGGGAAGATCCTTTCCTTGGTAAACCATTGAGACTCACCAGGTCAGGTCAGTTCAAGGCTGTTTTCATCTTTCTCTGATATAGGCAAGCCCTTAGAGACAGGTCCTCCCTTCTCACCTGCCTCTCACTCTGATATGGTACCAGGTCAAGAATGTTGGAATGATTCCTTTAGTTAGCATTTTTTCTTTTTATTCATGCATTGTGTCACTTGTGACATAAACAGCAGGATGGAGTTGAGAACAGGACGAGGTTGTTTTAGTCCCCACCCCTCAATACAGAATGTGCCTTGCAGTGGCATCCACAGCCTCAGCACCCAGGGAGGCAGCGCAGAACACTGTGCAGGAGCATTAGCAAAGAAATCAGAGACAATGCTAACATCAAAATGCGATCTCACCACGTGCACAATAATGGTTAATCTGCAACTTAATTAATTGTGCATTTGAGTTGGACTCCAGTAGCTGTACACTTAAAAAATACTGTGGAATGGAACATGCATCTCAGAGAGCTAGCCATTACCTCCACAAATTCTAACAGAGCGCCTTCAGATTAGGAGACAAGCAGCACAAATCACGGCAATGAGATATGTTTACAAACACGTAAAGCAATGTAGGTAATAAATACATAGACCATCTATATGTAATTTACATTAAGTGATTAAATATCAGTGCAAATGTTCCCCAAGGCAACTCCTACGTATTTTAGCCTTTATTTATGTTCTATTCAAGCCAATGTTACTACCTCTATGTAAAATGTTGGGCTTGATTCTTTATCATACACTGGTCTACTCACATTTATTTTGTTGCTGTTATTTCTGATTTACTCCAAAATTACTGAGAGGACATGATTCTGATCCTTGATATCTTGGAAGAGTAGTACATCTCAAAGACACTTCAGAAACACCGGGATGAACGGCTTCCAGAAGCAGATGTGGTAACATGAAGGAAATAGCGACTATCTGTACTACCCTCATTCGGTACATTTTCAGCTCTTTCATAAAATTCTTAGAAAATTTCTTATTAACAAATTTTTATGTGTAGTCTCCATAATAAATTTAGGCTTAGAAAAACTGCAGTCAAGTAGCTTCTGTTTCAGTTCATTCACATTTCCATATTCCAGCAAACCTGTTCCTGCAAATTGTCCAGATGCCTCAGAGACAGGGGTTACCTTTCCTGGTGATAGTGGTGCATGAATGCAAAGAATACAAAGGGCAAGAATGTATGGACAGAAAAGATTAACATATAACCCTGGAAAGGGCACACAGAGTGAATTTTAAAAAAGACAAATTTCTAGAGAAATGTCTGGCAAAAAGGGTTTATATTTATATGGAAAATTATGTTTGGATATTAGTTTATTACAAATCCAAATGCTGATTGCAGGAAATTACACAGAGGAAACTCACCTGCTTGATGGAGAATAGCTGTCCTTGTGCATGAGGGCATATGCCAACAAACTGGGAGTCCAGCCAAGATGACAGATCAGAAAAATGAGGTACCAGCTTTGCAGCACCCATAAGGCATCATGGCAGAATACCAGAGTGGCAAAAAATTCCAAGTTTGATCTGCATAATTGATTTCATGGGATGTCATTTTTTTCCCCGGTTAGTGGAAATTACATATTTAAAGGACAATTTGTTCACTGACAAATATTTCTTTTTTATGAAAATGCAAGCTGGAATACTTTGAGCAAGTCCAAGGTCTATTTTTTATCCAACAGTATTCTTATAAAATTATTTTTAATCCAATCATCTGCTAATGTAATTTCAAAATCGTAAAAAAAAAAAAAAAAGGATCCAGAAAATTCGTTTTGCTGCCCAAAGGTGGAACTTAGATAACTCACTCATCATGAAAATTTCTCTATAAAATCATCAAGGGAAATTTTTTTCTTGTCTCTCTGCAGTCTTTTCTTCTCAACCACACCAACAGAGGGGATAGATTTAGAGATTTCTTTAGCTCAATGTGAACTCTAATTAATGGTTACAAATATAGCAATTACAGTGTGAACAAATATGGTACAAGTATGTTTAATGCTTAGTTTAATTGTTATTCTGTTTTGGTAATCATTTATCTTTCCCCAAATTCTTAGCTTTGCAAAGTTAATGAATGGTTTTCATCTAACTTCTGTAATTTTCCATTCTATATATTGTTCACTGATTTCACTGAACACTGGATGAGAGACTATTACTATCTGCACCTCAGGAAAAAAAAAAAAAGAAAAGTCCTGCCCTGGGCAAAGTTGATGTGTATGGAAACTAAATATTACAATCTCACTGGTTTTTATTTGGGTAAAATACTCAATGCTGTGGAAGACCATGAATCTGGAAAAAGTCTTGGGAGCATTAATTAATTTCAAAATTAACAAATGAATGCACTTCTTCGGTCACACATTGTAATGAGAAAAAGTTCATATTAAATTTTTAGAGATAATGTATTATCAGAATGTTCCTAAATTATTTGCTAGGTATTTCATTTTAGTAAAAAGGCATTGTGAATTACTTTGACTCCTTTGAGTGTTTTCCTGTGTACACACACATATATACATATATGTACATACATATATATATGTACACATATACATATGTATATATATACATATATACATATATATGTTTTCCCATACAAACACATATATATGTTTTCATGTTTATTTATATATAAGAAAACAAGAAAACTATGCATACACTTGTAAATATATGTAAATAATAATATGTAAATAATATGTGTAAATAAAAACACACACGTGTGCTTGCAGGTTTTTTGTGTATATTTTCAGGGTGAGACTTACTGATTCTGCACAATTCTCTCTCTCCAAAATACCCTTCTGCTCTTCACCAAGAGAGAGTTCAGTGACTTCTCTGCCAGATTTGGGTGGCCTGTCTCTCTGACCTGTCTCGTTCTTGTGCAGAAAGGAAAAGCAAGAAAACTCAATTTCCTGCATTTGGCTACATTTGCAAGCAATTAATAAAATGTACTGTTTACACACTAATGCACAGAAACAAGCATGTAGCAGAAATGATGGCGCTTACCTATGATCAAAGGTTAAAGGCAGTACCGGCCAAAACCAAAAAGCCTGTGAACAACTGCCATGTTTTCATTGCCTTCATAAAAGGGCTGGGAAAAAAAATAACCAGCTTTGTTTGGTTGGTTGGTTGGTTTTTTATCTAGTTAATCTACTGGTTTATTTTAAGAAAAATAATAGAATTCTAGTTTTAAAGAAGATACATCCTTTAGTATTTAATTTGGTTTTTCAGTTATGCTCCATTCTAGATGTGTGTGTATTCATAGTGTTCTCCCTACCATGAAACACCCTGAAAGTTTAGAGAAGAACAAGAAAACCTATATATTTCAATCAAAACATTTATGAAATGGTAAGTCAGAGGAGCCCTTGCCCATAAAACCTAGAATATTTTCACCTTCTCTGTGTCAATGCATATAAATAAATCTTTATTATAGTAGCAGTGTTCTGGTCATGACCTGCTATTGTATAGGTTGTATAACAGCTTTCCTTGGTTGGTCTTTAGTCTTGGAAACCTTCACCACTCAACCTGAAAATCCTCTGGTTCTTCTCTACCTGGGGCTGAATTTTAATGGCAAGTTTGGGCAAAAGCAGTTGTGCTCTTAGTCAGTGAGCTGAAGGTGCATAAACAAACAGCTCCTCTCATCGCAAAATTACTGCATCTGACTAGTTTGATTTTTAATTTGGGGGCGGGGGGGGTGTAGGTGTTATGCTTTGTTTTAACTGAAACAACATTTTAGAAGTGATTTTCTCTTGGCAGTCACTAATGTGCCTACAATGAATTGTATTCCTGAGGATTACTGCACTTCACACTCCTTATATAGTGCAAACTCATATTTATTTATCTGTGAAGAAAAGAACTGGGAGGGGATGGTCTTGTCAGAAGAGCAATGAAGCAGAACTTAGGATACTTGGATTTTGTTTCTATCACAGCTGTGCATGTCTGGAATGGTCAAGCTGCTTAGGGACAGATCTTTCCAAAGCACCTGAAGGCTTTCCAAGTGCAAGTTACTTGCTTTTTGATAAACAAAAGTCACAGTTTCCTTCTCTCAGCATACTTCCAGGGTATTTTTGGTAACTGCCAAGGAAGAGGGGGATTTTCATAAATTCCACTGGAATTATTTCGTAAAAATGGAGCTGATAACACTTCCTTTCTTCCCTCTCTCTTGTTTCTTTGTGAGAGAAGCTGTCTTTTATGTATTTGCTCTGTACAATGAAGCTGGGAGCTGAATAGGGATCTGCTGAGTAGTGATGGAGATACTATGGAAAAATTTATGCTTCCTACGCTGTCCATTTCACAGTCTGAAGGAACTGGGTCACAAATGGTAAGTTGCTCAAGGGCACCAAGTGCCAGTCACAGCAGGGATAGATGGCAGAGTATTTCCACAGACCACTGAAACTCAGCAACGAAATAAATATAAGGAACTACATTAATTATGGACTTGATTTGAATCATGGGCTTAAAGTTTCAATTAGAAAAAACATTTGAAAACATGCTTAAGTCCTATCATAAACAGAACTGCATTTAAGTTCAGCTTTTAACTAGAACTTCATCTGGCATTTAAAATTACATATGAATTAAAGGATACTTTTAATATAAAATTCTTAATCTCCTAAAGTCAAACTCTGAGTAACTTACGGGTATCTGAAAGTAGTTTGTATCTGTGAAATTTTAACTTGCCAGATCCATTTCTGCATGTATACCCCTGTGCAAAAATATCATAAAATTCACATTGCTGAGAAAATACAGATTGTCCTAAGTTACTTAGGTGCTGTATACTGCAGAATATCATTATGGAAAATGACATTCCTAGTATTAGGAAATAAAATGGATTATTAACTATTATTACTTTCTTCATACCAGGAATGTAAAATGAATTCTGTTTAGTTCTGATTTTGCCTAGTAGTTAATGGAAATTATAAAGTTAGGTCCACAGGTATCAGATCTTGCTGTTCTAGATGCTTGTCTTCTGAAATCAGTTTCTATTTTTACATATGCGTTATTAAAATCTTTATTCAGGGATTCCTAAAGACACGTTCAAGCATATGGGTGGGCAACAGTTTCTAGGTGTTAATGGAGTATCACCTGGCTTTGAATTATTTCAGTGACTGAAATATCTCTGGCACCTCTGGATCAATTGTCAGTGGACTGACATTCAGGTAATAGTTTAGGGAGGGATATGATGCTTTTGAATGCTAAGACATAATTATGAAAATTCAAAACAAGATATTAAAAAATTCCTACATTTATCTTGCAAAGTGTACTTCAAACAGTTATTAATATTAAGATCATTTAAAATAGCTACAGAGATGAATGTATGCTGGCAACATAATTTTCTCATCCAATTAAAGCACCCAGGTGTGATGTTCCTCATGATGTTATTCTCTATTTTCATAGAGAAAATAGGTAAATAGTCTTAGTCTTTTATGCTTAGGAAAACAGTGAGTTAGTATGTAGAATTCTCTTATTTTAAGTGTGTGACATACTCCTTTTCTTTCTGGTTCAAGCAATTAAGATGCAGGGATAAAAGGACACCACCAGGCAAAAGTGTTACTGAGCTTATTATATGCTGGTGGTACTGGAAAAAGGCACCCAGGGAAGGACTGCTAGTCTTGTGTTTCTCCAGACACCTGAAGAATATGCAAAGGGGCTCGAAGGCATCTTTTATTCTGCAGGAGATGAATCTGGGGAGAGGGGATTGGGGTCCTGCTCCTGGTCCTGGCACTGTGAAATTTGGGTTCTTCAAAGGGGTGTATGAAGACTGTCATATCAGGAGGCACCAGGCTGTTTGATCTATCTTTTTATAACAACTTTTAGAGGCATTTATTACACTGGTATTTAGACCAACTTCTTTAGTCAGCTGGTCTTTTAATAAATCACATCTGGTTCAAGGGGATCACTGTTAAGACCTGTTTAAGCACGGGTTAGAAAAATCAGATTTTTGGCAGATGTGGGATGGAGGCAAAAGCCCTCCAAGTGGATTTAATTGAGAGGACTTGGATGGCTATGTTTTTCCCAAGTCAGTTTACTGGGAAAATGATATTTGTAAAGCGACTTCCTTGAATCTGTCACTTTTATTTCCCAGCCTCAGTGAATTGCCTATTCGCCTCTCTCACTACTGCCTCTCCCTGAAAAAGCTGCTTACTTACAGAAAATTTTCAAGCCCTCTTCAGTCTTCCAAATGACTCACATCCCCCCCCAAGTCTCTCCTCCTGAACAGAACAATAGGATCCTTCATTTATCTCTGTGAATATCCTGAACTATAATAGTGAAGCAAATAAGATTCAAACAATGTTTTAAATGATGCATTTCTTTTGGTCTACTACGCTGACATATGCTGAAATTATATAACCTTTATGATAGTCCCAAATGAAGTGTACAAAGTAGAATTAGTATAAAAGAAGAATTTTTCAAAGATAATTTCCATCACTGGATATAACCAAACTCTTTATTTTTCTCCTGCAAATGGGTCCCAAGTTGACCAAAATTACAAATGGCTTCTTTAAGGAATGTAATTGGAGACTGTTTCAGATTTGGTTGTTTCCCAAGAAGTTTTGCACCTTTAATTCATTCTTTATAATAATGGGGTATTTCCTCACTGCGCCATTATAAGTTATGATAGAGATCCAGCTGAGTCCTTGTAACTGAGTGTAAATTTAGTATTAACGTTTCTTGGGAATGTAGAACTTAATGAATAGGAAATTTATAAACGATTGCATTCTACTGAAGCAATCTGCTTGTAAGCTCTTTGTTCTGAATCCCATCCCTTGTGCACAGCCTCAAAAAATCCTCCGGGAGTGATGAGTTATGCACCAGAGTGAACAGAAGCTGGATTTGGAGAGCAGTCAGGATGTTTCTGATCACTTTGGAAAGAGACAATGTCATTATACTAAGTGAACACTAAAGTAAGCTATGGGGTGGAAATTGCAAGATAAAGCTAAGGGGGTTATTTTTAGTCCTTCATCCAACATGCTTTAGACCCTTTAGGAAGACAGTGCTAGTTTTACAAAATGTTGCATTTAAAATAAATATATTAACAGGAGACATTAAAAATCACTGTGGCTTTAGGTAATGTTTTTAATGTTCGGCTCTGTTTGACACATCTGTCTGGAGCCATGGGAAAACTGCAAATTAAAAAGATCCACAAGATATGCACACCCCAGTGTCTGAGGGAGACTAGTCATTTGGGTAGGCCCTTTTTTTTTTTGCGTGCTCTGACCCAAATAGCTTATTTTTCCCCTTTGATTTAGAACACAGAAGAAGTTATTTGCTATTTGCAGATCAGGTTATTTGGGTCAAAGCACTGGAGTAGGCCTAAAGTATCTGAACAGTCAGAGGGTTTTCTTTTCCTTTGTTTCTTTTTTTTTCATTTGCGTTAGCTCTGTTCTACTTCACTGCTGCTTCACATTACAACATCAGTGACCAGTGCCAGCTCCCTGATCCCAGCACAGAAAAATTCCACATGGGTCAGGGTGCAGGTGGGAAAAATATGCCCTGCAGGTGTGTGTGACAGGCACATCTCTTTTCAAAGAGAATTAAACATAAATTGGCAAAGTATAAGAGCTGCATGCAATACACCTGATCTTTGATAAGCCACTTGAAGCAGCATTTCTGAAGTGAAAACACAATTCAAATATTGTCTTGGATGAGAACTCTGCTGTTAGGAAATAACAGGTAGATGGTAATGATCAAAAATATATAATGATCAAAAATAAATTCTGTAGATAACAGAAAGTATCACTTAGTCCAGTTGTCTTTAATATCTGTGGAAGAGCAGGAGAAGGATATTAATGCTATGCAGAGGATAGTTAGACAAGAAATGCTGAAAATACCCATACAGATAAAGAAAGAGGATTGGTGTGCATTTGGGAAGAAAAGATAAAAACTGCTGCTTAGAAAATTATCTAAAACAAGGACAATGTGGGAAAAAGTGATAATGATACAGACTTCAGAAGAGCAAAAGAGAAGAGATTATTAGATGTCAAAGTAATAGACAAAAATCAGTTTGAGTGTATATATGCAGAATTAATGAACCACGAAAGCAAGAAATGATAGTGAGCGAGAACACAGCACACATATGCCCTCCAAGTATACTTTGCCTGATGAGTCTGATAGACTTCCCTGTAGCTCAGCAGGGAGTCACAGAGCGGACGTCTCTCAGAAGAAGACCTCTGCTTTGGCGTTAGTCCTCAAAGTAGGTGTGTGGAACTAAAGTGTGAAAAAAACATTGTGGTTTGTGTCCTGGTGAGGAGTGTCCTGTAGTTCTCTGTCTCTGAATGATTTCATTTCCTTTGCAATCTTCATTTTTGCCCCACAAGTAGCACCCGAATAGGAGTTTTAGATCTACTGCTCATCTTTCGCTATTCATTAGAGGAGCTGAATCCAGGAATGCTTGGCAAATGCTGTTCATCTGTGATTTACATCTATGAATAGGTGTGAAGCCCTGCTTGGCTGAATCTCTGCTAGGTTTTGCGTTTCTGGATTTAAACTGAAGTCAGTACCCTTGCGTATCCACTTCTTAATGAGGTTACAAGTAATCACATAGCAATTGTACATGAATTTGGGCATGAAAGATAGAGAGAAACTTTTTACAAGAGTATTGGGCAAGGGGAAATGGCTTCAAAATTACAGAGTAGGTTTAAAATAGATGTCAGGAAAAAATTCTTTCCTGTGAGAGTGGTGAGGCACTTGAACAAGTTGCCCAGAGAAGTTTTGGGTGCCCAGTCCTTGAAACTGTTTAAAGCCAGGTTGGACGGGGCTCTGAGCAATGTGGTCGAGTGGAAGGTGCCCCTGTCTTTGGCAGGAGTGTTGGAAATAGATGATCCTTAAGGTCCTTTCCAATCCAAACCTTTCTATGATTCTACTGTTCTATGAATTTTTACAGATCTCCATAGCAGCTGCATCCTGCAGGATGTACAGGCTGCTTTAGCATTGCTTTTGAAGGGGAGAAAAAAGGAGGGGGAAAAAAAATCAGCCTTTGTAATAAGATATAACATTTCCATCAAAGGAAACTGAGGCCTTTTATCATCTCATCTTATGCACTCCAGTTCCATACCAGTCCAACTTCTTCCAATGGCATGTGTGAATATTCCTCTCCATAATTCAATGTGTTAGGATAATAGCAGCAAAGTGATCAACTATTTAACCAGCCTTTGCCCAGCAGAACTAAAAATGCACTTTTGTTGTTCCATTAGATCTTTAAACACCTGAAATGGGCCAAAGTTTCTTGTTAGCTTGAAGAGTGTCATGTTCAATAAAGAATGCACCACTTCCATGTGCAGATTTTTGGCAACAGGCATAGAACAATGCTTGGGTTGAAGCTGCACCTAAAATTAATACCCGCAGAGAATGTATCAGAAGCTTTCTTAAGCTGTGGATGGTGATTGTGCACACTGAATGGTGTGCACACTTTTCCTTAAGTGAAAAATGTCATGGATTTAGAGAAAAGATAAGTTTTTGCTGAGAAGCCGAGGAAAAGTGAGATATTTAACAGGCACTTTCATATTTAAAACCTGTTCATTTAGGCAAGTAGATATATATCATTTAAAGACAATTCAGAAGCCTATTTTATAAAATAATGTTTTTCAGAACATTTAGATTTGTAAAAACATTCATGCTACTAAGTTTCATGATTAAGTAAGCAAACTGGCCATTTCAACTACAATTTTGTCATGTAATGTTGTTAACTTTGCTCAGTTATGAAAATCTAGGGTGTTAAGATCAAAGACAAATATTTCTAAAATGAATGAAAAAAAAACAAAAACCAAAAAACACCTGTTATCAGTAGATTAAAAAATAGTTGAAGAAAAAGCCCCACAGGTCCTTGTGTTGTTATGTGAACATCCTGAATGAATCTGAGACGTATATGTTTGTTGCTTGATTCAGTGAATGTTGAAATTACCTTGGATGGTATTTTTTTAGTGGTATCTGTTTCACATGCATTTCCATTAGACAGAACAAAGTGTCCAGGATTAATATGAGAGTGCTCTTTAGTGGCCTCGATAGCTGGCTCATTCAACAATTCAAACTGTCAATATGCCAGATATTTCTATGTAGTGTTCCCATTAAACATTTTAATCAAGAAAAACTACTGTAATAGCACCAAATTGGGCATATAATTAAAACAGAAAAATTTCATATTTTCTCTTTCATGTAACTCTACTAATTCTCTAATAAATTTCATGAAGTTGACTCATAATTCTGCTTTGGCATCCTGACAAAAGAACAGAATTCTTTGCAAGTGTTTGCTTTTTCAAACCTAATTTCAATTTTTATTGCTTCATTTTGAATATATTGATTAAAGTAATATTAAGTCTTGCGAAGCTTTGCCAAAGAAAATGAAAGAATGAAATTATGTATATTTAATTAGCTACAGTTCTTATTTAGGAACAACTTATTCTTTCTCTTTTAAGGGTGATGATTTTTTTAATTTTTTTTAATCAAGTAAACTCTTAATTTTACTCTTTATTCACTCATAACTCATTTCTCACACCTGTGAGAAACAGGAGGTGTGAGGGGGGTGAAAAAGCACATTCATATTTAAAACCTGTTCATTTAAGCAAGTAGATACATATCATTTAAAGAAAATTCAGAAAGCTAGCTAGCTAAAATAAAAATCCTCTGTCTTCCTCATATCTCCACAAGGTCTGTGTTTCAGTCTTGTACTATTCCACTGAAGCTCCATTGGCTTCAACATTGTTACTTCCAGGTAACAAGTTTATGGAGAAATAAAGAATGAAACATGACATTGTATGAAAAAAGTTTGTTAAAAAAAAATTGGTAGAGTTTAACTCCTGAAATTCCTGAGTGTTCATTTCAGTTTAAGATATAAATTTTTTAGGTATGGATTCTTTTAAGACAATCAGGTATTATTGTTTGTTGGCTTTGAGGAGCCTTCAAAATGTTAAGTACATAAGTAGTTTTCTTCCTTATTAAAAATTATTTTTAATTTCACAGTCAAATGTTTTTGTTAAATTAGGATTATGCTCAGCATCTTCACAAAGAAGTCCTAAGTGACCAAGCCACATTAAAAAGTGACATGTGTCATATTACAGCATTAACAGTGAACAATAAATCAGTTAATCAAACATGTGACAGAAGTAATTTTTGGTTGAAAATTAACATGTATTTTTATTAGAAAGAAAATAAATAGAACTTACAATTAAGCCTGATAGTTATATAGAACTAAGGGCATGAATTGAATATACTCTTGTTTACAGAAACTAGTATTGAAGATGACAATCTGTAAAAGTTGAAATTGTAAGGTCCCTTCTACGATAGCTTTGCTTTAACTCTGTAGAGAAGAATACAAAATTTAAAATGCTCTCTTTTCCCCAGACCTGGGAAACTTGTTCCAGTGGAGCACTCAATAAAAGTAATTTCCCACTCACTAGCAACCTTTTTAAAAGAAAAAAAATCAGGGATAAAAGCAACCCACACTTACAAAACCACTTGGAAAACTGAATAATCTACCAAAGCCGAAAATGATAACACTTTGAAACCACTTCTGCTACAATTGTAGAGTAGCTGATGAAGTAGTTGGTCATTCCCTTCTTTTTCTGGATAAACTCTTACAGTTTTTTGTCCAAGCCCTCCAAAACATCCAGTTGTTAGGTAGTCAGTCACTTAAATTACAGCCACATAACCATCAATGTATTTTCTCTGATATAGGTAAATCCCGCAAGTCACGAGTAATACTTAAATGGAACTCAGAAGAATCCAACCACTAGAAGGACAACATCTTGTCCTTGAAGTTATATGTGATTTCTCATTGCAATTTTTCTCTTACAATTTTTCATCATTTTATATAAAAAACTAATCACTAAGAAAAGGGATTTATTTTCTTTCTCTCTCTTCTTTCTTCTTTCTCTTCTCTTTCTTGTTTATGTATCCTTTATTTTACTGTGGGGGGCTGCAGTTAATATGCCAGTCAACTTGGACATCATGTTTAACTATTCCAATATGAAGAGTAGTGTCATATTCATCCTAATATCGGGCTCTAACGTCTTGACATTTTAAAGGTATCCACAAAGCTGGTCTGTCATACACAAGCAGGTTAGACACAGCCCATGCTGGCACTTTGTACCAAAACATACCAGCAAAAAGGTGTTTCTTTGTTAGGACCCCATAGACCCAGGGAATTCTGGTTTGCTCTTATGACTTCCTTTGGGTGTCAAAAAATTCCTATCTTTTAAGATTTAACCACAGACTTTAACTTACAGTAATGAAAGTCCTGTACTATACGTGTGGTGCTGTACAGTTTTCTTGGTCACCCACAATTAGTTAAGGTCTTTTAGTTTAAAAATATAATATTAACCACAGGAGCAAGGAAAAATAGCTTCTGGGTACAAATGGCTACAATGCTACAAAATTCTGTGGTTTTCCCAGTCAGTTAGAATTGCTGTACTGCTGACAGAACAGCCTGTTCTCTGTGTTCTGTTGTTGGAAATGTTTCTTCTGATACATGCCATATAAAGTACCTATTACCTTATAATACAATTTGGTTTTATTTAGTACATGTTTAATAAGAGTGTCCCAACCCACTAATTAGAACAAGTAACCCAGAGGTCCATTATGAATTGCTGAACGGACAGATATGATATCCCTAGGAAAGAAAAATTATTGTCTTTATTTATTATTAATCATCATTATAGTTAACCAATTAACAAATAATTTTATTCTTTCGGGCTTATAAGGAAAGGCATATTTCTATGTTAATTATTACCACTGAGTTATTAATGCTATAGAATAAAAGAATTAAACATTTTAATGTTACTTTGCTCTAAGCAAACAATAGCCCTTAAGAATTGCAATCTCCAACCCTGTAATTTATTTAAATAGTAAAATTAATTTTCTAAACTGTATCATGTCCTTTGGACTGCAAGCCTGTTCTTCTAAGTAAATGGGTAGATAATGCTGTTCCTGCTTGTGTGGCTCAACGTGCCATTGAACCTCAGAGAGTAGTGACTGGCTTTGATAAGAAACCCACAGTGACACTGCTCTGTGGTTATTCCATTGATTTGCTGGAGTACCAGTGTCAATTCTTAGTTTTGCATGAAGAGGTTCAACAAAACATTTCATATGTATCTCTAAAATAAATACTATTTTGGCCCAGGAAGGAGGTCGTGTCCTATTTCCTTTGCTTTGTGTAGAGTAGTTCACTCTCTTGAGAGCAAATATTGTACTTCTTTCTCCCTGAGTACCATGTCAAGGTTTTTAGTGGAGCAAGAACTGGAATCGTGGCTCTTCAGCTTAAGGGAGGTACCCATAGCCCTTGGCTGAGGAATTGCTCTAAACTTTAGCCTTTTTTCAGTGCACTGAATATTTAATTAGTTATCTCAAAGTGGAACAGCTTTCAGGCTGAAATAGGAGGGGGAAAATATTTTCCTCCCTCATGAATATCTTATGGGATATTCTCCTGGAAGGTAAGAATTCAGATCTTCTCAAGCAGAGAAGAGAGTGAAGCCAGGTCTCAGACTCAAGCTCGGGGCATAAGCTTGGAATTAAATTAACTATAAAGCTGCCTAGTTCTAAATGGGTCAGTCTGTGTGTGAGTAAAAATAGTCCAGGTAAGTTAAGTCACCTTGCTTTTGCTGCTGTGAGTCCTAACTAGGGAAAGGGATCTGGCTCTTACACAATCCATATTTGAGGCTGTTTTCCACCACTTAAGTCTTTGCACTTAATTTTTTATGAATCCTACTGTAATCCCACTTTTAGAGATTTAATTGTTCACCTGCAGTGTGTATGAAACCTCCAAGCCAAAGCAAGGATGGAGACTTAACTTGATCTTAAAACAGCAGAAAGTCATTGTTTTGGCTAAGGTTTTAAGCACATGTGAACCCTTACTGGAGCCACCTTCAGATATCATGGCCCCCAGGTAAACCAAAGGAAACAAGCCAGATTTCTGACCATTTTAGTAGTATCCTATCCTGACAGACATCACTGAAAGAGAATTTTGGGAAATGACTGAATTCTCTTAGCAAAGTCTATTTGACTGGAATAAAAAGCATTGTGAGGAATCAAAGAAGATTAGACTTGATATCAGGTTTAGCTTCAATACTAGTTTACTTACTTTTTTTGTGTGTGTGAATTATTTATATGTTTATTTGAAATTGTTTGGCAGCTAATCTAAAAAAAGAGAAAAAACTAACAACAAAACAAAACAAAAAAAAAAAGGTCTGAAATGCTTGCCCCTTGCCCATCCAAGATTCATGGAATATTGAAACCACAAAGTGTTTCTCAAGAAGTTTCCACTGTCTTCTAAACTGCTTCTGAAAATCATCAGACATTTACAGATAGCCTGGGTGTTCCATCACTTTGCTTTGTTAAACAATTAAACACTCAGCAGATTTCTTTCTGTGTTCATGTACCATGTGAAAGATAAAGTAGAAATCATGACAAATATTTTGTTAAATAAAAATTACGTCAGTTTGAGGTGAATTCTCCCCTTGTGACTGTGTTGCTCTTTTATCATTGAGTCAGCAAATACATGTTGAGGCCCCATTTACAATAAGATCTCAGAAAGGAAGATTTATCTGAGAAAACATTCTAGCAGCTTCCAGTCACAGCAGTTATTAATGATGTCAATAAACATTTTTTGTAAATTGATGTTGAAAGCCCTCCTTATGAAAACTGAGAACTCCTTCATTCTCCCTAAAATCATTTTACCTTGTGAATAACTACACTGTGCTGATTGCAGGTTTTGTTGTTCTCCAACTCAAATTTAAGACATGATACAAAACTTTTTTATTGTCAAAGTTGTTTGCATTTAAAAGGACGCCTATACAATATTTCTATTACAAAGGCATATGTGGGTGAGAAAGAAAAATGGAGCAGTTGAAGTTGATTTTGCTTTGGCACTTTCACTTATAGTTACTTGATAAAACCTGCCAAATTTGATTTTGGAGTGTGCACGTACGGCATCTATTAAAAGAGCTAGTAAATTTTCAAGAAAGGGAAATCAATACCATAATTCAATGTGAAAAGCTCTTTCTTAACTGATAGATTAGTTGAGATTTCACAGCTGACAGTACATTTTAAGACCAACATTCTGTTGGTTACTAATCATGGCAAAAAGTCCATCTTAAGATGAAATGTGTTTGTTGAGGAATGTTGGCTTCATGATATACTTTCTATTCAAAAGGTCATAAATACCTGAAGGCATGTATTGATGATATACTCCTAGGACAGAGGCCACATCCAAAATTTTAAATCTTAAAAAAAAAAAAAAAAAAGAAAAAAGCCCTTAAAGTTTACATTACATATATTTTACTATTCTCTTCCTTTTGTTAGAGGAAGAAAGTTCAAAAAGATGAACTGATACAACTGAGCTCAAAACTGCAAGTCCCTAAAGAAAAAGCTGGGGTGAGTGATCCATTTCAAGCCTGACAAAAGCCTTTTTCGAACTCCCCTCACTTTTTCAGTCACATAAATTTCTACAGCACAAAGATAAGCTATCTTTCTACACTCTTCATTTAATCAATCTGTGTTGTTAATGGCTCGCCAGTGAGATGATACGTCTGCGTCACCAACCCTTTTGAATGACAGCTTTTTATCAGTAAGTTGCAGAAGCTCTGTAGTAAAAAATCCCAAATTTTCCCATTTATAGAACTAAAATTTATACAGCCACAGGCAGAGTTGTACACCAAAAAATTGAGAGTTATGTACATTTCCCTAGAAATGAGCAGTTTAACTTATACATTTGCCAAAATTTCACTGTTATTTTTATTCCTATTGATTCAAATTAATTATCTTTTTACATCCTAATGGGTTCTCTTTCTCCTCTCTCCTTCTCTCTCTCTCATTTCTTCTGTATTCTTAGGAATATGGATCAAAACTATAAGAGTCATTGAATGTAGCAGAATGTATGCTCTCAGCAACATAATGAACCAACAGATATACTAAATATAATAAATAAGAAATAATCTGGATATAAAGAAAAACAAACAAACAAAAACAACCCAAATTTTCTTTTCTGTCTTGTTCATTTTTATTAAAACCCCCACAACAATTCTGAGCAAATCAGCAGCCAGTGGCATTGCCTGCAGCCAGGAGCAGTGCTATGAGAGTGTGTCTCTTCAGCAGTGAACCTTATTCTTCAGCTGGGTACAAAAACTGCCTTTATCAGGCCAAAATGTCCGATTATGGAAATTTTCCATTATGAGGACTGATCAGAAATCTTTCCCAGGGCAAATTAAGTTATGAGGACACTCATTCTGGTCTATCTGTTAGATGAAGTAGTAGTTTCATTTACCAATTTATCTATGGAATATATAAAAGTACTTTTTTGGAAAATTTACGGATTTTGTTGGCAAGCAGGGGAAATGAAACTTTTTACTGATTCTTTCTATCTGAAAGACGATTGGGAGGAAACTAAACCTTGCTATGGGCCTGTGGAGAGGAGAAGCAAACACCTAGCAGGTAAGAAATCTATTCAGATTTGCTGAAGCTTGTGAAAAAAAAAAAAAAAAAAAAGACAGATGTAGGGACTAACAGGTCTTTTCTGAGCTGACAGTAACCTTTTAAAATAGTTCAGTTTGGTTTTGCATAAACCATGGGTCTGGTTTTTGCCCTAATTTTTATTTTATTCTCAATTATCCATGCTGCTGCTGATTTTTCTCCCATAGCTTGCAGGATATATGTCAGCCTCCTACCTGTTGTGTCTCTGCCTGAGGCTTTCTCACCACTCCCCTACCTCCAGATGCTTCCAGTGGTGCACCAGAGTGTGACGGTAACGAGGTCTGTGGCAGTGCCGTGGGGATGCACTGCAGAGCGCTGGAACTCCGCTGGTGGCAGCAGCTGGGAGCGGAGCAGGTAGGTGGGTGGAGGAGGGAAATGGAGCAGCAAAGTGAAATTACCGAAGGCTGGAGCACCGGAGCCTGCATTAGTGCCACTCTGCTGCTCGTCGCAGGCAGCAGCCCAGCAGCAGAGGTCAGAGTGGGACCTGCCAAGGCTCAGTGCATGCCCAGCACCGATCTGCGCTGCACAGCTCCACCTCCAAACAGGGGAGCATCTCAGCTGCTGCTCCTGCTCCACCTTTCATATTCAAATATGTTGGTAAGATATGGACAACAGACTAATTTTTTTTTTTTCTTTACTTAGTCTAGGAAATTAAGAACAATGCAAACTTTTTGCATGATTACGCCCTGAATGCTAAAATCTTTTTGGAATATAGACTGTCTTTGGCTCTAGGGATCCCACAGTAACTAGTTGCTTTCTAATACTTACAAGGTGTTGCAGTTAAAATAATGTTATTTACTAGGAGTGCAATAAAAGTTAGTCAGGGATATATTGAGTAAGTTAGTGGATAATTTAGTAGACTTCTTTCATTGTGAGCTTAATTATTTTATCTGGCAGCTGAAGTAAATGCTTGATCATATGCAGTTGCACATTGCTACTCTTGAAGGTGATGAAAACCACATTATGCCTCAATAAACATCAGATAAACTGCACATGAAAGTTCAAATGTGCAGAATGTACATGACCCTAACTGCTCTACTGTGGTAAAGATGGTTTTAGAATTCTTAACATAAGTTGTGGTTTTAGAACAAAGATTAAAATATGCTTCCAAACAACAAAGTTGCAACAATGCAAGTTTCTTACAGTATGGATTTTTAAGGACTGGGTGTTGATTTGCCATACGTCTTCTCATTCACTGAAATTTGAAGAGGTAGGGAAATTTTCTCGTCGTTAGTTATTAGATGTGTGTTAAAAGAGATCCCTTCATATTCCATAAACTTTACTATAACAATTTTAGGTGCTTCAATTATTTGAGTTAAACTAAGTACTGCAAGGCACATGCGATGTGAACTTTGCAGTATCACTTCAGACATTTCTTTGGTTTGTAGTTTCAACTTAGATTTGAGGTTTCAAAGGAAATAGTAAAGAGTTAGAAAACCAGTAATTCCTTACTGTTCATTATTTTATTGATTGAGTTATAAAAAGGGGAGAAATAAGTTATAAGAAAAGTCTTGAAATCACGTTGTGCTGTAAGATGAGAAGCAGCAGTCGTAATTACTAAATTATTTTCTCTAGTCAGAAAACAGCTATGCTTTTAACAAATGGCCACAACTCAGTTCCTTCAAGGTGGAAGAAGGAAAATACTTTTATTTTTCCACATAGTGACTACACATGCCTAAGGAAAAGAGAAAGTGTATCAAGCAGAGGCTGACGGACTACTGAAATTTAGTATATCTTTATTTGCTCTGCTTTGCTTTCTCCTTAACATAAAACAAGAAAAACAGTTTTACCTTTAATATTGAGAATTATACAATGAAAGGTTTCCAGCTTTCTGTAAATTCAGCCTCTTTAGTGGCAATATCATGATACATAAATCTCTTAGATTTAATGAAATTATGTTATTGGTCTTTATGTACTGCATTATGTGCTTTATCAGAAACATTTAATGCTGAATCCTACTCTGAATAGCCATTTCGAAAAAGTGCGCTTTTTTCGTGCATGCCACATTTAAAAATAAAAGTTTTGATTGAGTTTGCTGCAGTTTATTTTCAGAATGACTTTCAAATGTACTACTTATCTGCACGCTGAAGTGAAAATGAAAGCAATACTAGTGACAAGCATATTTTTCTTTTTTACAGATTTCAGACACTTTTTAAGGTCATGTGGGTATTGCTGGCCAAGCATCAGTAGTTTATTCATTGCTTGATTACAAGTGGAATTGTAAATGGAATGAAATAAGATGGATATGGAGGATTACCAACTGCTGTTGGCATACAACTGCATGCTTAAAGATGTCTTCATTCATTAACAGACTATTTTAGCTTGCCAAGGTTGGAAATGGAATGCAAGTCACAGCTTGTACATTTATCACTGTAAGGAAAGCATCCTGCCAGTACTGGTTAGGCAAAGTGTACTTGTAGCCATTAGTAGTCCAGTCTGATTACTGGGCTCGATCTGTTACTAATGGCAACCAACGCCATTGCCAATGCAGTGACAGCATTGTTTCCATCTGTGCTCACATGAGAAATTTTAAATCTTAGATTTTACAATTTGGAAGCGACCTTGCAGGCACAATTGCTTACTTTCTTGGGGATTTTTCCAGATGGTGTACCTGCATCAAGCAAAATGGCCCCTGCCTTCTGCATATCAAGCCAAAAAATAGTTAGTCAGTATTGTCTTCAACTACAACAGGTACTGTGACTTGATGTTAGGTTTGTGCTCTTAAACCACCTGCAGTGCTCCTTCCCAGCACTATAGTGAATGGCTGTGCTGCTTCTCCTTCCCAGAGAGAGCTGTTAACAAATCTAAAGGGAAAATTGCCTGAGGGAGTTAATACAGGCAAAAAGCGAGAGGGGTATGTGGAGGGAGGAAAGGCAGCAGGGAAAAGAAGCAGGATGTAGCGGGTGGTGGTAGAAGCTTGCTAGTTGATCACTGGAAAACTTATGGGACAATATATATAAAAATAAAGCAGTTGCATATACACTGATGTTTCTTTTAGCTGCTACATTATGTCTTGTACAACAAATTTTGATCACACACGTCATGCTGTGCATTATATCAACTTTATTAAGTCAAACTGGTTATAAACTTCCTCTTTGTAGTACAGAGAAATGCTTCTCCCTTGCGGAATAATTGTTTTAAGTCTGAAAATCTGCATTAGAAAGTGGGTGTATATAAGTAGTTTTTTTCTGGTTTAAATGTAAGTGTCTTACGTAGTAAAACTTTTTAATCTGAGCAGCCTTTTTGTAGTTACCTTGGAGGTCAGGAATAATAGATAAACAATCAATCACTCTATTAATTCAAGTATAGGCATAATAACACAGGAAGCTAAGAGGAAGGTACAAGCCCTTTTTCAGTTCTTACCAAACTACCCTTTGAACTGATGTATTTTTAAAAAGCTCTGTTTTTCTTCTTTGTCTTGAATAGGCCATGGTGAATTTACAACCTGAATTCATCCTCATCAAAGTTTTATTGCACTATAGAAGAAGCAGCTATGCCAGTCTAAGACATGACTGACTCCTGGCTGCCTCTGCTGTAATTTATTGATCTTCCAGCAAAACTGGAAAAAACAAATTCATACCAAATACGCTGGCAGTTTCTTAAGAGAGAACCTGGCAGTAACAACATGTGTCATCCTAAACTGGCCTGGTTGGCTTGGAGATGAAACAGGACAGCTGGGATGAATGGGCTCCATGGCAAAGCCTAGAGGAGAAACAAGATCCTAAACTGGCATTTCTGCCCTGAGCATTCAAGAGGAACTAGAGCACAGGGAACTCTAGTTGGTACCTTTGTCCCAGGAGCAAGGCCAGCTTAGCAACTCTTTTCTGCTCCCCAGTAGAAAAGTAAGGAAATATTTTGCTCTCCTAGGGAGTACAGGAGAGTGGTAGCAAGTGTCTGAACATCTCTGTAACTGGATGATGACCACTTAAATATTGGTTAGTATGAAAAGAGTGACAGTGCCTATGTGCAAATTAAAATGAATGCTTATGTTGAGATGCTAGAAAGCAAATCTTAGCATAGGACAAAGAGTGCTTTCCACTAGGGCAGGGGAGAAATGAAGCTGACTGAAAGAAAGAGCAAACAAGGAGATAGAGGGCAAGGCAAGGCACTCAGGACACAAAGTCAAGAGATTAAAATTGGAACAAAAGAAAGGAAAATCAAGAACATCTACTGGGAGGAAAAAGGATATTTTCATAACTCTGGCTATAACAAGATGGTAATTGTTAAATAAAAGCATTCTACAAAAATTGGAAAGACTGGATACACACATTTTTTGTTCCTGATCATCTTTCTGTCTTTGAACAATATCTGACAAACTGTGTTGGTTTTTGTTTTGTTTTGTTTTGTTTTTTTAAAAAAGAAAAACAAGACGCAAAAAAACCCTCACAAAACCAAACGATTCAATCAAAAGGACTTGTATCAGTTTTAACCTCAGCCTGTTTTAAAGTCTGACCATATATCTTTATGCAAATTTCGTAAATAGCTAATAAACTGAATCAGAGGCCAAAACCTTTTGACATAGAAGTTTAAAGTATCTGAGAACTGAGTTCATTAAAAGAAAAACCATTGAGGCAAAGCTTGAATATCTGCTTTATCCAAATTCTTCCAAGATTTACCAGTTACTGATGTGCACATTGTGTTTTTATGGTAATAATTTAGCACAAGTCCCTTCTCCAAAACTTGAGAGAAGAGTGGGCAGAACAAAGTTACCGTATTTTCCGGGGTCTAGAGAATAATAGGAGAAATTCACATAAAACAAGGACTCATTCTCTGGAGGTGAGGGTACCATATTAGAGCATTAATATCTTTCAAGATGTTAAAGGCCAGTGGGATGTTTTGAACAAATAAACATAATAATTTAATTCTTAACGAATTATTAAAAATAAAATAAAATAAAAATGATTAAAAAACGCTTCCCAAATGACTGGAAGCAAAAATTGAGTTACTACAATCTAATTTTAACTTAATTCTGTTACAAGCAATCTTAATATCTAAAAAATGAATTGAAAATGTGTTAAGTGTCTGGTTTTGAGCAGTGTAATAATTAAACTGCAGCAAATAGGAAACAGGGTCAGAGAACCCAGTCATATTATACAATAGACCAAGGTTTAGAGTACCCAAAATTAATGTCATATGGGAATTAACTGAACAGTCACTATTTCATTTCCGTGGAGATCTGCTAAGACTGAGACAGCAGCAATGTTTGGAGAAGTTAGAAGAGAAAGAGGAAAATTTTGAATCCTGGTTAGAGCAATTGTTTAGAAAAAATACATTTCTCAAGGTAAAACAAATGTTGAAATAAGGACACTTTACAGATTCTTTCTTAGTGTGTCCCAAAGTTCCGTATGCTGTAGTGTTAATGAAAATACATTGGAGAGAAAGAACACAAGAGGCAAGTTTCTGATTTGATTGTAGTTACAGTTTAAAACAAAGACGTGAAATCATCAAAGCTGGGAGAAAAAAGGCACAGATGAAAAGGAGATGAGAAACATAAACACTAAGGAAAGAAAGGGAGGGAAGTGAATGCTTGCCAAGGCTGAGAGTCTGTAAGTTCCTGGGAAGGTGGCTGCGGGCCTGGGGGGTGCACATTAATATATCATAGAAACATAGAATGGCTTGGGTTGGAAGGGACCTTAAATGTCATCTTGTTCCAACTCCTCCACCATCTTATGTATTGTAAGATGTGCTGAATATTACCTTAAATATGCTTTTAGGGTTTTTTGTTTTGTTTTGTTTTGTTTTTTTTAATTTCTTATATAGCAAGTTTAACAGACCAGATAAAATGCAGTGGGTTAACATTGTCCTCCTTATCAAAATAAACCAGATTAAAAAAACCCCAAAACAACAGTGTTCTGAATTAGCATAAAAACAACTTTGACACATTTATCGATAGATGCAGAAATCCAACAATTAAAGAGCTAATAAGGAAAAAAAATAACTACACCCATACTCACATCCCTTTTGTATACTTGTACCAACACCACAAATGCACTCAAAATGTAAAGAGGGTTAAAGTAGAAACATAAGCTCAGCTATATTTAAATTAATTTGAAAGCATGAAATAATCACTGTTGAAAATTATGCTATTAAAAAAATCAATTAAGATTTGTGACTCACTTCAGTTTTGATTTTATCCCTTCTGCTCTAGAAAATCACAAACTGCATATCAAGTGTCCAGTGGGGTTTGGGAGGCAATGATGAACATCCATTTCCAGACATTTCTTTTGGATTCAGACAGTAATGACTGTAAGAAAAAAGGGATGAAGATACCTCACTGAATTTCCCACATATTGCAACACTATTGCAGCTGACCTGGTTTTCTTCAGTGTAGAATATTTTGATGCTTGCAATTTGTTTTACAATGTTTTGAGAAGGAAATGTTACAGATTATTTTTCAGGAACATAATATGGGATTTTATATTTATAATGCATTTTTAGAAAATATTTATTTTGAAAGCAGCAGCAGCATGTTTCTAACTTTCCCATTTAACTGCTTGTATAGTGTTAGCTATAAGAGGAAATCCAGAACTGCTGAACCTCTGTATCTGACTCTACACAAACTATTCAGCAGTAGAGGAATGAAACATGCAGCTGTGTCCATTCTGAAGGTATTAACAGTTATGTTATTTCTGTTGCTTTTATGACACATTCTCTCACCATCAGCTGAGCTCATGACAAACTTCACACCGTGAAAGGGGCCCTTAGTCCTTAGACTGATCTTATTTATGTCAGCATTATGCCAGTGTCAATGAAGATGTCCTTCCCCAAGGTATTTCAGGAACATAATTTTTCTATATGGAGCTTGTATATTTAAAGGTAAGTATCTGGATGCAGAAGGGAAAGAAAGGAACGAAAACAAAGAATGATATAAAAGAAACCATAATTTCACACTTAAGGCAGCCTTAGGATCTTGAATAAAAACTCTGACAGGTGTGAGAAACTATGACACCGTACTACTCAAATGCTAAGTGACCTTTTCCTATATATAGTGATTCGCAAGGTTCATGTTACCTTGGAGTTGACCAAGACGATGATGTAACCCAGACAAGTTATTTAGGCTCCATTACAGTTGACAGAGGAGGATATGTACTCAGAGAAGGCAGTTTCATCTCACCCACATTAGAGCATAGAAAAATGTGGTCACAGCAGCAGTGAAGCAGAGGAGGAGGATACAATCCTAACAGGAAAGTGAGATGACAAGCCACAGGAAGAATGCACAGAAAATTGTTGCATTATGATAATGGTGTTTTATTGATTTTACAGCATCCTGCAAAAGAATCATAGCAAGATTTTTAGAGAAGACTGTCATATATGTTGCTCCTCCAATATAGATTTTATCATTAGTTTTGTAAGGTAACCTCACATGAAGTAGTAAACACTGTCTTTGCATAATTCTAAGCATAATAGGAATGCAAAATGTGGTGTAAAATTAATTTAGATGTAATGAAATCACTGAAGAAACTCTCTCTTGTGGTCCATCAGGACAACTCCAGAGGTGCCGGTTGGCTTATATAGGCAATTTAGCCTAACTGCTTCAGTTTATCAGTATTAATGTATAAAAAACAGTGTTTGTGGTGGGAATTAGTTGTTGTCTCATCTCACCGCATGTTCTGAATAATAAATGGTTATGCATGTTGCCTTCAACATAATTTGTCATATAAATTCTATATAATTTAGTTATTAGGATAAGATAATATGTGACAATATTTATGTAACAGTATCCTCCCAATCACTCAACTGCTTCTAAATGCTAAGGGCCAATTAGATGATTTTTGCCTCTGAGAACTGGTAATCATTTGTTAACAGATATTAAATGATTCATATAAACACATTCAACTTTTTTATCCCATGAAAGAATTACTATTTTCCTTTTCTCTTATTTTTTCCTTTTTTTTTTTTTTCTTTTTTCTTCCTTTAAATGACTGTAGTGGTTAATTAAAGCTCAAGAAGTTTAGAGCACCCAGCATTTGAATTGCACTACACATCACTTCAAAACTATAAGCACTTAATTTATAGTGCACTTTTTAAATTAATTGCAAGTCCTACCATCAACATCGTATTATTCTCCATGAGGAGATTTTACAATCCAGCTGCTTTGTGCTTTGTGCCACCTCAGCACTCTGGCCTATCAAAAGGCACACTCATCAGAGGAAACACCTTGCAGCACAAATACTGTGGCAAATGTTTTCTACTGACAATTTCTAGTGCTACATAGGGTAGCACGTCCATAAAAGCTCCCTAAATTTGCTCCATTCCTTGTGGCCAGCAGCACAGTATTCCTAAAACAGCATTAAAGCTTTTAGATGAAGAGTGGTTCTCAGCAGGATTCATGAATTCCATGATCCGTTACAAAGAGTTTCCTCCCAAGACTACCTATTGGTTTGCTAGTCTGCAAAATTTACCTGAAGCTGGTGAGTCCCCATTTAATTTATATAAATAAATAAAATATATATAAAGTAAAGTAATCTTAAAAAAAACCCTCAGCTGATTGCAAGTTTATGAATTGCATCCATCATAATCCAAGGCAGAGATTTGACCTTGACATATTATACCCAGCTAGGTTTGAGGCTGAGTTGGAAATAAATTGGCATAAAAATGTGTATAAATCTGCGGCAGTAGTTGCTTTGAAGTCTGCATTTACTACAAGCTCATGGGCTAATTATGTTATCATAGCTTTGCATTGGGTTATGTTATATATAAGCCAGCACCATAATTTATAGCTCTGCTGCTAAACCGGTGAAGAGGCATCTTGTCGGGATGAGATGTCTACCTTTCCTTGGCTATGGAGAACAGAGCAGCAACATCATGAAATTTCTAACAAAATAAACCAGCCAGTCTCATGCCAGATGCCCATGAGCTGGGTTAGGGGCTGCCATTACCTTCAGTGAGCAGCAGACGTGGTCTGACTGTGAGCCAGCCCCACGATCTGCCTGATGTCTCGCCAGACCTCCCACCAGCTTCTCAGCTCAGCGTTTGACATATGCTGCCTTTCCAGTGGCAATCGCGAGGTAACTCCTCGGTTTGGAGTGAGAAAACCAAGAGCCACTGAACTTCTGCAACTCTTTGGATATGTTGTCTCACAGTGCATGTAGCAAGTAGTGCCTTGATGGTTAATTATGCCTAGAAGGCATAATGCAGCATTTAACAGGCCAGGGCAAAGAACCTTCCTTTTCAAAATGATGCATTTTTGAGCCTTCTCTCCTTCTCATATAATCAGATAGAATTAAAATATATTACCAATGTATTATGGCATCATAAAAGAGAATTATGTGTTGGTTGCATAAAAAGCCATTCTGGTAGTTTCAAGTTTTGGATGTTGGTTTGTTTTTTTTGTCCTTTTGTGGGGTTTTTTTCCAAACTACTACTGCTTCAAAAAATCAAGCAACAAGAGAGCACCAGTTAAAAAATACAAGAAATTTTGCCTTTCAGGTATTAAGTTTTGTATTGTTGATATCCCTTTTTCATCAGCTAGATATTTTTTCAATCAATACATTCATATGCATTCATACATGTATGAATAAAGTATATGTATATGCATGACTATTGTCCCAGTTTAAATTATTTTCTATGTTGCTTTTCTCTTCCTCCCAGAAGTGACTCAGTAAATAAAAGACAATGTACAGTATTCGTCTTGTTTAATTTATGTACATTTAATATTATGCATTCTCTTTTCAGACTTAGACATGTTTATTATGTTCAGGTATTTTTACATACCTGAATCTGTGTTTTGACATCATCGTCTGGCCTGCTGCTTTCTAGGGATGTAGAGTTAACTGCAGGAAAACTTTTTCCAGTTTAAGAAACAAAGGAAAGGGGGAAAAAAAAACCAAACCAAACAAAACAAAAGGAAAAAAAAAAGCAAAAAACCCCCACAAAAAACAGCTTCTTTCTTGCAAGTATAAGCATATCATATTTTATTTTTAATTTGCATAGAAACTTGCAGAGAAACTGGAGGTGAATTTAGACCCTCACTGGCTTTTTGCACACGTTTTTTCCTGGCACATTTAACGTCATCTGTTTAGCCCTAGCTATTTGCAATGCCTCCCACACTCGCTGGAGCAGGCATACTGTTAACTAACTTCTTGTTTAAATGAAAGGCTATGCTGACAATTAAATGTAGGATTGTGCATGCTTCAGTGCCGTGCCTTATTATAATCAACGTGAGTAGAAGCAGAGTGCTGAAATTATGGGTTTTAGTCTGCATGTGCATGGCATTATTATGCTTATCAAGGTGAAAATGTCGACACTGAAGAATATAATTGTGTACCTTAAGCTGCAGCAATACTTAAACTGGGCTCCTGCCCCAATTATTAATGCGTCAGAGTGCTGCTCTTAAGAGGCACTATAACTCTTTATGTAGGCAGAGCTTTCAATTCATGAATTTATTTCCTTCCTTTCAGGTTCTTTTTTTTTTTTTTTAAGAATTTCACACACAGGTTTTTTCTGTTTGGACATTAATTCAATATAGATTTTCTGATGCATTTTTCCTTTCTAACAAAGTCTGGGAGCAGAAAGCACAAGCATAGGTTTGTACACAGCTCCACTGCCCTCCGGGAGGTCAAGTGTGAAATGAGTTGAGAGACACATTGACAGTCCATGCGTGAGCCAAGAGTATTCAAGCTAGTTATCAGTAATTCTGATCTCTGGCTCTAGTCTGGGTTCTTATTATATCAAATAAAACCAAATAATCAAATAATTCAGTGAGTTATCTATGTTTAGTATATTAAGATTTTGATCTGTCCATCGTCTCATACCAGTCATGCATGTTTTATTTGCTGATTTTAATGTTCAGTCATCTTGAACATTTTGTTATTCATTTATATTGCAAAACAAATGCAATTGTCATAATGCAATATATAACTTTGTTGGGTTTCATATATTTGCATTGCTCATAAACCAGTCATTTGTAAGTTATCTCTACAGAGGGGAATATTGATTCTCTTTATATAGAGGGAGGGAATGTTTTCCCCTCCAGAGTCACAGCAATTCTCTTGAGCTACTTAGACTTTACTGAACCTATAGAATTGGCTCAGCACATATGCCAAAATCCATCCCCATGCCTGCACATTAGTTAGTATTTCTCAAATTATATTATTGCAAAATCGGTACATTCTCCTTTTCTTTTTTTCTTTTCTCCCTCCCCGTACAATAGATTTTGTGGGAAGACAGAGTAGGTATGCTGCTATAACAATTTATTTTTATATTATTTTAATCTGTTTCAATTTCTCAAAAAAAGAAATTGCACTGGCTTCATCTGAGTCATTATTTTAAAGTGATTAATTCTAAAATACTATTTTGCTACTCTCCATCTGATTTTTGCCATGAAGAGAAATACAACAGATCCTCAAGGATTTGAGGATTACATACATGATTAAAGTTTGCTTTTTTTCCACTACTTTGTGCAAAAGGAAGAAATTAACTAGAAAATATTTGTATTTATAAATTATTTGGTAATTTCCTTAAAGATAAAATTAATCTTACCTACATAGACCAAAGATTTCACTTGCTTTTGTTGAAACATTTGGTAGTCTAACAGCAAGAACAGGCCTCTCCTGCTTTTGAGCAGCCCTAAGGAACTAACTGCAGAGGTGAAGGAGGGCTGCAAATGCACGTTAAGCAGAGGCAGAGACTGGGAAGATTTACACTTCTAGATTTACTCCTGTGTAATTTGTGGAAGTGAAGAAGTTACTCATACACTCCAAAATAAGTAAGAAAAATTATTTTGCCTTTGAAGCAATGAACCTTGTCATGTTCTCCTGTTGCCAAGTGCCAAACTTCTGCTCATCCATAAATGAAAAGACTCTTTCTTAGTGGACTACTGGGATCTGGACTTACAGAAATTACATGTGATGCCATGCTTATGACGCAGGGAGAAGACAAGGTATAAGGCTAAGCAAGAGGGTCAGATTTCAATTAAATGCTGAATAGCATTAAAAATGATAAAAATATATTCACTGCCATTTAGAAGAAAAGGTGTATTTTCTGCTACTCGGCTGGGAAAAGAAAAGAACTGGGATATCTGGAGCAGTAGTTGATCAGTCTGAGAATCATAGTTTTCTTAATAATAAATATAAAAGTTGCAGATGTCTAGTTTGTTTCTAATCTTGCTTGCATCAATATAAATCTGGAAAAGCTCAGTGAAACTGATGAAGTAAAACTAATACAAATCAGTATTTTAAAATGAGACAGTCAGCCACTTTTTACACATTACTGTCAGAGCTGTATATCTTCACTGATTTTATTAGAGTTGTATATCAAGATCAGACTTTTAAATCATTCTGAAATCAAAACTCCTGCTGCAATGACAGGTAAGTCCTTTCTATTACATGCATTGAAATATATGTAAGAGGCCATTATCAATTCTGTAAAGCAGATTCTGCATTTCTGACTTTTTCTCCCTTACTCCCCATGTGGAGTTCTCTGTGCAGGCCAATACTCATGTACAGGCAGAAATTTTAACTGATCTCCAGGAGCAATAAGCCCTTTGAGATACAATCCCAGACTGGTTCAGGCTGGAAGAAACCTCTGGACACCACTTAGCCCACCCCTCTCCCCACTGAAGCATGGTCCCTCTGTCCAAGTGGCTTTTCAACATCTCCAAGGACAGAGCCTCTGCCACGTCTCCCTGCTGCCCCAGTGCAGAGTAAAGAAGCTCAATGTCATGTAGCTGCAGTGAAAGTCTGTGCTGTATGTGCTGCAAGTCGAGTGGGAAGGAGGAGAGGGGAATAGGCTGTGACATGACATTGCTTTGAAGCTCCCATCCAAGTGCAAATAAGTCCCTGCTAGGGAGCTGTCTATTTTTACTTGTAGTGTTTAGCTTGCAACCAAAAATCTGTTTTGGTTCAATTCTTGCAGCATTCAGAAAAACATCAAAATTACAATTTACTTCTGGTTCAGGCAAAACAATGGTTTGCATGATAATCGATTCAGCTTCACAGTTTGATTACAGAAAGCCTTGATTTTAAAATATTGAGCTTATCTCTGTCAAAGGATCAGACCTCATAATTTTTTATCTAAACCTTACATTTTCTTAGTGAATGTAAACCCTCTCTGCCCTTCCTCTTTCTCTCTTGGCAATAAACTGCTGACAAGCTGCGTTTGATTGTCTTGTGAAGGCAAGAAGATCAAATACATACGGAGTATTAACAAAAAAGAAAGAATATCCTTTGGGAAAAAAGAAAATGTTACAGCACATGCATTCACTTGTAATGCTGGAAGGAGTTGTCAGGTACATTGAAAAACCAGTTCAGAGGGCTCCTGCCATGGGGAGGGAGCGGGACCCTCAGCATCCACACTGGGGTGTGTGCGGGACCCTCAGCCCTGCACAGGGGCTCTTGCAGGAGCTCTTTGCTCACCCTTGTCAGTCACAAGCGGGGCTGAGGGAGGCACGAAGGAAAGGAGGGTGCTGCTCCCAACCACTGACATTACAGCTATTGTGTCTTTCTCACAAGCGGAGGGTAAAAAGTCCTGCTCCAGGACCAAAAAACAAGGCCCTTCTTCTTCCCCAAAAGCTCTGTGTCTCTATTTCATGCTTGTTTATACTTTTGGTTTTTTAAGTATTATAACTTTTTTTTTTTTTTTTTGTATCCCTGAGTTAGTTCTACGCCATGGAGAATGAAACATCCCAAGATTTATCATTAGCCCTCTGGAATTAGAGCCACAGGAGTGATTGCTGGGAAAGCAGTAAGGGACTTGGCTTACAACTTGAGCACCACCAGTGATTCCCATGCATTCTACAATCACAGAATCATAGAATCTCCTGAGCCAGAAGGGATCCACAAAGATCATTAAGTGGAACTCCTGGGCCTACATAGGACACCCCAAGAATCACACCAATCCTGGTGCCTGAGAGCATTGTTCAAATGCATCTTGAACTCAGACAGGATTGGTGCTGTGGCGACTTCCCTCAGGAACCTGTTCCAGTGCCCAGCCCCCCTCTGGGTGAAGGACCTTTTCCTCATTTCCAACCTAAGCCTCTCATGACACAGTTTCATGCCATTCCCTCAGGTTCTGTGACTGGTGACCAGAGAGAATGCCTGTGGGATCACACCATACACAGAACCTGAGCTGTGGCCACTTGCTCTTGCCAGTGCTGTACTGGGTGGGCTTAGGGAACAAGAGGACAAAGGCTGACTAACACCTTAGCAACCCTTGACAGGTTGAAACGTGTTATATGAAAGCTCAGTAGCAGCAATTTGCCTTGGAATTATGCTTAACAGTTCCTTTGTACAGGTTCTATAAACAGGTTTGTATTTACTGTTCTACATAACTACATATTAAAAAAAAAATTCTGTCTACACCTGATCCTTTCTCAGTATTTATGGGTTTGGTATTTCACCTCAATCTTGTCCATATCAGTTTACATTACAAAATATTAATTTACTGCTAGCCTCAGAGCAGGTCCTCCCCTGCCCATACACTCCAGCCAGAACTCAAAGGTAGTACTGAACAGAAAAAAAAACAAAGGAAACACGGAATCAAGAATTAGAGATAGAATGAAAATAAAAGTTTTCTTGAGTGGAAGAACAAGAAAGAGGTCTTGAATTATTGGCAAAGGGCTGGAAACTCAGGTTCATTTAACCAAGTATATAAGTGATCTGTTTATTCTGACAGAGCCATAGCTATGTATATAAAACTATGTATTTAGAAAACTTACCAAGAAAACTATATCCTCAGAGGCAAATGTTTACCTTGAGCATGGAGGAAAAGAACATTTAGAAGTTAATGTTTTTGCCCATGTGTCTGCACCAGCACCTCTTGAGTAAAAACATTCTAATTTTCATCATGAGTAAATACACATACGTATTAAAAAAATATGCGCACACACACAAACACATTTTGAACCTCATATTTCTAAGCTGAATAATGCAGCAATTTATTTTAATATGAGTAAAACTGTGAGTCGTGCTTGATTTTAGTTCAATTTGAAAAAAAATTTCTCTGGCAGCGTGAAAGGACTGTAACTTCCCAGCCGCTGTCTTGACCTAGCTGACAGGTAAATCAGGTACAGCTTTGTTCCTCCAAGGTTAACCATTCCAGGGATACGCTTGCTGTTTGGTATGCAGCCTTGCAAATCCACCCTTTGAAGATGTGGAGTTGTCTTGCTCCCGCTAGATCTTAAGCTTTCTTTAAACTGTGATGAAGTTTAGGGAAAAGAGTTTTAATCAGCAAAGAAATCCTTTAAAGCATTGATGTTTTCTGCTGTTAGATCACCTTGTAATAGCAGCAATGAAGAATTAAAACTCTTGTCCAGTTGCGTGAAACTCTGGCTGTGCATACAGGCCTCAATGTGACCATAAAAGGAATCAAGCATTGGACTTGTAGCTGTTCTTGTGTCAGTCACTGTGAAAAATTTCTAGTGCAAATTTATTTAATCTTACAAACTAATTCATTACTGAAAGAGCAAAGCAAAGTTAGAAAACAAAACATTTATTATGCACAAGTTTCGTATTAGAATAGAATAAGCCAGCCAGAAATATTCAGAGATAGTAAATATTTGCACGCTTTGGTAATGTGCTTGTCACCGTAACTGGCAGAATTGGTCTTGTTGAGTGTTCACTTCACAGTTCAGAATTATCCCCTCTCACAGACGAGTCTCATATACACAGACCCCTTTTCAGATTTGTACAGGTGAGTAGCTGGTATAAAATTCCACTTCACTGCAGGTTAATTTAAAATTTATTAGAAAAGAAGGTGAAGTTTTAGGTGGAAAAAACACCCGCATTAATTCTCAATCTGCTTTTCTGGAACTATGCCTATTTGTCACATAGACTTAATAAATATGGTAACAGCATTATATTGTTAGCATGTTGACATTCTATTTTTTAGCAATGCTCTAATGCAGAAATCTCCAAATTTGTTTATCATACTTGCTATCTGATTCAAGAGGAATTTTTAAAACCTTTCCCAAGATGTGAATCAAATGGTTTCTGTAATTTCACAGCTCATTCAAGTTTGCTTTATCTGATGCTGCCATTTTCACCTCTGAAAAGCAAATTTTACAACTTCATGTGGAATGGAGGCACTTCAGCCTTTCTGTGGGCACTGCAATTCACAGAGACACAAGACAGCTGTTTTAGTCTGGTCAAGTATCTTAAGAGTCGTTGTGCTTGTTCATCAAAACACCTGTCTAGTAATGGCAGGGAAGTGTGAGCGATGATAGAACAGAGGTTTCAGTTTTATTGCACTACCAAGGGCTGTTTCAGATGTGCTGCAGCCACTCAAATTCCTTGCATTATAAGACACTAGTTGAATAAATCAAGATTATGCTCTATGGAACAGTTAAGGAAAAACTTAGTAATCAACAGTTACTTCAATTTAAATGATAGCACTGCTGACAGTTCAGCATTTCTGAACTCTATTCATCTGGGAAATTATTCTGCCTTAATTTGGCTTACCTCCCCAGAGAACTGGTGTTAGAGCTGAAGGATTTGCGTGTGCAGTGCAGTGAGAAGTGTTCTAGTCACCTTCCTTCGGTGATGCATGAGCATGGTTCTAGTCAACACATAGAATTATTCCATTTCCAGAGGCAGGAAACTTTGAAGCACATAATCTGTTTTACTGAGGGAATGCAAAGTCATTTAGTAACCACAAAAGTCAAACATGGAATCTTTTCCAAATGATTTATAATGATGGAAGTGCTTAAATGAATGCCATGTGAGGACAAGCACGTATTCAATTTAAGTGAAAGCCTTACAAATATTTTTAAAATACTACTATGATAAAATAATACTTTTCACTCTTTGGAGAAACTTCTAAACAATATGTTTGACTCAGCTTGATATTAAAAACTGTTTATAGTCCACACCAAAGTTCAAGCAGCCAGGTGCAAGGAGAAGCTTGCTTACCTATCAAGTTTGTACTGGCAGGTAAAAACTTCAACTAATCCATTTAAGTACCCAGTGAAATAAAGCAACAACAATTCCTAAGTCAATTACAACTAATGGCAGGTGTTTGAGGAAGTGTTGTCTCAGCTGAGCTGCTGTGACTGACTGTGTGAGGGTGGTTTATTCCTTCACAGCCACGCAGAAAGGGTACCCATACGTAGTTGCTTGATAAGAATCCTGCTTCAGTTGCTCAGTTTTGTTCTTTTCTGAATACTTCTGGCTATATTAAGCAGACAAATTAATTAAGACATTTCATATATGGACACAAAGTATACCATTGTGATACTGCATTTTTATGGCTTCCTAACATCATTCCTAATGCTTGGGTTTTATGGTCATCTTGAACTGACATAATGGTGGGCACCTCCTTAGAGTCTTGTCCTCTTCTCTCCCCTGTCCTCAGGTACATTGTGGAGGTTTGGGTTGGCTCCCTGCCAAACCCAGCTGCTGGCCACACAGTTTCCCCCCCTCTCCAAGAGAGAAGGAAAAAAAATCCCAAAGACAATTGTAGTAAAACTGTATATATATATATTTTCATATATATTGCAATTATATACAATCAAACACTATGAATCTACAAAGGAAGAATCCCAAACAACTCCAAAAGGGGAAGGGAGGAAAATGGGAAAGGGAAAAGGGACAAAAATGGTTTAAAAAAAAAAAAAAAAAACCACAAAATAGATACACACACTTGTAAACTCAGGGAAAAAGCTCAGTAAGTAACTAGCACAATAAATTCTCACCAAATTCTCCTTAAGAGAAGCGGGTCCTTCCCCTCCGTGTGACTGGGACAACAGCTCTCAGATAGGCCTCAGCTCATATAGATAAGAGCTAAGCTGACACAGGGAGCTGATGGCCTCCAAGCACACAAGAGGAAGAGAGAGAGTGAGAGGAAACCTTCCTCCCATCTTATATACCCCTTGATTATGTGAAGGAATGGTGTGGAATACTTCCTTAGTTATGACCCTGGTACCAGGGAAGACCTAGACCAAAACCAAGAAAACTAAACCAGCACATACATGTGCCCATCCCTGTACTTTGCCAAATCCAGCAGTCAAATTATTTCATCTTAAACCTGATCAGGAACATGCTCAGAAAGAATTATTTTAATTATTTTTTTTCCCACACATGTGCACATCTGTCCCGTGCTCCAAATCCTTATGTAATTCCACTACCACAGCTGTGGGTACAGACAAGGAAGAAGAAGTCAGTGCCAGGAATAGAAACAGCCCTGTTGTGCATCGGTCAGCCTTTTCGTGATCATTCCACTGCAACCCAGG
This sequence comes from Margarornis squamiger, assembly GCA_035222235.1. NCBI lineage: Eukaryota > Metazoa > Chordata > Aves > Passeriformes > Furnariidae > Margarornis > Margarornis squamiger. Next base: position 8,983,604 of record JAWWTY010000123.1, on the reverse strand, counting down.
ACACCAGAGGTAGAGCTACTACCTCTACTATCTCTAAAATTATCTGCTTTTCACTGGCAAAGAAATACTATGTTTTATAGTGAAAAAAGCTTAGAATTTCATTTCAAAGTATAATTAACTAAGCAATTCACAACAACTCTTCTGTTGTTCTATACTCACCACTCAGTAATTACTACTTGAAAAAAAAAATAAAAATATGTATATATATATATATATATATATATATGGTTCCTTAATGTGAGCTCCTGACAGCAGAAGTACAGGGAAACTAACATATGGAGTTTTCCTTGAACTTACTGATTTTACTGGACTTGCTTGATCATGAAGGTAACCTGCAAAGAAGTCTGCACATAAAAGAGAATAAACATAACTTGAAAGAGCTTACAGCACTGTACCACGACTGACATTTACCATAGGAGGGCTGCTTTGCAAGTGTTAAATATTTACATGCTGAAATGAAGACTGAAAACAACATTGAGAGAAGAAGAAAAAACTAAAGAAAGAGGAAGGTGTGAGAACATGAAAGAAAGTCAACAATAAAGGAAGAGCAGGAAGTGAAATGGCAAAGTGAGAAGCAGGGAAAAGAAGTGATGGGTTGCAGCTCTACGGTATCATGTAATGGAATAAAGGTGGAATGAGCAAGAATTTTGACAGTCTGCAATTAAAACCATCTCATAAGTTTACTTTTTATTTGAGATGTAAATGATTGCTTCAGCCTAGTTTTGTATTAAGGTGTTGCTATGTGAAACTAAATTTCCTCTGTAAATTTTTTTATTTTTTTTTTAGTTATTTGTGATTTCTATTAGTATTTCAGTATAATTTAAATACTTACCATGTTTATATAAAGCTACCAAAAGAGATAATAACTGATTCTTAAATTTTCTGACATTTAACAATGCACATAATGCAGGGGCTTTATAGAATGCAGATAAATTTCCTTGACCTGTTGCTGAAATCTGAATAAACATATAATTATGGGCTTTAAAATGTGTTTTTTATTTGTAGTGGCACATTAAGACCTGATATGGTGGGCTTTAAATAGCACATTAGAAAATCTTTCAGCTTGCAGACAAGTCCAGCTACTGTGGGGCCACTGAGGGTTAGTGATTTATTCCTGAAATGAATGGGAAATTTGTCATCAATTTAAGAGAGGATATTTTGCTTTCTCGTTTTTTTAGTTATTCTTCTGAACAGCACATTGTAGTCACAGAAATCTCAGTCTTATTGGAAATCTAGCTCTAGGATAGTAAAGCCAGGAAACAGGTGCATTTACACAGATTTCTGTTCCCAGAAGCAGTCTTCATATGGATGAGTGCAATCTGGCCCATGACTGAGGTGTCCACATCTTTTTGTCTAGGATAAATAAATGGGTGGATTCAGTGAAAGAAGGTAAATCAGAGAACATCAAATTACTTCAGGAACGGGTCCTAGCAGAAAGCACTTCCACTTCCAAGCAAGAAATCAAAGCACGTCAGTCACATTAAGCAGCCAATGGGTGATGGCATCCACTTCCACACTCTCCAAGGGTATGCACATGCATGCAAAACTAACTACACAGCTTTGAGCCTCATCTTAATTAGTAGAGATCTGTTCTTTTAGAAATCATAAAAAACGATTGGTTAGTTTTGGAAAAAGAAATGTTAGTTCATTATCATTTATAACTATATATTTGGGACAATATAATTTTATTGGATTTTGTTTTTCTGGCAACTTACAACTCCCTGAAATTGCAAAAAATAAATACAGGTAAGAATATACTTGCACTAAAACAGTAAAATTATAATCCAATTTGTATTTTAACAGCTATCTTGTTGTTTACTTCTAAATTTTTATGATTCTGACATATTTTAATCTATAATAGCATAACATAACATATAATTAACATGAAATTGCTGCATGCTGTGACGCAAATGCTATTTTTGTAGAATTGAGTCAGTCATGATTAGAGGTGCTTTGCAGACCCAAAGCAAAGGGATATTTCCTTACTAGAGAACGTGGGAGGTGACCTGCAGCGTTAGCTGGCCGTGTGGCAGGACAGGTACACAGCACTAATACTGGCTCAGAAAGGGTTACTGCACACTTAAAAGGTCACATAGGGAATTGATATAGAATAACTTCTACACTTACTTCATCATCACTTCAGAGATAAGCCCTAAGGCTAAGCAGACAAATATACCTTTGCTGTAGCCAAATTTCCTACAGAAGGTAAAGTGTCACAAAATTTTGCATTGAACATGAAGAAATGGTTAGCTGAGCAGGAATGTACTAGAACAAGAGACACCAGAGTGGTTAAGTGTTTTACTGAAATAGAAGCTTTAATAGAAAATACAGATAAAAATCTGATTGATTCATGAATCTAAGGACACTGACAGCCTCAGTGTGTGTTTTACCTGACCCATGAATAAAATAGATAGGTACTGTCCTTACTGCTTCCTCTTCCAAAGAGAAGCACTTTCCTGGGTGGAATTGTTGGCAGTCATACTTTTTGCATCCACAGCTGAAGAATGCCAGATTCTGGCATCCTTTTTTCCAATGTATCTATTATACATATATGTATTGTTGGTGTAAGGGGAAGGAAAAAACTTTCCAAGACAACTTTATTTGGGTAAGGCTGTACCCAGCCAACCCCTGAGCCACTCGGCAGTGTCTTTACTGAAGCACAAGGGACAACCATCTGCCCCTCCCAGGTGAAAGACCCTTTCACCCACAGGATGAGAAACACTGACTCTTGCAACAACTGGGGCCAAGTCAGCTCACCTCCCTACCCACCATAAACAAGGGAGAAACTCCCTTTTGCAGCTGCTTCCCTGCAGTGCTCAGCAGCTCATGCTGGTACCCAGTTCCCATTACTGGTCTCGTCTTCCTTCAAGCAGGACTCGAGGTTCTTGAGATCTGACCGGGAGAACAAGGGAGGGGACACACCTTCTCCCCCCCTTAGGAGAGCAAGGGAGGGAAAACCCCTCTTTGCAGGCAGAAGCCATGCTGGGCTCTTCTGAGTTCCCCCACCTCTTTCGGGGTGGGGAGGGAGCACAGGGCACCACACCAGGCTGGGCAGCAGGAGCAAGGCAGGCACAAAGGGAGTGTGTGTGCGTGTGTGTGTGTGTGTGTGTGTGTGTGCAAGACAATGTCAACAGGCTGTAAGAGCTGTAAAAGGCTAGCTGCCTATGTGGCAGCATACTAATTTTATAACACTATTCAATTAGGATATCTAAACATTGCATCCAATCTAAGACATGTCCACACCCAGAACTTCCCTTGGTTCCACCCCATGGCACGCCTCTCCTAGAGTTGAGTTGGAGGTCTTAAGACCCCCTTACTTCATCATCTTCATGCCACTTTCCCTTATTGGAGCTTCTCCAAGGTTGCTGGGCTTTGCTTTCTTGTTTTGACTAACA
>JAWWTY010000123.1:8930751-8980109 GCA_035222235.1 Margarornis squamiger | reverse complement strand
GTTTTGACTAACATGGTATCTAATTGTCTTAGCTCTGGTACATGTTTCCCAGGCATGGTGTTCCAGCTATTATCTGATTCTTAAGACAGCTAGCACAGGGTTAGAGGTTGCTAGCTACTCTAAATCTAAGAAACTACATAGTTGTATAAAAATCTACAAATACATAAAAATCCTAAGGCATCAGTATACATATATATGTATATATGTATTTTTTCAATACATATATATTAGATTGCAGCCTGCCTTGCCAAGCCCAAACCAATTCTCCATATCATTCCTTAGCTGTGGTTAAAACAAATTATTAATTTGACATTGTCTGGGAAAAAGCACTAATCCATCAGAATAAGGGACTCAAAACACATAGTAAACAAACCCAGGAAATCTACCAGAAAATCCATAATTCCATGGATTTTGCAAACTGATTTGCAAAAAATATTTCTGCTTTTCAAAAACTAATGTTGGATTTACTTACATTTAGCTTTTCATTTAGGCAGTTGGTAGATAAACTTGATCCTTTCTTATGGACATTGTAACAACAACAACAAAGAGTTCAACTTCTATATAAAAACTTACTTGGTCATAAACAACAACCTGACTTTTTTTTCAGAGACCATGGGAAAAATGTGTTAATGAAGAAACTTTAAGAAGCCACATATATCAATTTAAAGACTTTTGTTTGAAACATGGACAAATTTGAAGGGTACTGTATATGTACCAGAAGTGTTTTATCCATGAAGGTGAGCATAGGCTCCTATAGAAACATGTCTTAAAGACATTCTATAAAACAAAAGGTAAGGACTGAAACAGAAATCAGCTTTAGAAACCTTCTGTGGCATGTTATCCTTGAAATGAAATTCTTTGGAAATTTAGGAATAGGTAGTCATCAGAAATATAAGACAGATGCATGTTGGGACAGTAATCTAACAAAATGGAGTTACCTATTATGCACTAGGTACTTCACCGTAGTTAAAGAGAAATTGTAAAAACTTTTAAACAAATGTTTCTTGAGCAGCTTACATAATTTGATATTGGATAATAGTCATTTCACTGTGCCGTTTATTTAAAAAATAGGGAATCTTGTGAAAAAAAGGACAACTTTTTTCCCAGTTTGAGGAAGGTGATGGCAGGTGTTTATATGGCAGGATTAATCACAGATCATTTGCACAGAGTATGAAATAAAATAAACAATTTCTTTTGGACTATTTTTTTTTTTTTTTTTTTTTTAAAAAAAGCTTTGCTTTATACTTGAGAGATGAAACTTTTCCAATTGTTGCTCATTTGTCTTTTGGGATGCCTTTAATATTATTATCTAATTTAGAATTGGAAACTTTACCTCTTTCTTCAGTAACCATGGAACATTTTTAAAAGTCAGTACAGTATCTGCTTGTCTGTGCATGCAAACAGGAATAAATATCTGGGGAACATAATCATGGCAAAAGGTCATGTTTGCCTTTTATTTGAAATACTTTTAGACTATCAAGTGGTTTAGAAGTCATTCAATCAATACCAGAAGTCAAGGAAAACAGTTTGTTTTATCAACATGAAGATATTTTGAGTTTTCTAAGATGGAATGCTATTTCCTTCTGCATTTTAATCAAGATTTCATAAAATCATTGTTTTAGTGTATCTGGCACTACAGTGCAACAGCAGCTTGAGGCACAAATGATTTAAAAATCTACAAAACACACTTGAGGACCCTTTTTTTTCTCTTTCCCCTTCTGTCTTCAAAACGCAAATCAGCATGAAAGTTCCATATACATGTAAAAACAGTAAGAGGATGCTGAGGGATATAAATTTAACCAGTATGTCCCATGGATTGCTTTTAATTTTCTTGCTGTGTGTTCTACTGACACAGGAGGAACCTTTGAGTGCACATTGCATGGTGAGAATAAGTTACCCATTACATCTACGTTTGCTAAGCACAAATGGTTTCATATAAAAACTGAGGTGGCTTAAAACAAAAGAAAAAGTGTATCTGGAGTTTTGAGGCTTTTGAATAGATGCTTTCCAAGTATGTTCCTGCATAGTCCATCAGAATTATTTTAATTTAAACATTTTTTTTTTAAAGGTTGCTGTCTAGTAAAAGACCAGTTTGTTTTCATGTAAGTAATTATGCTAAAAAACCCCCCCATGAAACAGATCCCCAAATCTACCAACCTCTTTAAATGAAAAACAAAAGAAAAAAAAAAAGGCAAGTGAAAAATAACATGCTTTTTAAAAGACTGATGAAAATCATACTATAGAAGATTGTATGAACATGGACAAGTTGACAAAGTGTTAAAATAGAGTTGCTTTTGCTAAGTTCCACATATCTCTTTTCAAATAATGAAATGGAAGATAAATATGTTTTGAAAAAGTAGAAGCAGTGGGAGTCCAGAGGGACCCGCATTAGTACAAGCTACCAGAGTTTGTAAACCATGAAGGATCAGGTGAGTGAATCATGAGTACAAACTGCAAAATTATAGTCAACGCGGGCAAATGGGCTAAAAGAAAATAGAGGATTGGGTCCATGTCTGAGATACTCTACTTCAGTTGAAACTGGATTTCTGGAAATACAGTGTTGTACATTGAATTTTGATGCACTAAACCACTGCAATTACTCAACGAACCCTAATCATTATTAAATTAAGTTCTTCTATTATGCCCATCCAGCCCCATAAAAAAAAATAAAATCTGTCTGTTATGCTAAGAAATATGTATATTCAAATGAAAAAGAACTCCTTTAGAAAAAAAAATGTAAAAGTTCAGCCTGAGTGCCTGAGTATTTCCTTAAAATAATCATTATCACAAAATTAGTATCAAGGCTGAAAAACTAAAAAAGCTTATTAATAGACTGAGACTCCTTACACTTTTTCATAATGGGAGTCAGGTGTATAGAATCTTTTGAAAAACCTCACTAAGCAACTATCTGCATCTTTAGGCACTTAAATGTCTTCCCCTATTGTACTGTTGTCAATTGATTTCAATTAAGGCACTAGTATTTGGACATATTGTCATTTCTTCACAGGTGTAAGAACAGTGGTCAGACACAGCCTCTCAGCTGGCGAGGAACATGGGGAGGCAGTGGCACGTCCTGTGGCTGGGTGGGTGCTGCCATGGGGAGTGCAAACAGACCATTCAGCTGGACAGGGTGCTGGCCCATCTTGTCTAAACCGTGCTTCTGCTGTGGAAGTTTGGGCCAGATGATCTTTGAGGGCTCCTTCCAACCTGGTATTCCATGATTCAATGATTCTATGAAAATAAGACTGTTTCAAAGGCACACTTGAAGATACGCAGGAATTTAATTTTTAGTGGGTAAAATCTAACTTTTTGTGAGAGAACCTATAAACTGCACATTGTAAAGTTTGCATTTCACTTCTGTGCAGCATTTTAAGTTCAGGGGGCCCAATTTCACGGAAGAGAAAGACAAGAATATCCCTACCATTGTTGTTAGGTTGTTTTGAAAGTATAAAGGGATGTGGAGCAAAGGACAGAACTGAAGCAGGGAGCCTGGTGGTATTTTCAAGATATGTTAAAGGTGATATTAACTACAGCATTAGCTGGGAATAAAGCACGGGGAGGATGGGAAGCAAACCATGCTTCTTCCCCCTTCTAACAGCATAGCACTCAGTGCCATGAAGGTACATAATACTGTTACTTGGGCTAGTCAGATTTTGGAGCTCAATGGATCCTAAAACCTGAGCAACAGCTTCATTCCAACAATATTGTGAAAGTTAGTCAGGAATAGGCTCTCCTTCTGCACTTTATGAGGAAAATTCACTGTGTCTCCATTTATTTTATTTTATTTTTTTTTAATTTTCCTATTTTTCCATCTTTCCTGCAAAAAAAAAAATCACAATTTTTAGCTTCTATCTAATGTTTCATCCTTAAGGATTTCATACTTGTAAACAAAATGACTGAAAGCTGACAGTTGGAAATGTCATGTCTGCTGTCAGCCCTTCATGAATAATTGACACCGAGATTACCTAGGGAAAGCTGCAATTATCCTGACTCATTAACATATGAACTAAGCCCGGTTTTGTTCTGTGGTTGTAGGATTTTCCTTTAACTCCTTGATGTGGAAGGTAAAAAAATCCCAGCGGGAGTTTGCTATACAAAGAATAAGTCTGAATGAATAAACAGAACCTCAGAACTATGAAGTTGTATTAGAATTTCAAGTAGTGTTTTGTTTAATCTTGTATATACTCTTTTGCTATGCTATTATTTTTCAGGGAATATCACTGTGATACATTTGTTGCTAGTCTAAGGCTTGGAGAACAGCTCTTTGCAAATAGATGTGTCAGTGGGAAGATCTTCTTACCCATGTTCATAGTTTCATACACATGCAGCTATAGGTGTCTATTCAGAAAGCAGAAATAGTTGGTGATCAATTAGAGTTCAAGCAAGCACAGTCTCCTGGACGATAACAGCATCAACAGAGAGAAAAATATATTAAATAGAAATTCCTTAAAAAAAAAAAAAATCCTAACGATTTTAAGACCAAGTTTCACAAATCAACATTAACCACTGAAACAAGCAAGCAAACAAAGTAGTCAGGAATTCTACAAGCCAGGAAAAACATGTAAAGAAGTAAATGCACAATATTTATAAAGATAATGGAAATTACTTACTGCTGCTTTAGAGCATGTTAAACACTTTCTCTCAACCTGTACAATATGACAGACTCATTTTGTTTTTAGCTGCTCTGTGAAGATGCAGGATAGCCTTGAGGTTTAGGTTACAGAACAAATTAAAAGATCTTTTCTTGAAATAAAAGCCCCTCGAATTGTAAGTTGAAACCATGAAGCTATTTTCCCCAAGTAATTGCCATTTTGGATGCCCCTCACTGCTGGTCCCATTGCCTTAAGTAGCATACCAGAAATTGGAGGCCATCACATCAATCTGTAGAGCTGAATTATAACTTCTTTGGTATAATGAGCTCTTTGACAGCCACCTACAGTCAAAGTCATTGTTCAGAGAGGATAACCAAGCTACTGCCTCTCAAGTGTAATACACTTCATTAAAATGCAAGTCATTTCTTAAAACGCACATTCACTGAACTCCAACCCCTCATAAATCTTGTAACATTTCATTTCTTGTTCACAGCTCTGAAATCTTTAAATCTGGGCTTTTGGTAACTTTACTCATAACCTTAAAACATGTATAAATTTCCAACTTTAGCTTTTTTTTTTTTTTTTTTTGGTGCCTTTTTTTATTTATTTTATTTTTGGAGTAAAAAAATTACAGTTTGGGAGCTCTCAACTTTTTGATCCTTGCAACACACCTGTCAAAAGAAATTATTTAGACACTGGGTCTCCTCACACTGATGAAGACTAACTGACATCTACCCAGTTTTCCCATCCTTTAATTTCATACCTTTTTTCTGGCTGATAATACCTTGGAAAAAACTTAATTATTTCTTTCTTAGTTTATAGGTAATTTCTTTTATGTGGCCTTTATATGATCTTCATTCCCTCTTAGTGATTTAAACACAATGCTATCCATCTCAATTCAAAGAGAAAAAATAAACAAAAAATCCATACATGTGTAAATTAAACAGGAAAATAGGGAAAATATGAGGAAACAGAGGTCAGTTCCTGAAGTTTCCTCTCCATCTTTATAAACACAGTATTAGTTTGAAACTTACTGTATAAGTGCCAAAGAAATACCAATGAAAACAACAGATTCAAGGCCAGGCTAGATCGGGCTCTGAGCAATCTGGTCTAGTGAAAGGTGTCTTTGTTTGCAGTGGGGGGTGGGAAAGAGATGGTCTTTAAGGTCCCTTCCAACCCAAACCATTCCATGATTCCATCATATCTATGATCTCTATATCTCCAATAATTTTATATTTTTATCCAGATCCTTTTTTATCTCTGAGTATTTATGTGGCATTTTTGCTTCTTGCTCTGCATACAGTTCCTCTGGTATCACATACAATGGTCTGTTCTCTGTTTCTTCAAAATACAGTGTGAACCTGATTACAGATGAATGATGCTCAGATTATCTTCGTAGAGTGGGTCCAGCATTAAGCAATGTAATACAAATTCCTGTAATATTAGTGTTGTATATACTGTATTGCATTCAGTACCCCGAGTTCTCAAGGAGCAGGGCAAGCCTATTTTAAAAAAAATCTTAATATTTAAATTTACACGTGATCCTGTAGTGATCTCTAGAAACTGTGAAGCAATAACTGCTTTATATAGCTGAATACAATTATGCATCATTTTTGCCATAATCTACAGAAAAAAAGGAATTGTATACAAATATAAGCAAAAATAACCTGTGTAAGTTATAATTATAAACAAAAATAAAATGTTTTCAAGCAATTTGTATGTATAATCCATGTGAGTTCTCAGCATTTTACTTGTACTCAAGCAGAACCAGAAAAGCCTCCGCAGACATTTCCCAGAAATAATCTAAATTTACCTTTCATTTAGATTGATTATTGCTCATGTACAGAAATTCATGCACAGCAATGCAGGGTTGAGTGCTGAATTACACGTGTACATGCATCATGCATCTGTATGTATGCAGTCTTTGCCACATAACTACACATGCACATACAAACACAGCCCCTGTGTGCAGGTTTCAGCACAGTTGTTATTCTAGGCGAGGGTGGCTTTCCAGTCTCTGGAATTTAAATGCCTCTCTCTGTGGAGACTCAGAACAAGATGAGAACTCTAACTGAAGATTAAAGTGGAGCACAAGCCTTGCACACAGAAGCATCACTTATTCATGAGCACTTACATATGTGATGCTGTAAGTCAGCAGAGCAAGTACATTTCACCACATCAGCCCTAAATAAGTGAAGCTTCGTTTCCCTTATTTCCTAAGAGTCAGACACTGAATCCCAATTTTAAAGATGCAAATTGCATATAGTCTAATTGTCCTCTTTAAGCAGCAAACCCTTTTACACAGTAGCATTGACTAACATTGCCCATTTTTAGAGACTGTTTTTTCAGTGTGGAGGCAGTGATTTACACAAGCAGCAGTCACTGACTATTATTTAACAAAAGAACATATTAAGGGAAAAGGAATAGGAAATAGAATGTAAAGTTTCCACTTGGATGTGTAGTAAAGCTAATAGTCTAGCACAAAAGACTAACCAGTACAAAAGAGATTCAAGGTTGTCAGCAATTAATTCTAACACCAAACAGCATATTAAGGGGTCTCGGTCAAATCCTAAGAGTTCTGCAAAAATTTAACTTAATCTTTGTCTTCCACTGAGAGCTTCACAGGGTCTAGATCATCCTCATATAGGGAGAAATATAAAATCCCTCTTCACTGTTTTCTTTAACTTATGAAGCATATGCTAGACACCTGGTGGAAAAAAAATAGGAAAAAAAAATAAAAAAAACCTACTCAGCACATTTTGTTTCTTCATGGAAGGAGAACATATTCTTCTTGTCACCCCACATCTTTCAGCCAGTTTAGCTCCCCCTTTTTTAGTCATTCTCTCAGGTAACTTGGCAAATTCAGCATGTCAAACATTACTTTAATTTTGTCACGCTAGCACATTTGCAGCTATGTTCCTGCCACTTTTGAATTCTAGCTTTCAATCAGAAACACTTCTGATTACTTCTCAGCAGCATAATTTTACAGACTCAGTAAAAAACCTAATTCTACACCAAACTGATAATACACAGCATTTCTCAGAGAATTATCATTTTCATCTTGTTTCAGTGGCAAATGTAGAGACTCAAATATCTTGTGTGCAAGAGGATTACCTTATGAAGGCAAATTAATTCCAGTGATGGCTCACAATATTTCAGCTTCAAATTGTGAATAGTATTTGAATAGCTCCCTTGGCCCCCTTTAGTGCACTGAAATTGGAAGAGCTACAGACATGCTTTCACTGGCCACAGGACAGCTAGAACTGATTGTTGACCTTTATCACAGAATCACAAAATAGTTTGGGTTGGAAGGAACCTTAAAGGTCATCTAGCTCCAACCCCCCTGCTGTGAGCAGGAACACCTTTCTCAAGACCAGGTTGCTCAAAGCTCCATCCAACCTGGCCTTGAACACTTACAGGGATATTCTTTAGCTTAATATATTATAAACATGTCTCCATCTCAATGTCTTTAGCTCAGAAGAATATAAAAATGTCTTCATCTTAACATCGTTAAGATTGTGTGCCCGTCCAGCAATGAAAGCAAGGAAAACAATGATCTCCAGTGTAAGCAGACACATTGGTTCCCATGTGTTGCTCCTTTCCCTCTCTGCTCTCCAAATCCATCATTGGCTTGTTTTATCACAGTCTGGCTTCAGAGCTGTCTGTTCAGGAGTATTCATGGTCATCAAATACTTCTACTTGCATCACTTGGATTTCCTCAACAAGAACTTCATCCCTTGCTCCTCAAGACCCAAAGAGACCTTTGACATAATATAACGACTCTCACAGAAACAAAAGAAAAGGAGTTTTGTGGATAAACAAGACAGTGTACATTTTATTCCAAACAATATTATTATTCTATCCTAACTCCTTTTACTACACACATGGAATAATAACTTAGATAAGAAATTAATACACAAATTATCCAGAAATGGAGACGCACATTCCGCAAAGTTTGATGGATTTAGAGAATCTACCAATGAGTGGAAAAGAGCAGTAAACTGTTCTCAATTATTGTACTTACATATTCAATGTGCTTGTTTGGTTGGAAGGGGTTTTTGGCTTTGTTTTTTTTTCTTTTTTTTTCTTTTTGGTTTTTCTTCTCATGAAATACCTTTCTGGATCTAAAGACGGGGTTTTCCTATTGTCTTTCTGCATGGTGTCAATTGATTGAAGCAAATCTCAAGTGAGAGAACATTTGAGACTGCCTTTTACTAGACCTAACATCCTTGACTTATTAAATCTTACTCTCTAGACCCTTTTCTTTTTTAAACCATTTCTTTCTCTTCAGCTATTCTATAGTCTCTGTTCAGTTGCCTTGCATCACTCCAGTTCTCCAATGGGGAGCACAGTAAAACCACAGATGCTGGACAGGACCCCAGATACCCTGAGCTGGAAAAGACCTTGGGAGGTCTCCAGTCCCAACTGCTGCTCAAAGCACTACATAAAGACAGGATGACACAGGGGTGTATCCACTCAGGTTCTGAAAACCTCCAAGCACCTCAGGGTGAAGCTGATGAAGCCCAGTGAGTTTGACAGGACCTAACTTAAATTTCCTGTAACTTGTTTCTAATTACAGGCTCGAGACTTTTCTTCTTATATTCAACAGTAAATGTACCAACTAGATACATTTTTAGTGGGAAGTGAAAATTACATAACTTTCATTGGCAGTGCTTACTGATAGTTTCCTCAACTACTGGAATAACATTTTCTTTCACTTTCTTCTGAAAACAACATATGATGCTTGCCGTCAATCCTGGTATTTATGGAAATTGCATTTCCTGTGTGCCTTTGTTTTTCTTATTTAAGCTGACACTGCAAATTTTATATTTTCTGTATGTCCATTCACCTAAATGTAAGCTAAAAAATAAAAATACATTTAATTTTTTCCATTATTATAAAATATATTCTATATTTTCCAGATCTCTGGTTATCTGCAGAACTGTAGATGATGGGATTTGTCAAGTAAACATACAGAGAAAAATCTAAGAGAAATATTTGATATAGAAAAAAAATAAATAAGGATCAGCTTCGTCCTTTTTGCTCTGAGTGCAAAATGGAATACTCATTGGAATGTGTTACAATCTAATTTATTTTCTTTTAAAATTATAATCAGGTTCCAGGGTTAGTTTTTCCGAGTATATATTTGAAAGAGAAAATAATTCACGACTCCAATTTCCCGTTATTTTGTTATATTGATAGTGGAGAGATGGGGCTGCTGAAGCATTACAAAGTCATTTTATGTTATTTTGCTGAGGTTATTGTTGTTTTATTATTAAATGATTTCTTCTTCTAGGTTTTCTTAAACATGATGATTCATATCCTTAATATATTAAAATATTAATATCCTTAATATATTAAAAGATAGCTTTATAGAAATATCTGACCAGAGCCATAAGGCTGAATAGATGTGTGAATAGATGAAGACAGAACTTAAGTACATAGAAGAGATTCAATTCACAGCCTAATGAAAATTAGAAACAAATAGAAGTAAGGATACAAGAGATCTCAGATCTTATTCTAAGCTATAATAGGTCAAACTAAAATTGAAAATTAATTAAAAAATTAGCTAACTATACTTAGATAGAAACATCAATATGTTAGAAAAATCTAAACCTACTCTCAGTTTGAAGCCATTCCCCCCTGTCCCATCATTACATACTCTTGTAAAAAAGTTCATCTCCATCTTTCCTGTCGACTCCTTTCAGGTACTGCAAGGTTGCAATTTGGTCACCCCAAAGCTTCTCTTCTCCAGGCTGAACAAACCCAATTGTCTCAGCCTTTCCTCATAGGAGACGTGCTCCATCCCTCTAATTGACTTGGTGACCTCCTCCAACAGTCTGATGTCCTGCCTGTAGAATGCAGCATTCCAGGTGAGGTCTTAGCAGAGTGGAGCAGAAGGGCAGAATCCCCTCCCTCACCTGCTGCCCATGATGCTCTTGATGCAGCCTATGACATAGTTGGTTTCAGGGCTGGGAGTACATGTTGCAGCTCATGTGTGTCCTCTAATCCACCAGCATCTCCAAGTCCTTCCCAGAAGCACTGCTCACAATTTATTTATCCCCCAGCCTGCATTGACGCTGAGGGTTGCTGTGAGCCAGGTGCAACAGCCTCCACTTTGTCCTGTTAATCCTCATGAGATTCCCAAGGCCCCACTTCTTGAGCTTGTCCATATCCCTCTGGATAGCATTCCATCGTTCAAATGTGTCAGTTGCTCCACTCAGCTTGGTGTCATCTGCAAATTTGCTGAGGGTGCACTCAATCCCGTCTGTGTCATTAATGAAGGTATTCAATAACACTGGTTCCCATACGGACCCCTGGGGAACACCACTTGTCACTGATGTCCATCAAGACACTGAGCTGTTGACCACGACCCTCTGGATGTGGCTGTCCAACCCATTTCTTACCCATCTAACAGTCCAATCATCAAATCCATCTCTTGTCAATTTAGAGAGAAGGAGGTTGTGGGGGACTGTGTCAAAGGCTTTACAGAAGTCCAGATAAATGACAACTGTAGCCTCTCCCTTGTCCAGTGATGCAGTGACCCCACTTCAGAAAACCACTGGGTTGGTCAGGCAGGACTTGCCCTTGGTGTAGCTGTGCTGGCTGTGCTGAACCACCTCCCTGTTCTCCATGTGCCGTAGCAGAGCTTCTAGGAGGATCTGTTCCATGATCTTTCCAGGCACAGAGGTGAGGCTGATAGGTCTGTAGTTCCCAGCGTCCTTCTTTTGACCCTTTTTAAAGATGGGAACAGTGTTTCCCATTTTCCAGTCACCTGGGACTTCACCTGACTGCCATGACTTTTCAAATATCATGGGAAGTGGCTTCACAACTACATTTGCCAACTCGCTCAGGACTCTGGGATGCATCTCATCAGGTCCCATAGATTTATGTTCTTCTTCCCTTTTAAAGTATTGAATACACAAATCAAGAGAGTGGAAGAAGAAATTGGTAAGCACCAGCATTCTGTATAAAGATTTTTTAAAGTATACATGGTTGTCCTGGGTTCTTTACCAAAAAGCATTGCAATACTAAGTATGAAATTAGCTATTTGAGGGTAAATAATTATCTTCTTTTCAGAACTTTTTTTTAAGTTAATCTTTTTCAGCATTTATGCATTCAAGTTGTATATAGTAAGTTTTAAATTTCAGAGTGGTTGGTAAGACAAGAGATATTTTGGTTCCTTTGAGACAAAATCTGTTTCTTAAGGTCCCTCTTGTTGTATACAAGTTTGTGCAACTGTAAGAAAAGGATCTACAAAAGTATAAAAAACCAGTTTCAGCACAGCACTTGGGCTTCATTGTTTCTGAAAACCTGGAGTTGATAATAAGCCAAAGTTATGTCTGAAATCAAAAGGGTAAATAAATGATGTGTATAGAAAACATGTGAAAAAATCTGATACTGCAAATGTCTAATCACACGGTTTCAGCAGGAGGTTAGGAATGTAAATAGGAGTTAAGGACCCCTGCTGAACCTGGAGCATGGTTAACTTTATATACTTGAGTAATATTTAAATCTATGGGAATTCAATATAACATTAAGGAATCTCACGTTTAAAGGAATAAAGCTGAGATTATTCTTCTTGATTATGTGCAGTTACTTACACATCATTCGATATCCTTTTATTTTCATATCATTTAAATTCACAGTTCAGTTTTCCTTCTTGTTTCCTGAACTGCATAAATGTTTGGTTTATTGATATTTTGTGAATAATGAGGTCCACTAGTACATTCTCATAACTCACAAAGTGCCAGTGACCTCCACATTTATTCAGCACAATATAAGTCTTTTGAATTCCACGTTGCTAAATAAAAGAAATTTGATCTTACTCATATTTGTAAACTATGAGATCACTCAGTAGTATCACTCAATTGCAATAAGTAAAAGTATTCTGTTTGACAAATCACACTGTTATTTTCATAGTAGTATAAAAAATCTTATTTTATCAAATCATCCAAAATGATATGTTCATAATATATATCAATAGTTCCCCTGTCAAAATACATATTTTGATTAAAATATTTTTATCCTTTTTTTTTTTCTAAATAGAAAATAATTACTGTGTTTGAGAATTTTATTACAATCATATATGAAGAGATACAGAAACCCTCCACACTCTTATGAGAAAGGAGTAAAAGCCTCACTCTGTTTTATCCCAGTCAGATAAATAGGGGTGTCCAGGGTTCTCGATCCTGCATAGGAAATCAAGGCTTCAGGTAAATTCAAGTTTCAAAGCCTGAAGTCAGCTACCTCTAGGCCAGTATAATCTCTGGGTGATATTTGTTTTTTTTTTGTTTGTGGGTTTTTTTTTTTTTTTTGTAATTAATCTCTGGTAACTAAGAAATATCCCAAGTATGCTATGTATATAAAAAGCAAAAGTATCATCAAAGCTACTTTAATTTGAGAAGGTTGGTGAGAAATAAAGTTCTTCCAGCTTTAAGGCTGCCACAGACCCTTTGTTTGAAGAGTCCTACAGACAGAATCACTGATATCAAGAGAGAGCCTCTTCAAACCATCATTGAAATTAGAAAAAAATAAATAAAATAAAAATATTAAAAAAGTCTGTCACCAAAAATAGCGTTTGACATTAGTAAGTGATGTATGTGTGTTTACCTCCAATTTTGCTTTCTTATTTTCTGTACAAAACTTTGACACGTGACAAGCCAGGCTGTTTCACAACCACTGCATCTGTGGACAAATCAAACAATAAAGACAATTAGATGGCATTAGTTGTAGCATGACATATTAAATTCTCTTTTCCCTTACAGCTTTCAATTTTACACTTGAAAAAAATGCAAATGTATATTCTCATCTTGAAAGATGCAATGGGTAGGCAGATTATGACTACCAATTATATTCCAGATGTGAAGTTTCTTTGCAGCAGCAAATGTTTCTTTAATAGTCTATAAAACTTTTACAAGATTTGGTTTGGAAAAACTTATAGTTGTCTAAAGTTACTCTTTTTGGTGGCAAAATCATTCTTTTAGTCAAACAAAAAAATAACTGCTTACTCAGTCAATTTCTGTCAAAATCTTACACTGAAACTTATAGCACAGAAACCTATCAAGGAATAATACTGAAGGTGACACACTGCTTTTTTTTCTTCCAGTGAAGAAAATATATATTTATAATAAAGGTTTAGACTGCATGTACTTTTATAACATCATGGATAAATGAGAAATGACATTTTAGTCTGTTCCAAAACATTCATGATTTAATGAACCAGTAGGCTACTACTGATGTTTGAGGTTGTCTTAGGTATCAAGTGGACAATCTGTAACATCTATGGCATTATAGTACTAAATACATCTGCGTTTACACTTAAACCTAAAGGACAGAATAACTTTTCTAACAGTTAATTAAGACAGTATTGTTATGACCTGTCTCTGATCGTGCAGAGTTAAAACAAGAATGTCATGGAGTCTCAAATTATCAAGGCTGCATCAAAGACTTCTTTTAATATCCTATAGGTAGGAAATAATAGGTTTATATGTCTTCACTATTGATTTTAAACCCTACATATTATCAGTAAAGGATGTTACCCATAGGAGATCTGCAGTACCAGAATGGTTGAAGCGATGATCTGTATTTAGTGCAATAATGTTGAATCTTTATGTGTCTTATGCAGTGCCATCATTTCAGTTGCAGCTTTAACTCTGATCTGATAGTTTTAATCGTTCACCCAAAAAAGTTCAGAAATGTGTTAGAAACCTCTGTACTTTTATCTGCTATCAGCATTGCATCATCCATGTGTAACTTCAAATGTCATCACTATTTAAGGGCCAAAAAGATATCCTCATGTACATGGGTTTTATTTTGACCTCTTTAAAACAACTTGGGACAGAGTAAGAAAAAAAGCTATTCATTCTTATCCATAAGTATTCTCAGGTATTAACAAATCTACTTACCTGTATTAAGGAGGCTTGAATTCATTAAAAAAAAAAAAAGTTGTTAGGCCTCAGAACTACATAAGTAACTGCTGTGAAAGAACTGATTTAACAGAAGTCAGCCCAGAAGCCCATTACAAACTCCTGCTTTCAAATTTGTCTGTAAACGTTAAACTCAGTAAATGCCACTGTACAAGCTGTAACAGAGAGGGTGAGCAAGAAGAATATCAAAGAAAAGTCAATAATATGAATATTTTTTCAAAAGTGTTTGTTAGTTTTCAGTGTTACCATTTTCAATACTGAGTCATAAAATCAAATGCAGCAAGAAGCATATATGACAGAAAAATTATTATCATTTCAGACTAATCTAATACACTGACTTAGTTATCCAATAAAAAACAAACTAAACATTTCTTCAAATCATTGAATTTCATAACTTTGAGTCAGATTACCAGAGCCCTGCTTTTCACTTGACCTCATTTTTCTCTAAGAATTATTGTTAATCTTAGAAAGGTGTGTTTTTCTTTTTTTTTGGTTCAGGATATTGTACTTTTGAAGCAAGGAAGAACTACATGATATGGAATCTTGCCAGCTTCCGATTAACAATAAAAATGTTAAGAATATTGGACTGTAATATAATGATAAGAATAAATTGTGAAACAGGTTTGATTATAAAAGACCTGGTCCGAAAGAAAAAGTAATCCTGATGTAAAATGTTATATATTATGGCTGAGGAGAAATAATAAACCAACTTATGCATATACTAAAACGTAAAACATTCAATTATATTTTAGAAGTCATTCTTATCAGTGAAACGCAGTTGCTCTACCAAAATAAAAGTTTCATAATTGGAAATGAAAAAGTTGTAACTATGTCCTTCAACTTTTTCCAAGGCGTCTGTTGATTTTTTCAGGAAGAACACTTATTATCTTCTTTCAGGGGGAAGAAAAGAAAAACGATGTCCGTTTCATTCTATATTTTCCTCCTAACTGAGCTACATCATTCCTGTAAACTTCTCCAACACAGATCCTATTTTAGGATAAGTATTCAAACGAGTAAGCCATGGACCTACACGGACATTTGCTTATTTGTTCTGCATTTGGGAAAAATGCAGCACACAGCTTTCCAAGGTACATGTTTGTGCACTTCTCTTTGGTTTGGTTAGTCAGACCATTTTGAGGATATATGCTTTGGGTAAAAAGGGCTTTCAGGCATTGTGGTTGGTGTATTCAGGCTTTTACAGAGACATTGCTACCTCCTGATTCAGTTTCCAATACAAACACAACATATTAGCTTCTGCAGAAAGATCAAATACAGTGGCTGTTTGAATTAGATAAAATCAAAACATTAAATTTGCTGAACGCTACAAATATTTGACTGGCAATTCATTTGCTCATCTCTGATTCAGAAGAGGTTTTGTAAAACCGTTCTCAAATCTAGAACAAACTGTAGGACTTAATCCCACTAATCCTCCAAAGCTGAAAAATGAAAAAAAAAATATCAAATTAGTTTTTCCAGCATGTCCTGTTGGTTGTGCAGGTCAGCAGATTTAGGCTGTAGAAAACAAAGTGGTAGGTTAACGGGTCAAGCTGAAAGCTGAAATACATTATTTTGGGTCCTGGCATATAACCAGGTAATCTCTCTTCAAGGAATTTGAAATAGCCAAGGATCCCAGAGGCTGAGAGTCACTGGTGAGTGCATTAGCAACTCCCTCTTTCATGTGACTGTTTGTTTGCCTGGTATTGTGTTAACAAATTCTTCCCATCAGTACTTTTTAATTCTGTTACATTAGGGATGTCTCCTAGTTTTCTTCTCAAGGCAGAAGCTCTTATTCTTTTTGCACCTAAGAACATTGCAGAGGACACAGTTTTAATTCACCATCACTAGATTTTCTTACCTAGTTGAAAATGCACAGACTTCTGCAAAAAAAAAATTGTTCACTGATGGAAATGTGAAATTAGGAGCCAAAATCTCAGTGTGAGGCATTGGGGGAGGGGGTGTAGAAAGCATAAAAATAAAACAAGGTTAAATCAGCCATAACTAGTCAAAGAATGATCTGAGCAAGGTAACAATTTCAGATAATTATGCTATGCACCACTTATTTTGTTGTCTTTCCCCAGTAAAGAGCTGAGTGACGGACATAGCCCTACTCTTCTTTGAACCACGAGAACATGCCACTTGTTGCTGTGAACTTATAGACATTACTTCCATTAAAACTAAGGAGATTACACCCTATCTGATGAATGGTAGCAGATACCGTTATAAAAGCCACAAGGTTAATGGAAATATCTAATTTTATGGTCTGCTACCACCATAATTTTCAGGATCTCAGAAAAATGTCTTTGTTTCTAGTCTATTTATATTTAAGATATGGCATGGGATGCTTTCATTTAGATAATGTGCATACTCTCATATTTGAAATTAAAGTACTCATAGATTTTCTAGATCACCAAGGAAAATGATTATATTGCACGCTGGTATGTTGATCCTGTGTAGATATTTTAGCAGCACTCAGCATTTATTTTCCTTTTTCTTGTCTGCATCTAATGAGGAATTGTTTAGTGGATTTCTCTGTGAAGTGCAGTTCAGAATACTTTTCATGTTGTTTCAAGTTTTCTCTTCTAGACATGCCTATTTTACATTAAATAACCTAGGTATGACTGCAGCTGTCTTTCTCAAAGAGTAAGTTGCACTGTTCTAGTTCAACAACTGCTAGTTTCTATACAATACTATATTGTTTTGGTTTTTTTTATTTTACCTTTAAGTAAGCAGAAGTAAAATAAGCCTTAATGTTATTTTGAGGAGACAGAACAGGATGTTTATGGCACTATTTATGTATGCTAATTGGCCTCGATCATACTGTCTCCATTTTGCCCACATGGATAAAGAAACACAGCTCCTATTTGTCAAAAAATAAAAGAAAAAGATAAAAAAAAAAAAAAAAGGAAAAAAAAAATAAGGCCACGAAAGGTTCAGTAGACTTTGATTTTTTGGAAGAAAGTTCTTCATAAACACTTTTGTGCATAACTTCATGGTTAACTGAAAATATGCTAGTACAGCATCTTTACAGGTTATTGTTACACGGCTTGCAAAAGTCTAAAGCTATTCCAAATGTCAACATAAACACTAAGAATACCTTCACGCTAGGAAAAAGCCCATGGAGTCTGGGCTAATTTCATTACATTTCATTTCATTTCATCAGACTTCACTCAAAGCAACTAAAAATATAAATTTAACTTTCACATGTAAAAAAAAAATCTTTATTTTGTCAACTGCTGGCTGGACTTTGTATTACTTTTCCTTACTTGCCAATCCATGCAATTCTACAGGCTTGGGGAAGAGCAGCTGGAAAGCTTCCTGGTGGAAAAGGACTTGGAGTGTTGGTTGACAGAGGCTGAACATGAGCCAGCATGTGTCCAGGGGGCCAAGAAGGTCAATGGTATCCCCGCATGGATCAGCAATAGTGTGGCCAGCAGGACCAGGGAAGGGATTGTCCTTCTGCACTTGGCACTGGTGAGGCTGCAACCAGTTTTAGACCCCTCAAGAAGGACTCTGAGGTGTTGGAAAATTTCCAGAGAAGGACAACTGAGGTGGGGAAGGGTCTGCAGCACAAGTGTTACGAGGAGTGGCTGAAGGAGCTGAGGGTATTTAGCCTGGAGAAGAGGAAGCTCAGGGAATACGTAATTGGTCTCTCCAACTAACTGAAAGGTTGAGTCACTGTCACTATAAGTATTTAAAAGACATGTAGATGTGGCATTTAGGGACGCGTAATGCTGTAATATGCATTTGCTGTACAATAATTAAATATCTCTTTTTCTCCTTATCGAACCTTAATACTTTTGCTGCACCTATTTTGAAACTGTGTAGATGTACTTCTTAACAGCATCTCATGGTAACAGCTCTGCTCCAGATCCTTGAAGAAGAGCCTTGCAAAACGTGGAAGTTTTGATGCATATGAATGCTAATAGAGTTATTTCCACCATGTGTACAGGCTGGAAATTAGACTCAATCATCTGGCCCATGAATTTTATATTTGCCAATCTTTCCACTCAATTGAGATCAGCAGATTGTTGAACATTCATGTGTCAGACCTTTTTATTAGGAGACCCCGGTCGTATGTTCTCACTTAAAACAATTCATCACTGCCCTTTCCATCTGAAGAACTTTTTCGTTTTGAAAGTTAATTTACTGTATGAACTTTGATTTGATAGGCCCTGAACCTTGTGCTCATAAGTTAGTTAACATTTCATTTCTCCTACTCTTTCTTTTTAAGATTCAAAGTCATGCTTGATTTCCCTGTAATGAATAATTAATAAAGTATACTGTTCTGCTGGATGAATTAGGAAGGGAACAGAATAACAAAATAGCCTTTTTCCTTCATAGTTGGGGTAGAATAGTGTTATTGCTAAAGAAGAATACGAATACATGCAAACTGTTCAACTCTCACAGATCAGCAGTGGCTATCTGGAGACATCCAACAAAATTTAGCTGCAAGGCATTCTCACATTTCATTCAATACCATAAAAGTTCCCTACTTTGGAGCCAGAAAAATGTATCTCATCATGGTCATGTTATTACATGTAAACAAACAAAACCCAGGATTTGGTACATATAAACATTTAAAAACTGAATTACAAGGGTTTACCTAAGGAAATCCCCAAACCAAATACCTGACCTGTTGAAATGTATTATTCCTTCATTAACTTTTTCAAATCTTTCTTAGGTCTTCTGAGTTCTCCTTCCATAAATTGAATTGTTATTCTCAGTGATCACAACAATTAGAAAACAAAGCACTGAATAAAAGCTAAAAGAGCATCTTGCATCCAAGGAGCTTCTATCCTGAATTATTTTACAGTGGCTGTTGACAACAGAAAATATTGCAGCTATGCTACAGCACGTTCCACAGCAAATCTGTTAAAAATCTCTACTTTCTCTCCAAATCCCTGTCTTCTGTTGCTATATCCCAGAAGAAAAACATGTTTTCAGATTCAAAAATGTTATACAAACTTTCCTTTGGTATACAAATAAGTCAGTTGGATTAAAAAGGAGTAACAATGGCAAATTTTACACCAAAAGATAGAAGATGTATGTTTCTTTATACATCAGAATCACCTTCACTTCCAGAACACCAAGGATTCTTAAAAAAGCAAATATCCAAATATTTCATGTTGCATAGATTTAGTGAATGCTGTCCTTCTCTTCCAAATTCCCTAAGAAACTTCTTTACCTTTCTCTGGACTAAGAATCACGGTTTCTCAGGGGAGTGAAAAGCTGCACGTCTCTTCATTCTAAGCTAATAACAGCTCCTGAATTAGTCTCTGCCATAATTTAAGGAGCCTAAGGGTGCAATTACACAAATGAATTATTGAGAGGTAGTTTTACTCTATTTTGGCCATTCTGTTAAAAGCCTACATATTTATGCTTATTCTCTGAAGTTTGGCAAATGTAAATGTAAAGTATTATGCAATAAATGATGCTGCCCTACTTATGAGATTATTAATGTTTTCTTTATTATATTAAAAAGAAAAAAAAGCTGTGCAGACTAATCATTTCAAAATCAGTAGAAGAAAATTCTCTTTAGGAAAAAACAATCCCTTTAAAAAACCCACTATTCACTAACATCACACTAACAAAAATTAAAAGCTAATATTTTAAAGTTTCTTTTTATTATTTGCCTCTGAGTCCTGAGTCTTCCAGGGTTTTTTGTGATCACCTTTCATAATCAAGAAAGACAAGAGATTTTCACTATATGAATTCTGAAATAAGTATGTGCTCATATTGCTCCAATTTAATTGCAATTGCAGTGATATTTCTGATTAAAAGTCCCAGACCGTGCAGGGGAAAAATTGCAAATGTTTCAGTGTAAGAAACATCCTCAAGAAGAATCTCAGTGACCTGAGAGTGCCTTTTTCACCGAATATGATCCTATTAGTTCAGTATTTCTTTTTTCCACATTAGGAAATATCGAATGTTCTAAGTAGAATTCTTTCTTTTATTATTATTGCAAAAGCATAATGGTTGTGATAGGTAGCAAGAGAAAAGTGTATTTGGAAAAATCAACAGTAAGAGCAAAGGTGTGAAGGATCTTGTTCTTTGCCACTGTGGTTTGGTTACTGAGTTGAACAAAAAACTTATAGAATAATGATATACTAAAAGCTGACCAGAAAATGAAAGGCAAGCCACATCAAGAAATATCTTCTCTACAAAGGTAAGAGTTTTCTGGGGAATAAACAAGTGAAACAAGAATAATTCCCTTTGACCTTTGTATTAAAAAAAAAATAAAAATATTATGGTCTTCAATTAATAGAGTGCTCCATCATGTAAGTTGCAATTATAATTCTGAGCAATTCCTTCCCATTCTACATGCCAAACTTCATTGTTAAAGGTGTTTTTTGTCATGGTTTCCCTTTGAAGATCATGATAGCTTCATGATGATGATGCACAAGGGGAGTTCAAGCCTCAAGAAGGAACCTCATGGCCTCTAGAGGGCAAATGAGAACATTATTAGCTAATTATTTCACTTCAACCTGAATGTTTGTCTGTTCTCATGTTCACTTCTGAAGCATTTCAGAATCTATCAGCAATATTCTCTGAAATATTTGGGTGGGTGAGACAAATTTAGCTTTATATGTAAACACATAGTGATATCCTAACAGTATTTTATTTCCACTTTTACATGTGATAAAATTTAAAAAGTGATACTGCTCTACCCAGTTTCAGGTCACCTGTAATGCAACTTTGTATGAAAATAACAGCAAGACCTTCTTATATCAGTAGTACAGAAGGTAAGCTTTCAGTATTTTCAGTTCACAGCTATCTACTTAATTTCAGTCTTCAAAAACAAACTGAAAAGTAAAAGGTGACTTGTTTTGCTGAGCTTTCAGCAACACACATCAAGTGTCTTTTTTACTTAAAATTATTCCTTACAAAAATGTGTGGCATTTTGGAGTCTCTTGGCCTCTCCTTGCTCTCAGGGAAGATGCTTGAATTGACTTCTGCCCCTAAAGGCTGCTAAATCCCCAAATCATCATGAATCAGAGCTCTTAGACACATTAGTTCATAGATCAATATATCAACACAGACTAAAATCAATGGTGGTTTGCATTAATAAGCTAAATTTTGAATTGCAGCACTTTAGGACCAGACCCAGTGCTCTTTAGCCAGTTTTGGGACTTGTAAGCGCCACTCAATGTGATGTGATGGACAGCTCGAGGTGATAACCTCTTAAATGGTCCTAGCTTAGATCAGTAAACCTTGTCAAAGAGAAATCATTAAAAAGAAATACCTAGACCTTCCCTACTTCCTAGTCTATCTTTCTACACTTCTGCTCCTAGAATAGTGCAACTTTTATTCATACTTGATGGCTGCAGCAAACTCTTCCTTCCCATTATCTGTTTTCTCCATATTTTTCTCAGTTAAACTACAAATAAAGAGCTAGTATATTTTCCTAGTCCATTGTTCAAGACTTGTCATTTTGATTAGCTAATCACCTTATCAGTACCTCTCTCCTTCTGTACTAAATTAAGACTCCTCTTGACTTTACATAATTTGAACATAAAAATAGACAGTGAAAAACCTAGACATTTTCAGCTCAACAACTTTTAATACAGGAAAGTTGTAATAGTATCCTTGATTATGACAATGTTTAGAGTTCATTTTTGGTTCAGAAGTATATTCTGTAGCTTGGAAAAGAAGACATGAGTTGATAAAAAAGAGGTAAAATATTTATTTTGCTTGAGTGTTGCAAAATAATATTAATTATATACCTAGAATATCTGTTAACTTTTTACAAGTCAACAGGAAGCATAAAGAGGCAACTTTTATGTCATATAGCTGCACAACAGAATGAGCCAATTACAGCAACGTTTCCTTTGTTTACTTGAAAACACAAGGTTTAGAGGGTTTTTGGTTTGGTTTTTTTGGTTTTTTTTTTTTTTTTTTTTTCATTTTAAATACAGTTATGGAGAACACAAAGTGTGTAAGGCGGGAAACAGAGCTGAGAATTTCCAAGATTGTTCATGTATTCAGGGTTTACCAGGTTGGGGCTACAAAAGAATTTTCTCCCAGGCTGATCTGCCACAATTTAAAAATATTTTTGTTTTCTCTCCTAGTTTGAAGGGTTATTTGTGCTAACTTCACAGGTTCTCCTGATAATTTTGTCTAACAAATTTCTTCTTGCTGCTCCATCAACCTAGGGCATCAGTGATGTCCTTTATCTATTTTACTGCCACTCCATAGTTCTGGTAGGGGTTTTTGCACTCAAGTTTGCTATACAGCTTCTGTGCCTGTACTGCAACAGGAGTACACAGGAGGAAACAGCAAATCCCCAGCTCCTGAAGGCTTCAACTTACAATACATGGAAGACAAATATGTACGCAAACAATCTTATTCAGAATGGCCTTGGGTTTCTGACCTGTACAAAGAGTTCCCAATAGCAAAAAAAACATAAAATGCCTGTTCAGGTACTTCAGGTTGTCACAGGTACTCACACCATTTTCCAAATAATATTTTGTCCGAGACTGGGCTGTGTAAATCATTGAATCATAGAATGGATTGGGTTGGAGGTGACCCAGAGGATCCCCTCAATCCAACCCCCTACCATGGGCAGGGACACATTCCACTAGACCAGGTTGCTCAAAGCCCAGTCCAACGAGTCATCAAAGACTCTACACATTCAATTCATTTTGGAGACAATCAGTGGCATAAATGTAAAAATAGCTGTGTGAACACTACACAGTCAGGTTAATGGGAAAAAATCCAGACGGCTTGCTCGTCTTTTACCTATAAATCATTTTCCACTTGAGAAAATGCTGCAGCTGTGTTCTTGTGCCTACTTTTCCACACTGAAATGCTTTGGTGGTCTATCTGACAATTTTTACAGCTCCTCATTCTATTTCAGTAAGTCATTACCATACTCTCTACTGATCAGATACTGCTGGGCATTATCCCTTGCCTGTCTATTTGGTCTGCTTTTCACTATGATAATCTACAACACTTGGTAGTACTTTGACTGTTTTACCTGAAGGGAAGAGGAAACTTCCTGCCTGCCTGCCTGTTTCACTGCTTCCAAAACACAGACGCTGCTTAGATATTCTTAGTCTAAGAGGACAAAAAAAAAAAGTTTACAAATTTTGTAAGATAAAGCACAGAAAAGAACATAGTGACTGCGTGAGCTGGGCCAAAATGCAAGTGCTGTAGAGCTGCAATTGGGATAAAGGAATTAGAAACAGAAATGCAAGGAGGAAGACCATACTTTTAAGACAGAAAACACGTCTAACCAGATTCCAGCTCCCAAACCACAAAGAGCTGGACAGGATGCCAGAATACAACTTCATTTCACGTCAACATGGGCAACAGTGATAAAAATATCAATACTGGAACTAATGGTTCTTTTTGAAGAACAGACCTGGCACCGGAAACTCTTCCATTTGCTGGAAATCTGTTCAGGCAGTACATAAATCATTCAGACTCCTTTAACCCCCTTCCATCTCCACTGACTGCTAGAGAGCAGGAAGTTTGCCAGCACCACAAGGGCAGAGAATGCTAAATAATTGCTACCTTGCTCTCATGCTGCAAGTCCAGCCATACACAAGCAGTTACAGACCAGCTCTGCCTGTTTTCACAAGGGGTGGGTATGACCTAGACACTTTTCTGACTCTAATTTCCACAAGCTGCTTGTTAGTCTCTTTCCAGTTGCTCAAAATTGTAACCAGTGCTTTGAATAAAGATGTCTTTTCCACTCTACCATTTTCCTGGTTAAAATGAAGTCCCCTGCATTCCCCCCACCTCTGCCACCATCAGTGCATACACACACTTTTCATAAGCAGTGTAGGAATCTGTGACTATTCACAGGGAAAAGTCAAGTCATTTTTGCTATCCTCAGTGTTTCCTTCATTATCTACCTTGCCCTATCCCTTGCACCTCACAAACAACACACACAGGCACACAAAAAGAAACAGAAAATATTATACAAGTTGTGGGTTTTGAGCACTTGGTGATAGGATAAAAAAAAAAAACAACAGACAGGCAAAAAGAGGGTAAGATAGAGAATGAAGAAAAAATTCAGCAAGTATTTATGGTGTGTACAATGGAATTGTTAAAATGTTTTCAATTTTTTAAAGGTAAAAATCTGTGGACTCCTTTCATAAAATAAAAATCCTAGAAAATCTTTTAGTGGGGTTTTTGTGGGGTTTTCTTTATCATTTGTTTATGACCAATAAATATATTTTAAAAGCTTTTTTTTTAAGATAAACATGACTTTTAAAGGTGGGGATTTTTTTATTCCAGTAAGGCTTTTATCAACATAATTTCTCATTTAGACTCAGACATACAATAGTAATTTCCAAAGCATAAACAGGCAGCAAGCCACAAATGCAAATTACTGGAAACCATTACCCTCTTTCCCTTAAAAGCCTGAAATGAACAACACAAGATGACAACACAACATGATGCAATGATGCCTGAACATATTACTGACAAAATGTACTGAAATTTTAAAGAAAGAAAGTATACTAGCCATAATACCACATGAAAAGACCAATATTCTGCTGTTTGTTTAGTAGGCAGGTATTGTCTTCTAGGCAAGTATGGAAAAAAAAGAATGTTATTTTAGTGAACATCATGAATACGTACCCTTATGAGACTACTTGCCTTTCTTCTGTAGGTGTATGGGATTTGCTCCCATGGATTAGTGCAAGGCTGCTTGAAGAACATCAGATCATCAAACTGATCTCATCAGGAACTCTATTCCCTTTCTCCCTCAACTTGTGCTCTTCTAATATTGTTAATTAGATACCTGGCCTCATGCAATCTTCTTAATGATAAATGCAATGCAGTGCAGCGCAGCATAACAGCATAAAGACCACAGCTATCAGCTCTGTGGGTAAACTGCATAAATATGAAAGAAAGGGCTCACTGGCATAATGAAAGACACCCTTATAACCGCAAGACAAAATCTGATCATGGAAACAAAGAAAAAAGCACTCAAAACCCACCCCAATGAAATACCTTCATGTCCTCACACTAAAAAAAAAACAAAACAGAAACAAAACAGAAACACCCTCTTATTTACTGCTACTGACACTAAACAGCACAGCAGGACACAGCAGGTGGGTTTTTATAAACACTCTTCCCAGAATACAAATTCTCTCCAGTGAATGTAGCTCAAAATGGAAAGAGACAAGGAATCCTACACTGTAACAACTTGCAGACCTAACTTAGCCTATGCCAAAAATGCTGCTTGCTCTATACACCCAGTTAGTAGCCTTTAGGGTCTACCTGTGTGCACTTAAAACCCATACCGGGGGGCAGCAGTCAGTGAGCCTTTCCAGACACTTCAATACCCTGTTCTCGTTAGGTAATACCTCAATCCCAAATATCAGCATGAACATCGTGATGCTGTAACCTTGACAGACCTAATAAAAGAAGCTGTCCCATTGGATGTTCTCATAATGAGTGACTCCTTGCCACCCTCTTGCTTAGACCTCACCTCACTGAGTTTATTTAATGTCATTTTTGATGGTTTAGTTTTGTTTGCTGTCTTGTGGAGTTTTTTGGGTTTTTTGTGGGGTTTGTTTTGTTTGGTTTTATGGGGTTTTTTAAAACATTTTTACTTTTCCCACTGATCCCACTCTACAAACACAAAGTCCTTTCAGCAGCATAATAAGCATGGAGCCTCAGATTTCATTATTCACACATCAAAGAAAATTTGGTCTCAACACAAGGTGCCAACGAATTGATTTGAGTGTATTAAAAGCTAAATATACATGCACTGAAAGATCTGTGCACAAACTAAACAAAGACCTGAGCAGATGTGGTTTAAGTTCACTTAGTCTTCCTACAACTTCAAATGTTCTCATGGGCCATCAGGTCTTAGTCTAACACTAAAATATTTGAGGATAAACAAGATTATCTTTAAAAATGTCTTGCTTTCTTGTTAGCAGAGGCACACTGTGCTCTATTCCATGTAAACTTCAATCTGTTTTAAAACATCTGGGATATAAATAATATTGCTGTGGCCAGAAGATACTCTTCTTTTTTTACTCATTTAATACCGAGGTTCAGTCAATTTTCCATGTCTAGAGGTACTTCTACAAAGAAAAATGATGTTCACAAGTTGAATAGATATGCAGCTCTTCAAAGTTTTATCAGATGTGTATAATTTTAAGTGCTCTCATTATACCTACTGACTTCAACAGGAATGTACCCTGATACACTGCCTTAAACATGAGAGGTCATTGTAGCACAAGGCCCTTGAACAATTGTCTACACTAGCAATGCAATAATCAAATTTTCAAATGTAAATGCCCCACAGAAAAAGCAATGTTGTCTCCATTAAGTCACAGCAAACAAATTAAGTCTAACTCATTTTAGCCCTATTTTTACAGCACTCTTTTAAGTATCTCCCTCAGGCAACAAAAGAATCTGCAAAGAGTTTTGGTGAAACATTAAAAAGATCTCACTTTTAATGTTTTTAAACCTTGCCTTTTTTTTTTTTCCTTCCCAGCTTCACAGCATTTTTAACACACAGAAGGAAGCAGATCAAATTTAAATACTTGCTGTTTTCTTCCTATCCTGATATAGGCTAAATATAATACACAGGATAGGATACGATAATGGTTTCAAGTAAAAACCAGGAATATTGTGCCAGTTGTGTGCAGCTTCCTCAGAATATTGTGTGAACTAAACAATGACATTTGCTACTATTTTACCATAAATGTTATATTTGTAATTCAGTACTACACTGGTTTTAAATTTCTAACACGGAGTTGTAACTGTAGTACGGTCATATTTCTCTGGGGTTCACAGATATGGCATTTATTTATATTAAAAAAAAGAAATATTTTTGCCTATTATGACAAACTGATGAACAAAATCATCACGCTAATTTCAACATTGGAGAAGTTTAAATAAAGGCTATTAATTCTTTACATCAAGTCTGAGTCACCTATAGACGCCTATTCATATTTTAAGGGTACACATTTTGTATGTGGAGACAAGATTTTTCTGTCTCATTTTGGAACTTAAGAACATAATTATTCTCAGACTTGGGTTAACCTTAGTTTCCTGCTCATGAATCTCTGTAAAACTGAAGTAAGATTTTAAGGATTGACAAATAATAACAGAGAGACTGTAGTATTTCATTTTCTTCATTTTGAGTGGTTTGAACAAGAAAAGGAAATGTTAAAAATATTTTCATGTAAGATGAATGGTCCCTTTTTCTACAATATCCAATTAAAAAATCAAGAAATAATGTTATTCCTGTGAAAAGCATAAATCCATAATAGCTGCAAGTGCTATGAGGAGAGGCTGAGGGAGCTGGGGTGTTTAGCCTGGAGAAGAGGAGGCTCAGGGGGGACCTCATCACTCTCTACAACTCCCTGAAGGGAGGCTGTAGCCAGGTGGGGGTCGGTCTCTTCTCCCAGGCAACCAGCAATAGGACAAGAGGGCATGGGCTTAAGCTCTGCCAGGGGAAGTTTAGGTTAGATTTAGATTTAGATTTTAGGAGGAAATTTTTTACAGAGAGAGTGATCAGGCATTGGAATACCCTGCCCAGAGAGGTGGTGGATTCACCGTCCCTGGAGGTTTTTAAGGTGAAACTGGATGTGGCACTTAGTGCCATGATCTAGTAATCACAGTGGTGTTGGGTCAAGGGTTGGACTTGATAATCTTGGAGGTCTCTCCCAACCCAACTGATTCTACGATTCTACATAAAGTAAAATATCTTAAGTTTCCTATCTTCTGTGTGAGATATACTAGCCCTTACAAAATGCCTTTTTTGCTTGTTTGTTTCTTTCTGTTAGAAAGACATGGAAGAAATCCCACAAATACAATGGTACAGAAATCTCAGAAATTGCTTCTTCCTGCTATTGAGCAGGAAGCTTTATCTGATCATGAAAACTGGCCTTTCTTTCTCCTGGTTTTGCCTCATTTTTTCCGATGCTTATCCATCTTGCTTTTTTTCTCTTATTCTTATCCATCCTTGCTTTTATTCTTTTGAAAAACATCATTCATTTGCAATGACCAAAATTTTCCATCCAAGTTAAAACACATGTATGCTTTTTCTCCTTTCTTTTTCCTGCTTAGAATGTGGACAACCAAAAGCAGTTGAGCTAAGACAAATCTTTTACTTAACTGAAAACTCACAGCCTCTGGTATTCTTTCATTATTGGGATTCATCAGCTCTAATGATCTTTAGTTCTCAAAACCAGAAGCTACAGGATAACAAGAGTTAAGGGAATTGCTTAAGGAAAAACCTTTTAGGAGTAAGTCTTGTTGTCAATATTGAAAAGATAATCTAATAACCTATGATCCCACAGAGGTTCATATTTTCATTTAACTTGGCTAATAAGACCTACAGGTCTAAGGATCTGCAAATGCCCTTTATTGCACTTAATGGTCAAAATCTGACTAAAAGTAAAGCTGTGACATTAGTTTGTTGGAGATTTAGATCATCTCTTTGTCTTCTAAATACTTAATGTATAAAAGCAAGTCCTTTGAGGAAGTGACTTCTAGCTTTCACAAAATAAGGCCAAAATGGGTCTCTCTTTAGGTCCCTTAGGAAAGAGTCTAATGAAACTCTAAAGATAAAGCTTAATTTGAAGATTTATTCAAAGAACAGGAAGCTTACAAAAGAAATCTATTGATGGAATATTAAAAAGAATTAAACACTGGTAGTACCTTGATAGTGGCCTTTAAAGTTCCTCCTAAATATACATTCTGAGCAAAGAGGAATACAGTTTCCACTCACCAGCTTTTGATAACAGGAGTTATGTGGTTATATAGCCATCTTTCTTTCAAACCTGTCAAATAAATGAGTTATTGTATTAATTTCTCTAATTTCAACTTTAGAATAAAGTAGAATAGAGTAGAATAGAATAGGATAGTTCAGTTGGAAGGGACTGACAAAAATCATCCAGTCCTGATGAAAAGTTAAGGTTGTTAAAGGCATTGTCCAAATGTCTCAAACACTGACAGTCCTGAGGTGTCAACCACCTCCCTAGGGAGCCTGTTCCAGTGTTTGACCACCCTCTTGGTAAAGAAATTCTTCCAAATACCAAGTGTAAACTTCTCCTGGCACGGCTTTGAACTTTTCCTGTGTGTCCTATTACTGGATACCAGGGAGAAGAGCTCAGCAGCTCCCTCTCCATGTCCACTCCTCAGGAAGCTGCAGAGAGCAATGAGGTCTCCCCTCAAGCCCCCTTTTCTCCAAACTACAAAGCTCCAGAGTTCTCAGCTTCTCTTCACTGGACATTCCTTCCAGCCCTTGAGGACCCCTTGCCAGGAGGTCCAGCAGGACATCAGGTGGGAGTTCTGTTCCTTCCTCCTCCGTTTCCCTCCCTTGCAGCCACCAGACACTCACTACAGTTGCCACTAAACTGAATGGCTGACTGCAAAGTTTTAGCACCACTGATATTTTACCCACGTTTACTCCCCTGGATGCAGACTTGCCAAAAGCTAGCCTGGTGAATCAAAGAGGCAGTTTCAGAATAACTGTTTGCTTTCTCAATTTGCTGGAAATATTAATAACCACCTAAGATTACTTGCCAGAATGGATCCATACAGAGTTAAGCATGGAGGTTGCAGTATGTGTGGGCAAGAGTTAAAGGAAAGGGAAAATGAAAAAAAAAAAACCACAACTGACCTTTTGCCAATGTTTTTTTTTCAGAAGCAACAAAAAACAATCTTTATTAACAGCAGAGAGGATTATGCCAAGTGTGAACACTTCATTTACTCAGTAGTAAATGAAACAGATGTCAATCCTGTTTTCAAATTAAAATCTCAAGTTATGCTTGAAAAACAAGTAGTGATCAATATTTCCCATAAAGCATAATTGCAACATTATTTGTTATGTCAACCCCTAAAACTTTAAGAATGCACATATATCCACATATATACTAACTTAGTACTAAATGAGAGGTTTTAGTAAAAACATAACATACTGAAATTTCATTCTTTCAGTAACCAGCATCAGTAAGAGCAAATAATATCCCCAGGATATATACTGAACAGTGAACTCACCAGGTGCATCTCCTATTCAGTGCTGATAAACACTAGGGCACATGAGCCCTGTTTGCAGAAGTGTTATCTATGTCCCATGTTAGGTAACTTAGACATGAAATTCAGAAATTTTAAATGTTTTCTGACTATACTTGCTCAGTGAAAACCCAGAGACTAGAAATCTGATCACTCCCTCATCTTGCACAGCTAGTGTATGTCTTATCCAATTCTGAAATCACTTAAAAACATACTAAAGGAAGACTCCCAGGGCCACAATATAGGATAGAAAAACCTATGCTTAGGCAGCCATCTCAGTAGCTATACATTACAGAGTTAAGAGTTAAACAAGTGGTTACATGCTATGATGAAATAGCGTTCAGAACATTTGGTACAAAATCAATAAAAATAATTTGTCAGATTAGTTGACAGATGAGGCACGTCATGGAAATAATGAGCAGTATGTCTGCTGCAGGTTGCAAGAAAGACCTGGTATTACCATATTGACTAGACTGACTATAAATAAATGTAACTTTCTTCTTCGAGGCCACCTGTATTATCCTCAGCTCTTTACTGACAATCATTTTTAGGTAGGCAGCAGTGTTAAGGAAACTTAAAATTAAATAAAGGAGGTACATGTACAAGCAAGACAGGCTGATCAGTCCAAAAAGGCTGGTCCTGCACCATGGAGACAATCAGCCTTGGGTGGAAAGTCCAGTTAAATACCTGTGCATTTTATAACTATGGGCACAACTCTGTATTCTTAACACTACACTCATTTCAGGCGCAAGCTGACTCAAACAGACCCCTTCTGAATGCACTTCCGAGAGTGCCATTCTCAGTCTGAAACTTTGTGAAGTCTGCAGGGTGGAAGGAATGAAATATATTTTTCAGATTAAGCAATAGAAACCAAGAGTGGATAATGGTAAAAAATAACATATGTATGACAAATATGAACAAATAGTCTCAAGCCATCATTAATATGCTGGCTGGAAATAGTAAGTAAATGGATTGTCTAATGCCTAGTGACTGAAACAGAAACATACTGGTCTAAAAGTAATGCAAAGATTGAAGGTGTAATGAAAACATGGAAAAAGCCTTTAATTTTCAATTAAGAAATCTCTTATTATGAGTCACTATGACTGCATTTCAGGTCTTTTTGATTGCTTTTGAACTCTTAATTTTACCAGTTTTAATATCAAGTTGGTTTAAAAGTCTATTTGCTCTCTTTATTTCTCAGTGTAAGTGTGAGTGACTGCACTTTGACTTGCGTGCATAACTTATTTATTATAGCCCTGATTAAATATTTAATGCTATGGATAGGTTATGGAAATTGTTATGAATTGCTGACAGCAGTGGGTGTTAACAGTCACTTGTCATTTAGGACAGATGTAAAGAACCATTAAAAGCCTTTTCATGAAATTAGGTAGCTGAAGCAAGAACTATTGGACAACTCTGACACAAGGTACTATTCTTCCCATCCTCTAACACCATAATTCTGGGAGCTAGCCAGGCCCAAGGATGTGGATGGTTCAACTACTGTTTGAGGAGAATTATTAAGTTATTTTAGAGGACCAAGCAGAAATATGCAACGTAATTAACAACCACAAAACTACCTCAACAGGTATAGCAGCATGTCTCCAAAAAAGCATTAAAGGTAAGTTCTCACTTTTTGGCTGACTGATGGTCACAAGAGAACATAAACAAGGAATATTCCCTTTTCTGAATATTCTCTAAGTCAGGAATATAAGATCTGGAAACTTTTTTACACACAAACAATAAAAAAAATTTCAGTGACACCTGATCCTAAAATTTTTTGCTGTTAACACCAACACATAAAGACCAAACTTTAAAAATACACTTCAAAAAATTAGTTACAGTATCCCTCTAATTCATTTGCCATTGTCTTCTTTGAGACAGAGTCACCCTATTTTCCACTGACAAAAGTGTTGAACAATTGATTCTTATAAAATGTTACATATAGTTAAAAAATTAGGCATGGTGTTCTTACTGTGTGTCTGAAAGGAATAATGTCTCACAGACTTGGAGTGAACCAGATGGAATGACAAAGGAAATTGGGAGTCATTAAATTGCAGAGAGGGAACAAGATGCTGTGGAAGAAAATTACAGAACTAAAAGGCACATATGCCACACAGAGCAAAAAACCCAGGGAAAGTACTTTTATATCTCCCTGTGAACTATTCAAGGAATAAGGAGTAAAAAAATGTTTTGAGATTTCATTTTTCATTTTGTTTGGGGGATTATTTTTTTGCTTTGTTTTCTGAAAGACAGTTTTGCTAAAAGATTTACGAGAGTCAGTATCAGTTCAGATAAAAGTGTCTTAAAAATTCTTCCTGTGAGCCATTTTCTTCTTTCATTATTTTGTTCTCACAGAAAGTGTTGCCTATTTTCTCCTTTGAAGAGAAAAAAGATATTCAACTACCACATTTAAAAAATGAGAGTCTTTGAACTAAAATTAGCTATGGTATTTCAAGCTATTATTATTAAGTTCCAATCTTCTGTACCATCAAAGGAATTAGTCAGTATAAACCCAGTATCACTTATTAGTTCTTAAGATCAGCTGTAAACGTAAAGCTGGAATAAATCAGGATAAGTTACCCACTGCTGTAACACTGTGTTGATACATGTTTGTCCTGCTCTCACCACCAATTGATGCTGGGGGTATTTAGCCTGGAGAAAATGCAGCTCAGGGAGGACCTTATTGCTCTCTACAACTCCCTGAAAGGAGGCTGGAGAAAGATGGGATTTGGCCTCTTCTCCCAAGTAACAAGTGATAGGAAAGGAGGAAATTATCTCAAGTTATCCCAGGGGAGGTTTAGATTGGATATTAGAAAAAAATATCATCACTGAAAGGGTTATCAAGCATTGGAACAGACTGCCCAGGGGAATGGTTGAGCCAGATTTAATAAAGCACTTGGATAAAGCTAAGACAGCAGTGTTGAATGAATACCTAGAAATGCTGAGCAATGAATTCACAGTTGGAATATATTATCTGGTAAGAAGGATCTGGAATTTGCATGTGTTCATCCACAACTCTAAAACTACTGAGAAAAGTTTGTCTTGGGCACCTGATGTCATATTTACATTGTTGTTTTTCCACATTCTGACAAAACCCAAGACCAACTGCCAGGCCTTCTATCCACCTATGCCATAAAGCTCTGGATTCTAAACACAATTCCCAACTTCAGATACTTAGAAACTGCCAATTCACTTTGATAATGTGTCCAGAAAGAGTGACAGGAGGAGAGCTGCAGCTGCCTGAGCCTTTGTGTTACCCCATGTGCTCTGTAAAGAGGGGCCCAAACCCCTGACATCCTGTACGTGCTTGCCTTCAAGTTGTATGGTTGAATGCCAGACACAAGCACATGGAATTGGGAAGTTAACCTGAAGTGCACAATCACCAACGTGATCCAGTATCCTTCAGAGCCCCTGAAAGCCCATATGGTGTGGATAAATCTTGACTGAACTGATTCTTTAAACACTGATCAAACACATTGCAAAATGCAGCTTCTTTTACTTTGTGTGTTGCCTCTTCCAACTTAGCAATCAATTTGATCCCAGATCAGTTTTTAAAAGCTTTCAAGCATTTAAGGTTCTAATTACCTCTCAGGGAAACATTTTTACAGTTATTTACATGTTGTTGCTCATCCACAGAAAGCTCTATGGGCCTGTATGACAACAGCGAAAAGACTGATGATGATCATGATTCTACACAAGAAAAATTCTTCATAGTTGTGAAATTATTACCTCATGGTCAGAAGATTCACACTGGAAGTGCTTGCACATGTCGTCAGTCCCATCTTCAACACAATCTCTTCTCATATTTTATCTGATCCAGTAATTCACATAGTCTGAAATAGCAAGAAGAAAAATTCTTGAGATCAACTACAAGTTAAAACAATATTCAGAGAAAAAAAAATCAAATAATAGTAATTTAGTGGGAAATTACAGACTGAGCTATAAGAAGAGAAAGCAGCTAAATACACTTAAATCATTCTGTGAAAAATATTCACTCAAGTCTAGCACAAACAGTAAATTTTACAAGACTGCAAAACTGAAAAGGATGTATTTTGCTTCTTTCACAGTGACTCCTTGCATATGTAAAACTTGCTTGTCTGTCAAATTCTTTCTGCAAAAGCAACAGTCTAAAGGGCTTGTCATGCACAGCATCTGCTTTCAAATAATGCTCCCTACACCATTGTAATCTTCTTTCCAAGTGATTTAAATGAGGGAGGCACCAAGCACATAAGCCTTGCTATGCTTATGGCAGTGCTTTGCTGTGTTAGGAAGTATAAAGTGTCTGCAGGTATGCTCTTTAATTATGAATTGATGTGCCATAAGTAAAGTCACTCCAATTGGCATTAGCTAACACATAGAGCTGCAAATTAATCTAATAGTTAGGCCGTGTTATAACAGCAAGGGCTCATGTACCATCCAGAAGTCTGGTTGGCTGTCATCAGCAAAAAATCATTATTTTGGTAAAACCAAGTATGTAATTATGTGTAACCAGAGCGAGAAAAGAGAGGTAGAGAATAGAAACCACTGATAGATTTTTTTCTAATATTTTAACAAAGAGCTGTATTCAATCAAATGGAAAACATTCAGACTTCTCAAAAAAGCAGACAATAGCTTTTCTTAGATTGCTTGCACTTGACTAGAAGCAGTGTGAAAGTTATAAAAGTAATTTGTATCAACTCATTACTATGTCACCTCATTTCAAGCACATGTTAGATAAGTAGCAATAAGCTCTGGGTTAGAGGATTTTGCATTATAACCATTAGCACAAACTCTAACAGCACGGAGCTGTTGAAGATTACCCGAGACAGTTATTGAGATTTAGGAGGGGCAGCTTTCTACTGATTTAGGACAGATTCTGTAGACAATTCTATCATTTATTCTAGAACAGAGGTAAAAAGCTAATTTCATGAAGAGCACTCGTGAATTATTTCCTTCCTATAGGAACCGTAATGCTCCCAGTAGAATGTTCTTCTTGCTCTTTAATTCAAGGTAATGATGTTGCTGCATCTTCTGTTGGCACTTAAAACGCAGTTTAATGCCACATCATCAGTCAAAATCTCTGTGTAATTTGCAAAGACATTAAATTATCTGAAAAACTGAACTGAGAAATGAACAGTTTTGACGTATTAGAACTTTTCTGGGCTTTTTAAGGGAACTTCACCCCCCTGCTCAGGATTATGGAACAAAGATGACTTTCTTACCATGTCAGAAAATCTGTTTCCATGAATTTCTGCTCTGAATTTCATAGGAGGCATATGTATGAAACCATTTCATTATGCTCCTTTATATGACTTATATGGAATAATCCTTGCGGGTGTCCCTGACATCTACTTTTCATTTATTTTAAATCAGTGATTCTGACAAAAGGAAGGGTTTGTTGATTTACTTACACCCTTCTGCAATAAATTATCTCGTTTAAACAACCTGGCCTACTGTATATTCAATACTGGGGCTTTTTCCCTGTAGATTAAATCTGAAAGACATAAATCACCTTTTCCCCCCCTTTCTTCTTACAAAGAATGGGGACTGGTAACAGTATTTCTTGAATGTGCAGGGACATATCAAACTGAACACTTACTCACCCTCATTTTATCACAGCTGACTTTAAAATATTGATTAAAGCACCTGTAGCTTGTTTTTGTTCAGAG
Source organism: Margarornis squamiger (assembly GCA_035222235.1). Lineage (NCBI taxonomy): Eukaryota > Metazoa > Chordata > Aves > Passeriformes > Furnariidae > Margarornis > Margarornis squamiger. The sequence goes on along the minus strand of JAWWTY010000123.1, from coordinate 8,943,947 downwards.
CTTTTTATAAGCATTAGATAGTAACTAGAATTTTATCAAACACTTTGTTTTCATATTTAGTCACATCTATAGTACGGGGGGAAAAAACCCAAAAAAATGCTAAGAAGATACTTTTCTTCTTTAAATTGAAAACATTATGCAATATAAAGCTAAATTGATATATTTTCTAATGGAAGGGGAAATTTACTTTAAGTTTTGTAGTATCTCCAAATTTTTAACAGCCTCCTTATTTATTTATTAGAGTACACACTTTAGCCCACACTTGATTTTATAGTTTTTTCTTATGTTTTATTACACAAAGCTCTAACAAGAGCATCAGATGTAACTCCATTTTTTAAGCAGATAATAAAGTGATAAAATAGGTACTAATTGTTATGGTTTCATGTTTATGTCACTAATAAAGATGTAATTTATGTAAAAATTTATAGCATTCTGGATGCTGAATGTAAGATTTAAACTCAAAGTGAGAGGAATACAGAATTACAGTGCCCAAGCAGAAACACTGGGAAGCCCCATGAGACAATATATCTGCTCTGGGGAGAAGGCAGAGTCACTTGTGATATTCATTAAAGACCTCCCAGGTCATCAGGCTGAGGATAAGAAGGACAAGCACACGCTGTTCTTTTCTTCGCCATGTTTAGGTGTGTCAGTAGGAGCGGACAACTCCACAGTAGTACACCAGAATAAAAATAATAATAATAAAAAAAATATTTATTTTTATGCTAACCTTGCAATTTATATGAACATAAAATGATCTTTAGACCATCACTAACCATACAGATTTTTCATTTTTTACTTAACTCTTACATCTGAAGAGAAAGCTGGAGGGTTTATTGACTCACCTTTCTCAAATTAGGTGATCCAGCTTTTGGGTGAGGGAGGGGAGGTGGTGGGGAGAATTGCTTAAATTGGTTTTGTTTGATCATTTGTTTGTTTCCAGAATATTTGCTCGTGACATATCACATTTTTAGAATTTGCTGTGTTTATCAGGAACACACAGCCTAGTCAAATGAGTTTTCAGTCTGAAGGACACTGGTGTGCAAATTCTGAGCAAAGACACTTATAAACACTCTTCTTGTGTTCATGGAGAATATTAACAATGATGGTTCAGAGTTTAGTGATAAACTCACTCAACATGTGAAATTACAGGACAACACTGTGCACTTAGAGAAGAGCTGATGTTAGGAAAAGAATATTTGTGTATTCCATAAGAGTAGCTCAGTCTTAAACCATTGGCAAAAATGTGATAAATACAGATAATTTCTGAATCTTATGTTATTTAATTTTAAAATGTAATTTTAAAAATCCTTTAATAATAGACATGTACAGAGTCCCTAGACGAAGAGATAATTGGAGGAGAGTACAGTCCAACCATAGCACTTTTCTAGTTGTAAGAGTGTTCCAGGAACAGGAATGTCTACACATTCCTGAAGAGAGGCTGCCTAAGGATTACAATGTTTTCTTCTCTGTTCAGATGTCTGCTCATCTAAGGTTATGGTGAGAAGATTAGGTGACAACAAATTCTTTTCCACCTTAAAATAAACCTGACGAACTGAAGGCACAAATGAAGGAACTACGTAGATTTATGATCATTTTTCATTCTTTTGTAGTTTTTGTTTCTCATGTTTTCTTTCTTCAAAACTGATTATTCTTGGAATGTTCATATTCAAGTGAAAGTGTTTTTTAACAACTTTGGCACATTATAAATCACGTGCAATCAAGGAGTTCATCAGAAAGAAGCAATATTTAAACAATGACAGAACATTCAGATAGGGGTTATTCAGCTTTAGTAACTGAGAAATGAATTTGTTTCTAACAATAACCCTTTCTTCATCCACAAGACAGTGTAGAATTTCTCTTAGCAGTCTTAATTAAGGTGTAAATTTTACAATATAAAAAGAGAGGAAGAATTGCACCTGAGAAGTTCTACAACACAGGAAATTAAGGGCTTCTTTAAACACGTGTACATACATACATACATAAATCTACAAATCTAAAAAAGTGAATGAAAGCCAACAGGATTGCAACAACAAGAGAAGAGAGAACTGTATCTTGTTTTCATGCTTGCCCCATAACGCATGCTGGTTATTGTGGGGCTTGCAGAGTCTTTCCTATTCCCAGCGCCAGGCAAAGAAATAATGGTTGAATGCATGGACACTTCATTGCATCAGCCAGCATAACTGGAAACCCTGGGCCATGGGCCTGAAGCATCTTCAAGGGGGAAATGTATCAGTCCCATGAACTCAACAGATGCCAGCAAAGTGCTCTTTCCCACCACTTCCCCATAATCAAATATGTATCCTTTATGACCCTAAAAGAGTAAATCCTAATCCAATACTCATTTCAGCTTTTGCTTTAGGGTATAGGTATACTAATGACAACTGTTCTCAGAAAAGAATTAAAAGTGTGTGACTTCTGCCAAAAAATTTAGGAGAAAATGAGAGTTTTTTTTACACATGTAGCCTATGTCCTTGTGGCACGGCTCACTGTTTCGTCAAAAGATTAAAGGTAAAATAATTAAATAAAAAGGAGAAAAATATATATTGGATATATATATATATATAATTATAAATTCCTCTTAGGTCTGAAGATCTATTAAGTGATTTGTAGGCTTCTGTATTGTAAAAAGATCTGACAGACAATCAATGGCAAAAGGGGACACAAAAACTACTAACAGGAGATGAAGAGACAGGTTCCAGCTCCTGCCAACCAAAAAGAGCAATCTCCTTGAGTAGTTATTTGAATTTATTCTACCAGAAAACCTGGATAACAAAAGTCATTAAAAGCAAGACTGCATTTTCAGTATTGTTGTACCGAAAGGGTTAAGAAGCTGATGGCAATTAGCCTCATTGTATATCATTTTCCTGTTTCGTCTTCCTGATAAAAACTCTGTCTTTTGCTGAACAAGTTTTAAATGAGTGAATTAACGTGATTGCTCATTTCTGTGTAAATCACGTTTACAACTTTCCAAGCATGACCCTTAGTAGCATCATAAAAAATATGTTTGTAAGCAATTCATGCATCTTAAAGAGTAAATACCACAAATTTTGCCTCATCAGCAATCTGTGTGTTCATAACAGTCTTAAGCTAAAAACATTAAGCAAAGGTAACAGCTGATATAGATTTCAAAGTGCACCACTAAAGGCTTCAATATTTTGATTTAGAAAGATTAGCCTATATAAATAATACATCAAGAACAGTTTAAGTATTTTGCACAAAAGACACCTTTCCCGTCATTTATTATTCTTTGAGATGCAGAACAGAAGTACCGTGCTTGAGGACAGCAGTGCAGAGAACCTTCCTGTCAATACATTTATATAGCTCAGAGTAATTCAAAGGGAAAACTACCTTCCACTCAAACACTCTGGAAAGGCATAGATTGGTCTTAACAGCAAATGAACCTTGCAAAGAACCTCAATTATTTATTTATAGACTTGTCAACATATGTCAGTCAAAGCAAAGGACAAATGAAGAATACTAGCTCCAGGAGTTTTGGTAGGCAGCATCTCTAACTCTGTAACCTTTTGATATGAAGAAATGCAGTGTAACTACAAAATCCTAATTCCTGCCTATTAACATTTGCTACCAAATGTGCTTCCAATCGAAGTGACATTTTCACCTAATGAAAAAGATGTTCAAGTTCTAATTCAGACACTGAGTTCAAAGAAATATGTCTGAGCAAGATCTAAGTATCGAACAAGAACTTATTTTGCCATGCAAGATTCAAAAATTCATAGTTCAGTAGGGAAACTTGAGAAAATAGCTTATGGCAAACATGATCTTTATTTCTCCCTATGGATTTAATCTTGCCAGTTTTCTGAGTAAAATTTAAGCAGCTGTGGACACCTCCAACAGTCATTGACTTCTCTGACTCTTGAGACTACTGTATAATGGAATATTTAAGGCAGAAGTCAGTAATCTTTAGGAAAAAAAATAGTAAAAGTCAGTGAAAGTTAAAGTGAAATAGAAAAAGAAAAAAGTCACTCATCTGCCAAAATTGGGTAAGCAATGGTCAATGAAACTATTTCAGATCTGTTTTCCAGTTAGCTGATTTCCCATCCTGAAAGCAGCATTGCACATACCTATCAGCAGAAAACAGCTCTCAGTTTTTTATCTCTTCTGAAATCATATTATGGACAATTGTGCTGGAAAGATGGAACAAAGTGCATGTGCTAAGTCAGAGGTATCAGGGATCACAGTGTTCTCTCTTCTAATTGCCTATATATTATATATTCTTTTGCTCTACAAGTTCTGTGTCAGACAGCAATAATAGCAAAATATATTTATATTCAGAAACATGATATAGAATATATTAAAAAAGGGGGGACAGAACATTTAAAAGCACTCTGAGAGAGTTTAGAAACTGAGAAACATTAGGATTCATATGATGCATTTACTAGGAAATTGCCAAATAGTGTCACATATTTTCTTAGCCATTATTTATATTTTATGTTCAGGATCACCATTTATCTCTACTTTTTGAGAGAGGCTTTCAAAGTACAATAGCAAAAAAATATTTATTTGCATTTCATGAAGTGCATACAATAAAACAAGGTTAGAACAAAGGTCCATGTCATCTTGTGTCCTACCTGGCTAGACTTGATGCCTAAAGAAGGTGTAGAAACAGAAAGAAAAACACCAGTGATATTTATATTTCAGAAAATCTGCCCACCTTTCAAAAATCTACTCCTTTCAAAAATCTGCTTTTCTTTTTTTTTTTGAACCAACGTAAAGTTTTAGGATTCAAAATCCATTATGTAATTTAATGCCACTCTGATGTGAAGTACTTCATTTGTTTTAAGCTAATTGGTTGTTTTATAAACAGGTTATTTGCTTTAAATCTGTTGTTTCATTTGATGTGCTTTGTACTTGGATTGTGAGCACCTTATTGCCACTCTTTTTTAAACACTTGTGTTTTAGAAACATACAACTTTCCCTACCATGACTGACTTCCTTTTTTCCAGGACAGAGTCTTAATGTAAATAAACTCTCTCTGTGGGAAAGCAACTTCTAATTTTGATATGACTTTTAGTTCTTGCTGTAGACTTTTAACTTTCACTTTTCAAAATATAGGCTCCATAGAGGTGCCAATATTTAAGTAATATTATCTCAGGGACATATATAGGGGAACTGTTGGTTTCTGTTTCATTATCTGTTCCTCAGATAAGGTTCTTAAAATACTGTTTGCTTCTGAGCTGATGGTTTCACAGAGCTGTCAAACCTACTGCCACTTCATCTTCAACAGGAATAGATAATTTAGAGCTCACCACCATTTATAAACTTAAAACTACTTTTCCACCAGAATATTGCTTTGCATTTATCAATATTGAATTTCATCTGCCATTTTATTGCTCTATCACTCAGTAATGGGACTCCTCACAATGAAACAACATCTTGTGCTTAGAATCTAAAGTACAATCTGCAAAGCCTCATCTATATCTCTGCTGGCAATTCCCTGTCCACACACACTGTTCAGCTCAGCCCTCAGACCATGTTATTGTGTTCCTCCAGCAGTAACTAACTCTGTCTTGATAACTCATCATTTTCTACCACCTTTTTTTTCTTATAACATTCAACTGCATGCAATCACAGTCACAGAATTGTTTGGATCGGAAGACAAAGAACATCTAGTTCCAACCAGGGAAGGCTTCCACTAGATCAGGTAGCTCAAAGCCCCATCCAGCTTGGCCTTGAACACTTCCAGGGATGAGTTATCCACAACTTCTCTGGGCAACCTCTTCCAGTGCCTCACCACCCTCACAGGAAAGAATTTCTTCCTAATGTCTAATCTAAACCTGCCTTCTGCCAGTTTAAAGCAATTCTCCCTTTTCTGACCACCATATGTCCTTGTAAAAGTCCCTCGCTAGCTTTCATTTTTATCTTTAGTTCTCGGAAAATTTGTGGGGGTTTGTTTGTTTGTTTTGTTTGTTTGTTTTAACAACCTTTTGAGGATGCACATTACCAAATGGTTTTTCAAAGTAGAAATATATTGTAACAACATAGTGTGCTTACCTACTCAGCAATGTCCCATCACAGCCTTCTCACAGGTTTTTAGGAACTTGTAGGTCTCTATATAGCCATAATATATGACTAAACTTAACCATGCTTGTAAGTTTGAAATTAATCTGAAATGAGAAGTGATCTAGATTTTCATTGTATAGACCTCATGGTAGGAAAAGTATCAAAAAACTCTTTCTCGTGATCACAATTCAAAAAAAGGCTTATCTTTCTACTTGCTTTAACTTGTTCCTCTAACTTAATATGAAGTGTGTAATATAAAATACGCTACCTGGATAAGTAGATTTAAATATTTAGATGAATGCAATTTAACAACCACAAAAGAAAATGAGAATTGGAAGCAGCATCAAAACAGTTTGCAGGGAACAATATCCAGAGGCTGGACTAGTTTACATCATCTTCTCAACAATATCCTTTTCTTTTCCCCATTAATATCAGAATACATAAAACTTTCCACATTATCAGTGAATTGTCAAGCATAAAATTTATTTCCAGTAGGAAACCCTGAACTAAACAAAATATTATTTCACTCTGAAATTTTCTGCAGTACTGAAGCACTATGTAGGAACGCAATGTTATTATTAAAAGAGTTGCTAAAGATAGGTATGACAGTGCCTCAAAAAGACAACATGTTTATCAGACAAGCTCATATTGCCAGTCTTTCAGCAATATAAATTCTTCTCCAGGCTGAAAAGAAAATAGATCAGTTTTCAAAGGTAATGTAAGCAGAGAACACTGAGATAAAATAGATATGTTAATTGGCAAATAGCTAAGAAAAAAGGGAGTCAGAAGTATTGGAATAGAGGAAATATGAGAAAAGGTGATAAGATAGTTTTCTCTTAGTAAAGGATGGGAGATTTATTGCCAGCAACGCATGACACGATACTTTGGGAGGGAGAGGGGAAATGATCACATCATAAAAAGAATATGTCTATCAGGTTCATGATTTTTACTATCCAGTAAAGATATATTGTGGACTTTTATAGCAAACACAGACCCATCTGTAAATTTTGTTTGACTGATTTATTATTTTTCTCTTTAAGAATAAGGTATCAAGGTTTTTCACAGCTTAGCACAAAGAAAACAGAGAAAAAACAAATGTTTTCCAGCTCTGCATTTTGTTTTAAAATGGTTCAAACAAAAAGCCTCAGTAAATGCTAAGATTTTATACTTGCTGGATCTGAGAGCAAGCCTACCACTTAAAAACACCAGATTTTCCACAGCTGTAGTTACATTCTTGTATAATACTTTTTTTTTAAACAATGAAAATTAAGACTAACATTGTTTGAACAATCCATAAGAATAATATGCACTTAGAAAAACTTGTGGGAACTTTTCAACCTGAAAAAATATTACTTGAACTTATTTTCAGAAGAGACCTGCAATCAGTGACAAGCTAATCTGATAAGTACAACTTTCAGTACTGACAGAGAGATCATCAGAGACACAAGTTAAACTGCAATGAACAAAATTTAATTTTTTCAAATTTTTTAGAATTCAAGTTGTTTAATATCAGAACGGCAATAAAAAAAATGAAATCAAAGTATATTTCCATGATAACCTGAAACACAAGTTCCAAAGACATTGCTAGAAGATACACCTCTTCTGTGACAAACAGATCCGTGCATATGCAATTTCTTATTGTGTGTATAGTTAAATTATATGACAGTCACAAAGATTTTGATTATAGTTAAGGGACATGCTGTATTAAAGAAAATAAAAAATATATATATATAATGTGTTATGCCTTTTTATTCATTGACTGATCTATATATTGACTATATTGCAAAAGGTGCATTTAAAATAACTTTCTAGATACCATGTTAATAAAATTTATGGTACCTTAAGTGTTCCATCATAGAAACCTTTCTGTCTGATATCATTTAAAATAATTGATTCACTTCTATGTGAAGAATAAACTTGTTTGAAGTGTTTACCTAGTGATACAGGTTTAATGAATAAGAACCGATTCTAGATAGAATGGAATCTGTTTTCTGCTTTCAATATAAATTAATATGTTTCTAACAAACCCTATGAAGTAAAGCTTGATTCCTTTTTATTCTACACTGTGATAAATTACAGAAAAGAAGTGGAGAATTTAAAAAATAACTTAAAATATATAATAGATTTTGCACTGTGAGTTTAAAGAGTTTCCATCCTGTCCTCAGTGATTTACAGCTCTACACACAGGCTTTATCAGTGTATCAAGGTTTTCTATTTGTTTTGGTTTTGCTCTGCTTTGTTTAATTCATAAAACCAGAGTAGAATGGAAATCTGTAATCATGTCCTAAGGCATACTCTTCAGTACAAACAAAACCATCAAAACCTCCAGTCTTTCCTCCTTTCATAACAAGATAGTTAAAATTTACATTATGGGTATCACTTGTTGTTCATTCATTTTGTCCAGGCAAAACATAGAACAGTCATTAAGTGGTGGTATATCATTAATTTGTGGTATGGATGTGGTGTCTACATTCTGCACGTGTAGAACAGCAGCACACAGCAGGATGACTCTTCATAGTCAGTGAAAAAAAAAGAATAAGGGCTTTTTCCTAATAGTGATTTCAAATGCTTGAAGTTAAGTCCAGGTTTTAGTGGTTGTGGTGTCCTGTCCATTCCTCTGCAGTTGATTATAAAAACACCCCAGGGTTATCATGCTACTGCCACTAAAGTTGGGCCTTAATCACTCAAAATACCACTCATTGTGAAGCCTCTACATGGAGCTGAGCCCTTTTCTGTGTAATGTGTGCATAGTTATTCCCATGAAAAGACAATCCAATAGAAATAGAAACTTCTCCTTATAATATTTTCTGTATGTTTATACCACATATAAAACCACAGGATTCATCTGCATGGAGATACTTTCAATCTAACCCTGGCAATGATGGCCAATGCCATTATCTCCTGGAGGGCAGGAAAGGAAGGTGGCAGACTGCCTGAGCTACAGGTTGTGTTTGTTTAATCCCCAAATTATTTATTGCAAAATAATGGAACCAAACAAAGACTAACAGCTGTGCTCTCTTTTGTGGATCCCTGGTTTACAAAGTAGAGATGAAAAAAGAATCAGAGTCACATCATCTCTTGTCATTTGTCAGTACAAACAAGCATGTGCTATGGACTACAAAAGAACTTAATTGTAAACAATCCTTCTATTTGAATTCCAACAAAATAATAATTTTAATGTTAGTGCAGTAGCATCAGCTACCAGGCACCTATGAATAACAAGGTTTGTAGCATTTATCCTAAAAAAATCCCTGATTTTAAAATTTATTGTTAGGTATGTAATATCAACCATTTTGTAATCCCTACTCGGTGCATTTGGATTCTCAATAAATAATCACAACCACAGCATTATAAATCATTTACAATATATAGTGTCACTTAAAGATCCCCCAAAATAAATACTCACTGTCTGCAAGAACTGTAAATCATCATTTCAGAGGAAGGGTGCATGTGGCAGCCAGGCCAACGTCAGTCAGCCCCATTAATTATGAAAATATTTATTTATTTATTTATTAGCATGTGTTCTTGAGAATTTAGTCAGCTCACACAGATTATCTCCAGGGAAACAGCTACCAAATAAATTCAGGACCAGCTTCATCCCTTGTAGAACTGTATTAAAATACCTCGAGTATTTTATCTTATCCTAATCAGAAAGACCTGCCTAACCATGGAACACGCAGTTTGCCCTTTGCCTCTGTCCACCTACACTTTTGAACAGAGCATTGAAAACAGCATTAGACAGCTGTCAACAATGACATGTGTCTTATGGTCTTACAATAATCATTTCCTGGCTATCAAAACATCATCTCCCAAAAAGGAAAAATGGAAAGAAGTGTATGGCTATAAAACAAATCAGCATAGGGAAAATCATCTATGTTGCCTCCTCAGTGCTTAAGTTCCACATGGACACTTCTTTGCTAATAATACACAGGAAAGAAATAGGCCTGGACACCCAGCTAACTCTAAACTGTCTTTCTAGCAGCAACAACAAATCAACACACGTCAAAGGCATGGATTGAGAATGCACATATTCACTATGATTTTATTTTATAAAATAAATATCGATATAAAAATTACTATTGTGTATATATATATACTGGTATTAAATGCATATACTTAGACTAAACTCAAACATTCCAACTTTTGATTGGAAAAAAGTGGCTTCTTGTACAGTGCTGTAAAATAATCATTCCCACTGCTCAGCCTGATGGACTAAACCTCCCAGCAAGTGTCACTTTGGGTACCTGGTAAATCAAAATGTCTGTGGCAATATGTAAACCCCAAAAAGGAATGCCTTCCACCACAAAATCTATTTCCCCTGTAAACAGAATGGTATCTACAAAACTGATTTCATGAGCATATAACACCCTGTACCCAGAAACCACACAAACAGATTTGCCTTTCTGTGAACACTGGACAATTTTGTCAACTGATTCTTATATTAAAACCACAGCTTTTAAATTAATTCCAGCACCACTGGTAAGAACAATCTCTACACTTTAAAACATTTAAACCTATCAGCTAACAAGGAGTCTACCACACATGCTACAAAGTTTGGGTCAATATTTAATTCCTGTAGGCATGTGAGAAAATCTCAACTTTATTTACAGGTTGCATTCATCTAAACTGGAATTTGTAGTTTCCAGCTTTTAGAACTAAAACATCTTTCTCTTCTGTGTGTTGTCTGTTTATAAGTTCCTTGGTCAACACATGCTTTAAAATTTCATTTTTATACTTTTTCTCATTAGTTCCTGTTTGTCAGATGTTCTTATTTCAACTTGTTCTATTTTATTTATTTTGAAACAAGAATGAGAGAAAAAATCATTAACATATTCTGCATCTGCTGAGAAAATCACCCTTACTGTTAAAATGGTAAATCTACAGAAATGTCACTCAGGTAAGGGTGTTACTCCAGAAATACTGATGCAGAACGTGGGTCTACATCATTAAATCTGTTTGCTTAAGAAACAATAGACCATGTCCAAACACTGATTTAACATTGTGACCCCTGAACTGGTTTCAGAGTGGAAGAGACGGCCTTTAACACACAACATTCACTCATGTACTGAGTCACAAGCTTTCAGTCATAATTCTTTAAGCTCTGGATAGTCCACAGAGCTAGGAATATAGAACACCGCACAAGAGATGTCCAGTAAAAGAAGTGTGAATAAATAAATAAATAAATAAAAGATTTGGCCTCAAATTTTCACAGCAGAAATCTGCCAAGGAAGTAGCTGCCCCTGGCGCCAGCTGTCCTGGGCACAAATACTTGCACTTGACCTCAACCTCACAAACTACTTTGCGAGGTTGACATTTGGACCTCCTGGGAATTGACACACACCACTGAACTGGTGCTGGATACCCATTCAGCTGTGTCAGTCCTGCCTGCACATACGTACCTACAACACTCTCAGACTGAGCAGCTTAGAAAAACCTTATCAGTTGCGTTGTGACTTTTTTGAAGAAAGAAATCCCTGTGCTTTCCAGCCTTAATGCCCTGGTGACACCAGACACCAGCACACTTTTGGAGGTCTGTTGAGAAATCAAACACACGTTACTTCACATATTCTTTTTTTCTGATTTAAGCCTACAAATTATTAATTTTATGGTTCTTGAAAAGTCATTCTAGGGTGTACATTTATTAGGATGCTATTAAAATGTACTGAAACACACTAACACAGCATGAAGAAATTCTCAGAGCTCTGTCAGAATGTAGATAAGACTGCACTGAAATAAAATTATACCATGTCCCACTTTAGTAAGATTAAAAAAATAGGGGGTTTGAGGCATGTTCTCTTTGAATAAGAAATAACTGTTGGCCAGTGAAAGCATGGCAGTATCAAACACTAAAAATCAGCACTCCAGGTTACTGTAGATGATTTAACTGAAGGTCTGCCACATTCAACCAAAATTTGGAAATAAGGGTGGCTCCCTGTAGATTTTCACACACATTTCTAGATATTCATGCAGTAATAATCTTACAGCAGATTCACACAAGTCCCTTTTCCCTGTATGCCTCTAGATTAACACTAAGCATAAATTAAGCTCAGTCTTCCTTTCCTTCTGGAAACAATGACAGCAGTGATTAGAAAAGAAAGAGATTTCTTGAAAGTGAGCATCAATATCAAAAGAAAAGCAGTTTAAAATACTAAACCAAAAAAACACAGTATGGTAATTTATATACAGGCTTTTTTTTCTGTAGCTTTTATTGAAGCTTCACTTTCTTTTATATTTGAAAAGTCCCAAATCCTTACAGAGGCTGCCAACTCTCCTCCCCATGAGTTCTCTAATAATTGACAGTTCTTCTTTTTCTGAGAATATGAAAATATATATATACAGGTATGTATGTCTGTATTAGTTGGTGACAACTATCCTCAGCAGTGAATTGAGCAAGGGCAGTGAGACTGACCCCAGAAACAGGTTAAACTACTGAGCTCTTTACTGGTTGATGCACATAGTGTGATGTGTAATTGCTGTGACAGCACAAGGATGTCCCAAACTGACAATTTCCAATCATTTCTACTTTCCGATTTCCAACGCAACATGCTTGAATGCACAGAGCTAAAAGGCTGACTTTCTTTCCTCTTTCTTGTGCCTGCCCTCCTTTCCAAAGATCCTCCTTAATGGAGAATGGGCCTGAAAAAAAAAAACAGTTTGAAACAATTGGAGCCTAATGAACATTGTTCTCCCAGAGCCAGCATTTAAACTACACGTGTAGTAAATCTTGCTTAGGCACAGGCAGCCTTCCTGTTTGCCTATTAATTATACAAGAAAGATACAACACTGTGTCTAACCCCAAATATTATAGTTCACTGTCATTTTGTGTGAGAAATCTTCATCCATAGGCAAAAGCACATCCCAAATATCACAAAAGTGACAAAACGCCCAGGTTCAGTCATGGGTTTGGATTGTAAGTATATCTGGGCTTGATTATGCAGTATTTGCCAGTTTGATGAAAACAGGTTATGAAAACAGGCAGGAGCTTCCAGATGATACTTGACTTGCAGCAGCAGTGAGCTAAAGAGCTTGATGCCCATGAAGTACAACTCTACAAAGCACTTTTTCCAGATGAATTTTAGTGAATCAAAACCAGAAGAAAGAAAAAATAAATAAATAAAAAGGGGAAAAGAGTTAAGGAGAGTGACTTGTGCTTTTGGCACCTGTTTGCTTCCTGT
>JAWWTY010000123.1:8901953-8930651 GCA_035222235.1 Margarornis squamiger | reverse complement strand
CCCCCCCCCCCCCCCCCCCCCCCCCCCCCCCCCCCCCCCCCCCCCCCCCCCCCCCCCCCCCCCCAGGCCAGAAACAGTGAAGAAAAAGAGCAAAGAGTGGCTTTTGGCACCTGTTTGCTTCCTGCAGTCTCCAAATGGAACCCTGTACTGTTTTTGCTAATCCATCTCTGAGCTGACAGAGGTGCAAGTTGTAAGCCACAGCTTACATGCTGTGCTAGAGAATGGCAGAGCTCAATAAAAACAATTATTGCAAGGCCTATCTCTCATCTATTATTAAATCTGTGAAAAGAGTTTTAATTTCCTGTGCAATTATATGGTGCAATGTCATATTCTAAGGGCGGGAGGGGGAAGGGAGACAAGGGGGAAGAGGGTTTGCTTTTGATCGAAAACCCAGTTTTCATATTTTACAGTTTGGATACCTGGGTACCTTGGGAACTAATTTGAAGCTCACATACATCTCTTCAGTTAAAATTTGAGTAAATCCACTTAACTTTTTAATTATTCCAATTTTTCCTGATAAAGGAAGATAAACTACTAATGTCTTGCAGTTTGGGACACCACATGCAAATGGTACCTTTTTATCCATGTATGGATATCTTGCTAATGTGTAATAACAAGGAATGATTAATGCATTTTTCATTGAATTCATACAATTACTTTGACTAATGTTTCTGTGTCATGTGTGATGCAAATCAGATGCTCTATTACTTTTATTTGTTTTCCACTTAGCCGTGATTATTAAACAATCCATAACGATGACCACTTGCCTTTAAAAATATCATATCAATTTATATTACTAGGCAAAAGCTCACAGCAAATGGATCTTTTGAGCAGGAAAAACAAACCCAAAAGACTCCCCGTTTAATTCTTTGCATGGTGACAAAAGCAGAAAGCCCTAGTGGGGCTGGAGACTCACCTGTGAGACTGAAAAAGAAGCAGCTTCTGACCTTTTGTAACCATTCTCGTCTATGTGTTGTACCATCATAAAATTAAAATTCTTTTATTCTGCTCTTCTGTTTTAGAAAATATTTAGACCAAACATTTTAGAGAAAATTAGGTTTTTCACCATTTACACAGGGCCTGCATCTTTACGTGCCTCAGCGTTCATTGCCCAAATGAACTGTGGTTTTGATTATATACAAGATAATGAAATATTGAATAAATATTCATAGGAATTCAGGAAGGGATTGTGAGACAGGGAAATGAAACCACTAAGCGCAATGCAAAGTAAGAAATGATTAGCTATCTCATATCAGAGAGGGTCTAGCTGCAGGTCAAGTGCAGGAAGGAGAAGCTCGAATGGTGTCTCAATCAGGGAAAGGATGAAACACTGTAGCCATTTATGAGGTCTTAAATAAAACAGGTCTAGTTTTAGAATGGGCTTACTAGAAGTATATAAAAGAACTCAAGGGCAGTTGTGCTATTTACAGACAGGTACATGCATAAATACATATGAATGTATAGACAGCATTTCCACGGAGAGCATCAACATTTTTGTCTAGTCTGTTAACCATTCAAACAGGGAACAGAAAAGAACACCAAAAGAACAAAGAATAAAATGAATGCTTTTAAAAATAAACAGTTTGTCAAGTACTTTGAAATACAATAAAGCAGAACTCGTCAATATTCATGGAGAAAGTTTTCCAGAGTTATCACATGTATGAGTAATGTAACGCATTATTCAACACCTCTTACACAAAAATGGCTTAGATGGTCAGACCGAACTCTTAGAAACACCTGTGCAATCTGTGCTGTCTTTGAAGTTCACCTACATTATACATCACGGTCTTTGATAGTCTTTAGAGATATAACTGCTATCAGAGTTTCTTCATGGAGGTGGAATTTACTTAAAAATTCTGTCTCAAATTTACTGGTACAGCTCCGCTGTTTTCTACTCCTGCTGGCAGGTAACTGTTCTGGCTTTTTTTGTAACTGCAGTTTATACTGATATTTGCATAAAACTGTTCACCTGCCCCCCAGAACAAACATAGGAGAAAGAATAGAACTTAGTACAACTTCTTGCCATTCCCTAGACTAGAAGAAAGAAAGAAAAAGAAGCAAAACTGATTAAATCTATTAAGACACCATGATTCTCGTTGACACATACTATCTCATCAGGCAGAGCCCTGGCAAGGTACAGAAGTCAGCACGATGTTAGAGAACATTGTGCAAAAGTCAAAATGAATGAAGTAACAGAGAAAGAGAAAGGAAGGGTTTAAATATTTCCCTCCAAATAATAGAAACATGTTCCTTTTTGTGATGAAGCATTCTGCAAGCTTTTGGCACCATTCTATGGTTTACACTGCCACAACTCAGTTCTGAAAAGCTGTTTAGCATTATTCTTCATCAAGCTAATATGACAGAGGGTAGTTAAGTTTCTGCTATTTGGTGTTTTGGCCATTTTCTTTTTTGCAGTGCCCACAACAAATATGATGTTATTCAATTAGGAATTATTTTATTGATTGAATTAAATATTGCATTAATTTCATGTAAAATACACATGGTTTATATTTACTGTCATAAATTATTCCTGATTTTACTGAAAGGAGATTTTTAAATTGGTAGAAATCTTTCTTAATCATAGGGCCTTTTCTGGCCCCTTTTCTGTAATCACCATTACAGTGTAGCTGCTAATAAAACAAACCCTTAACAAATTGTTATGGTGAAGGCCTCCATTCATTAGAAGCAAGCACATATTTTTATGTTTCAGTGCAGTACTAATTGAGAACACAACTAGTTGAAAGTGCTAGACATGAAAGGTAGCATTATTTTCAGTCACCTGAAAGCTAGCTACAAGCCAGAATTATTGAAATGCTAAAGATCTGATTATTATACCAAAAAATTGTCTTATTTACACTCAAATAGTCTTCCATTCTGGTTTGGCATCCAGACCATTTCTTGCTCTGGATACTTTTGGAGGGCCAGCTCACAGTTCAATAGGTGAGAAAATGTTAAAAGGAATTTCATATTTTTGCCTCTTTACTGGTTGCTGGACTCATCTAGGTTGCAAACTTCAAGATCTCACAGTGAATTGCTAGCAGACATGGCTGTCACTAAACAATACAGTTTTTCCAGTCTTTTATAATAAAACTATTGTATTCTGAAATTACTTAAGCTTTTAGGTCAGCATTGTAAGGGCTTCTCAAAAGCCTAGATATAGGAACGGCATAAGGCATTTTAAAATGTTTAAAGAAATTTAAAAATCTGGCCCAAAGGAATTAAAATTTCATTTAAATCAAATGAAGCAGATCATTTTGATCCATTGCTTGAAGACAGAAGCATAAACCACAAAAATAATCCAACTGATACACCACAAGGACTGAAACTGAACTGACTTTTTATTGGAAATGACCTCCCTGATTGCCTACAAGTAAGAAAAGAAAAAGGTTTAAAAGTGTGTTATAAGCTTTATAGCTAATAAATCTACTCTGATACTGAAATTACTCAGAAAAATATTGGAGATGTTTCCACTGTACTGCTCCTGAAATGTTCACATCTGTTAGCATTGAGAGAATATTTTCATAAATGCAGAAATCTTTCCTCTGTCTCTTTCTCTGTATAAAACTCCCTATATAAATTGCAGTATTAAGACAAGAAAACAAATTTAGCTCAGCCTGCAATTTGAATACGTTTTGAACCAGGGTATGGATTTAACCCACTCCAGAAGGTGATAAAACATCAAGTTCAGATAAAATTTCAGGTGCTATGATTTCTCAAACATCAAAATATCTAGGAATTTTATAGGATCCTTATGTAGTCATCACATATTGGTGAATTTATTCAAATTCTATAAATAGTACTCAATGTTGACTAACATTTCCCTGCCATTGTGTCAAGTCAAGTCTCTGTACACCACTGCTTCTTCAGATGGCTGACACTGGCCTTGGCTTATTTTGCAAAGGGGGAAAATTAATATATTTCATCATTTGGCTTCATGACTGTGCTTCTCTTCGTAAACAGCAGACTCTCTTGACTCCTCAATGTCAGTTTGAAAGACATGACGTGCAATGCCATGAAAAAAAAGCACTTGGTAGCTGTGCCTACCTGATCACTGAGAGTCAGTGCATGATGGTGGTTTCGTCTTGAATTTGCTGGGCAGAAGTAAAGGCATTCACCTTTACTATGAAAAAAAATGCATTGAAATGAGAAAATTACTCAAAAGTCCCTAATAACTGCTGAGATTTCAAGAGTATTTAATTGCTCCTTTTTAGCAATGAAAACTTGTAATATAAATTAGTTACTAAGCGATCTTCCCTGCAGGCAGAGGAGTTTGCAAAATAGAAGAATCAAAAAATATTTGTATTGTGTGGGGCAACAGCAAACATCCCGAAAAACAAAAAGCTGTTAACAAATAAAGAGATACCAGATAAGCAGCAGCTACCAGCCATTAATAGATAACAAATTTATTCTGCTTTTGGAGAAGGAAATGAGTCATAGGAATTATAAAGTACTTTTCATTCTACAGAATGCATTAGTTAAACAGTTAAACCATATTAAGTCAGTAAGTCTAGAAAACTTGCATCTGAGGGTTCTCTGGGAACCACTTTCAACCACTAATGTTTTTTTCCATTAAGTTTTGTAATGCTGAGGAAAAACTAGGCAACTGATAGAAAACTAATGTGTTGATAATGTGCATGTGAAAAGATAAACAGGATGAGGTATGTAATTACAGGCTTATGAGTCTCCAAATAAACAAAAACAATTTGCATGCTACAAAACCCAAATAATAAAAATTCAAAGAAATCAAAGTGGTACTAGAATTAATTTCTGTGTCTGTGAGCAGATTTAAAAAAATGCTACAAAACCAATGTGCTTTTTACATAGGAAAAGGAGAAATGTGACAGATAGCCACACTTCTGTAACTGCCAACATACACACACAAACTTTTGATGAAGTTTCTAGGAAAACACTATAATATTTGCACTAAAAACTGACTGTCTACAGCTCCAAATATTTTTTAGATGATTTGTTGCTAAGCAGAAGTGCTTTTAGCAGTCTACGTGAAGGGATTCCTGCTCCCTCTTGGACTTTTAGCATTGAAGTAAAATAATCCACAAAATCAAATCAAAAAAATGATATGCGAAGGGAATAATAAATAATAAAGACTGATGACTGGTAAAAGAATACAATAGGTTGGTAAAGCAGATACATGCAAATTATATTTACCTAATGAATGGCCTGATGGAAGTGAAGAAGCCAGAAAAAAGATCACTAACAAAACTATGAAGTCACTGGCTGTCCCCTAAGAATTGGTAGGGCATAAAGCTTTCAGCAGAACTTTGCAGTTCAAGGCCAAGGGTTCTTTTAGATATACAAATGGGAGAGACTGAGGTTGGAGGAATAAACTGTGAATCCCTCTCTGAGACTGCTAAAGCCCTCCCAGAAATCAGTATCCAGCTCTAACAGCTGATTCAGGAAGATGCTGTTGTATCAGAGCTGGTTCAGAAGAAAGCCACAGATGAATATAGGACTGGAAAAGACTCAGCACAGGAGGCAGATGGAGATCAATATATTCAGGTCATCAAATGG
Source organism: Margarornis squamiger (assembly GCA_035222235.1). Taxonomy (NCBI): domain Eukaryota; kingdom Metazoa; phylum Chordata; class Aves; order Passeriformes; family Furnariidae; genus Margarornis; species Margarornis squamiger. The sequence goes on along the minus strand of JAWWTY010000123.1, from coordinate 8,925,122 downwards.
GAGTATCCTGACTGCATTTGTAAGTGCCTTTTTGGAAATATCGTGCAAAATAAATTCCACAGGAAAAATAAGGTAAAGTTACACCTAACAATAAGAACAAAAGGTTCTGAATTCAGGAAAAAGACTATAAAATCAGTAGAAAGCCCTATACACTGTAGGAATGCATATATTTTTGTAGCATAAAATTATACTTAAGCTCTCCTTTAAGTTAAACACAGACATTTGAGTGTTTTTTTAGCAAAAATACTAATCTATTACTAACTAACAGATTGAAAAAATACTCTTAAATTCTATTATAGAAAGTATAATGTAAATGAAATGTAACTTAATTTTCTTCTAGAATTTTGTTCATTGGAAAACCTGAAGGCTCTCTTTTATTTACCACTATTTGCTGCCCTGACAGTCAAGACTGATTTTTTTTTAAGGACAAGCCCAATAAGCTGGAACTGGTTTTCTTTGTATGTATATTCTTCTGATTTGTTGAAACTGGATGACAAATTACCCTTATAAAAACCCCAAACAAACAAGCAAACAAAAACCAACCAACCAAAACAAACAAACAAAAGAAACCCATAAAACAACAAACTAGCAGAATTTTTAACTTAAAACTAAAACACAAACTGTGATGGGTTTGAAAAGGGTACTAGTATAAGTACAGCTAGATTTTATTTCTGAGTAAATACACATAGAGTTAAGGTCAAAGGCCAATACAGTTTCTGGTACTTTGACAAAGCTGAGTACCAAAAACTATATCAAGAAATCTAAAATTAGACTTATTTGTTTTACAGAAACTGAGACATGGAGATATCTCTATTTATTTTAGAGATATTTGATATCCACTGTTTTAATGAAAAATATAAAGCAGCTGCACACAGTGGATCTGACAAATTTGTTCTGTATTTTGAGAAAGAGATGGATTTACCTTCATTTTTTTGATTTAAAAAAAAAAAAGTGAGATCTTTGCCAAGCCTTGTCCAGTATTTCCTTTCAATCATTTTTTTTTTTGTGTAGCCCCTCAAGTACACTGACAAAAAAACCTGATTTCATATGGTCCCAACTTTACAGCTACTGCCTGTAATTCCATGAGTGTCTCATTTAACTCTAAAGCTACTCATACTTATCCAGGCAATATTTGTTCACTTTCAGTAAGGTTTATCCAAGCCTTCATGTCAATCTAAGCTGTTGAAAACTCTGTTCCTCAGTCCCACTATTTTATAAGGAAGGGCAGTTTTCTCCCTTTTGTTTACCTAAAACTAGAAGGATCCACCATCAGAGCCTGAGGCGAATTTGAGATCAAATTATTAATACATATGGGGATTTAGGGTGGCATTTGTTCAGTCCACTGTAGGAATCAAGTAACTACATAAAAGAAAGACCCTGACATACTGGCATCTTAGGGATCTACACGGCTAGAGTCAGGTTAATATACATTAAGTGCTATAGGAATAAAATAGCTTAGTATGCATTTTGGAGGGCATGATTATACGTATCCTGACAAGTGTATTTTTTTTTTTCTAAATCAACCTTTAAAGAAAACTGTTCAATACTTTTTTCTAATCAGTTAAATCGGAAAACACACATTGGCATCAAGGAACTGACTAACAGGAAAATATATTTTAAATGAATTTTCCTAATTAATATTGTCACATTGAAATTACCATTACGGTATGTGTCATTCTAATTTACTACCAGTTTGCAGTTTCCTAGACTGGATTTCTATATAGCTGCTCCTGCTGCCTTTTAATAAGAAGGCCAGTAGCATCAGCTGGCTCAGTATTATCAATTTTAATTAGTATCTTCATTTTATGGTATCACAGGGTTTTTCTATGGAGAAAAGTAAAAACAGGCATAACAAAATAATTTCTTACATCACACTGTGTCACTATCTATGCTATTAGCTTTTTTTGCTCTGTAGATGTCATTCTTTTCAGATGTTAGCTGACAGAATCTAGCTGACTTTTTTATTTTATCTCAGTTTTTAGAGTTCACTATATCTGTCTGCCACAAGATGTACAAAAGCGATAAAAATTAAAGGCAGAAACTTTATTTTTGTGTTACAAATAACTGATTTCTCTCACCTCTTATATATGCACGTGGACTCTGTATGAATTAAATCAATACAGGGTACATAAATCTTGTGCCACTCAATAGGCACTGCTGTCAGTTCTATGCATTACAATACCCCTTTGTATGTCTCCTCTGAATATCAGCTTGAGGGCTGAGTAGGTAACTCCATGAGTCTTTGATAAACAAGCAATAAGGTATTAATAATTCTGTAATCTGACTAATGGCATTATCTATACTAGTGGATTATAAACTACCCAGGTTCATCACCAAGAAGTAATCTAATCCCCAAAACCCATGGGTCCTTGAGAAGATGGTGTCCTGCAGTATCATTCTGAGCAGCTTCCTTGACAGCAACATTTGGGCTGTAATTGGAAAGACAGGGAATCATAGGTTGGAAAAGACCTCTAAAATCACCGAGGTCAATTTTTAACAAAGCACTGCCATGTTCACCACTAAACCATGTCCCCAAGTATCACATCTAGACATTCTTTGACCACTTCTGTGGATGGTGGTTCCACTACTTCCCTGGGTAGCCTGTTCCAATGTTTGACAACTGTTTTAGTGAAGAAAGTTTTCCTACTATACAGTCTAAATCTCCCCTGGCACCACTTGAGGCTGTTTCCTCTTGTCCTGTCACTGCTGTCTGGGAGAAAAGAGCATTACCCACCTGGTTACAAGCCTCCTCTCAGGCAGTTCTAGAGAGTGATTAGGTCTCCCCTGAGTCTCATTTACTCCAAGCTAAACATCCCCAGCTCCCCTGCCACTCCTCATAAAATGTGCTCCAGACCATTCTCCAGCTTCACTGCCCTTCCCTGGACGTGCTCCAGCACCTCCAACACACATATGCCCATGCCAGACTGGTTTAGTTTTAGTATTTCCTGTGAGTGATTTGTGTCTCCATGCACGTAGCTCTTGTTTTGTTCCCCCTCCTCCTATTTTCCTTCCTAACACTTCTAACTAAGCCCCTTTAGCAGATTTGTAGGTCTGTTGCTTCCCCATCCCACATGAAATGAATGACTTTCCAGTTGCATTTGGCTGTTCCTATCTGAGCAGCACAAGAAGACTTTCAAGGACATTTTCTTGAGAGCTGCTTCATTTTGCTATTAGTTGCTTGGCATTGAGGTAAATCACTTCTACATGTCAACAGCATGTTACTATTATGAACCTCCTTGCTGCCTGACCTATGGGGATTGCTGCACCTCTCATGAGTACAACATCTCCTAATCATGATAGGGTGAAGGTAACAAAAGGAGAATGTTGGGGGGGGGGAGGGGGGAGGGGAGGTTTATTTTATGGTTATCAACTTAGATTAGAAAATTCACTTCATAGAGGACATTTAATCATGTTATTTTATCTCAATTTTAAATCATGTACTACTGAGAGCTGTTTCAAAGGCACATCATTTCATTAGAAGCATATTTTTTGTGCAGCCTGACATAAAATGTTGGGGTTTTCATGTCCCGTTTTTATACTCACATTTTCACCACAGTTACTTGTGCATCTATACACACCTCATACTGATACAGTTAAACATTCTCTGATTCAATTTTTCATGTTTCTTAAAATACTACTTTCATGCAAACCATACACACATATATTTGAAAAACATCTCTGATCTGTGTAATAAAATTGTCTAGGCAAATATAGGAGCAAAAAGCCATTTCATTCTGTGTAAAACAAGGAGCCATACCAGCTAGATAATCTTCAGCCTATGCATATTTGAACTTCTACTGAATACTTCAATTTAGACACTTGCATAAAAGCAAAAGGCAAATGTACCTTTGAAAGAAAGATGAAGTCTTCCAAAATAGGAGGTCTGAATTGTTTTACCCAATGAAGAAAGCACTAAATTCTTATTAAATGTGAAATTGGTGTAGACGATAGTTTTCGTCCCACCCAGCGCCCTTTGTATTCTTTGAAGCTAAATTGCAGCTACAAAAATCATCCAGATACATTTACTTTTTCAGAGACTAAAAATTGACTAGACTTGAAGTGCCTGCTCAGGCAGCTGCATATTGGAAAAAAATTACAACATTGCAGTAAAACTAAAATATCCAAGTTTAGCAGATACAATCACAGGAAAAAATTGGGCAGCAAAATGAGGGTTCATTTCAAACAACAAAGCTAGGAAGAAACAAAAAACAGGCTTGAAATATATGGCAAAATATCACAAACTTAGATCTGTTACCCCGGATCTTTCAGCTGTTAGACTCAGGGCATGAGCAAGTGTTATCAGCAAAACTCTGAAAGCTCTTGTAAGTTATGAAATCTCATTCTGAATCTAAACTAGTTCACTGCTAAGACTTTAGCTGAACCAAGCAAAGCTGTAAGGAGACATTCCATCTTCACAGAAATGTTAGAATTGGAAGGGACCTCTGGACCACCTCCCATCCAACTCCACTGGGAAGGCAGGGTCACCTATAGCAGGTTACACAGGAATGCTTACAGGTGGATTTGAAATGTCTCCAGAGAGGCAGACTCCACGACCTCCCTGGGCAGCCTGTTCCAGTGCTCTGCTACCCTCAATGTAAAGTTCTTCCTCATATTGAGGTAGAACTTCATATGTTTTAGTTTATGGCCATTAATCTGTGTATTTCCTGGGCACCACTGAAAAGAGTCTGGCATCATCCTCTTGGCACCTGCCTTGAGATATTTGTATGTATTGATGAGGTTCCCTCTTAGTTTTCTCTTCTCTAGACTAAACAGACCCAGCTGTCACAGCCTATCCTCACAAGAGAGATGCTCCAGACCCCTAATCATCTGAATCACCCCTTAAGTGAACCCTCTCCAGGAGCTCCTTGTCTCTCTTGCACTGTGGAGACCACAATTGAACACAATATTCCACGTGTGGCCTCACCAGGGCCGAGTACAGAGGAAGATCACTGCCCTTGACCTGTTGGCCACACTCTTCCTGATGCACCCCAGGGTACCATTGGCCCTCCTGGCCACAAGGACACACTGCTGGCTCATGGTCACCTTGTCACCCACCAAGACTTCCCAGTTACAGTTTAATGCTACTGTTCTGGAGTGGTGATCAAAGTGGGGATTCTTTCACTCTTTTCACATATCTTGTCTAAATCTTTCTCACCACTTTTAAAAGAAAAAAACCCCAACAGATGTATTTTGAAACCTAATTCTCATGGATCTAGAAAGTGGTGCTAATAACACCAGCATTTATTGTCCAATCCCGATACAGGCCATTCACTTACAAATTGGACTTGATGATCCTTGTGGGTCTCTTCCAACTCAGAATATTCTGTAGCTCCTGGAACTTTGTAAAACGTAAAATTTATGGATTAGTCATTAGTGTGAGGGTATCAAACTAAGGGTAGGACTCACATTGCAGTGTTAGATTTTCAAGAATCCTTAAGAGATCCTCTTTCCTAAGATTTCCAGTTTGATTTACTCATCAGCCTTGCTTATCTGATTAACTAACTCATGAAATAAAAGAACAGATGACATAAAAAAAAAATAAAATAATAAATCAGAGAATTTATTGAAGAATTACTTGAAGTAGATCTAGGAAGTCAAGGTTACTTTGCAATTTTTCAAAACTATTCAACATATTTCTTTTCTTGGTATGTCCTTCTGTACAACAACACCTTCCTAGGTGAACATGCTTTTCCTTCTAGGTTTTTCTGTTAATATACCATTCTTGTCCATTTTTATTTCTCCGCACTCAAATTTTTGCAAGTGTTTTTGGTAGTTTTCAATTGTATCATCTTGGCAGACTATTTTTCCATAAGGGATCAAATCAATATTTCCCAATATTTTCTTTTCAATTTCTTCAAGAAACTGTCATCTTGCACTGCTGCACAGAACTTTCTACTCTTAACTATATCATGTATCCATTATTAATCAAGACAGCAGGCAGATATGGATATATATAAGCGTTGAACCGGAAGAGCTTCTCAGCTGGAAAAGCTTGTGAAAAAAGACAGTATCTATCAATACCTGCCTTCTTCAACTCATCAATAAACTGTCAGAAATGTGATAGATATGTCATTTTTTACACAAAATACATCAAACTAAACACATACATTTGACCTATTAAGAAAAGTGATAACAAAAATGTTCATGAACACTAAACTTCATAATTGTTTCTTCATTGAATAAAGCAGTGGGATATTTTTGTCATTTTGTAAATGACATTGAAATGGGAAGCCTGTTATTTTGCTACTAGATTTTTCTGCTTTGATTAGAAAACAGCAACTCATTAGCTCCTCTTCCTGTATATGTCCCCATCATCACTCTGAAGAATGCCAGCACTTGAAACAGAACTTTTTTTTTTTTTCCCCCCAACTCAAGTGCATTTTGCCTTTGGACTTCACATGAAGTTAATTATAATTTTTCCTTCTAATCTCTAGTACATCATTAGGACTCTGAGACTGGGAATCTGTTTTCTCTAACAAATGGCTAAATGCCAAACACCAGTGGCATTTTAAAATGGAACTGAGTAAATGCAGCAAAATACATTCTCCTTCCCTGGCATTTACCCTCTGTTTTTAGCTTGTGTTTCTGACAATGTCCTCTAGAATGACTTTACTTGCATTAACTTTTTTTCTCTGATTAAGAAAGAAAGAAGTATTTTAATAAGAGCAGAGCTTTCATGTGGGGCATATAGAAAATCCCAACAAGAGTATACACAGACATGGAGACACACATCGAGTGTTTTGGTCAGCCAGTGATCACTTAGGATTGCCATCCCCAGACTACCTTAACTGACACATCTGTTTTCTCTCCTTTCACAAACAGTCCAATAGAAATGAGCTCTGAAACATTCCCTCAGGGTAGCTCAGTATTACAGAAGGTATCAGAAAAGAATGACAATGTTTAGGGCTTTTTACAGGGCTCAGCCTATAGATATTTCTCTTCTATGAAGGGAGCCACCCCTTCAAAACTCCTGCTCTGTGAAAAGCTGCTACACTAGATCATGAAGCTGTGATCCCTCGATTATTCCTTAAATCTTTTTTCTCTCTCGTTTTTGGTGCTGGGGACTGAAGCAGGGATGAAAAAAAGGATTGTAGAGAGAGGAATTTAGCTCATGGGCCACAGCCTTGTTTGGCTTTACAACTAAGAATCTTTGCACACCGGAGAGTGATATGATGGAAGGCTCCAGAATATTGCAGTATTTTTTCTTACACCAGGTAGCATATTGACACTCTTTTTGCAGTGGCATCAAATGAAAAGGGATGTAGCAGCTCCACAGCATTCAGAAAAGCCTTCTTCAAGTGGTAAAACAGTAGCATAACTTAGCCAAGTATAGGGACCTAAAAGCTGACACAGCTAGTAGATTTGGATGAACATCTAATACCTATTGATTAGACAAACAGATAAGTGTGGATTGTGCATGACACTCAGAAAGCAATCAGGTTTAGAAGGGCCAAAGGAGTCTTTTAAGCAAATAATTACTTATAAAAGGAATAAGGCTTTTTTCATCACCATATTCCCCGCAGAAAGAACATATAATCTGGCGAGATATTGATTTGTTACCAGCGCCAAGGGAAAAAGTCTTTAACACCTTTATGGAATTTCTGTGCAGCATCTGTTGACCTTCTCTGTTCTTCACTCTGGTTAATAGAATTAAACTACCATGTATTTCAAATAAACTGGAGGAATAAGAAAAGGTTGCTAGTAAGTCATGTTTTTTTCATGGGGTTTTTTTCAGTATTTTTAGTAACTGTGAGTTTAGTTATTTTATCCAAGAAATCAAAACTGATGTATTCAGAAGGAAATGTCTGGGATGTTGAGTACAGGAAAGAAAGCAAGCATGAAGAACAAATAAACAAGGTCTGAGGGAGTCACATAAATAGCAACTTGTCAATGACAATTAAAACCTAATTATTCCTGATAACACTACTGCTCTTTCTCAAGGGTATAAAGAGCACTTAGTTTGCATTCTAAACATGAGTTCAAATATAACTTCACACATTCTGTGTGAATGAAGAAGGTATAGGTTGTTCAGAGCACTGATGAAAAATGTGAACAGAGGGTAAAAATAATTCATAGAAGAAAAAAAGTGTAAATTAAACAAACAGTATCTAAAGCACCAGCTTAAATTACACGTTGTGAAGCCCTCAAGTCAGGAGGAGTTTAAGCCAAGGAAAAATACATTGCCATACTTACATACACACAGGCTTCATTCTAATGTTGAGAAGTGAGGACATTCAAAGTGTACATAAATACTCAATACAATATATATACAGGTATCTATTCAGAAATTTATGCTTAAGTGGAAAGAAAATGGTTTATCCTGGTTATTGTAGTAAACTAGAAAGCAATTCTGAACAAAACATTCTCCTCTTAGATCACATTGATAAATGCACTCATTAACCTTAGTCTCAACAAGGTTAATTTAAATGATACTAAACAGCACTAAGAACTGCCTTATTAAAAGGACAGTGATAAACTGAAATATTGCTCTGTTCATTGGAAAACAAAGCTTGCTTTGTTTGGTTGGTTTCAACTAAAGAAACGGATTTATATTCTTATTGTTTTAATGCCCAGGCAATTGTATTAAATTAAATTAAAACTCCTCGGTACTATTTGCCTTTCATTGTCACCTTTTTTCTTTATTGTCTCCAACACACTGGCAATCCTTATTGCTCTGTTGCTCCTGACCATTGTCAGGCATATAATATACACCTTAATTTACATTTGTAAACAGTATGTTTGAAATAAAATATCTAAAAGATGCAAAAAGCAGAAACAATAGAAACATACAATATTTAATTGCCAGCTGTCTTTCACTATGACCTCATCAAATCCCACTCCAGGTTGTAGGACTATATTCAGTGTTAAATAAAATATTTGTCAATGTGTCTATTAAGAAACTCTTATGTTTTATTCTTTAATTATTACAACACATTATATTTGGATCACGGACAGAGAGGAGATTCACTTAATGTTTCAATAACATGATAGGATCCATATTCACCGGTCATGAGGACCTATGTGTTTCTGATCCAAAAGACGAAGCTCGTAAAACCATAACTGATCAAAAAATTTAGATGAAAAGCTAAATCACAGTCCTTAAACCTCTCCAGAGTGTTTAGTAGCAAACTGTCAAGGCTCCTAGAAACTGTGCCTTGACACACTTACAGAAACCCCATTTTCCGGCATTTATCTTGCAGACCAAGCTCTCCCCAAGGAAGCACAGAGGGGCTGCTCTCCCATGTGTGATGCTTCAGATGTGTAAACCAACTGGAATTTTCAGCAGACAAACACCATTCACTCTGTTTTCAAAGGAGATCCTGTTTTTGAAGGATGATGCTCCTCCACCTAGCAGGAAACCCCAATCTTCACCTCTCAAAAAGGGTTCAAAAGACAACTTCTTACCTGACTATGATTTTCATTTTTTAACCCATGTTGTGCTGGTTTTGGGTGGGGTAATTTTTCTTCACAGCAGCTGCTATGGGGCTGTGTTCTGTGCTGTTGTATTTGTGATGAAAACAGCGTTGATAACAGGAGGATGTTTTCAGTACTGCTGAGCAGCACTTACACAGAGCCCAGGCCTTTCCTGCACCTCACACCATCCTAACAGCAAGTGGGCTGTGAGTGCACAAGAAGTTGGGAGGGGACACAACCAGGACAGCTGATGCCAACTGGGAGCCCTGCTTTCCTGGAGATCCCTGCCCATGGGAAGTGCTGGATGAATTCCTTATTTTGCTTTACCTGTTAAACTGTTTTTATATCAACCCACTTTACCTGTTAAACTGTTTTTATATCAACCCACATTACCTGTTAAACTGTTTTTATATCAACCCACAAGAAGTCTGTTATGCATTTCTCTCAGTATTCTAGGAAGCACACTGCCCTACAGTTTTTCTAAGTATCTGAAAAAACACCAGACAGATTCCAAGTCCTTCAGTTAAAGAATTAGACCACTGCAAATAAAACAGAGTGCTTGTGTACCTATGATATTTCACAATTCACAATCATATTAAATGCATCGTTCCTAAGGAAAAAGTGATTGCTTGTAGTGAGTGTTCTAAGATCAGTTTTTCCTATCATTACTTTATGTGTGCAAAAATTTGCAACTATCTATGTGCATTCTTGATTTGTTTATAATTTGTTTTGGTTGAAGAACTATATCTATGCCTTAATCAGATTGCATAGGTTTTTTGGACAAGTAAAAGTCTTTGGCAGTAGAATGGAACTGGCTGAGAGGTATGCTAATTTTCCTTATATTCTCACCCATATTCAAGACAACCTTTATTAGGCTTCAAATACCAATTCTATTTTAAAAATGGAACTTACTGATTTAAGAGGCCAGAGTTTAAGACCTATTGAGTCACACAATAGCAGATCACAGCTTCAGATAGGGATTTTGAAGCTATTCTCAAGTGCAATTCTACAGACAGCTAAAGGTTCACAAGCCATCGGGAAATACCCTTCAGATTTCTAAAGATATAGTATGATAGTAACTGGGCTTGGGTCAGCAGGTTGAGGATGCTGTTTAATGCTGTCATTTATGGTCTCTTTTGAGAGTGGACACTTGTGACAGTGAAAGTTTTGATCATCTCTGAATACTCCTTTACATGAAGGAACAGAAGAGACTATGGCTTTCCAACCCAGACCCATTTTTGTCCTTAACTGGGCAACAACCATATGATTGAAAGGAAATTTTGATCAAAATAGGATGTGAGACTAAGAAAAAATCCAAAATGAGCAAATGTGTAGGTTCTCTGGCATGAAAATATGGTATATCCCCTTAAGATTCCAGTTGCTTAAATGACGGGAAAAAAATGCTCTTTACTCCAACCTGCTGCATGTACCAAGTGTTAAGCATTTTGTTGCTTTGTTAATCATAGGCACAGCAGGCTCCTCCAGTGCTAACAGTTAAACTCTTTTTTTCCTTAAAGAAGCAACCCTAAATCCCAGGCTTCCTTACATTGCCTGCTCCACGCAATCCAGCAGCCTCCTAGTAGGAAAATCTCAACACTGCATAAAAATCAACATTTTATTGCATGAAATCTATTCTCTGCTTCACAAGCCAGTACTGGCACCCTAGAGAGAAAGGAACCTCATCTTGTATTCTCATCTGTTTGTATTTTTGTTTGTTGATTTTTTCCCCTGATTTTCTACAAATTAGAACAATTCCATTACTATAAAATGTAGCAACATAGATCCTTAGACAGAGTTCTATAGTATTCTGTGTAGAACTACAGAAAATAAGAGTTTCAAGCAGGAAAAGATAAAGGTGAAAAAAGGAGTAATATAATCAGTATAATAATAGAAGGAAGAATACAATCATTAGGAAAGCAAGAGATTCATTTAAATTTTTCATTTCATGAAATTATTCTCTGTGATTATTTTAAAATAAATGGGAACTATATTTTCCACTTGCCATTGACAAATAGACCAAATTGGCTTGCTTTCTATGTTAATGACTTAATGCTGGCATTATTGTCTAGGTTATTATTAAAGTCTGTACTTTCATAGAAGCTAGATTCCTATTTTGTTATGTATTCTATCAATATAATGTACACAAACATCTCATCTAGCAAGTACATGACTAATTAAGCAGAAATACATGCATTCAATATATTATGTAATTAGCTGTGCAAGTCTCTAGTTATGATCAATAAGCAATTTGAGTAATCATTCATCTGTGCATTGAAATACAGTAAGTACAGAGATGATTTCAAGCCCCTTTCTACATATATACTACTGGGAGAAGACAGAAAGGTTCTTCCTTTCAGTAATGTCTTCAGGCTTCCACAACTTAATATACTTATTAAAAAACACAATGATTGACAATATAATGATGAGTACAAAGAGGCCAAGGTCAAAAATCTATAGATCTTCCTTCCCCATTCCCCTCCTCTAAAAAAAGCATCCACAAAACATGAGTCTGCATTCCTTTTGTATAGGAGGTTTTGGCTCAGGAAAGAGAAAGAAAATGAAAAATTGGTACAAGTTCAATTGTTACTGATTCTAAAAAAACATTCATAAAATTAAGAAAAAGCTTTTAAAAATTCAAACTAAAATAAATGGAGTGGCTGAAAATAGCAAAAATCAAAACTATACACCTTTCTGTATCCAACTGCCATCCAACTGGTGAGTTCATGTATTGAATCAATATGTTACACATGCAAATTTTTTAAAAAAATATATGAATTAATAATTAAAAAGCTTAAATCCATTTGGTTAGCTCCATAAGACACAAAATGTTCTGTAATCTTTAACTGAGTCTTAGTTGTTGAGCCATGCTTACTTTTTTTTTTTGCTCTCAGTATAACCGCTGGCATTTCCCTTAGGTCCTTAGGTGTGGCGTTAAGGAATTACCACCAAAAGAAGAAAGGACAGAATGAGATTGTTGTGATCCTGAGGTTGGAGAAGGATTGGAATTAGTAAAGTATCCGCTCCAGAAGAAGAACCAATCTCCCAGCAAGAAATGAAAGAAGATCCTGATTCTTCATATTTTATAGTTTATTAGAATAAGTTAAAAGGTTAATTATTACAGTTCTGTATTTCCTTTTATGTACCCTTGTTCTCGGTTGGTCCAATGTAACCCTGAAGTTGATTGGTTTACATTTGACGGGTTGTGACGCAGCCATATAAGGTTATCTCCTCCCCTGATCTTCCCTATTTGGTCTTGTTCCTTCCCTCCATTCCTGTGTATTGTTAGTCTCCACCCAAATTCCACCTCCCTTCTAGAAACTTCCCTCAGATCCCTATATAAGTCTGATGCGGCACCTTCCCCCCCAAACTGCCATTCCTGCTTCACGCCAGTGGGAGTGTGCTGTCCTTCTCTTCCCCTCAAGGATAGCAACACTTAGGTTCTTACTCTAACTAGTGCAAACAAGCAATTCCTTTTATTTGGGGAAAGTAAAGAATTTGGCTTATAGCAGTCAGTCCTGAAATCTTACTCTTCTATGCTAGATAGTTGAAAAAAGATTAAATGTGGTTAGTGGAACAAAAGGAGAACATGAGATTTCCTTAGAAATCTTTTGTCTTTAGGATTATGAAGTTGGCACAATCAGATTCAGTGAAAACAAATTATTTAGACTAGATTTTGAGCCATATAATCAATGCTGTACTAAAAACCTCTGAAACATGATAAGCACATCATTATCTGATCATTGATGTCAATGTCATTCAGGCAAATTCAAATTACATGCAGTAAATGATCTAGGTGAGTCTGTTCTTCAGATAATATCTTTGAAAGACTCAAATTGATGAAGTTGTAGATGGTCTTGAAGTCAACAAAAACAGCATCCCTTTCACAATGGTATTTTCTGAGACTTATTGATTAACTCTCTTGCTGAGAACACTTGTGGCTCATTTTTCTACATGGATAAATAAATTATGTATGTAGACCACTGCATGTGTATAAGTGCTATACACAACAGAAGTACTTAGGGTGTCAAGAAGGAAAAGTATCTGTACATTTGACATAGCCATAATACAGAAGAGGTTTATTAAAAGTAACAAATTCATGGCCTGACAGTGCAGAATTATTCCCTTCAGTATTGTATGCTTTGGAACATGTTACACAACCCAGTTACAAAAGTGTAAAGTGATTGGAGCATCATCATTTTCCCTTGGGAGATTATTCTTCATACTTAACTGACAGGAATTGCTTTTGTCCCTCATATTAAATCTATTTTCCCTCCTCTTATTAATAACAGTTTTTAATATTAGAGTCTTGAGAAAAACATCCATTTGTGATTTTACCCTCTTTTGAAAGTGCAACCTTTTTCTGTATGCCTTCTTTATTGCTGTTTGGTCTTATTGTGCAAATTTAATCCCAGACCTCTTTCTGAGTGTCATGCCAGTGATTTCATTCTTGGTGGGATGTCACTGATCTGCATGATCCATATACCAAAAGCTGTTTTACCCCTGCATTCCTTCAGACCTTAGGGAAAAAGACCAAGAATTGAAAAACAAAACAAAACAAAACAAAACACCTACTTTTGGTTATTAGTAGCTCTTCACTGCGTTTTTTGTTTTGTTGCTGCAGTTGTTCTTTCTCTAAGAGAATGAGGAAGGATGTTTGTTTTCAATTGTGTAAATAAATCAAGTATTTTTCTGTAATATTTTCATCATCTATAATTACTTCCTTGACTCTGCAACAGAACCAAAAGGCTTCTTGCTTTGGATATACTTATCAGTGTTCTTTCTAATATTAGCTAATTGCTCCTCAAGTTTTCACTTATTTTCCAATTTCCTTTTTACATTTGAACTCCTACAGTTTTTATGCTTTTCTATTGCACTACTCACTAGAGGTTTTCAGGCAGAACACCTTGCTCTGTATTTTTCTTTATATTATCTATACAATTACTACTATAAGGGGTTTGCCTTTCTTGAATCTGCTTCATCCACATAGGGATACTGTAGATGACATAAAGACTCCTTCAAAATAAAACAACCCAAACCAACCAAAATCTACTTGGGCTGGGAAAATTTAATGTTCGGTAAACTGGATTTGAATTTATAGTGCACTATTTCTGACTGATATTTTGTTCCCTAAAACAGAACAGCACAGGGCACCGCACAGAAGTTATTAGAGACTTTTCTGAGTAAATTTATTCCGTAATTTAGGACCACTCAGATTTAGCAGTCATGAATTTTATAAATTTTCTTTCAATGTAACAAATAATGAGCTCATGTCTAGTACTGTGGATCCAGACAGACATCCTGCTGGTGTATCAGACTTGCAGGGTTTGCACATCTGATGCCTATAAAAGGTCTGGCTGCAGTTGTCAGTGGAGATGGGTTAACAAGTCTTCACAAGGAATCCTACAGCACTGTGGCCTTGTACCATAATTTTACCTGACCAGCAATTTTACCCCATTCTGCATCACATACTAACTTCCTGGACAGACAATCCTTACCAGCTTACAATGTTAAAAACTGATTTATAGCCACCATGGGAACCAGTGCCTTTGTGTAAAAATACGTGCATAGGGGAATATAACCTCTGCTTGCGTGCAGCAAGCAGTAATTCAAAGTACCAGCACACTGCCTTTCTAAATATGTACTGATGTGAAAGAAGGAATTTGATGGATACAGATTCCTTCTTCTTGCAATCCATACACTGCCTTCTGCTTCCCTCCTAGAAACCACTGAAACACCCCTGACTCCCATGGCCAGATAATCAGCCCATCTTTGTGAAAAATGCAGGGCACGGATTTCCATCTGTTTTAAAGGCAAAAGCAGAGCTACAAACCCAAGGGACACTATTGCTGTTTTAGGCATTTCAGGGCACTTGTTATCTCTGGCTTAGGTTTGAATGAGGTTATATTTCTAAACTTAGCAGCAGGCATGGTGATTATTTTTCTTGCCACTTAATTGTCCTACAGCAAGGTTGATAGATACAGGCTCCTTAAACAGACAGGAGTACAGACTACTCTGAATAAGGCACCTTATTTTATCAAGTTCTGCTGTACTAATATTGTTCTTGACTTCACTAATGAAAACTGGACAATTCCTACCCACTTCCATTAACTCAGATTTCACAGTGTTCAGGTTCAATGTTGTCCAGCTATTCTGGTCCCTCGATACAGAGGACTTTAACTTTCAGGCTCTTTTAGGTCTTGTCACTACAGGAGGCAGTAAAAGAAAATTCAAGTAGCCAAAGAGTTTCCAGTGACTTTAAAGAAAAAAAACTCAGGTAAAGTTCTAACTAAAATGTTATTACAAAAATATTTCTAATAAACTTTAACTTTTTATAGAATAGTAACTTTATCACAACTGTCTGACAAAACACCCAGACATCCTAATGATGGACACATTTCCTATTACTCACAAAACATTCTTCAACTCCACTTCCTCTTTCACCTGATGATCTTTATGATACCAGTCTGAATCTCTTCCTAACACACACAAAAAAATCCCAAACCAACCTTTATGTGTGGAAATTTACAGTTCTCATTTTTAAGCAGCAGAATAAAGCTGTATGCAGGGCACATTAACATACTGAACAGGAGAAGAGTAGTAACATCACTACTAACGAGACTATTGCCAAAATAACGTCCCACATTTGGATCTGCTTTGTAGAAAGAGCATTAATAAATTGTATGCTTTTCAAAGACTTGCAAGACTAATTGGTAGTCCTGAAAACAGTATCAAAAATATTGATGAAATTAAATACTTACAAAAATCTGATTTTTCACTACTTGAAGCACTAAAATCCAAGTTAGTTTTAGTTCTTTTAATATTAATCTCTAATCAGTCAGAATTGGGATATTATGGAAATAAGTAAAACAACTTATACTTTTTTATACTAAATATGAGAATATCAGCCTCTTCTGTTCTTAAAAACCCCCCAAATTTAAACAGAATTGCCATAGGTTTGACATAATACTGTGCCTACATCATGAAAGATTTAAAATAACATATAGCATACATTTTTCCACTTTCAAAGGCAACACTTATAATAGGCCTCTTGCTACACAGATTTTCTTGCTACCCCTGAACAGATAGAACATATATTCTTAAACATGTTGGATGTAACTTACAAATTCACAGAATGGCTGAGTTTGGAAGGGACCACTGGAGGGCATCTTGTGCAGCCCTTCTCATTGATAAGTACCACCTGGAGTTGGTTTCCCAGGACTCTGCCCAGGTGGCTTCTGAATATCTCCAAGGAAGGAGACTCCACAGAATCTGAGCAACCTGTGGCAGGGCTCAGTCACCCTCACAGTGAAAAGGTCTTGCTCTGACAGTGGTTGCAAACCATGTTTTTTGTAAAACTCCAGTTTTCCAATGCCTTTAGAATACCTCAGATTTGTAGTCTATGCAGCCTTCACATTAATCTGGGATGTCTGGGTAAGCCCAAAAAAACAAACCAACCAACCAAAAAAAAAGCTCAAAAAGCTTTATCTTTGAGTGGTTAAGAAGTAATTATTATTTTGTCTAAGAGGTTCTAGATTTTTTCAGACTTATGCTAATAGCAGTTGTGAGTTACTACTTTAAACAGGTCCAAACTTAAAATTTTCATATTTTTTTTTTGTGAAAGGCCTTCACTGCTTTAAAAAGTTGGTAAAGAAGACATGAACTGTAAAATAGCAGATTTCAGGCTACCCAGACATTATCATTATTCATTGTTTCCTTTTAAATGACAGATAATTGTTAGTTACCTAGTTTTTCTAAATAGCATAAATCAGAGCAGTACAAGTTCCATCAGTTTTGAGCCACAATAGCTCACTTTTCTTATAAATTCTGAACGATTACTGCATTTGTTCCACATTTCCAGTCATAGCCAAACATCAATACAGACACTTGCACCTTCTCCATCAATAGCCAAAAAATGAGTAAATAACCCACAAATAGAACACAAAATCTGACCAGTTCTTACTGACAGGTTTGAAAACTGTTCTGTATGTTGATAACTCTGATCCAAACTTTTGAGTTTCAACATAACCAGCTAATATTTAAGATGTCACTCCTATTATTATTAGTAAAGCTTGATTTTTTTTTTTTTAAGATGCTTAGCAGAATGCAAAATGTATGATCCCAGAGTTTTTCCTGAAAAAAACGAAACCAAAATAATAATGATTAAAAAAAAGTAGAGCACAAATATCTCCCATCAAAATTGATATGGTAGTGGGATTTTTGAGCATCCCATGGCAAGAAAGCAGGAACTGTAAATGTTTATAAGCCTACATTTGCTGGAACTTCTCCATGAAGAATGGGTGTCAGCTGTGTAGAAAGAGACAAATTGAGAAGGTTCCGTTCTGCCCTTGATGTGTGCACAGACTTTAACTTCAATTAGTGTCATTAATCAAGAGAAGAATCAGCTCCCAGGCCTACTGTAATTTGATGCTGGTGTCTCATCAGGTACCCCATGCACTGAGAAAA
Organism: Margarornis squamiger; assembly: GCA_035222235.1. NCBI lineage: Eukaryota > Metazoa > Chordata > Aves > Passeriformes > Furnariidae > Margarornis > Margarornis squamiger. Next base: position 8,907,245 of record JAWWTY010000123.1, on the reverse strand, counting down.
GACACACCCAAGCACTGACAGTGACGTATCGCTGGGCTGTTCGCTCAGTCAGATGCCATATGCTTAAACTGAGAGATAGCTGACAACTATGACAGCACATCAATTATTGTCATCCAGCCACGTACCAAAACACACACGGGCTCAACCCAGCTTCCCTGTCATACCACTACAAGAACTCATTAAGTGTTCTGTATTTAAAGCCTTTGCTTTTCTCTAGAAACTGCAATTAATGTAATTGTAGTTGGATGCGAAGGCTCGGGTCAGGCGAGGATGGAGCCTGCAAGGGCTCCTGTGGTTAAGGCTGACACCACCACAATCAGCACTCTGGAAATCACTCCTCAGAAAGCTGTTTCTGCAACTTGCCCCTATCTGAATTTCAATTTTAAAGACATACCTTGACTTTGCAACTCCTTCTATAAATAAATGTGAGAATCAGAGATCTAAAAATTGGTTTACTGTCTTGCATGAGGGCGAGTTTTAAATCTGTGTGAAAAATTCAGGCTGGGCAGGAATTTGGAATCCAGTTCATGCAGAACACCGACCACATTTCACACTGACTGAGGCAGCAAGGTGGTAAATGGAACCCAAAGCCCTGGTTTTGCTCCCTGGACTGATAGTGACAGGTTAAAAATACGCAAACCCCACTCCCCAAGTCTGTTTCTCACAGAAGATGATGGGTGCTTTAAGACTTTTAATCTGAGTACTTGATTATTACTTGCCTTTCTGGAATATGTTTTTATCATTATTCAAGGATCTGAACTAGAAAGAAAATTACACATCTCTATTCCTCGCTGATGTGATTTCTGGGACATTAAATCAGAGCAAGCAACAAAACTGGAAGTGGCATAGGTACAAAAAAACCCAACACACTTAGACTCCATTAAAAAAATAAAAAATAAAAATACAACCATCCAACGAAAAAAAAAAACAAAACCAAACAACAACAAAAAAACCCCACAACATTTTCTTAACTGAAATAGTTATTGTAATAGCATTGTAAAGATGAACCTTAAAAAAAATTACTCAATAAAAAAATATTTATAAATTTCCTGTATTGGAACAAGAAATACAGTAGATACTTTGATGTTTTTGGTTTCCCCACTGTTTTTGATTATTCTTAAGCTTCCCATTTCATCATTAGCAATATTTTCGACAATAAAACAGATAGATTGTAGCATTAATCACAAACACCATAAAACCTTCAATGTTCCCATTTTTGCTTCTGTAGCTAAGAGGCCATTCTTTTGAAAGCAGGATTTTGTTGTGACTCATAGTGGAAAAAAGTTGGGTTTTTTTCCTGATATAGTCTAATTTTTTTTTTTTTCTTTAACTTACAAAATTGGACCAATAACTAATGAATTAAGAAGTTTTGGGGAATTCTTAAAGTTTGGACATTTGCACTTCAAAACTTGTATCAACTGCTTTTAATATTAGAGATTTAAGCAATCTGTGCTAAACAGTATGAAAATAAATCTTCAACATTAGATAAAAATGCAGCTTTGCATGGTATTTACACTCTTGTGTAAGGATTTCTTCATTTTCCAACATAGTGAGTAAAATATTTGGTTTTAAGGAAATATTAATGCACTTCTGCAATAAATATATATAATTTTAAATCCTGCTTTCAAAAAGCAATTAAATATACTTATGTATTGATTCTGTAAGGAGTATGCATGGCTTTAAAAAGTTACACTTTTGGAATGGAGATTGTTTAGAATTATGCTTAGTATATACAAACAAGACATGCAAAGAAATTACTGGATACCAGTGGCATTGGCAGTGGCTGCCTCCATTGTGTGTCAAGTCCTCCTAGCGTTCTAATTGTGGGTCAAATTATCTTTGAAGGCTGTGCATTTGCTGGGAACTAAACCACAATTATTGCAAAATAAAGGCAATTACTGCATAGCAGCTGAGGCTTGAGAACATACAGCCCTCAAGCAACTTCTCTGTGTATGTTAGCCCTAATATTGAAAATCCATGTGATTAAGGCTCCTTAAGGGCTTTGAAACTAGGATTAAGTTGCCTAGTAAAAAGTAGGTGCTTTTGAAATGTGTAACCTTCTGTAATATTGTAGAAGCAAAATTTAAAAAATGTTCTCTGCCATCTCTATAGAACTTTTGTCATTTAATCTAATGTGGGTTTGCTACAATTTTGATTTTGATGGGGGCTTTTTTTGAAATGCTTCATTAAAATTATACAAAACCTATATTAAGCTTTGACCATGATTTGAGAGTTGAGGGTGACTAGCAATCTAGTCAGCATCTTAAGAAATCAGACAAAACCCAACTATATGCTTTTGTTTGATATCTGTGAAGGATTTTTCTTCTGTCAGCCCTGAAAACTAAAGTATAAGATCTGTGTGTCGCAATGGATTCTTTCTCTTTCATGCCTCATCTGTCCTGGTATTAAAAGACAACTTGGATTTCACTTTTATGTACTTGGTGGTAGGTTCTTTTTTTTTTTTTTTTTCTTTTTGTGTGGGGGGCAGGTGGGGTGTACATTCAAAAGGAAGTCTGAAGTAAGCTTGTTAGTTTGAAAAGATGCTTTTATAGAAGGGTTTAAACAGGTTATTGTTCACTCACTCCCTTTTTATTTCATTGCACACATCGAAATATGATAATTGAAATGAAATAGGGTCATTGAAATGGACAGGAAACACCCACAACTGTCATTGTTTTATGTGGAAATTCATTCTACCATTTCAGCCTTTCCCCAAGAAGTCACTCTCTTGAGCACAATGTCTTCATCCTTTTGACATAAAGTTCTAGGGTACCTGAAACATCAGATTAGTTCCTATCTCACAAATACTTGTAGGTACCTTAAATTGCCACCTGAGAAAGCCATACTGAAATGGCACTTACAACTCTGATTTCGTAAGGTCTTTGTGTCTTAGTCAAGTGTATTATTAAGGAATGAAGATAAGAAAGTCATGCAAAATTCATGATCTGACACTCTACAGAGATTCTTGAAAGACTGAAATCTTAGAAAAGGCAGCAGGAAAACCTAGGCATCAAATAGTTGCATATGAATTTCAAGAGGTATCCTGGATCCCCCCAAAATGCCTGTGATGTGATATATTGCCATCACTTCTGACAACAGACTCTGCCTGCTCTCCCATTACAACCTTGCAGATCTCCCACTCCTTCCACATGGCTCCTCTGAGAATCCCAGCCGGCTTTCACTGACTCCTAACAGGGGAAAATTATGTTTGCTTGCTTTATCTCACCAAAGAGAGGTAAGGTGCCAAGGCTCAGTTAAAGCAGGCTATGCAAAAAAGTAACTTGAATTCAGTTATTAAAGGTCAGCAATGATTTTGAAAGGCAAACATGGAGGAACAAACAGCTGACTACTTTCTGACTGGTATTTTTAAGTGTCAGGCAGACACTGAATACACCACAAAAGGTAGATCTAGAACAAGCTTCTCCTGTTTACATGAAAAAATAAGACCACTCAATAGTTTAAAGCAAATGGCTTCTGACAAGATTATGATGGATGGCTCATGGTGGGCAAGGGGTGATGATCATCTTTCAAGTGTTAGCTCCACGCTGCCTACATGCAGTAATTACTGACTAATTCCCACTAGATTCCACATGTACTATGTGGAAAGACTGTGAAATGCACAGAAAATATGTAAACACGTATAAAACCTTATCAGGGTACTTTCAGGTAACTTTTTGCTGGTTCTGTATCAAAGTTTCCACATCAAGAGCTGCTTCATGCCACTTCATGTATACCACCATTAAGCGTGTCTGTTGGCCCACGCACATCCATAGGCTTGGGTCAGCCTGAGCTGATGTGTTAATAGCTGGGGAGCAGCAGCCTACAAACTGCAGAAGTTTCAAACCTAGTTTGTGGATGTATTTCTGTGCTTTAACAGTTACGCTTCCAGCTGTCTACTGAAAAAAAAAGCTGGATTCTATATGTAAAGATGTATCTTTCAAATCTTGAGGTTGTAGATGGCCCAGCTGAGAGACAGTACAATGGCAAGAAGTTATTCGTAGAACAGATTCAGATTTTTATGTTTTTTTGTTTTTTTTTTTTAACAGATTTTAAGTGTCAATTATTAAACAGGAAAATTTTGTAAGAGTCCACATGCGAAATGATTAGAGTGTATACCACTAATTAGTGTAATGGTACCCAGTGTTAAATATTTATAACCATTAAGAAGACTAAACCATCAACAGCAATATGATTGAGATTCACGGAATGCAGAGTCTAGAAATTGAGAATATTTTCAATCAAAATTATGTGCTCTAGGGATGTGGATAAAAAATAAAGCAGGAAAAAAGAGTAAATGCGGCAGCGGCGAGCACGCACAAACACAGACACAGAGACACACTGACAGCATGAACCAACAACAATGACCACTTTAGCCAAGCACTTCTGTCCATGAGTCTTACACCATCTTCTGACAGGCAGTTCACATCTCTCCTCATGCTGGCAAGACTCAAAACACATCTTGTTTTTCTCAGTTGTTTTCCATCTTTCTTCTACTTTCCAATGCCACTGCAAGGCTGTAGACTTGTTTTTTCCCACTTTTCCATGCTCACAGCTGCATCCTTCCCAGGCTGAAGGTGTCTTCAGCCCAAAAGTCTCCAACAAGTAAAAATTGATGACTATGAAAGCTCAAAGAATAATTTCACTTTGTATAGTGATGTTATCTATGAGAAGATGAAATCAGCAAGAAATTTTTGAGACTAGTTAAAAGTTTAGGCACCTTGCAAAGAAGAAAAAAAAATCAAGTAAAAGGGTCAAGAGTGAATAGCACTTTATCATCACATAAGCTCACCTTTGACTGAAAAAAATCTCACAAATATTTAGCCTTAGCTTTGTATTTAGATTCCATTGTAATTTCAAAGGCAATGAGGAAAAAAGGGCACAGGTCAACTTGAAAGTTCTGAAAATGAAACAAGGGATTGGTGCCATCGCAAGTATTATATATCAATTTCATTTAGTACCAAACACATTCAACTGTTTTAAGACTGCTTAACAAGATACTGCACGTATAAATACCTTTTGGATATTCAATTTCATCTTCATTCATTGAAGACAGTTTGCAATTCTAACCTTCCTAAGAACACAAATATTTGTTGATGGATTTTGAAAGGTTAATTCTAGTAAGGAAAATACACATGGATACATCACCTATGTATGTAAACAAATCCCAGTGGCATCTGAGAGAGGACCACACAGAGACTCCTCATAAGCTCTGTTTCAGCTTCTGTCCATTGCCTATGACCTGAATAACACTAAAGAGAGCCTGTCTCTACCTTTACACTTTTGACAGACCCA
>JAWWTY010000123.1:8854598-8901853 GCA_035222235.1 Margarornis squamiger | reverse complement strand
AAAAAAATAACTGCTTGATGGTAATCCTTCTTCAGCTTTAAAAAAATTGTATTTTGAAATGTAATTTAGATTCATCACATTTTTTTAGTGTACATATTGCTATGTGCCTAATTGCCCATCTGTATGAGGAAACTAAGCAAGTACTTGGAATGACTATTTTTCAATATCTGTGCTTCATTTAGCATTTTGATCTACTTAATCAACACTGACATATTTAAAAAATCAGTCATCTAACTTCTTTGTAACAATTATGCTCTTGTATAGCAAAGATATTTTGCTTTAGTTTTCCTGCAATATTTGTCAGAAAAGCTTAGTTTCCCTTCTAAAATTTTCCATGGTCAGTGGCATTGCAAATAAGCTCATTAATGCATTTTGCATTCTCAAGTATTACATTTGTTCAACAGATTTAAAAATATGTAACTCCACATGCTCATTATCTTCTTTGGTTTGGTTAGGAGGCTGTCAACCTTGTCAATTATATTACTTCAGAGACTTCCCTTTTATTTTTTCCTCCCATGTTTTTTAAGCTTTCTGATCATGTTCTACAAAAATTTTCTCTATACTCACACCTTGTCTTCAAACAGCTTTTTTTTTGAAAGAATCTCCACTTTAATTTTTCATCAGACTTTGCAGTGCACAGGTAGTATATCTTTATTATTCCAGTGTTGCTTTCCATCTTTTATGGATTCAATTTTCACTATGTATTATATTCTGCAGACCTATTGTCCTCTTCACCTCCTCAGTTCATCCTTCTGTTCTGTCCTTTTTACCTGTAAGCCCCTTCTCCCTACTGTGACCTTTCCCAGTCCTTTGAAATCTCCTCAGTTTGTGCCTGTCCTTCAGGTCACACTGCTACCCTTCAAAATAATTTTTCTGACTGCAGCCTGGAACTCTGTTTGAAGACTTTATCCTAAACTACTTTTCAGACATATTATAATTGGAGACAACCCAGGGAAAAAAAAAAAAGTCAACTGTCTTTTAATCTGAGAACCTACCAAAGCCGGGAAGAGATCCCATGCCGTTCAGACCTCTGATTACTACCAAAGAAGTGCTGCTTTCTCTGAAGAGTTTCAATAGTCAGATGGTAAAAGTGCTGAACTTCATTGGAAAGAAGACTGGAGAGAGAAGAAACGAGGATATTCAAGCAACTTACTCAAAATATAACTATTTAATCAATGTTCCACTTCGTATTTTCACACAATCCTAGGTGTAGCTTTTCAGTCAGCTCTGTAAAACCTGTATATGTCCTCACTAATGAAGAGATGGAATAAATAATATGTTTGCAATTTTAGCTTTACTAGCTGCTACATGCAGATTAAGCAAGTATGATCTTTAAGCTTTGATTCTTGTCAGACAATCTTAGATGTTGTTAAGCAATAAGCGTAATCATATTTTATGGGATGTCCTGTTACTTTTCTGGGCTACTAACTTCCTGCTGAACCCATGCTCACCAAATGCTCGCAAATGAGCGAACTTTCTTAAAGGCTGCAGCCATATTCTCTCACTTCTAATTTTCATTTCATGCTTATCACTGCAATTTGAGCTGTTAAAATACTGAACAAGGAACATTCTTTGTCTCCAGAAACAGCCCAGCAGATCCTATTTCCTCCTAGTGTTCTCCCACTTTCTGCAAAAATCATATATTCGTTATAAAAAGTTTTGTACCTGCCTCAGTACCTCAGATATTTGACTTTGACCAAACATGCTCCTTCCTCACCTTCTACAATACAAGCCTGATCTATCATCAAATTAATAAAGTATATGTATCAAGAAATATAAAAATCATTCTCAGATAGGCAGGAGGTTTTTAGAGGATACAAAACATTGGTCTGATACAAATCTAAACAGAAATCCTATTTAATAATAACTGCTCCATTTCTATAGATATTGATGTTACAGTAAAAGAAACCAACTCACAAATGTTCATTTGCCTCGTCACCAACAGTTCACAGTAAGGAAACTCAACTTCATTTTTCTGCATTAGCTTTCAGCTTTTGGACTTGCCCTCTGTCTCGTTTTTATCATGTTCTTTTTCACTCCTTTTCAGTTTGTGAACTGCTTCTTTGTAACGAAGAGCTATGTGCATACCCCTGCAAGTCTTACACATTTTCAGCCACTCTTACTTAATATTCCTAGGTATCAACATTCTGGTGGCACAGCAGCTGACAATAGTTGGAACTAGACTTTTGGAATTAATAAAAGCTATGCAGCTTTGTGATGGAATCATTATGCAGGGCCAAGGATTTCTCTGATACAATAAATACCTTAAAAGCAATACTAAATAAGCCCCTTCTTATGTCCTTAAGGATTCATTTTTAGGGTATACTAAAAGGAAAGTAAGATATTAATGAATGGCTATCATATTCTTGTGTTAAGTTATTGTGAAGTATTTGTTTTAAGCATTAATTGTCAAAACAATGTCATGCCATAATTGGCTCTAGTAGTTTAATGCTAAGATAGGAGGAGGCTTCATAATAATGGTGCTAACTTCTAAAAAGCTCTGTCAGTTCCCTTTGTTACCACAGATGAAATTTCACTTCACAGGGAACATGATTTCAATACCCAGGCTGTGATAATCCAGGTAAAAAGAGACCTATTCAACTTGATCCATTGAAGCTGAAAAGTGCATTGAAGAGTTCTAAGGCAATTTATTCCTTTTTTGTGAACTAGGAAAATGGAACCCTGCATTAAGAATTATTTTAAGGCATTATATGGAAATTTTTTTTTTTGTTTTCTTTCAAGATGTTACGTCCCTTGTAGTATGTTCCATTGTAGTTCACATTTTTTCCTAATGAAAGTGGATTGCTTCACCCTTTTGAGAGTTAAAATTGTACAATATTGTTAGGCCTGAGTTAGGAAAAAAAAAAAGAAATTCAAAATAAATAGAAGCTACATATATATTTAAATCAAATATCATCAAAGGAAACTTAATATGGCACATTCAGGAACATAGCAATCTCTAAAATAGCTTGATAGCAGTTTCATACCTCATCCTGACAGGTATGGAAACACTGATGTTTCCCTTTCCCAAATAAGAGGTAAGCAAAATAAGGCTCATGAAAACTTTGGGTACCTAAATCAAGGCAGGTGAAGTCCAAAGACCAGGAGCTGGCCCCTAAAGTCAGCAACTAAATCATTCACCCATATTTTCCTTAGATAGAAGTGGATCTAGACTTATTCAGGAAGGACAGTGTACTACTCTAGCAAACAGTCTTGCAGACTTTAGAATAACAACAATAGTCCCTAAAATTAATAGCAGAATTCCTCATACTGGGATTTAAATTACTCTCTTTTGGAGGGGAAGATAAAAGCAGAAAAATGAAACTGATTTTCCACTCTTCAAGAGGTATTTCAGTATTTCATCAAGGAAATAAATAAATTTAAAAAAAACCCAACAAACATAAAGTTTTTTTAAATACATGAAATCTATAAATCAATATAAGCACTTTAACAACCAAGATAAATAACTGTAGGTATTATCAACAAAGTCAGAAAATATAATTGAACTCTAGCCTATCTCTTAATGCAAATCTCAGTCTCTTATAACCCAGATCTGATATTTCTAGTCCAGTGAACAAACTTTTTCATTATTTTTAAATGCAAATGATAAAATATGACACTTGTATGCAAGTATGTAACACTTTCCTTGAAAGAATCCAGAAAAAAATGGGGAATTATCGATGCTAAATGTTCTTGCTATATTCACCTAAATATTTGATGTTTACCAGTTGTATCATTAGTTACTACTGTACTTCTAAAAATTGTTAGTCATTAACCATTTATTATAATTTTTTAAAGAAATCAAACTTTAATTGAAGTCTAACCCTTAAATATTGGTGAATAATTTTCTTTCAACTAATAATGTAAAATAAGTTATTTCTCTAGACTATAAACTTTTGCTTCCTTTTGTCTTAGTCTACTCTCATTTATAGAAATTTCAATATCCCTCAATATAGGAAAAATACTTAATTTTCTTGGTTTCTCATAAAAATTTTGTTCTGGTGGTCCAGTTCATGGTGCATCACTGCCTACACTTAAATGTAGTGTACAATATTGATGCAATATCTTAGAATACAACTGTTACATATTCCTGTTTGTGACTGCAAAAATGAATTGTGTGTTTATGCCGATATATATAAATGATAAAAACTTCAATGTGCCTTTCTCTTCAGATGAAACATCCTTATACTTGCAGTAAACATTTAATTCATCTAGTAACATCCTGACACCATTTTAAGGTACTTTATAACTTTATCTCTGTCAAATGACATTTTTCATACTCTATTTTACTTACTCTGAGTTATTTATTTTAAATTATATTGAGAAGAGTTTTAAAATGAATGACAGTAAGGTTCCCATGGAATCATCAGACATCTGTTGTTGTTTTACACTCAAAGGCATTTTTCTAACCTGAGCTTTTTAAAAATCCTGGTCCATCTTTCTACAAGGAAGAAAAAATACATAAGTTATTCTGGAGAAGATTATTTTACCCCTTAAAAACAAAGACTGAGCTGTGAATATGTTATTCTGAGATTACAGTTCCATGAATTCAGAATATAATTAAAGGATTTTCTGTCTTCCTCTGTGGTTTGTGATTAAAAATGTGTGTTGGGGAAAGGCTGGCCATAGCTGTTAAAGCAGAAAACAGTCAATTTAAGCATCATTAATCTGTAATATTTTTTTCTTTTTTTATATATGCTTGTCATTACACTCCTTCAGTTCTGAGCTTATTTTCAGTGACTTCTCTTTCCCCTCACCTACAACTGAGTACATTATCACCCAGTCTCAGCAAAGTATAAAACATCTTGAGGTACACTGTGTTTGTTTGGTTTTTGCTTCTTTTCCCAAGGAAAATGCAGATATCCTCTGGGTCATTTTCTCAGTACACAGAGTATATATACTGCAGGCACTTGAATGCATAATTTATAAGGTGGGAGAGAAAGAGGAAGAGATTCTTAAGAGAATTCATGTAATCTAATCACATTTTCTTGAGACGTTTCAAAAAAACATATAGAAGCTATCTCCAGTCCTTGTGCCTTTCCCCTTCCTCTTCCTACTGAGACACTGGAAATACAGGGTTTTTGAGTCTCTTTCTGGATGTGAAAAGTATTTCTACTGTATTCAAAAATGCGTGGCAACATAAAATAAAAATTTACGCAGTTTGCGCAGTAGGATATATACTTTTACTGTAGTGCAAATTTTGCTTGTAAAGGTCATTTTCATTCCCAGAAGGTGCATGAGCTCAGCCCTAGACTGACCCCCTCATCCTCCCTGGGAATTGGCTCTGCAGAACTGACTAGCCATGAAATCCATACCAAATCATGCACTGATAATATTTTCAGAAAGGTAATCAAATATAAACAGCTCTTCTTATACACATTAGGACCTACATTTCATACCTGAAAACAGGTACCAGAATTGACAAACTTACTTATTTATGTATATATTTAATTAAAATACACATTTGCTAATCACTAAGCTATGAACACTTGCCATCTAAGTGTAACTGGTAGGAACGAAAAACCTATTTAATTTTTTTTAAGGAGGTCATTACAGATAATATGCTGGTACCTACAGAGTAACCACTCACTCCCTCTATACCAACAAAATGTAGATTATTTCTTTCTAGTAAAGGTTTAGATTTCTTTGACAATAAAAATGAAGGACAATTTTGCACGTAACCATTTTCAGAACTTAGCTATGAAAGAAACACGCAAGAAAAAAAAAAGAAAAAAAAAAAACCCAGAAAACCTCAGAACTTGTCTGATATGAAAACACAGACTTCTTAAAAGAAGCTCTTTGATATATATGGGGATATGAAATTAACTGCTGCAGTATGAGGCACTGGAAAAAGCTGTTTTCACGGACTGCATAATTTAAAAGATTGTGCAATTAAAGATCTGTATAACTCTTCATAACATCCTAACTGCAGTTTCCATAAAACCTATAAACTAGATGGCAGCGTACAATTATTAGACCAGCATTTATGGCTTTGCTTATTATAGCACTGTTATTTTCACACCATTATTAATAGAACTGAGGCTAAGGAAGCACAGCTCCTTAGTAGTAGTAAGCATTTGCATGACATTCTGCATCACTGCTACTCAATACATGTTTTTGGAGAAGAGTAAACAAGGCAAAGATCTTTCTTGGAAAGCAAAATGAGCTGCTTTGTGTGGTTGTGTCATTGTTTTTTAAGGAAAAAGAAACCCTGTTGATGCAGTAAATAATACATAGGAACAGGGTGGTGGAAAACCAGCAGTTTGTTGCTAACACTCAGAGCTACAAGTGGGGGAATGAAAACAAAAGCAAACAGGAAAAAAAATAATAAAAACATCTGAGGGCATGCTTGCTTTGTCCAGGGAAAAAATCACATGACTTTGATTGGAAGCTTAAATGTAACAGAAAAGACAATTACATCATGATATGTTCTCATGTGCCCTTGAATGTTTTCCACTACTTATATCTAATATTATTGTAATAAAAAAAAAAAAAAAAAAAAAAGATGTAGGAAGAATAAAAATTCTTATTAAAGATAAATCCTCCCAAGCAACCATTGCAAAATGTATTCCTATTTCTGTTTTTTTTTAAAATACTTATTCTGCAGTGTCCCATGCTTCACAGGTAGATGTTCACTTTTATGTGCATTAAAATTTTCAGATCTCCACAAGATAACCTGAATCTGCTGAGCATGGCTAGACAAATGTCCCTTGTGTAGGTGCTATGCCAGCCATGGAGCCACAGGCTCCCTAGGGCTGCTCGCTTCTTCTGGCTACTGTGACAAGTTGTCAGACCTGATGGCTGGATCACCACGGGACTGCCCTTTGGGAATGACTGATTTATGCCCATGAAGCCCTTTCTCATTTCCTCATGCACCAGTTTCAAAAAATAATGTGAAAGAGTAAACAAGAACAGTTAATCATAAGCTCAGCCCTCTTCTCATCCCCATCACCAGCCAGTCGAGGGAGGGGATTGTCCTGCTCTGCTCTGCACTGGTGAGGACTCACCCTGAGTCCTGTGTGCAGTTTTGGGCACCACAATATAAGAAAAGACATTAAGATATTAGACGGCATCCAAAGGAGGGTCAGGAGGATAGTGAAGGGTCTGGAGGGCAAGCCATATGAGGAGCAGCTGAGGTCACTTAATCTGTTCAGCTGGAGAAGAGGAGACTGTGAGGAGACCTCATTGTGATCTTCAACATCCTCACCGAGGGGAAGTGGAGAGGCAGACACTGATCCCTTCACTCCTGTGACCAGCAGCAGGACTTGAGGAAACGTCATGAAACTGAGTTGGGGAAAGCTTAGTTTGGATATCAGGAAAAGGTTTTTTTCACCAAGAGGATGGTTGGGCACTGGAACAACCTCCCCAGGGCAGTGGTCACAGCACCAAGCCTGAGTTCAAGAAGCAATTGGACAATGCTCTCAGGCACATGGTGTGACCCTTGGGATGTCCTATGCAGGGCCAGGAGTTGGACTTGATGATCCTAACGGGTCACTTCAAACTCTGCATGTTCTGTGATTCTATGATTTAAGACATAATATGATGGTCTCCGCTACTAATCATATTTCATAAACTGGCATAAAAGAGACAAGGAAGTTCTTGCTCCTGTCTGACTTCAGACATCTTCCCTTAGGAAAGTGGCACTGTGAAAGGACAAAAGTAACTGCTTTTGAGTACACACATTAAAAATAAAGGTATTTTTTATCCAACAGAGAAGGAGAGAAGCCTACTCTGACTGGTGTCTCAGTCTACTCCTTTTATGGGAATTGCTTACCTTCACCAGGAAGAAAAGAAGTAATACAAGTCTAAATGTAGGAACCTTGGAGGAATCATGTCATGTTAGCATGTCCCTGAACCTACATGCCACCAGCATGTTAATACCAGAAAAATCACCTTGTCAATAAGGCCCTACCAAAGCACCCCCACAACTAGAACATGTCGTAAGGAAGGAAGGAAGAAAGAAACTCTTTTTCTTCTTAGACACTGTTTCCTCTTAATTTATTAGACTTCGTTTTGTGGTGACTTTGCAGTGATTGTTCTAGTCTGCATTCTGCAGATTTTCTTCCAGTAAATACCCCAGCAATACTGATTAGCACCAAGTCCTGCATGTTTTTCATACTTTCGTAAGTCCCTCTGCCTCAGCCCCATAGCTTTCGGTTTGTAGTATATGTGAAAAATTCTTACCCTTTTAACTGTAAGACATGTTGAACTTTTTTGTTTGGTTGGTTCAGTTTACAAAATAAAAGCCCCCCAATGAGTTACTGCTTCTAACCTGGACTGTGATATCTTGCATTTTCAATGTTTTATTCACCTTGTTGTAGGTATCACTCATTTCTAGGAAGGTATCAATAATTTCCAGAAAGACTCCTGGAAAGGAATTGCACAACACTGTTGTCTAGAGGAATAACATAAAGAATAGTAGCTTTTTCTTCCCTCTCCTTTTTTCTTAAACCATGTGAAATATAATAATATAATAAAACAAGGCCAAAGTCTGAGCCATCTTTATAGTTTGGGTAGCTTCTACCTTCCTTTTTTCATGTGTGTCTGGAATCTTAGCTCATCTATGCTGTCTGACAAGTCCAGCCATTAATTTGTTAATTTTGGAGGTGGCCAAAGGATTAAAAGACTAATCTTGTGGGTTTTCATCCTCTTGATGTTTATGTGGGAGTAGTAACATGATTTTGAAGATGGGTTATTTCATAAGAGGTCTATTTAATGGCTTTTCTCTCTTGAAGTCCTTTTAGAAGTGGGCAGGGCAGACTTGATGGAAAAGAAAGTGTGGTTAATTTTCACTGCTGTTCTCCACTTATGGTGTGGAAATATGACATAATTAGTCATCAAATAAATAGAAATTCTAGTTGGAAATATTTGCTATGCTATGTCTAGACTCCTTTAAGTAAAACTGCATGTTTCTGTACTGCTCAGAGCTACAGAAAGAGGCAATTGGTCCTTTATACCTTCAGTATCTGGAACAATCAACATAAACCACTCTGTACACAGAAAATTGTGCCACTGACTATATATATATAAATAAGAGCCAATCTCCTGATTAAAGAAGTCCCCTGATTTGTTACTTTTTCATAAACTGAAAACCCTTCTAAAACAAGGAACACAGTAAATGATATTAATGCTTCAAGATAAAAAGATAAAACAAGAAATCTGCTTTAATACAAGAAGAGAGATTATACAGACTGCTTGGTGATTCACAATAATGCTAGCTATAAATACTTCCACTGTCATAGGTGAAAGAATGAGAGTTGGTTGCCTGAAAACCTGCCTGCATTCTTTTCCCCAGCTCATTTAGTAATAATATTTATTTTCCCTACTAACCTTATGTCTTTTGGAATTGTGGGTTAGACTAACCAACAGTAATGAATTCTATTAAAACCTAACTTCAAGTTATTCTTTCACAGACTTAAAAAGCTAACTCAGGTCTTCCAAGGAGTAATCTTTATATATTCATATAAGCACAGATCAGTCTACTAAAAATAATTTAATATTTTCCTCCTCATAGTTAACTGAAAGATAGCCTCACAAGCAGTTATGAAGAAATATACCAATATCACAAATATATAAATATTTGATTAAAACTAAACTCTAGTGCATTTTTAGCTGCACTTTTACATTTATGTAAACTATCTTTTTATTATTTAAAAAAATACACCTAAATAATGAGGAGGGAAATGAGTTTGCACGGAATGGAAGAGACAGGAAATAATAAAAATAAGCAAAAAGCATGTATTAGGGACTCTGCATATTCATGATCTACTTTATTATATTAATAGGTGGTGCAAAAGGAAAAGACAACGAACAAGAAGCAATGGATAGCAGAGGTGAGAATGGAAGTAAAATTTTATTTCTGCCTTGAATTTGAAAAGAAAAAATTAACCTTACATTGAAATCCTAAAACATTATATTACAGAATTATATATATTATTATAGATGTTTGTAAGCCAGAAACAACAATTACATTAGTACTACTTATCTACACCTGACAGACAATAGAGATCTTGAGATATAGCTTTGTATTTATGTTAGTCTTTTCACTTCATATATTTTTATCTTCATAAAATATCAGCCTTGAAAACAGAACTCTTCCAAAAGCTATTTTCTTCTCAGAGGTAAGGTATCAAAACAGTTTGAATCAAATTCAGGAGGGAAAGGAGAAAAGTAATCCTACTGTATTTATTTGAACCTGTTGAGAACTTACTGATCACATTTTTAGTTTTCAATTGCACATTGCAGGATTAAAGACAGACAGTAATTTGGTGAAAAAGATATTCCATGTGAAGAAAGATTCTCTTGAGATCTAATTTCATGGCTTAGAGAAAATAAGGAGGAAAACAAGAAAAAATGAATCTACAAACAACACTAGCAGATATGTTCTGGACTAGATCTGTGTGTGTATATGAATTTCTTAAGACGGTTTGGGTGTCAGAATTCATGAAAACAGAGTTAAATGCTTTTCCCATTACATAAAGTCTGGAAATTTACTTTCTTTTAAGTTCAGATTTTCTCTGATGTCTCAGATTGACCTGCTTTTGAAGAAAGTCCCACAGAATTAAGGCAGGAGAAAAAACTTGGAACTTTTTACCTACAGAAAATCCATGTGGTTTCAATACAAAATTTGCATGGTAAGGTAGTTTCCATCAGCATGCACTGCTCAGGACATTAATTAACTCAAACAACTGACAAGTTTGAAAGCAAAACAGTGATTTAAAACTCCAAAGGTGTGAGATTTACTCTTGCCTTTTGAAGTAGCATTTCACATTTAAACTTAAAGAATTAAAAGGCAAGCATGTATTATTTTTCTCATTTTTTTTTTCAGTTTAACTATTCCCATAGGTCCATTTAGAAATTCTGTCACAAATGTCTGAAACTGTTAATTTATTTTTTTTTTTTTATCTCCAACATGCAGAATAGTAATTTAAATAAATCAACTCACTTCTGTATAACACAATTCAGTGGCAAAATGTATTTCTAAGGGGAAAGAAATTATTTTAACTGCTTCAAACAGACTGAAAGGCTCCTTGTAAAAAGGCAGTGAACCTTCTGAAGCAAACACCACAATGCATCTCACCAAAACTGAATCCACACTCCTGGCACATCATTCCTTACGTGAAAGAAAACAATAGTTATAGTAAAGATATAGTTGGGGCGGGGGGGGGTGGGTTGGGGAAGAGTCCTGTTTTGACAGTCCTGCTTAGAACTGTTTCACAAATTAGTATAGTAACTAGCCTGACAAGCATGTAACACCCTATTGTAAACTACTGGGACAAATTCAAAGTAGATGGAGGAATAAAGAAGAGTAAAAAATCCTGAACAAATAAAAAGTAGCATCTACTGCCTTTGGTAATCCTCTCTTGCAGAAGCAGTGGCTATGCCATGCAACCTTAAGCAGTAAACAGCTGATCTGCTTGGGGCTAGAAAAACAGCTGTACACAACACCTGCACACCTGAAGCCGGAAGCAGAAGGAATTTATGAACCTCCTCCAGAAAATTAGATATGTTCACTTCTTTTGCCATAAGTAAGGTTAGGAAAAAGACACCTAAAAGTTCATATAGAATCATTTAGGCTGGAAAAAGATCTCCAAGATCAAGTCCAACCACTAACCTAACACTGCCAAGCCCACAACTAAACCATGTCTCCAAGTGCCACATGTACACTTGATGTAGATGAACATGGCTCACTTCATGAGAGACTCCAAAGGCTGGCAGTCTGAGAGAAGGCAAGACTTTCTGGTAATTCTAGGTTGTTCTCTAAGTCTTAGCAATATAAAGAAAATACAGAGCACATAACTTTGCTCCTCATTTCCTCCATGCTATCATTAAGCAACCTTCAATTACCATCTTTTCATTCAGGCCTATGTAGTGTTCTACTGCTTACACACACCCTCTGTATGAGAAAATTATGAACCTAACACAGACCTCTTTATTTTTAGACCATGGCTTAGTACTTACCAGCAAAAAATGACAACGTATAAATTTTAAGAACCAGAAGTCAGGTATACTTGAGTCTCATTTTAATTATCTATGTAAAGACAGAAGGCTTTCTTCAGACTAATTAGTAATAAATATTATTTTAAAGGAACATGCATTATACAGGTGTGAACTTACATGTATACTAGAAACAGGTGCAATTCCCTTATTCCTTAAGAATAAGAGGTGTGTAAACATTTCACTTTTTTCACACACCTAAGTATAATTCCAAAATATCTCATGTTTGTTGCTCTGTTCCTGCTTCTCAACTGAATAGTGAGTCTGCTGCATTTGTTATCAAACACAGAATGGAAAAAGAAGTGACAAAAAAAGAAGACTGCTTACCTCTTGCCCTCTAATGAACTGAATTTTAAAAGGGTTTTGTCGTCATTTTATTTCAGAGGAAGAATGTTAGATGTCCTGAAATGAAAAGTGGAAAAATAGATACCTACAAACCACTATTTTACAATGCAGCATGAACCACAAAGGAGACATGTTTGAAAACCCCAAAGCAAAATTACACATCTTTTGTTTCGTTGTGGACTTAAATGATAAACCACTTTCTCCAGACAACCTTACTCACCACATATCATTTAGTAAATGCCAGAATTACGCAAGAGTCTATTATCTATATTTTAAAAGACAACTCAAGTAAGGTACTGTCCTAAATGATACAAGCATATTTTTCATGTTTTTTTCCGTAGTTGAATTTTGCAAAATTAGTTTCTGGAAGAGGCACTTTGAATATCAATGTGCTAAGACTGTAAAGCTTACAAAGCAATAGAAATTTGACAATCACGGATTAGAACTGAAAGTCAGCATCTGAATTTTGCTTTGAGAAATTACTAATACAATGGAAAATCACAACGAAAAACCCTATCTTTTTCTACTGAATTTTAAGAATTCTATTTTGTTGCAAAATCAGGATGGTACATATTTAAAAACAAAACAAACAAAAAAAAACCCCACTCATGTAAATTTAAGGAATAGATGGAGTAGGGAAAGGATGGGACTGGAATGGTAAGACAAAGCTGACAGGAACACAGAAAAGGAGCAGAAAGCAGAGGCAGGACAAGGTCAAGAATATCATTAAAAAAGAGATGATAAAACAGATTTACCAAAGACAGCAAATCTATTCCAAATTTTGGAATTCCACAGGGTCACACCATTCCTCTGTTACCTAGGAAATAATTTTTGATCTCAGTAGAAAAACATGCTTCTTGTTCCCAAGATATTAAGAATTGCACACCCAGAAGAATAAAATACTGACACTATTTTATCGTACACACAGACTCGTGTGTTGTTAACTGGTGTGTTGTTAACTTGGTGCAGCCAAGGGCTGCATTAGAAACCTGGGCCTCATCCCACAACATTACTATTTAATACAGGGTAAGTATAAGAACTCAAGTGATCATAAATATGCATTAATTCATTTTTCAGGGTGCTTACTCCAAGAGGCAGAGATTTGGTTGAACCAGCTATTTAGAGCTACACTGGAAGGCAAGGAGAACCGTTCTTTAAGCACACAAAATCACTTACTCCAGACAAGTCTGCTCTCTGACTTACCAACTTTTCTAAGCAAAATTTTCAATCTAAATTCTCAGCGTCTCCCTCCTACACCTCTAAAATGAGGGCAATGCTAACTTGCTTAGAAATTCTCCACTGGAGCTGCTTGCTTGTTGCTCCCCAGTGGCATGTGTCATTTCATCAACCTTGAAACATGTCAAAGCAGGTGAAATAGATGCCATTCTCTTTTAGACAGGTGTGCATGTGTGTGCACCCAGCCCCATGGCTGAGGCTCCACGGACAATACATCAGGCTCCCCACAGAGTTCCTCTCTTCCAAACATAATCCCCTGATCCCCTAGAGGGTGGGATCCATCATCCATACAAAGCTGTAGCTCCTGAGTTTTAAAGCAGCTTCCTCTTTTATGCTGGTGGGATGATAATGATGATAATGTGAATATCTGCATGTACAGTGACAGAGTGCATCCTGTGCATGGACTCTGAAAGGGGAAAGAGAGAGTGACTACCTAGTCAAAGAAGATAGCACACATGGAAAGACCAATTACGCTTGCAAGGAAAAAAATCTCCATTCTATTATTTCCTACATTTTAAACGAGATGCTTTGCTTATTAATTTGTTTTTCCCTGAATGTGTATCTTTGTATGTTACATGTGTAACATGTACAAATTGTTCTACTTAGTAAAAAGACTCTGCTATTAGATATAAAATGGAATCCTTTCTGCAATAATACCAATTTAGTCACAGCAAGTGTAAAAACCTAGGGAAAAGCAATGAAAACTAACAGCAGACTGAATTGCAATGATGTTGGGCTAAAGAATCCATAGAAAAAGAAAAGAAAAAAATGCTGCAGCTTTACAGAATGAAACCACTGCCAAAACTGATGTCCAGCAAAAGGGCTACAGCATAAGATATATATATATATATATAAAAAAAAATCTCATTTTTCAATAACACACCAATCTTTAAGACCAGTCAAAGTATCTAATTGACAGATAATTTGATATTCTTGAGGTGAGCTAGCTTTAAAATCACAGACAAGATCACTGAATGGAAAGCTAAATCTCAGTGGATGAAACAGATTAAAAATTGAATCTGATATACGTATCTCTTCAGTTACCAAGCTAAGTGTTACAGCAACAGGCACAAGCAGATATGTGACAAAATTCTGTCTGAGACTGGTAATATTACCTTGCACATTATAACTCAAATGGAGGAATAAATGAAACAATATCCTCAGAAAAATAGTATGTGTAACACGAGGGTTGATAGGATTTTTAGCAGAACCAATTGTATACTGAGTTGCTAAAGTACATATCAACATTAGAAGACAAATGTACGGGGCTCTCATACGCCTAGAGTTGAAAAAGCAGAGAAAGTGCATTAAACAAGCCTGAAGTCATCTGTTATACTCCTTTCTGTTCACATTTACATGAAATCCTTATAACTTTGGTGGCAAGAGATTGAATATGCATACCGTTTCCCTTGATAGATGAATCCATTATCCTCAGTTTAGAAACAGCTGCCAATGGAAATATCTGGATTAGCGAAGCCTCCTATAAAAACATTTTTCAAGTAAGAAAAACTTACAGCTGACCAGATGTTATCTCTAATGAACCAAAATATTTCCTAAAGTTCTATAGAAAGCAAACATTCTCATTGCAGGAATTCCACTGTGTTAGTTCCGTGAACTTAATAAATCAACAGTCTTTTTATTTCTTATTTAAACTTGAAACCAGTTTCAATAGAAAATACTACTTGTCCTTTTGAATATTTTGTGTAAGGAGACATCATCTGTGTTAATTTGGGAAAGCAAAAGTTGTACTTCACAAAATGTAAAAAGAAGCCATGTAATTCAAACTAATGTAAAATTCCCAAATCATATGAAGGTTAGTGAGAGTTCAGTTCTGTCTGAAATTGTTAACTCATCTAGCAAAACTCCTGTACAATTTAACAGGTCTCTTTCACAGTCACTATCTGCCCCAGTTCTCTCCTAACTCTCCCAAAAATCTGTATTTTTCATGTATTTTCTCTCAGTTCTCAGTCCACACTCGGACTACACTAACCACTCTCAAAATTACTTCATTTAAGAGAATGCCAGAAGCAGCCATGGGAGTGCGGAAACCACAGAAACAGAATAATTATTTCTTTTGGGGAAACAAATACCTAGCAGTTACTTGCTGTGCTGTGTTGAGGGGAGAAGTAGACACGTAAGGAGATGTCTGCTTTCTACTTACAGGCTCGAGGCTGCCAAAGAAATATAATCAGGACCTCGGTTTTGGTTTCAGTTACAGTTTAAACTCCCTACAGCAACATTTGTATGTACTGGGTTTTATTTTCAGATGTTGGCAAATATTGCTAAGCGTTCTGATAGAGCAGTGATGAGCGGCTGTTTTTAAGAAAGAATATTAGTTTCATTTTTTTATTTCTCAAGACAAGCTAACAAATCTACTCCTCACAGCACCATCATAATGCTCTTCCCTTCCTCTCTCCACCCTGACCCAGAGAGTGGTGGCATCAGTAATTACAAGTGCCAACACCCAGTTGGTACACAAGGCTTTTGGTACCGGGCCATTTCTTCATCTTGTGGACAATAATGTTAATCAGGAAGCAATCCAGGCTTCCACCAGAGAGAAATCATGACCTGCCCTATTTGAATTAGTGCTGGATAACTCCCAGAGGAGCTAGTACAGCTGAAACCTAATTAAATCATATCCCTTGCATCTTCACTGCGTTGCTGTGTGTCTAGGACAATGAATGAGCACATATCTTTTAGGGATAGATCTTTAAAAGAAATGACTTAAAAAATTAAAAGCCTTCTTTTAGATTAACTATCAGCCAGAGCACAAAGATTTCAGCTGTAGATTGTCTGTCCAAAATTAACCTCTCCATGGAGATGTACTCATAAGAAAAGTGTCAAAAGTTCCTATTAAGCTGCCTCTAAAAGAAAGAAACAACTTCAGAGGAAGAAGCTTTTAGTTCTGGCATCCAACTTGGGAAAGTTAGAGAAGAACTGTGAAGGTCAAGGCTGCTAGAAACTTTTATGAAAATGTCAAAAAGTTGTTAAAGGAGAGATCATCCACTCGCATCCTTACAAACTGCAAAGAAATTCAGTTTTATTTAAGAAGGTTCTGTCTAAGAGCCTTTCAGGCTACTTAGTTAACAGTAAGACAAAAGAAGTTTTTAAGGTTCAGAAGCAAAACCAAGATACAGTTATCCAGAGAATGAACAAAAAATAGACTCTGAAGGAAGTAACAAAGTTAATCCATAGGTAGAATAAATTTCTGCACTTCACCTGTGCTTACCTGAGATGGTCTGTTCCAGGAAAGTCTCAAGCTTCCGCATCTCCTTCTTACTCAAATTACAGCAGAACACGGATCATGAAGGATCCTAAAACACACAAGAGGAAAGCCCTTCTGCAAAGAATCACAAGCCACATTGCCCATCTGCTACCAATCACAGGACACTGCTAGAAACACAGGAAGCTTATGAGGAAATACCTGCCCAACCTGCAAAAAGCATGCATGGTGACTCAGCCACTTCCCTGGACAGCCTGTTCCAACACCTGACAATGCTTTTGATTAAGAAATTTTTCTTAATATCTAACCTAAACTGTGGGAGAACAGTCTTATGAAGAATGGGAAAAAACCACCATGGAACAGTTTGTTGAGACCTGGAGATGAAGACGAAGACCATCAAGTTGTGAGCTATCCAAAGGAGAAGAAATATTTGGACTCTGTATAGTTTTCTGATGGCTCCCAATGTTGTTATATGTTCTTACAGTTTTATATGCTCATTGATATGTGTGTGTGTGTGTGTGTATATATATATATATATATATATACACGCACACTATATTGTTCAAAATGGTTCCCCAGTTCTCCCTCATGTTCTCCCCATTTTCCCATTGGTCAAGATCTGCCACAGTGCAGTCTCACCATATATGGTTATCTCCTCCCCAATTTTCCCTGAACCCTCTATATAAGCCTGAGTCTCATTTAAATAAACTGCTATTCCTTGTTAACACCCTCAGATTGGATTGAGCTGTCATTTCTTCACCCTTCAGGATCTCGACACTAAACCTCCCCTGTGGCAACTTAAGATATTTTCTTCTTGTCCTATTGTTTAGCAATAAAAAAACTTAAGATGTTTGCTATGGGAAAGTATTTCTTGAGCTGACCAAAGACAAAGGGTCATCCTTGGATTGATTCTGATGTTCCCAAGACCATACATGAAGGAAATTAAGTGTGGTTTAAGATACACAGGTACACAGCACTCAGTAAGCTGTTATCTGGTAAGTATTTTGTTTGGAAAGTGCTATAAATGAAAGCACATTGGAGAAGACCAACACTATCTCATCAGAAGCCTGACCTTCAGAATAAAACTACCTCCTGTGCAGTTTTAAAGCAATGCCATTTGAAATTGGTTTTGGAGAAAGATTTGATTTGGGCTAAGAAATTTATTATTATTATTATTATTATTAATAATAATAATAATAATAATAAAATAACCCCACTGTTGTATAATTGTCATTTAGTCTTTTCCAACCTGACATTAAAGGGTTTCTAAATTATTTGGTTTCTAAGTTATTTTATTTCTAAATCAAGAGATATATTAAGTTAAAACTATGAAGCCTTGGCACATCAGTTTCAGGCCTTCAGGGAGCCTTTGCAGTTACTCTTTTCCAAGAAGCATGGCTGATCAGTCTGAGTTTTTACTCCACAGAACAGGAAGAAAAAAAATGTCTTTTAAGAAGACAATTTATGAGTCTGTCCTTTAATTCTTTGTAAATCCTAATCATCATCCCTTATAACCTTGCTCTTTCTTATTAGTGCTTGTGTGCACATACATATTTCTAACTTGTTTTGTTATATTTAATTTACTTCTACTTAACATTTTACTGTAGAAAGTGTTAAAAAACCTACTTAAAAAGGTTCTAAAAATTAATTGTTGTCGTCTGGAAAGCAGTAATACAGTCTCTATTTAGAGTGCACATTCTTAACAGCAGCTGTTTTAGTACCTGAATTTTCTATGAAGTATCTATAATGTCATGGCAACCTGGTAGTTATATTGCATATAAATCCAATTATTTAATTGCTTTGAGTGTATTATCTGCCAAACCCTATTTATTATTTTGTACAGGTTAAATTCTTTGTCCATACATGTACATTTCCAAAATCATTCTTAATTCTACATTACTGTTTAATAGTGCAATTTATAGTTAATAGTGCAATACTATTTTTAATCCTTGAATTAATTTCTAACTTTGGTAAGCAATCTAAATAGCTGAGCTTTAAAAACAACTTTAACCATATTATTCCTGGGGGAGGGTAAGATACAGAACTGAATATTTGTGTTGTGGTTAGTGAATTTTCTAATTTCATCAACATTTGCACAGGAAATGCACTTACAGTAATATCTATATTTTTAGAGTTATGTATACATAGAGTATACAAACACACACGTGCTACTGGGATTACTTGAAAAAACAGAATGTAGATGTCAACACTGCCTGTAATAGTGAGTCAAGCAGAGAACTGTTTTTGTGTTTTCCTCATAGCAGAATAGCATCAGAACATACAGTTGTATCAGAACATACAGCTATATTTCTGGATTAAATCCAATGTTCTGAATAAAGTTCATGCACCATTTCTCGGTATTCTTTAGGTATATAATACGTATTCTCTAAATAGACCACTTTACCAATTCTTACTCTCTGTCTCGGAGCCAGCTTCTGCACTTCCCTTAGATTAGGTCTCCTATCTTGCATGAACGTTCTCAAGAACTTCTCTGCAAGCTGAATCTTACTATTTTCCCTCACTCTACAAAAAAAAAAAAACAAAAAACCCACATGTATTTACATGAATTATTTTGGTGTTTGAATCCACAAATTTGTGTTAAACTTCTAAGGTAAAAATCAAGCAATCCCATATAAGCTTTCCAAGATGATACAAAAGTACACTAGTTTGTAAAGGCAATGAGGAACTCATGCTAGGGAAGGCTTTTTCTGAGGAAATTCATGTCAAATAGCATTCACTCACACTGACAATACTTCCAGACCAAAATCAAACTGGAATGGAAAGGATTTAAGGAATAAAATCTGAAATTCATCAAAATAATTGAGAATATTGCTTAAGGTATGCTACTGCCTAAACCACAATGTCACTGTTGAAAACATTTTTGAAACAGCTCTTAAGATGAAAAAAATCATGCTTTCTTGTGCATGCTGTTTCAATACATTTCTTTTCACATCAGTTTAATATAAATTGATTTTTAGATACAAACTCCATCAATAACATTGTCAACATTATTTCCCAAAAGGGCAATGTATGCCACATGCAAGTTAAGAATAACATTGAGTTATTAAAGAAAATGTGATTTCAAGTAGAGTCCCAAGGTATATTCAAAACAAACAAGGAGCTTCTTTCTCAGGTGTAGGAATTCCATTTAATTAAAATGTTACTGAGCTATGTTTAACAAGAGAAAGTAGGATAGTATGTTCTTATGAAAAAGCAGTTTTTATTAAGAACTTTCTGAGTTGGCTGTCCTCTTTTGGATTTAGGCATCAGATAATGAAGAGAAGCATCCTGCTTCCTCTGTGCATGGAAATTGTTACTGGTGTAATACTCATCTGGAGTATGATTCATTATAAATCAAAACAATGCGTGTTGATTAACTTTCTTACAGGTATTGCTCCTACTATATATATATATATATATATTTGAATATTTATTTATTCTAAACATTTTCATCAAAAAGTTTGCACCCTTCACCTCCTTCTACACAAATACCTCTTTGTTTTGACAAATCATTTTTATGTAAAAACTGTGTTAGGAATAATAAGTACTAAGTCACTAAGTTGAGTTTTTACTACATTTGTGAATATTGAAATATACTTACAGGTGTCAATTTTGAAGAAAGAAAAAAAAAAAAAGAAAAATGTTTTAGTGGCTAGTTTTTTTTTTAGTTGAAATACCATGGATAATTAAAGTAACTCCTAGAAAATTAGTGAAACATTATAGAAACATGCAAGTTTCAAAAACGTCAAGGAGAATACTGTCTCCCCTTTGTAGACCATATCACCCCCTATCATTACTGTTTTCTTTCACATTATTAACTAAAGTGTTACTAAAAAGCTATCTCTTCTTGAAGTATTACCACCTGCCATTTGTAAAGTGCATTCTGATTTGTGCATCAAAGTATTGCAGACCATAATCATAAAGTTTGTTCAGCCAAAATGCTAGCATCCTTCAAGGAATATCCAGACATGTTTCAAGGCCATTAAACCTGAAAATTGGTGGATAGCATTTGTTTTGAACAAAACAAATAGTGGATAGCGTGTGTCCTAAAATCTTAGTATTCTTTCTTTCAACTACTAAATAGAGAAAAAAAAGGTTTATTTTTTCTACAACATAAGCATGTTGGATATAAAAAGATTTCAGATTTTTAAATGAGAGCATTCATATCTGACACTTGCATTTAGAACAAGTGAAAGTTTACAAAAATAATATTGCATAGCTGCATACACTCTGATTACTTAATATTGTCTCCAGGTACTAAAATAATTATTTAAATAAAGAATATAGTTGCATTCATTTGTGAAATATGCAGGAAATTTAAGTAGCCTCTAGAGAAGAAAGCACTTACGCTACAGGTTGACTGCTTTCTCTGTGCAGCTTAAATTCAGGTAGTTCATGTGCTTACACACATGTAGACACATCATTAGCAAAAAAAAACCCCAAATATTTTACTAACAACAGTTCAGTGAAATATCTGAACAAAAGACTGTACATAAGTACAAGCTAAAACTCCAAATTATTAAGGTGATCATAAACACCAGATGTTCTCCTTATGTGTGTGTTAACAGAAAAGCTACTGATGAACTTAAAAGGCTTAATGAATTGAATTAGAAACAGATACTCGTAATCAAGTGAACTAATGTCTTAATACTCATCTCAGTACTTAAGAAAACAACAAATAAGAATTCACCACACCAAATCAAAGTCTAAAACTTTAACAGTGAGAAGTTTCCTATATCATAGTAAAAAAAAAAATTAGATTTTCATAGTACTAGCAAAATACTAAAAATAATAAAGATACAGTATCTCCATTGAATTTTATCTTACTATGATCTTAGCAATTGCTATTCTAATCTCACTTTTGAAACAATGGTTTATCTACCAGTAACTTCCCTTTAGAAACCTCCTGACTTGGATCACTTCTTCCAGTGCAGTTTGAAGACACACACAAGACCATACAAAGACAAAGTTATAGCTGAATATTAAAGAACTCTGAAAGCATTTGAATACAGATGTATTTTAAACTTTAGGAACATAATAAAGTAATCGTAACACTTTGCAATTGTTAGTTCTCTTAATTAAGACATATCTGCACCACTTATTAGTTTCAGTGTAGAGGATGCAAAACTCAAGACAAACTGTAAAATGTGTACACATCCGAATACAGTATTCCTGTTTTTTCACCCTAGGAAATACTCTGGTAAATTCGTGTATCTGGTCAATAGGGAAAGGTCAGCATGTCCTGAGAGCCTCTGAAAAGCAATCCAGACACTCTAAATAAACAGCTGAGATAAAATGGGAGCCATCAAGATGCAATTAGGAAACAGCAGGTTCAGGAACACCAGCAGAATTCAGACCATTTGGATACAGATCCATTTTCTCTTTTGAGTACATTTGATTTCTATTTAAAGCTGCAATAACATAGAAACAATGACCATGTACATAAGTTAATTATGACTGCATTTTTTTCAAGTTATCTGATGCAGGCTGATAGGGAAAAAGATTTCTATGAAAAGGTACTACTTATATATGTATTGCATTGAACAACAGCTCTTGTGCAGCAAACTCCAAGAATTCTATATTTTATAAAGTGCATGTTAAATTTAGAGGGATTTTCTGCAAAACCTCAGCTTACAGTACCAAAGCAATGCACATTTCTAAAGATTAACCCTTGAACTATTACCATGGATGATCATACAAAAAGGAAAATTTCAGTGGAAAGTACTGAATACATGAAAGGTAAGGACAGTTACAAGATTGGATATACAGAAGAAAATGTTTTCAAATAATTTGGAATTATAGATTTAAGCAAAGGAATTAATGTATGCAAACAAACACACATATACAAACATTTGAAACAAATACTATTTTAGATTTATTAAACCAGACCAAATCTAAACTGCATTAAAAAGCCACTGTAGGTGTACTGCTGCGTAGCAGTAAATGTACCATTCTTAGCAGTCACACTCTCAAGCCTATTATCAGAAAAAGTTACCTCAGTTATCCCCCCTAGAACCATATGTAAGTAAGAAAGTGTGCACAGCATGAAATAGACTCATTGAAACAGATGACAAAAACCATCTTCTCTCTGCCAAAAATACATTGTTTTTTCCTCCTCTAAACTTTTGGAGTTTCATTTTGGGTTTACAAAATTTACCTTTGGTTAGCTTTCTTTTTTTATTATTTTTCAAACAGGTTCAACGTTCATTTTTCTCTTTTAAAAAGGCAGCTGTTGATTAAACTTTTTGTTTTAAAAGTTTTTAGAAAAATATTTTTATTCAAGTGCAAATAAAGCAAATCATATCAGTCTACTTGACGTCTTCT
Source organism: Margarornis squamiger (assembly GCA_035222235.1). Classification (NCBI taxonomy): domain Eukaryota; kingdom Metazoa; phylum Chordata; class Aves; order Passeriformes; family Furnariidae; genus Margarornis; species Margarornis squamiger. Next base: position 8,878,728 of record JAWWTY010000123.1, on the reverse strand, counting down.
CTCCCTCACAAGCTGAATTACATAGCACTGACAAAGTATCATCATCAGTACAAGCCTTCAGACAGAAGATCTTGTGTAGAGGACTAGTAAGATTACACAACTAGTCATCAGAATTACTAGCTAGTTCTCCCAATTCTTGCAAAGCAAACAAAACAGCCATTGCTCTGTAACCAATGAAGCCAACCTCTGAATCTCAAACAAAAATAACAAAAAATAGACAATTCAGAAAAAAAATAATATTTTGCAATTCAACAAGAAGCACAATACAAACAGACACAAATATTTTCCTGTGTATATCTAGAAAGCTCACGTATAGAAACAAGCAACACAAAAGCAAGCATGTAAGAACCAGAGGAATTCCTTTGCAAGATGTGATGTCTCTCACATTTCTTCAGGTGAAAGTTACATGAAAAGTCTCACCAGAGAGGTCAGTCTTCAAATTTTAAGGTAATATTTTGGGACAACTGAATATCCTGATGTCTAAGACAGGAAGGCTAGAACTCCATGGACAATTATCCAACTTTTCCATGGCTAAGGTTAGATTAGATCAGCCCTATCTTGAGTGCATTCAGATGTTAAACATACCCATGTTCTTGGAAGAAAATAAAACACTGGGGTATGCCAGGTGTAATGGGACATTTTGAAACTAATCAGCTAGCATACACACTTAATTCTGCCTCTTTACAGGTGATACAAGCATTACTTACGAGAGCAAGAGAGGGAAAGAAGTGAGACTGTTGCACAGAGCAAAAGCACAGTTCCTATCTGTCAGTGGGTAAGTAGATTTGCCAAGACAACATGCTTTGTTACCGTCCTAACACTGCAGATTAGAAAAGACAGCACACTATGGAGGGAAGGGGATGAAGGGTGAACACACCTTGATTGTGCTCCTGTAACAACTGCTATTCATCCACTGGATAAGTATCAGCATTCACAAGTCCCATCCACTTTTGGACCTTGTCCATCAAGAGCTGTGATAATTGGCCTTTTTGTTGGAAACAGCTTCAAGCAAAGCAAACTTAACCTAAAAAGGTATATACATGTATATTTAATACAAGAGTTTATTCATTAAAATATGTAAGAGCACATCTGTTTATTAAAGAATAACTGAGAAACGATCCCTAAATTCCCTTTTATTACATACTGCTACATTCTTTTATTGACTTGACAGTTACAGCATGGATTCAAGACAACTGTCAATAACAACATCTTCACACTTTCTTGTCAGGCCTGTGAATCTTACTGAAGCATCAGTCTCTTCATTAAAATACTGACTGTATTCCAGCAGTTCTAATCTAAGGCTTTATCTATCTATCTATCTATCTATCTATCTATCTATCTATCTATCTATCATTTATTTATTGTCAGCATTCAGATATGGACACATACTTCCCAAATACAAGCCAGCTCAAAAGAATACAAATATTGGTATAATAAGATGCTCTATAGTCTGCTGAAATTCTGTGCTTACATTTTTATTTAGACAAATGACACACAAGCGACAGGAGTGTTAATTGACACAGACATTTCTCATTTCCAAAGTAGCTCATTTGGTGGAGCCACTATCAAATAAAATCCTGTAATGGTTAAATTATAGAGCATTTCAAGGCAGCAAATTGATCAAAGTGGTTATTTTTTTCTTGCTTCGAACACAAACAGCAGATAATTTAAGTGTGGCAGTGTGCTTGCGTACTTTGTACTTGAATGTAATACAATGAAGATCTGTATCCTGAACTAAAATGAGGATCCCTTTTTCTTCCTGAGTACAGTTGAAAGCAGTAACAGTAATAAATATCTGAATATATATAAAGAACATGATCCTATCAGAATTTCTGCACTCCCTCTTTCCCCATTTAGATTGCTGACATGCAATAAGAGAAGCTGTATCCATCTGAAAAGCTTTCTGAAGCCCTGGTTGAAAGGTAATATTCACAGTAGGATGTGCATGTTCTCTTCTGAAAAATTCTTTTCCTCTTCTAATTTTGGCTGAAGGTTCACCAGTATTTCCATTTGTCAAGACTTCTATCCTCGCTGTGGTCACTAAGGCCACAGGACTCCAAGGTAGACTTTAATCAAATCTAAGCAATGTGACAGATCTCATTGTATTTCTTGAATAAAATCTTACAACTTTCAGTATTTGCAAAGGTAAAAATTGAGTGCACCATGTTATGCTTCCTAATAGAATGAAAGAAATTTCAAACCAGCAAAAGGTGATAATAGGCAAGGAAATATTCACATTTACCTCATGTATCTCTATTAGTCATCGCGCTGTAATGTGGAAATCTGAAATTCTTCCCCAGCTGCAAACAACAAATATGAAAGCAATATAGATTTAAAATACTAAAGTATGCCTTTGTTAATGTTTAGTTTCCTGATAACACTTCTTACTTTGTGTGCCAGTTACCCATACACATGAAAGGTGGCCTGGATGCATGTGCTTAAGCACAGAAATCAAACAGATTCTTGACCCCTACCACAAACTGCTGTTAGACAATAGCTCAGGCCAGACAAAAAGAAACAAAAAAAACCACCCAAAACCATCACTGGAACCGTGGAAAACCCCTTCCTGGATTTCCTGGGCCAAGGTAGAAGAAAGTGAAACATGTACACACAGCCAGTCTTTTTTTTACCAGCAAAACCAATACATTTCTCTTGTCTGTTCAAACCTCCCTCTGAACTTTGCTTCATTTCACACAGGTGCCATGCCTTGAGTATTCCCCTTCTTTGGAAAAATAAATGTGAAAATATTGCCTGACAGTACAGGGGAGAGCTAAGAATTCAGAAAACAGGGAAAAGTTCCAGAATAATCAGGAGGAAAACAGGCATCAGAATTGAAGAGAGTTGTCCTCTAACTAAAGGAGATCTGTTTCAGACTAAAGCTATTCTAAACTGTTCCTTGTACTTCTAGTTGTATAATTTTGCTTTCATGAGTTTTATGACCAGAGTGTTGATCAGGTTGCTGTTAGTGAAAAAAAAAAAAAAAAAAGAAGCCATGTTTGATGCTGATTCCATCTTTTCCTTAACCCTCTCCCATCTCTCCCTACCTGCTTCAGCGAATACCAACTAATTTCCCCTGGGAAAAGGAAAGTGTTTAGCTGAAATAGCTTTACATTTTTATTTATTTTAACAAAACTCTCAATACTGTTTATTTAAACTCTACAGGTTCTGTAAAACCCCAAATTATATTCCCTGAAGTCTAAAATGATTTACCTTAAAATGCATTTCTCTGATAGCTCTCTGGCTAGCAAACTCTCTTTTTTTCTTTTTTTTTTTCTTTTTTTTTTTTTTTTTAATGTTTCCAGATACAGAGGCCCAAAAGGGTTTTTATTTAACAACAGCTCAATAATTACCTTTTTTAAATTCCCATCTCTCCACTATTGTTTCTGGCATATTAGTTTTCAAGGTCTCAAAGTTCATGGTAGGTTTTTTCACAAGAACAGTGATAAAGTGCTTGCATTATGAATAGTAATTTTATTCTCTACTACTGTAGCTGAATAAAGTGACAAACAAGCTACCTGGTTTCAATATTCCATTGCAAATTCCTCAGGGTTCTGTGTCAGCAGCAGCATATTTAGCAACCTTGAAGAAACTTTTTCTTTATGTTGATGGTTTCATTTATTTAAAAGCCAGCCTCATCAGGGTAGCCACATGGTGCATAAAGACTCACTTGCAGGAAGATCCAGTGGTATGGAAAATGTTCTAAAATTCTCAACAGCTGTTAAATCAGATTAAAAAAATGAGCATAGTTTTGAATGCTCGTTAGGTATTGTATTTTAATGAGACAAGTGCATCACATCATTATTCAGCTTTGAATGTCTTTGATCTGGGATGTGAGGATCTGAAGGATCTTGCAAACATTAACATTGTAGCATGCTTTTGCTTAGTTGGTGTTAATTATTTAATTAATTAATTTAATCTTGTTATGCTAACCTGCTACTGTCTCCAATTTGAAATTTGAAGCAGGTACTTTCTTCTTTATACAGATTAGTTATGTATATAACTTTTGGTTATGCATGCATTTAATTTCAGGTTTAGGTGATTGTATGGAATTACAGCATCTTGCCAAAATCCTAATTTAGAAGAAATATTTTCATTGACATAAATTGCATATGAAAAAGAAACACCATCTACTAAGAAGTTATTTTATTTCAAATAACAAAATAAATAATAGCAAAATAGTGTCAATTTTATGCTTGAGCCAAACCTCACAAATGAGACACTATTTCATGTATGTAAACATAAAAATATTCTGTACTATTCTTTTTTCCCCCATACACTATATAATGGAAATAATACATCAGTTTTCACAAGCTCTGTTGTTAAAACTGTCCATCTACAAGTTGATTTTCATTATATGGATGTAAATTTTATCCTTCAAATACAACCTCACAACAGTTTTTCCCCAGTATAGCATTTAAAATATATATATTTGTAGTTTGAACTACAAACATTGAGGGTTTTATACCACTTTCCAAACAATATAAAATGAGACATTCTTAAACCCAATGAAATTTTTAAGCTAAATCATACCTTCTTATAATAGCATTTTTTTAAATATACATAAGTGATTAATAAATATCTCTTTACGTGTCACACACACACACACATGCACATTTATTACTGAATTTGAGAATGTATCCTTATAAGATGTTTCCATAGATTTCCAGACATTTTTAAGACAGTGAATATTCATTGGTTTTCAGTAGAAATCCATTTGCTATATTTCTATTGTTAATGCTGTAAATAAATAGCACAGATTAAAAAAAAAAAAAAAAAATAAAGCCAAAAAAAACCAACAACAAATATTTCCTAGTGAATTATTTCTTCTAACCATTGTCAAGTTAGTCTCAAAGCCTAATATTACAGTTAATTACAGGAACTAACTTTACATTGAAATCAGTGCTTTGAGTTTCAACTTGTTAGTCTTTAGGAATGTTTATTTTCTAATATGTAATTTCTACCAGCTCTGTATTTATATCACAATTCAGTAACTTTTACAGAACCCGATGCAGTGTAACTGGATGGACAAGGCAGCAGGGAAGAAGGGCTGACTCCATGCAAGCCTTCATGACTCCTGCACTCATGCAGCAAAGTATAAAACCTGCAGCTAATTTAAATGGATAAAGTTGTACAATATCTCAATGAACATATTTTCTGATCAGAAAGCAAAAGGCTTTGAATACATTATGGACAGTAGCAGTGAGGATACTCTATTGCTCTTCCTTATGCTTGATGGGCTATGCCAGTTAACACATGATTTCACACTCTGAAGCTCCACTACCTTCCCAAATTAGGCAGGGTGGAAAAAGCATTAACTGAGTCAGGTTATTCTGTTCACCCACCTGCTATGAAAAATCAAAGTAAATACTGAACTAGCTAGGCAGAGAAAATTCACTAGCCAAGTTTTACCCTATATCAGGAATAAATGAGAATGAGTTCTTCTCAGCTGTGTTATCTATGTTTAGTTCTTCCACAGTAATAATTTATAGCTGTCTCTTGCCCACTAAAAATAAACTAAAACTACATTCTCAAGGTTAAGACAGTTTTAACCCCTCAAGAACTGGAATTCAAATTTAGGAGCACCATACACCTACCCTGAATCACAAGTTCTAATTTTGAATATTGAGAATATTATAAAAAGATCTGAATACAAACACTAAATGTGCAATAGGTGAACTAAAGTTTTACTGAAACTTTGGGAACAACTTGTTTAATGAACCACTTTAACAAATTCAAAGGATCGCATTTTAACCATTTAACCTATTTACATACATGATTTCTTGTCCGGGATATTCAAAATTCAAACAGAAACTGATGAAAAATACAGATGCCAGACATGCAGTAAGATGTAGTTTTGTATAAACCCAAACTTTACAAGAGCTAGAAAAACTCCACATTCAGATGCATGGTCATTTCTTAATGAATGAGTTTAGAAATTCCATAGTGTCTACACCTAATTGTAAATTTGCATTTCGTTGAAGCAAAATGAACATCATATTAAATTAAGTTTCCAGAATTTTTTATCCAGATATATTTCTTTACTGCATGTTCAGAACACTGGCTTAACCTATAATTACTAGTTTAACACATAATTTTAGTGTTATTTGCCCTCCTGAAAACATCTTTAAATACTTGCAAGAACATATATTTCCTGTCACATTTTACATTAATCATCACTAATAGTAATAAAAACATCATACTAATCATTAGAAATAAGTTAAAGCTACAAGACTGTTTCAGGGGAAAGGACAGGGAAGGGATGGATAGAAGATTTGGGGTCTTTGACAATAAGGAGGGATAATTAGAGATTATTAACATACTCCAATTTTCCTCCCCTCCAGTAAAATTGTTGTAGAAATAGGTCAACTGAGATTGATTTTGCAGTGGCTTTGAGCTGTTTTCACACTACATGCCCATCTTTTTGAAGGGCAGAAGTACAATCTAAGTGCTAAAAAAGTATTTACAGAGGGCAGAGTAAAGTAGATTTTTCAGAGATACACAGCTAAGCAAAGTATTCTATCAGCTCAACTCCAGTACTGCATCTACAGTACCAGGTCAAGGAAGGATGATGTCCCATCCTGAATTGAGTGCACTATCCAATCTCCTAGAAAATATCTCTGCATATAAATAAATTTATTTCTACACTATTTCATCCTCAGAAATTTTCTTGAGGACTTTCAGGAAATTTGTTTAAACGTTATTCCAAGTCAGAGAAACTATCTGGAAAAAAATGAGAGGCAAGGACTGTAGGAGAAGTGCAGGTAAACAATTTAGGCCAGAAGAATTAGGCTAATTTAGGTCAGAATAATCAACTTCACAGATAACAGGGTGAAAAACAAGAGTCTAAGAGACAATTTATTTTTTGGGAAATTACCTCTGGTATATAATGGATTACATTTGAGACGTGATGCAGTGAAAAAGGCAAAAAGTTTTCTTTAGCTACAGCGAAAGGATCTTCAGAACACATGAAGTTACTTCTTTCTACTTTCTTCAGCCTTTCTCAGCTTAATACTGCATTTGGTTTTGGACACTGCATTTAAAGACTGATGCAAACAAATTAGAAAAAGTCCAAGAAAAGCACTGGAAATAACCACAGGTCTGGAAAATAAGATCTCTCTTATAGATTGCATAAACTGGAGTTATTCATAACAAGAGGGAAGACCCACATTTTCAGTGACCACAGCGAGTGGTTCAAGAACTGACAAGGTTAAGAAGATGCAAATTAGATGATGAATCAGAAAAAAAGAAAAAAAAAAAAAAGAAGAAAAAAAAAGCCAAACAAATTCTTACTTTCAAAAGAGATTTCAGTTGTCTAAGAATACAGAAGATTTAACTGAGGACTTCAAGAGCATGTTGGATTACCATCTACAACTTATTTCATGTGTGTTACTAATGTTGCTTTGGGATCAGGATCAAGACTATTTGGCTTTTTGAGGTCAGCATGCAGCTCCATTTCCTTGTGTTTCAAGAGCTTAATAAAAACAAGGTAACATCCCATGGAGACAAATTCCACTCAGCTCCCACTTCAAAATAATCTATTCTTAAGTAAGATAAACTATATATAACTGCTTTTATTTTCTCTATAAGTGCCTTGAAGAGAGGAAATAAAACATATTTCTGATTTCTAAGCAAAGAGGATAAAATAACTTCTTTCTGTGAGTTTCAACACACTGAATATTTTTAATCAGAACATGTTTTATATTACAATTTATAAAAAAACAGCTCTGTCTGAAATTATGACTACAACTTAAATACTTACCACAGTAATTTGCCACGCTAAAATTGATACAGCAGAAAGGAAAAGGCAAACAAGCAGAAGATAGAATAAATGTTTTGAAAACCTTCAGATATGGTGGAAAGAAGGACAGGAGGATTATAGACAGGGTTTTGGAAACTATCCTCTGGGAGCACTCCAGTTAGAACTTTCACATACTTGTCTTACTACGCTAGCGCTTGAAGGGCACAGCCAAACCGAAGACACTGAACCTTTTGCCTGATTAAGGACATGAGAAAATCAAAGTAGTAATAATTAAAATCAGAGCCCTAATACTTATACACTTCAACTCATTTGGACTAATCAAAGTGGCAGAATTAAACACTTGTTGCTGCACTATCAATGATTAGGTGCATATATAAAGTCACAGTTCTTGTACAAATGCAAACTATTGACAAGGTAACAAAGAGATTAATAAATAAGCTTGAATGGTCCATGTAATGCTTGAGCTTGGAAAGATATATACTTCAAGACTGCTTTAAATATTAATGATTGATTTGTTCATTACAACTATATATGACTGGTCGTAAATATTAACAGAGTGTTAATAAAAATTTCACATTAAAAGCTTTTTGAGTTGCATTTTCCAGTGTTGATGTATGTAAATATCTCCATTGCAATACAGTTTGTTGTTGACTATTTTTTGTTGTATTTGCTGAAAATCTAAGTACCAATAACTAATTTTTTTTCCCAACACCAATGGTAGGCCACTTAAGCATTCCGTGCATTATTCATGCATTCCATTTTCTTCTAAATTGTATTTTGGTTAGAAAGTTATTCTTAGCTCATTTTTCCTTTCATTAATATAAAGGCACATATGATATGAAATAACTTGCAACGTTTCTGCTAGAACATCTTGTTCATGTGCTTTAATCTTTTGTGCTTAATAGTCTCATCAGACTGAAGTACTCAAACCACTGTTCTAAATATTGTGTTCTCAGCAGTAGCTGTCAAACCTGGATTTAGTTGCACTAGAGTCAGGCAGAGTTTTGCGCTGTTACCTGCAGTTTACCTTCCCATAATTTTTGGAGCCAAAAATATACTCTCAGATTTCAGATGAAAGTCAGATTGATGTTTCTTGATGAAACCAAAAAGCTCAAACATTACTTTTCCCAGTAGCCGGCTTTGAAATCATCACAAAATCAGAGGGGGGATAAAAACCTGCCGAGTGAATAATTTTACACAGTGTTGCATAAAGCATTTTGGTTTTCAACATTAAAGTCAAGCTTGAAGAAGAGAATTTGATTAGAGGCAGATAGATATTTCAGGAACTTCAGTTGGGAACATTTAAATGCCTTCTTGTTTGTAGAAAATACTGTAAGTGAGCACCTTAAGACACTGGCAGTGCTTACAAACAGTAAGGACACTTTAATTCACAGTCTGTGAGTGGATCCATGACACTTGGCAACAGACTTAAATTTTCAGAGTCCTAATCCAGTCTACTTTGAAGCAGGGAATGGAAGAGACAAAGGTGGTACTATTAGTTTGGACATAATTGGTTTTAAACCATCTTTGCTTCCCCATACTTGAGTCCTAAATTGAGGAAACTTCTGAGAGCACTGGAAATCCTACCTGCTACTGTGTGCCTGAGTTTTTAATTGAAACCCTTCTATACTGGAAATCAGAAACACATCACAATGAAAAACTACCTCCTACTCCAAACTATAGAAACACATTAATTTTTTTTTACTGCAGTTATGCACTGCTCATTTTACTTTAAAAAAAAATAATAAACAATCTTTGTTTTCACAAACTCTAATTTAAACACTATAATGATGATGGTTCTTGTCAAAGAATATTTACTTGGAAATACATATATATTATATATGTATGGAATCTTCTCTACATGGTCTGAGTTCAGAGAGTTTATTACCTTTAAAGGCACCAGAAAATGCCTAAAAATTAGCTTTTATTAAACTTCTTTTACTAGATGAACTTTTCTTGAAGGACATTTACAGAACAGGCACTCTCCCAGTCCAGAGTAAGGATAAGTAGAAACAATTTGGGGATGACAAAGTGTTATTTGAAAGGTTTGCACTTTGTCATCTTTATCTCTGTGATTGTTTAAACTTACCCAGCAATGTCATTTGCAGTGAGCCATAACCCGTATACTTTGCCCTAATTAATTTTGTCATAATCTTACACACTGTTAGCTGGCATTTTGTAAGTCCCAGCCTTTGACATAGTATGCCATAATGAATATAATCTTTAGCTCATTACTTCCAGGGTAGTGAACACTATTGACTTCAGTATCTCCTTTGGTTGAACTTGTCAGCAAGAAGATGTAAACTACAAGAATACAACTCATCATAGAAAATGTTAAACTAGGTCCAATGTCTATAAAGGACTGACTGAATATAAGCTGCACACTAAAATACACTCTTTGCATTAGGTTGTAAAGTACAATCTATAGCTGATGGTGCTTGGTTTATTCAGTGTTACACTGGAAATTACCAAGTATTCTAGCAGAAACACTGAGATGTTTGAACTTGGTGTAGTTTTTTAAATCACTTCAAACCTCTTTAAGAGAATGACGCTGTTGTTTCATCCTTTCTTGAAGCATAGCCAAAAAAGAATTTGTCACTTGCAAATCAGCAGACAGTAAGAACATAATTTAGCAATGGAGATGGAAAAAAACTACTGTCTCTTGGTTGAAAGGGCAAGATAAAAGAACCAGGAAAATAATATGCAAACCAAAATTTGCTGAAGAAACTATGAAGAAACACAAAACTACACATTCTACAGCACAGCACAAGAAATTAATATAGCCTCTGAAAAGACAGAAATAATTTAATCCTGATCTTGTAGCAATGTTTCCAAACCATAAGGATTTCTTTTCTCTTTAAACTCAATGAAACAAATTTCTTTCTCTGTTCCTTAGAAGGAAAACTAGGATGGAGTCTTGTGTATATATCTAATAGCACAGGCCTACTGTGGTTTCTTGAAGGCATACAATAGATTTTGAGAAATATGGATGAAATACAAGAATAACAGTAAGAAAATAATGCTTGAATGCAGATTTCCCAAAGGAATGTCATATAACATTAAAAATGATGTGCTCCTGTGTGATAGCTAAGGGAAAAAAAGATTAAGGAAAGTAGTACATGGTATCATTCTGATTAATTCATATTGGCTTTCTGGGAGATTCAAAGGCAAAGACACACACAAAAATGCTAAATATGATGACATTAAAGCCTTTAATGAATTCAGGTGAAAAAAAAAAAATCTCAAAGGTTTTTCAAAAGTCTTACCAAATAGAAGTGTATTCCCAGCAAAGAATTTGGACATCTGCCACTGCAGATATGGGTTAGTAAGTCAGAAATTTATTCAGAAAGCAAAGCTAAGCACCTTGCAAGTCAATATGTTAATCCTGAATTCAGTCTTCCCTTTAACAGTCACCCGGGGTGAAGTTCCTGTAAAACTGATATGACAGGAATTGAAGAGTTAGACTGAATAACACTGGGGTTTACCTGCTGGAAGTCTGGAGGTATAGAGACTGACATACATTGGGGAGCATTAATGTTGTGGAACAAATATTGTTCTTTAGGAAGATGAGAAAAAAGGAAAATATGATCTCTCATTGCACTTAATCACTCAGAGTTTGCTGCAAAGTCAACAAATTATTTAAAAAAAAGTTCTCTAAAAGATGGTAAATTATAGTTTGACATACACAGGTAGCTAGAAATTAATTTAAAAAATAACATTAGCAGCAGTAATGGTCAAATTAGGTTCTTTTCATATGCATATTTGTCTTGTCAATAAAAAAAAAAAATTACATTTTTCCACACAAACTATTTTTCACCCATTACCAGAGCACTCCTTCAAGCACAGAAAACTAGTTAACCCTACCTTTGGCTTGGTCAATAAAAATAACTTTTAATTATTTATGTTCCATGAAGCTTAAAAATAATTTCCTTTAACAGACAGCAATAAAGACCATAATTGCATGAATTGAGTATGACATTTGGAAAACTCTGACAGGCTGATTTATTTCACAATTAATTTCTTTTGAATATCATTTTTCTTCTCACCTAGTGATTCCCTTGGGAATCTCAGATTGACCTTTTGACATGTAAATACCTAGAATTTTTGAGGCAGCAGACACTGTTTTACAGATCCTGCTAACTGTGGCAGTGCCCAGGCTGTCCAGACTGCTTTTGTTAGTCTTGTGCACAAAGAAAATCTAAGAATAGTTTTTTTAATGCAAATTATAAAAGGTGTTATTGATATCACCAATGTAGCAATAGCCATAGTTCATAAAACAATGAATTCAAATGGAAGGAAGGAATTATCTAGTCAAGGCTGTCAGAACACAAAGCTTGAAGATTGACAGAAGTTACCAAAACCCATTTTCATGAAAAGTCTGTAATGTAATGATATATTACAAAGTAGTGGAAGATATGCAAGACACAGAATTCTGGTACCCCAATGTAACATCAAACTAAAATAATTACATGTTCCCCCAGTAAGAGTTATAGGGCAAAGTAATGCATTATAAAGCAATACACAGCCCTAGGAAAACACTGGCCTGGAAATAAATCTAAAAAAAATCTAATTACTTGTTCTAAGCCTGTAGCACATCCTGCGAAGTAGTGAAAAACATCATAAGGGTACTAGCAAATTGAAAATCTTATAATATATAATTTGTCTTCATTAACACATATCTATTATTTTGTAACACATATCTATTATTTTGTAACACATATCTAGTCATCTGTTCACTGTGTATCCCTTTCACATCTTCTAGTGTTTCAACAGTGTCAGGGTTTTCAATGTTACACTAGAGTATTTAAATTACTGCTTTTTTTGACACTGTGCACAAGTGAAATAAATTGTTACATATGCCAAGTTTAAAACAATTCATTCAGTGATGACCCATTCTACCATGGTGAACTGTCAAAATCTTATTCTTGACCTTAATTTGTTGCTCTTTGTATTATACCAACACTTTTTCTTGGTGAGATTTTAACAATTAGATTATTCTTAAATTAATAGTTACTTCTGGTGACCCATCTGTTTTTGTACCCTCTCTTTCTACGTGCTCCTTTTCACAGCTAAAAAGACCCTGAAATTTATTTTTTTTTTTCCTTTATTCTCTTCTGATCAAATGAGCAGAATCAAACATTAACACAGAAACGACTACTTCTTATGCATTGGTTGTATTTCCTGGAGTTGCATGTTAGCATGATCACAAATACTTCATTTGTACTTCATGGGGTTAGCTTCATCTCCCTAGGAGCTGTGTGCTTACCAAACAGAATATGATGAAGTATTATTATGTTTCCTCATCTGGAAACTGACAACTTTTCCTACCACTGAAATGTACGCTGTGCATTACAAATCCCTCCAAGAACCACAGGAAGGAAAGAACAAGTGTACAGGTCAAAAAGGCAGGCTTTAGGAATCTTGGAAAGAATGAGTAATGTCATAAACAAAGTAGGCTTACAACTGCCTCTGAGAACTACTTCATCAAACTGTTCTCCATGGGGAAATAAAATTAACTACTGCTCTGGACTGAAAAGAAAAAAAAAATAAAAAATCACCCAATGTTCCTTTAAGAAAAAGGTTTCCCAAATGCTTGTGGGTTTGTTTTTTTCCTGTAAAATTCCAGAGTGTCAAGAAAATACACATTTCCATTCATCAAAAGAAAAATGAAATATTTTTTGCAAAAATGTGCTCTTTCTTCCTGTTAAGTGTTAACATCTATTGAGAGGCTTCAATTGAGATGCAAATTTTAGTAGATTTTTATATTAACTGAGGTCCAAAAATTACAAAAACACCATCCTGGGAAACTCCTATAGAATGTAAACCAGATTCCATACAGTAAAATACACATTTTTATTCTTTTGACAGGCAATTTTCTTCATGGCATGACTCCTGCAGACCCTTGTGAATCACTGCTTTCTTTGGGGGATGAAAATATGCCTCCAGCAGGTTACAATATTTAATCTAGTTACAAGAACAAGCTGAGGTTCATTTTGCTCTAAGTTTTGTATTGTTTTGTTCTTTTAACAAAACTCGTGCTTTGGAATTTCATTACATTGTAGAGGAGAGAGCTGAAGTATTACGTGGATTAAAATCATAAATACAGATGTTGTGGCTCCACTGCAGTAGTGTTCAGCCTTGTGTGCATATTAAGTAATTGCTATCTCAAATACATTTTCTAAGGTCTTACAAATTAATATCTGATCCTGTAAGGACTTCTTGACTGATCAGTGAAGAAGATCATTTTAGGGATACAGCTGTGTAGGGATTTATTTGGCTGACATGAGTATCAGGACTGGAATCTGACTGGGCAAAACAAATTAAATAAGTGCTTTTTCCACACTTTGCAGATGGGAAGCCACAGATAATTAACATTAAGAGAATATTAACAAATATTAACCTTTTTTTTTTTCTTTAAACTGAGCAAAACTGTTTGACCTCATCACTGTTCAATGACAATTCTCTCACAGTAATCATTAAAGAGGTCCAGTTAAATTCCATGAGAAGGACTGTGTGTGAAGTCAAGCCCTGTTCATGTACAGTTTGCTCAAGGTCATATAAAATTATTAAGAAAAGTGGCATTTTGAGACTTCTAGTTAAAGTCTAGTGCCCTAAGCTTCAGCTTTTCTTTTGTTTAAAAACCATTTTCATCCTTAGAGACCTGTGGCTACACTAATGGGTCTGCAGTGGACTAGAGATGCTGAACTCCCATATTATTAATATGGAACCGCATCATGCAAATCAGAAAGAGTATGAAATCACTAATAGAGTGTGTATGGCACAGATGCCTTCTCATAATTCCTGTGACAGGGACAGGAAGCTACCTGTATTGAATTCTCATGAATCCATAAAGATTCTTTATCCTAGGCAGAACTATTATGATTTTAAGTGCAAGAATTATGATTCAAAAGTTAGAGAGTCAGACAAATAGAAAATTCCTCCATGCTCATTCCTATTGAATTCCCCGAAAAAACCAAAACCCTATAGTGCTTCATGTAATCATTGCAGATTTTCACTTCATCAGCTTTATTTGAAGTTTGATGACAGCCGAACTTACCCTAATTACTAGGAATAAAAGTATTCCAACTTCTGGGAGGAGCAAAACTATTTACTGGAGCTGCAATTGTCAGAAAGTTCATAAAACACCATCATCCAGCTATTCCATGTAAATGAATTCTTCTGGATACTTCTATCCTTCTGGACTGTTCTATTAAATTTGAACATAACACAGTAGAATAATGCCTTGTGAAAACAAAATCCTAATCAGAAATCAGCTGACCTGATATAATGGATGGAGTCACAACTTAACAAATGGGATCTGCAATGTGTGGTAGGTGGACAAAGAAAGAATATTTCTGAACTAGTTCTTCCCAATACTTTCTTAGTGCTGAGAGAATAAGGACTCCCCAATACTTTACCTTTGGTAATACCCAAACTAACCTAAGACTATGATTCTATTAGAAACTGTTGAAGTCCAGCACTAAAGCTCTTTTTTGTGCTACAACCTCTGATACCTGAGCAGAACTTTCAATTTCTGCAGCTACATTTTGGGGTAATTTTTAATATCTAAATTTAAGATTGCAGTGTTTTCAGAGATCCCCTCAGTTAATATTCTGGTTCTGAAGATGAGATTTTCTATGCCAAGCTATGTATTTTGTCTTGCTTTGCATTCAGCATTATCCATAACTGAACTGAATACAGTCATAATACTATTTCCTAATCCTAAACATTTCACAAACTGGAATTTCCTTAATGAGAAAAAGAGTGGCCTCAGCACTTGAAACTCCACAAGCCAAAATCACAAGATAAAAAGTTAATATTGTATTTTGCTAATTATGTCCCAGGTCCTCAGTTTCATGATGACTCATGCATTGGACTAAGCTGTGAATCGATGTTATCAAATTCAAAAGCACCTCTAAAAGCACATCGTGAGTGTGACAGATGGTGAATAAACCTTTCTTTTCTTGGCACTCTTCTGGCATTAAAGCAGATGGAGACATTTGCAAACAGGTGATGGCAAATCCTTGGAAGGTCAGGCACTTCTAAGTTGCTCAGAATCTTCAGGTGTACTGGTATTTCAAACACATATTTTGGGTTTGAATTTCAACTTGCAACACCACATCTAACAGTTCCATAGTACCTACCTCTTTATCTGTTTCCTTTCCCTTCCAGTACAGACTCCTGGTGTCAAACATACTTTTCAGTGGTGTTTATCTCCGAGTCAGATTTCTGAATCAATATTGCCATTAAAAAAAAAAAAAAAAAAAAGAAAAAATATTTTTAATTGCATGCCAGATTTTACTGGACCCAGACCTGATGTGCCTCTCTTCTTAATTCTCTCATAACTTTTCCTTCTTCCTATCTTTCAGGATCTTTTCACACAACATCAAGAAAAACTGTGCCTTTCAGTGTGTGAAGAACAGATAGCTGTCATCCCATTGCCATTTTATCCCAAGCTCAGTTTTGCAAAACTTTTCTTTTAAAGAGCTTTATCTATCATTTCTTGCCACACTTCTTAGTTCCAGATGAGTCAGGCATTTCTCTGTATCTTAAAGTTAACTGAGACACTTCCAAGATCAGAATTATATATTCTCTGTTAGTTCATTTGGCCTAATTACTGCCTTCTTGATCAAACCCACTTTTAAGAGCAGTTTAAGCTGTCTGTGCCAATTATGGACACCATTAAGCCTGACCTGAGTAACCTGATCAAGTGGAAGGTGTTCCTGCACATGGCAGGGAGTTTGGAATGAGATGATCTCTAAGGTCCCATCCAACCCAAACCATTCTATGATTCACAAATAAAAAAATACCTAATCATAAATTAAAATGAACAGATTATAATCATCACTGGGTCTGGATTCTCCACAAAGTTTCTCATATATCTTTAAATTTTTTCTTTAGGGATTTAGAGTCAATTTCTCTGCTGGCAAAACTCAGTCTCTTGAATATATATGTTGAGCAGAGTTTCTATTGAGCAGAGTTCTGCCTAATGTGGGAAATGTATAGAAAGGACATAATTCTGTCCTCCTGTTTGAGAAGAAACAACTGCATACCACCATCTACCAGCTCAACAAATACAGGTGAAAATGTCAAAGCACTTACTGAAAGCAACTCTCATTGATGATTTTTTTCCTGTTGTTCAGCAGTAGCCTGGGAACATATAGGCTAGGTTATTTGTGAAATACTTCAAATGTTTGGCTACAATGTTGTAGTTGATACAGAGCATGTATACTTAAAGAAAAATTGGATGTACCTATGATTTTCAGCATAAATTTATTGATGGTTTTTTCAGCTAGGGAGGAAACTTTCCTGGCCTAAATTGAGAATATAGTTAAGGATCCTATCCTTCCAACAGTCCACTCATCAAAACTATTTCTCTCTAATTCAGAGCAAAGGAAGTTGTGGGTAACCATGTCAAAGGCTTTACAGAAGTCCAGATAAATGGAATCTGTAATGCTTCCCTTGTCCACTGATGCAGTCATCTCATCACAGAAAGCCACTGCGTTAGTCAGCCAGGACTTGTCCCTGGTGAGGCTGTGCTGGCTGTCCTGAAGCACCTCTCTATTCTCCATGTGCCTTAGCAGAGCTTCGAGGAGGATCTGTTCCGTGATGTTCCCAGCCACAGAGGTGAGGCTGACAGGTCAGTAGTTCACAGGGTCTTCCTTCCAACTCTTTTTAAAGATGGGAACAGTGTTTCCCATTTTCCAGTCACCTGGGACTTCACCTGACAGACATGACTTTTCAAATATCATGGATAGTGTCTTGGCAACTACAACAGCCAATTCCCTCAGGACTCTGGGATGTATTTCATCAGGTCCCACAGACTTATGTGTATTTGGGTTATTCAGGTGGTCACAAACCTGATCTTCTCTTACAATAGAAGGACTTTTCTCCCCTAGTCCCCATTCTGCTGTTCATCCACTCAAGAAGTGTGGGAAAAGAGGTTGCCAGTGAAAATGACAAAAATGTTCTTGAGTACTTCAGCAGCAGGTATGGAATTAAAATACTTCCTCAGGTCATTATTATTATTATTGCATTTATAGTGGCTTGTTCATATACTTCCTTCTGCATTTCAAGAAGTTTGTGGGTATTTTTCCATTTTGAAAAGTTGCATTTGATTATTTTAGTCTTAGCAATACTAAATGATAACAGAATAAATAATAAGGGAATTTTGCTTTGAAGTTCAACATTCCTTATGTGTACTGATATTTATCTGAAGAGTTCTTTATCATGCATGCAGATGTGTATACACTGAGTTTAAAATTAAATTCAAGACTTTTAGAAAATAAGTACCTAAAATCAGCTTCCTAAATTCTATTTCAGCATTGGAGTAAATGGTCTTGTTATCAAACTCCTATCTCTTGGCTTGACAGATATTACTAAAAAAACCCAATCCTTTGCAATGCAGTTTTGTGTTTGCCAGCAGAATTTATGAATCTCCAGAAGATAAAATCTGAGAAGGAACCATTTATCCTTGCACACTTCGGACTCAATTAGTTTTGAAAATGTTTCAAGTCTGACCTAGCTGTATCCTAAAAGCATATTCCGGCAGTATTAGTTTATGTTTTAAACATATCCATATGCCACATGTAACACAAAAGCAGAATCTGACAACTCCAAGGAATGTTTTATTTTCTCTTCATCTATACTAACACTCTGAAGGAAAGAGATAAAGCATGTGAGAGATTAATCACAAAAGGAGAAAAAAAATCCATTCAAACCAGAAATTAAACCATACTTTTTACAGTCACATTTTTAAAAGAATATCCTATTTGAATAAAACAGGCTTCCCTACCAGAAAAGTTTAATACTTCAATTTACTAATATTTTCAGTAAACCAAAACAAAACATCATCTATTTTTGCATTATTTTACATATTATTGGCACTGAAAATACTTTCCTTCATACCTTTTAGAAAATGCAGCTGAAAAATCCTTTGGAGAAAAATCACTTGTTCTTTTCTACCAAAAGTAGGATTTCAGTTCCTTTGTAGTCTAGACAGTGGAAGTGATAATTCTTTATGTTCAGCTGGTATTTCTTCACTGAGCAACTCTCATTAGATAATGTAATGTTACTTCATTTTGCTAAAATACTCTTTCTTCATTGGAACTTGGCATTGACATTTCCAAGCATATATTGATGACACTTTCAATTCACTAACATTTCAGTTATCATCTTAAACTAGTTTCCAGATAAAATCAGTGACATTATATTTTTGTCTAAGAGAAAATAAACATCCTGCTTAATACTAATAAAAATGAAATTACCTAAAACTTAAAAGCAGAAAATGTAGTCTAGTTTCATTGGCAATGTCTGATGTCTTTTTCCTCTGCAAATTGTATGTCTAAAACAGCTTAAAGGCACAACATTCTTCAGAATATAATTTTGTTTTTTGGATAATATTGGTTCTACCCAGAGTTGGTGGTTCTCATGGATTCACAAAATGTAAACATATTTTTTATGCTTTATTTTGACTTATTTTTACCTTCATGTTGATATACACTTGCCATAGAAAGTTGTACTTTCCTCATCATTTGAACAAGTATTGTAACTAGCTTTGAGTAAGAGATGTGACCGGCCACATACTGAATGCTCTGCATTTCCTACAAACCTTGTGGGTCAGAGACCTCCCTAACACTCATGAGACTGTTTGGCACATGCAGGGCAGGAGCTGCAGCCGTGGATATAGTTAGATATGGTTGACCTGTGAGCTTCTGCAACAACTGTGCACTGACAGCAACAGCTACCAGTTTGCAGGTCAGTGAACAGCACTGTGGATTTTATGGGTTTTAGTACAGAGCAGAACAGAAAAAATCAGCTATTCACTCAAAATTTGTGCAAAAGCATAATTTCTGAAATAAAAATCAGCTCAAAACACAGATGGCACAGTAGGACACGTGAATAATAAGCTCACAGAACTTCGTAAAATGCCATCCTTTCAATGCAATCTGCAATCACTGAACAGATTCCTTAACTTGGGAAAGCTTCATTATCAAAAAAGGTTCAGCTTGAAGGATGTAAGAACAAAGGAGATTAATTCAATGTAAAATCCATTAATGATATTTGTGAGAAGCATACAAATAGACATTAATAACTGCTGTCAAAAAATATAACAAAAAAATGTTTCTGACTTCTAAAACAGGTCTTGGACTCACCAGATTCTCAGCTGGTATTGTCACTGTAACTGAAGACTGGAAAAAAAAGTGAGGAAAACAAGAGCCGTAGAGACTGGCTTGTTAACCATTATATGACTTGAATATCTTATTTTCAATTTTGGAAGAGTCAGAAATAGATGTTGAGTCTGTATTAAAAGATAAGAGTTAGAACTGAGGTTAATGTTCAGGTTTAGAAATGTTCAGGCTGGAGTTGTGCAGCCTGAACCATTGCTATATCCTTATCAGGTTTATGAGCAAAGCTGACAGCTGACATCAGGAGATAAAAGTGCCTTAGTTTTAATTTTTAGTTTAGTTCTTACTCCACCACCTCAATGAAGGCTGGGTTTGGAATTGGAATCTGAGAAAGCAAGAGATGAAATTAGTGCTGTAGTTAGCAAAAGCTATAGGAAAGAACTGAAAACCGGTATAAGCAGCTTTAAGTACCCAATTTTTCATTTCCAGACTTCAACAGATTCCTGATCTTGGGTAAAGTTTACCAGTAGAATTGCAATGAGTTTGTAAGGCAATACAGCTGAAGAAAATGTTATTGATTAATTTTTCCAGGACTGCAATCATAAGCAGATTGCTACCATTGGGAGGCTCAAAAATCTTAATTTAGAAGCATCAGTCTCATTTCAAGCACGGGATTATGGTCTCTCTTCAAAACGAAGTTAAGGACACTTCATGAAGGCAAGGATGCTAAAACTTCAATTTGACAAGCCAACAGAAGTCAACTCCTGACAGGTGTGAAGCAATTGTAGGGCACTGTGGAGCATCAGTACCTGGGGCAGCTATATCAAAAGGCACAGATAGAACTACTTTCACTGTCTCGTATTTTTGTCCACTCTTCTCACCCCATGACTGCTAAATGGCCTGAAAGGACCATACATACTAGTTGCACAGCCTGGCAAGATTTAGTACCATCATTACTGCTTTTCTGATTATATCTTTGGTGCTTTGAGGACTATTTCAGTTAATCTTAAGCAGTTCTATTCTCATCATTGTGGAGCAAACGCTCAAAATCTCAAACTGCTGGAAGATGCCTTTGGGTAGGATCTCTTATTGCCTCTTTTTATTGCTTGCAATTCCAAGCATCAGAGTGGACTAAGTTCGAGGCTGGATTTGCAACAAGAGATTTCTCTGTCAGTGCCATTTACCCTCTTACCTCCTTAAGCACTTATTTTGTTTGCTTCCTCAGTAGTTCTTCCCCACAACACTGAAGGGATCAGTAGGATACAATGAGCAAGAAGACTGAAAGGCTTTGCTATATTTGCTTTGACTTTCTAGGACACAACGATAATTACAAAATCACTTATTTTTGTGGGTACTGCCATTCCATTTCCCCTCAGTAGCTTTAAGATTTTATAGACCCTAAAAGCTACAACAAACATCACAGTGGGATAGACTCCTAGTCCTTCACTGCATTAAAAAACCCCCAAAGCAAAAAAGAAAAAAAAAAAAAAAAAATGGGGGGGAGGGGGGGAGAGGGAACAAAACAAAACAAAAACCACAAAACAAACAAACAAAAAAACACTAAAAAAACTATACAAAAATACAGTGTTAACCAAGAATACACTTTGTTGAGTGAGTTTGTTACAAACAACATTATTAACAACCTTATTAAGAATTATAACTGCTTTTTACCTATCTGAAAAAGTTATACAGTCTTAACTGTGAACTGTAGAATACTACACTGAACACAACAACAGCCAGATAGTTAAGATCTCTCAGAAAGATGTGATAAATCCATTAGTGGCTATTAAGCACTATGATCTGGACCACAATTCCTCATGAAATTACAAATACCACTGATTATTTGTTTGAGGAAAGGATCATTCTACTCTCTTCCACTCCTTCAATATTTGTGTATCAGATGCTGTTGAAGAGGTTAAGGTATTAGGAGAGATGTATTCCAAAACAATATAGTGCTTGCTTTGTTCTTAAAGCCCAAGATGTGAGACTGAGATGCCTCATAACCGTTAAATTTTCTGGTACATGTAGGATACTGATAAAAAATTATGGTAAGACAATGGAAAAATGCGATTTGTAGGTTGTTTCACTTTTCAAGCCATGCAAAAGAAAAACAGGATGCTGGAAATCCTTAGACTCAAACAAGATTGAAGAATGAAACAATAATTGGATATGCTGACACTTACCTGTTGTGGAGCTCAAGATGCCAGTTCTGTGATCTGTGGGGAATGGGTTACATCAGCATCCACAGACAAACAGAGAAGTTGTTCTACCAAACTGAATGCTAGTTAAAACAGCCTGACAATTCACAACAGCTGAAAAGCAGAGTACTAACCCAGCAAATATAGTACATTTGGGAGTTGTGAGCGAACCAAAAAAGGATGCTTCCTGCCACTTAAAACCATGGTTATGAGGATCAAGGAACAAACCCATGGAAATCTCAAGAGGATTAATAGGACCAAGTGCAAGGTGTTGGACCTAGGTCAGGACAACCCCTGGTGTCAGTGCAGGCTGGGGATGAACAGACTGAGAGCAGCTCTGCTGAGAAGGATGTGGGGGTGCTGGTGGGTGAGAGTCTGGACATGACCTGGCAAAGGGCACTTGCAGCCCAGAAGCCGAACATGTCCTGGGCTGCATCAAAGCAGTGTGGGCAGCAGGTCGAGGGACTTGGTTCTGCCCCTTTCCTCCACTCTGGTGAGACCCCAGCTGCTCTGGGATCCCCAGCATAGAAAGGTCATAGACCTATTGGAGCAAGTCCAGTAGAGGCCACCAAGTGCAGAGGGTTGGAACACCTCTCCTGTGATGAAGGGCTGAAAGAATTGGATTTTTTCAGCCTGGAAAAAAGAGGGCTTCAGGGTGAGCCAATTGTAGCCTTCCAGTACTTGAAGGGAGCTACAAGATAGAGGACTTTTCACAAGGGCATGGAGTGACAAAACAAGAAGGAATGGATTCAAATTGAAAGAGAAAAGGTTGAGATTAGATATTAGGAAAAAATTCTTTACTGTGAGGGGGGTGATGCACTGGAACAGGTTGCTTGGGGAAGCTGTGGATGCCCCATCTCTGTAAGGATTTAAAACCAAGTTGGATGGAGCTCTGACAAATCTGATCTAATGAAAGGTGTCCCTGTCCATGGCATGGAGGTTGGAAGTAGATAACCTTTAAGGTCTCTTCCAACCCAGGCCATTCTGTAATTCTATGATGATTCTACTAGCACGATACAGTACTGTCAAAGCTTAGACTAATTTGTGTTTAGAACAGATTAGTAGATATATGCCCAAAGCAGCTTTGAAAAAAAAGTCATTGGTCAAATATAAATATAAGTATGATTCCTTGGAAGTTTAGGGATTATGTTATGCAACATATCAATCAGTGAGAAATTAAAAAATTATGGGTGATGAGCTCAAAAATGGTAGTGTGGTAAATGATGTTGAGAACAGGCATTATAAAGAATGATCTCAAGCCATTCAGAGGGAGGTAAAAAATGAATTTCACTGCTGCTTGTAAGAATGTTCAGAGATGTCAGTCTGCTCAGTTCGTCAAAGAAAATTTGAAAGGTGACTTGACACCAGTATACGAGCACTTCCAAAGAGAAAATGTGGGCTTCTACAGGTCTCTAACACAAAAGACTTAATAAAAGTTTGTAGCTGGAAGTCAAAGCCAGAAAAATTCAAACTCAGGAAAAACTTACAAGAAAAGTAATTAATTATCTGCCTCTCAATATCTTCAAATGAAAACTAGACAGCTATCTAAACAATACACTTTAATCAAACACAAACTATTCTATGCAGTACCTGAATACACTGAGAGAACTGTTTTCAATATACATAAGATCAAAATACCTAATCACAGGTCAAGCTTGGTCTTATATTTTATTCACACATCAAATTTAGTCTTATATTTTATGCACTTAGTTTCAGCAACCATGTCATCATCATCATCATCATGGCTTGGCTTTGCAAAAGCAGATTTGAGAAGGGCTTTACCCATGCTTTCTAGAAGCACGCTGGTGGCTGTAAAGGCCAAGGTGAGATAGGCAAGTCTGGTTGCAAAAGACACAGTGGAAAGTCTCCATCGGCACTGCTGGCAAGGCACGGTTCTTCCTGCTTTGCCTTTTCACCTCGAGACTGATTCTGTGTGTGTTCTCAAAGGAAGCAGCAGCATTATGAATAGTGTGTCTCCATTTCTCCTGATTGGAGGCCAGAGTGGACCATTGATGGTGGTCAATATGGCCAAGGCTGAGGTATTG
>JAWWTY010000123.1:8797162-8854498 GCA_035222235.1 Margarornis squamiger | reverse complement strand
TTGTCTGACCCTTCAGTTGAGACCTGACTAGCATGGGAGACCCTACTGGAGGCATGTACCACCACCAGCACAGCTCACAATCTCATAAGGGTACGCAAGCTTCTCCCCAGTGACAACGGGCTATCCATGGAGAAGTAGCAATATGTATATGTAAGACTAAACACCGTTCTTTCATTTCAATTTCTTTGTCATGAAATGTTTTCTTAATCATGCCAATTCGTGTTCTTGGAAACATTTACAAAGAGAGACCCCCTATAGTGATATTTATGTTCTTTCTAAGGTTCTGATATACCATTTCTTACTGTTAATAGCCTGAAAACTATATATAACTCTCTTACACTTCAGCTTACTCAATTTACCTGAGAGTCTCTTTATTTCTTCTGCCAAATATGCATTCTGCAACTTCATTATTTGTGTTCAAGAATATAACTTGAATGTTTCTTTTACAATTTTCAATGTAAGAAATTCAGTTTTTGTTGTTCAGTTTGATACTTCTATTACTTTCCACCCTCACAAAGAGTTACAGCATGTTCAAATAATTATAATTCTTTTTCCACAACTTGCACTTCACCCTATAATTCTGTTCCAAATTATATGATGTGTAAAATACATAACAAAATGTGTGAATATTCTCAGCTCTATTACAAACCAATGTAACTTCTTTGCTATTTCTTTCTCAATACCAACTGCATTATGCTTAAAAATTCCTTGGGATTGCTACAGTACTATAACTCTGAGCAAGGCAACAATTTTCCCTCTTACCCACATTTCTTTTCTCAAATGTGAATGCATAAAGTTCTTTTAGACCACTCTGCACAGTTCTGGAGCTGTGGACCATCTGACTTTCCCATTTACTATGAAAAAGCCTGAACTATTTCTATGAGAGCTTAACACTTTTAGATTGGTGAACTTCAATTACTTTCCTTTTTTTTTTTTAAATCTAAAAGAATGTCTTTGTATCTCATGCTGACACCATGGAATATTAACAATAAAGGCTCAGTCACATTTCTGGTCAATCAACCATCTTTCTCCAACTGCTTTCCAGGCAGTGCTGCTACTGCCTGCCAGTCCAGCAGCATGCACATCACATACCTGGAAACTACTTGAGGGAGTCAACATTTTTTCCAACTTTAGTTTCATCATCCAATTTACTTAGCATTTCTTCAAGTCCTGCATCCAAGCCATTAATAAAGATGTTAAGAGAACTGGTCCTAAAACTGAGCCCTGTGGAACCCCACTAGTGATCGGTAAGAATTACTCCTGCCTCCAGGCGTCTGAATGACTGAAATCAAACTGCATAAATACTAGTGAAGAACAGGCAAAAACAGTAGGATAAAAAAATTTTGAAAAATCAAGATTTGTTTAAAATTAAATTAAAACCTGTGAAGTTCAGTTCATTCTTATTTAGTTGATACACATGCATAAAGCTTAACACTACTCCAGTAGTGCTAATCTAACTGACTACTAACTCCTTCAGTAACTATCTACAGTAGGAAAACATCAATTTTTACCAGGATCAGAGCCAACATTATCCAAATTACAACTATATTTTTTCTCTTACAGAACACTAAAAATTTTAGATTTGTTATAACTGAGACTATTATCTGGATTGTGCTGCCATTTAACAGATGAAGGGCATACATATAAATATTAAACTGTGTGTAAATATGTAAATATCAAACATGTAAATATTAAACTGATTAAAAAACAGCTACAGAAAACTCAATGATCACCAGAGCTGGGCAACCACAAATTCTGCAGACTCAAAGCTATTTTTTTCATTTATAGCAGAAATACAAGGACAAAGACATTGTTTCAATATGAAAGGTTCTATTTTCTGTCTACAGTATGTTAAAACCAAGCCACTGTATTAAAAGGTTACTATGCACTGAATAGTTTCTTCATCATCAATTGTAAATATCTAATTTACCATCCTAAGACTAGAAAGTAGATTTGCCTAACTCATATCACAAAACCATTATAAAGATCACTATTTTACCTTAGTATCCCACAGTGGTACAATTTTAGTGAAAGGAAGAAGATTAAAGAAGGATTTTTGTCCATTCTCTATATAGCTAAATCCCTAAACTAATGAATAGTCGTAAAAGCTGCAGTCCATTAGCTAAACACCATAACAAGGGGCTACCATCTTGATTATATAATACACTTTGAATGGCTGACTATAGAAATCTAGCATTTTAGATTGATGAACACTCACTCTGCTAACTTTTGATGCTCTTCCAACAGCATTATTTTTAAAACTGCAAACCAACAGGAGTTTCTAGAATGTTTGTCTAATTCTAAAGTCAGTATTGGAAATTGCTGCAGTGTTTCTGCTGAACTAGCAACAGAATTTGAAAAAAATAATGTATTTAAGGGTTTCCAGACTATTATTACAATACTGTCACAACTGGAAGACAGAAATCTAGTTAATTTGAAAATCCCTTGGTGTACTAGTAATATTACTTTTAAATAAAAGAAAAATGTTGTGAGACAGTGGGAGGGCTACTGCCCATTGGTACATAAATCTGTCCCTCCACTCCACAGAGATCTAAAGAAATTGCTGCTTCACCCTGTTTTCTAAGAGGAATTACAATTACAGGCAGACATGTCTAAACTCCTTAGTCATTCATTATTTAGCTGAAACATTTTCCAGACTTCATGACTATGTATGAAAGCACCATTTCTTTGGATGTATCAGGATAAGCTACTTGCCAGAGCAACCAGGCACATGGCAATATTACTAGAAGGCGAAGTGGACACTGTACTCAAGGCTTAGCATGTCACTACCATCAAAACACTCAGATCATTCTGGTAAATGGCATTTATTTGTTTATTTACTGTGGCAGACTGGTAATTTTATAAAATACCTTTGCACTCCTCTTCCTTTCAGTCAGTTGCTCAGAAATTTCACAAAGACATACACAGATAAGGTCTGTTTCTTTCCTGCTTACTGGTTCCTGTTGTTATTCTTCCTTTAAGGTGGTGGATTTGATATTACATAAATAGGCAAACCTTTACAAAAATAATTAGAACTGTAAGATTGTATAATAAGCAGCAAATTATTTCAATCAAAATACAACAGATGGATGGGTAAACAACTGATGTATTTCCCTAGATATTTTCCAAAATCAAAAAAATGGAAAAAAAAAAAAAACCCAAATTTTTTTTCAGTTTTTTTTTTCCAAGCTTCCCTAGTTTTTCCTGAGGCAAATGTAATACAAATGTTTCAGCTATTCACACTGTACTTACAAAAGAAGATGGTAATTTAAAAACAGATAAATCGAACCGAGGTCTTTGTTCTCTTTTCTGTGGATTCATCTCTGGGTTAGGCCAGAAATGACAAGTTGTTGGTGGAGCAATACACTGAGTGCTAAAATTTTTGTGAACCCAGCTAGGATAATTTTTTTAAAAGCAGTACACTCTGATCACTAGGTGATGGAAAATCTTTTCCTCGTGGATGCGAACACTGATGATAAGAGGATGAAGAGGAGAGATTTAGGGCATGAAAAATAAATCTCTTTGCTTCCTCTTGCAGAAATTAATAACAGTAACACCCCCTCCAAATTACAAATCAAATTTGAAATAATGTATGCAGGCTTTTCTCTGGTATCACTTAGTTGTGTCTCACAGAACACCTTAACACAGCTCTTCATTTTCCGTCTAATGTAGCAGATAGGAATGCAGATATATGGTTTATTGTTTTTAAGTAAAATACAAAACATATTGCACAACATGTGCTCATAATTTATTCACTTAAGAAAGAATATCTTCCAAATATGTGACTAAATCTGTACAAGTAAAGAAAATGAGTCATATGTATGAGTCACATATAACTAAGAACTGGTAACCAAGAACTGGGACCAAAGCTTTCCCTGGTTTACTACTTGAAAGATCTGAACAGTTCCTAACAGTTTTAGCACATCGTTTGTATCTCAGTTACATCAGATGAATCATCAAATCCCTGCCTCATTTTACCTTAACACAATATTAATCAAAACAGAACAGTAGAAAGTATAATTTTGGTAGAAGAGTATGTGTGCTGGAATGTAGCAAAAACTTTGGTAATCAAACTGTTACAGAATGGGACTGATCTGCTTCTAGGGTTTAATTTTTTGTTGTTGTTTGTTTCTAATTGTTACGTATTTCCCATGGACAAACCCAGATTGTTGAATTCTCTTTGCTGTGCTCTGTCAAGCCACATTTCTTGTCTTCAGATAATGAGATCCAAAAAGATTTTGCATGAATAGGGGTTAGAGTTACAGGTTACTGTTTTGTCTTAGGGATGTAG
Source organism: Margarornis squamiger (assembly GCA_035222235.1). NCBI lineage: Eukaryota > Metazoa > Chordata > Aves > Passeriformes > Furnariidae > Margarornis > Margarornis squamiger. The sequence continues at coordinate 8,850,207 of JAWWTY010000123.1, read as the reverse complement.
AGAGAAAGCAATCATGGGCAGTGAATTATGATGACTAAAAGAAAGTACAAAATCTGGGTAAAACCTAAATCAGAAATGTTACTTGTGATTTTAAAACAGCAAATACTGAGCACTTAATGAAAAGGACTATAAAAATTAGCAAAAAATTGTGGATATATGCAAACACACCTGAGACTCCAAGTTTATAACACCGGGATGTACTAGCAGTGTAAAATTCTGCAACATGCCCTGAACTTAGAAGAATGTAAATTTAGATAAAGTAACAAAAAATCCTATAGTGATACTCAAACATTTTTTTTTGAGAAAAAATATGGAAATTCCTCTTTTTAAAGCTATTTAAAATTAGCAATGAGCTGGAGAATATGTTAAAGAAAAAAACCCTGTGCTAAGAGGTAATTGATGAAGGATACATTGACAAGATGACAGATCAGTTTGTTTTCTAATATCTGTGATTTCTAAAGCACAGCCAATATCCTGCAGGAATATGCCACTAATGCTTTGCAGAATATATATGGTTAGGAGACAAAATATACATTGCACTATGTGTACTTCATCTGTTTTTTTGGGGTTTTTTTCAATGACCAACTGAACTTTATGAATGGCTGATGAAGTCTGCAGTCAATTCCAAAGTTGGCTTCTACTCTGCCTTATGATTTTCAGTTTCTTGAATGGTTTTGGAAGGTTTGCAACTCTACTTCTCTTAACCAATAAATACATTTCAAGGGTCTTGTAACATTTTAAAACAAACTGGAAACATGCATATTTACATTGCTGATGAATAAATTGCTCATGTTTTACATCTTTCTGGGGCAAGGCAGGGCACCATAAAGGTTAAAAAACCCACAAGCTCTGACCCTTATTAACGTTGCTTTTGGCAGTAAGAATGGAACACACAGTTGCAGATCATTTTTTCACTGTTTCAGAACATACAGAAATGGGTAGAGATTCATGGTGATTTGCTAGATCAGCATCAGAGCCATTTAGCTGTAAAATCTCTCATTGGGCTTATACACCACTCTGAATACAAAAATTCTTCCTTAATTTAAAAACATAGTGGAAGCACTTCAGCGAAAACCCCTGTGCTATGGGGACAGTATTCCATGCCTCCATAGTTAAAAGGAGGGACTTCAGTCCTAAGAAACAGTTTCAACTCCAACACAGATGAACAGCAGAGGAGTCACCAACGAAGTATTCACAGCCAACACAAGGCGAGCACAGCAGCCCTCTGTTTCTCCTGTGATGCCACTGATATTATCACAAACAAACAACAAAGCAATAAGCATCATAGTGGGATAGTTCTTGGCTTGCTATAAAGTATGATTAGGAAATATGATTAGAAAGATGTTGTCATTCTAGCCCACTCATCTGGTTTGGATTAGCCATTTGAACACAAATATGATAGGTTTCTTAATGATTTGTTCATATGGCATTATCGATCATAAATTGTCAAAGCTCTATTGCATTGTTTCATCAGATTTTTCATGAACTTTACAAGTACACCACAATAAAAGTCCAGACATCTCTTTCTAATGTATATCCTTACATACTACATGTACTAGTTTCTCCAGAAAAGTCAAAGAAAAGCCTTTGATACTAGATGACATTACTCTATAATATCATGGCAGCAAAAGGGATATTTTGACAACATGTAACAATAAGGTGATACCTCATCTCAAACACAGGATCAATTCTCTACTAGCAAAGGCTAATGAAAGAAACTATTTTATGAGATAAATCAAATTCTAAATTTATCCAAAATCTGACATCCTGTTTTAGATATATATGCTGAAAACCAGTTGATGACATTAGTGGTTTAGTAAAATGTGTATATTTATACAGGAAAAACATGTTCCATTCACCTTTTAGTCCTATAACACAACAAATCTGAATAACAGCTTCAACAACAGTTTCAGTTAAATATTGAAGCACACTTTTGGTATTAATATTCCCTTTCATGCCAAAATCACTTACAGCCTTTTCATATAAACTAATGATCTAAATTATTAAACCTATTTAGCAATACAGTAAACATTTATCTAGAAATATTCCTTCATAAATTTAGCTTACAGTTACAGGCACTGCAACTTTATCACAAATCTCACACTATTCAACTTTCTTCTTTCTCAATAATTCATAATACTGGAGTTCTGAATTTACATGAAAATTTCAAGTTTCAGTTAAAAGCAAAAAAATGAGTTTCTTAAGCAAGGAGAAAACTATTAAATCCAACACTAAAAAGCAAATACCATATTTACCTACATGCTAATCAAATCTCATGGTCCATTACTGAAAAACCAACATTCATTTATCATTTTAATACTGATGGAGAGAATGTGGTAACACACCCATGGAAACAGAGCAGCACCTTATCAGCAGTCAAAAAAAAATAAAAAAAATAAAAAAAAAAAAAAAAAAAAAAAAAAACAAAACCAAACAAAACAAAAAACACACACATCATTTTTAAATGGAAATACATCACTTGAACACTTAATTTTCAAGAGTGTAACTTCCTGTATTTAGAAACTTACTACTGTAGGCATTGATGTAGCCAAACTGAGATTCTAATCTGATATTAAACTTCCTGAACTTGACTCATACTATTATCTCCATTTGATTTCCTACAGCTGCGCTGAAGAGGAGTAAATAGCTGATTATGGTGGAGACTGAAACATTTGCAGCAGGTGGAAGTAGAGACTAGAAAAAAAACCAGGCTTGCTTGTACACAAAGCTGACAATTTTGGGGGTGATCTCTTTTTGAAAAGCTACATCAGCTCTTGCTAAAACCATTAACAAAAGCTAAGGAATCATTAACCACGGTTTTATTATATAAAGTCTGTGAAGGACCTAAGAACTATGTTTTTAATGAGAACTCAGTTCTCTCCAGTAGGACAGCCCCTACTTAAATGGCCATCTCGTGTTTTCCTTCTTGTCTCTGAAACAGACCTACTTACAGTTTCAATTATTACACACCAACACCCGTATTTCACATTGTAGTAAGATCCCCTACATGGCTCTGGGACAGAGTATTTTAGCTAAATTCTGACTCGGTCCTATTGCAATTGGGACCCAGTGCCTTAGAACACCACAGAAAGTCACCTTGCTGGATAAGGACAGACTGCCCCAAGACTGCTGACATACAAAGCACATACAATGCCTTATTAAATGTATCTGTTACATACTCCTTCTGCTTCTTCTTTATGTTGTCTATAAAATGACATTGTATTTCTTATATATCTTTCTGAACTCTTTCTCTTGGCTGACCTGCTACTTGAACTAATTGTTTGGTTGGCAATAAATATATGATTCTTTTCTTAGTCATTCTTCAAATCCAGGTCTGATAAAATTGTGGAAGTTAATTAAACCACTTTCAAATATTAATAATTCTCTTTGTTCCAGCAGAGATTTGCTTCTTAGTTAGCATCCAAGAAAAAATACTGAAAAATACTTGCATCTGCAAATGCAAGTAGCTGCAATAGGTCAAAATCAATCCTATAATGTGTATGCATGGAGCATTGCATAAAGCACAGTTCACCCTACTTCTAGCTGCTTTTTTTTATTAATAGACCTAGATATTTATCACAATTCTTCTAGGAGTTTAGCAAGGAGATGATACAAAAGATTCTATAACTCCAATATTAAAGTCATTAATTTCAAAGTACAGGACTCAGTCCTGTACTGTCTTGATCAAAAATATTAGGTACAGATTCCAAGTTAAAAACATACTCTCAAACCAAATGTTCTGATCCAGATTAGTGTTACTTCTTTGCAATTTCATTAAAACTTCATTGTAATAATGCAAATGGAACAGCCAAAACAATATAATAAACAAACTCCTTTTTAAAATCTAGTCTCTATCTCCAGTTGAGTGAATCAATTTAGAATATTAAACTGAAACAAATAACAAATAAGTAAATAAATAGCATCTATGCTTCATTTCTTTAGTTCAGAAAAGCAAACTAGCAGTTAATCAGGTAATCTAAGCACTTCTGCCCCCCCAGATGGTATACCAATAAAACCAAACTGTGATACAGGGATTTTTGCACCCTTATGGTACAGACGCACAGAGAGGTCAGGAAAGCTAATTCACTCCTTTACCTTAAAAGCATCAGACTGATGCCCTCACAGGCTTTTCCTTGTGAAACACAAATCATGTAATAAAGGCAACCTAATTCTCCTCAGCCACAGAAGTCTGCCTACTGATATCTCCAATGTCCAGCATGACCCCAGAGGTTACAAAACCAAAGACGACCAGAGTGAGGCCCTGTGTCATAGAGTTAGAAATAAGTATCCTTTTTTTATACATAAGAAATGTCATTCAAATGTATTTTTTTTCAGTCAAGTTATATATATATAAAAACAAAATTCAGATAATACAAGCCAAGCTGAGCCTACAAGCATGTGTAGTGCCCTGATAAACACAAGACAGAAAAATACTTTGGAGATGGGATAGGGAAAACACATTTCTTTTTCTCTCCAGACTTTTTGAAAAGCTCAGTTGGTTAGAGCACAGTGCTAATAATGCCAAGTTTCTGGGTTTGATCCCCATGGAGGCCATTCACTTACGAGTTGAACTCCATGATCCTCATGGGTCCCTTCCAACTCAGAATACTCTGTGTTTCTGTGAAAATTGGAAGCATGTGTGTTAAAAGCATGTCTGCCCAGCTCAACAGAACCCCAAATGTATTCCTTTGCTGAATATTTCCTGCTGTACTACTGGAAAATCCCTCCTGTGGAAGCAGTTCCCACAGCAGGGCGGTTCAGCAGGGCAGCCGCGCAGCGCGGCTTCCAGGAGCTGCTGTCAAGTTGGAAGTGACACCGTGTGCCCCTGCCCTCAGGGCAAGTCAAAGCAGCCGCAACTTTCATCCCTGCTAGCAGACAATTCTGCCTCCAGGGCAGGCTTCTATCTTTATAGAAGGTATTTTTTCACATCAGTCCCACAGCTTGGCATCCAAAGCCCAGCAAGACCTACAGCTTAGAGTGACACAGCTCTGGCTCCAGCAACAAACCCAAACCATGCCGTGCCTCCAGGAAGGAGCTCTGACCACCCTGCATTTGTTGCAATGGTTTGACTTCTGTTTCCATCACAGCTAGGTATGCAGAGCTTTGTCTGAAACGGAAGACCTAATTCTACACTGATGAACTGCCTTGGCAGACACGATGCAGCAGACTGTAGCAGGCTGACACAACAGGGTAGATGTCAGAGGTCACACTGGTGGTCTGGAGGTCCTGCAAGCCCTGGAGCAGGACTGCCACCACTGTCACCTTCTGGGACATGACCATCCAGCTTTTTTAGTCAGCACCGGCAGCTTCTTCCTTGGAGAAGCAGCACAAAACCAGCAGCTGCAATCCCAGTTTGGAAGCGCACCGGCAAATGACATTTGGCATATCCGCTGCCTGGGGGGCGGATACTGCTCTGGAAGCAGATGTGTTTTACATCGCAGGAATGACCCAGCTCTCCTACTCTGGCAGCATATCAAAGTCCTGCGCTGGATCGCTGACACTGTAATTTCTGCTTTGCAAGGTAATGCTCTCACTGCTGAGCAAGTGGCACTGAAGGTACATGGCAACACTGTTAGGGAAATTTGGAGGCAGTGTTGCAGGGCTTCCCAAGAAACAGACAGTGAGACTCATCTGTGAAAACTAGTGAAACTGATCCATAAAAATCCATAACACTGGTCATACTGTTGCCTAAAATCAAGGAAAAAAGCTTTTGAGGCAATATAAGTATAGGTAAAGTAGAGAGCAGTTCTTTAATGAAAGCTTTCAGGTGCAGAGAGTATGCAGGCCCATATACCAAATAGGGTTCTTAAAAATTAGTAACCCTACTTAATTGTCATATCTAGTTGGTACATCCAACCTGAGAACCTTTTCCTCCCAGTACCATCCTGGTACCACCCTCATAGCTGCCCAGCTGGAGTGCCTCCAGGGATTCTGGGTCTTCTATCTTGTTTTGACTACAGTATGTCTTGTTATTCTGGTCCAGGTGCATGTGTTCCAAACACAATGTCCTTGCTGCTATCTTCTCCATTGAAAAGGCAGTTAAACAAAATTCAGGAATGTGGCACAAACTGTGAGAAACTGTTAGAAACTGTTAGCTGCTATGTCAAGTGCGAGAAACTATACAGCTATATAAAAACCTACAGATATATAAAATATTAAAATCTACAAATATATAAAAATCTTAAATTGGTATGAACTTAATCTCACTGGAGGGAAGGACTTCAAGGCAGACCAGAGCTTATTTCTTCCAGAAACCTCTCTCTTGGTCCTTAAAAAGAGCCTCACAAACAAGAAACAGAGCTGCTTCTGTGGATTGAGTGGAATCCTTCCCAGATCTCATGTTACATTAATTAAAATATTATATTTCCCATGTATGGCTTAAATTAAATGTAATCCTTCTTTAGCCAAAATATTATTTCTTTCTTTTCTAAACCAGAGATAGTTTCATACATCTTTATTCAAAATAAGCAAAGTTTTGCATTATATTCATTAAACCACACCATTTGAGGCAATTGCCTAAGTAAAGACATCTACTTGTCTATAAAATTTATTTATATAATTATATATATTTACACACTCATACATACCTACATTTAAGGTAACAACTTGTAACACCCCCATAGATAAGACGCTACTCACAATGGTTGAAAATATGGTTTCTTGTGACCTGTTTTAGTGCGTTACAAGTGTTAGAGCTGTTAACGTTTCACTGGATGATCTGCTGTTTCAAAACCACAAGGACATGATCTAATTCAATTATAACCCACAGCTGACCTGTGAAGCTGTATTAGCTGAACCTACAAAAGAATCACCAGTACCACAAAATAACTCAGTACACACAATTCTGATTTTCATGGTTCATGCCTCATGTTTCACCGGTCATGGAGAGAACTCTAAAAGGAGATTCTGACAGGCTAAGTACAGTATGTAAGATTAATAGAGCAAACAAAAACAAAATAATGCTTTTCTGCTTGCAGGTACAACAGAGAAGTCTATTCTTTTAGAAAATCTCTCTGCCACATCACAGCCTGTCCTTCTCAATGGAAACAAACACTTTTCTTCCCAGATGTACTGCTTTTCTCAAACCACATGAAGTGCTATATACATTACTGTCATATTGTTTACAAAGATTTCATCAGACAGTCTATGTCACTTTGTAATTATAAATTGAAATGACTTTTAAGTACTGTGTATAAACAAAACAAACAAACAAAAAAAAACAAAAAAAAAAACAAACTATCAAATGCCCAAGAAAATCCTTGTTTCTTTTTCACCCAACCTATTCCTCATACATTCCTGGAAAGCAGTGAAAGATGGAGAAAGAAGGAACTAGAGCACATGTGATTCTGAATATTCTACAATGGTGTTAATTAAAGGTGTTGCATTGGGTAGTTCCCAGCAAGCCAATGCTGCAATCACATATATATACACCCAGACACAAACATCTGGTGTAAACCATCATTGAAAAGAGATAATAATATTAAAACCAAAAGCTAATGACCACTGGATCTTTTGAAAACATTCCAAGACATGGAATGTGACCCTGCTGGCTAGTAATTTCAGCAGCAGCTACTCTACATCCAGCTTGAAATTACTGACTACTGAGTCTTCACTGTATACTAAGAGTAAATTTATACATGTATTAACATTTCTATATTATACAAACATTTGTAATTTTCCCCCATCATTGATACACTTTCCTATATGAGCCTGCTAGGAAGAGTTTTTATTTATGTGCCAACAAAGTGGGGGCCAACTCTGCCATCACAATATGAGTCTTGATATTATTACTGTCAATGCTCAGATGGGCTTCTGCTCCAAAAAGACTATGCACCTTGTGTGAGCCTCTGTGAAATTGTGCTCAAACATCCTCAAGCATTCAAATTAAGCTGAGGAGGGTTTAGCCTACAGGCTTTGAAGAGAAAAATTCCAATCCCACAACCTTGTCTAGGTATAATAGCACTGCACTACAACTTTTTGGCGTGCATTTGCAGAAACACTGTTTTACACAGTGCTCATGGATTTCAATGGGAGCAGCATCTGTTCAGTGCTTGTGAAAGTGACACCACATGAATTTATCACTGCATGACAAGAATTCAACCCACCTTAATCTGAGAGGTGCTTTGGAGGTGCAAAAAGACCAACAAAATAGGCTTAATTTTAACAAGTGCTGCAAAACTATTCCTCTGCAATTTCCTGAGAACAGTCCTTTCATCACTGACACTAGAGATATTGTTCAGCAGGAAAAACTCTTAGCTTATTTTTATTCTTTTTATTGTGAGTTAGCAAGAATCTGAATTTCTAATAGTAAGTGACCCAAATCCCTAGATTTAAGGGAACATTTTTTTCATAATTTCATATATATATGAAAGAACAGCTCCTGAATAGAAGAGAAAAACCTATGGTTTTTAGATATCTTCACAGAATTATTGCTGAAGGGACAAGATTGTTATTAAGAGACTTTAAAAGCAGATAGAGTGTATTTTAAAAATTAGCTCACTGGAAGGTTTAAATCTCACTTAAAACAACATGATGCTTACAGATGTCATCCCAGTGTAGTTACTATTGTAAAACTAGAAGCTAAGCATTTGAAGCAGAGAAAATATATTCCTCTCTACTCAAAGCTCTTAGTAGGGTGATAAATATTTTGAAAGTGATTATACGTTTTCTACAATAATCTGTTTGTTTAAAACCGTTCAGGAGGAGTACAGCTGCCCAAGGATGTTAAGATTTATCTCACCTGGTTTTAGACTGTTGCTCTATACACATTCATATTTAAGCTAATCACCCTGAGCGATCTCTAAAATTGCTGAGGATAAACAGACATTTTGTGTGAGGTATGCACTCTGTTTCATAACTCTACCTCATGATGAGACAAGCTATATCTTAGCTATTTTTCTCCATTTTCTGTAAAACTTATGATAACAAGCTACTAGTCTAGTTTAAACAAAAACAATGTCTACAGTTTGGTGGGATGTAACTTGTGAAAAATGCAAAGTCGACTTAAATCCAGCAAGACTGTCAATATCCTAGAGTAGGCCCACCTCATATATCTGAACTTGGTGCCACAGATTAACAGGCAAGGCTAAGGATTCAGACACAGGATCAGACTAAGCATACAAAATGGTACACTTGAAAGCATAATTATGGTAAAGAGAACAGAAGAAATAATCTGGTTAAAATTTAAATGATTCAGACTTGGGGTTTTACTAATGAAGCAAAAAATAACCAAAATCCAAATCATTTTAAATAAATGCTAAAAAAATGTAATTTTATTTTAGCAAAGTTGGGTTATCTCTTTAGGAGTTCAAAGACTTCTTAGGCTAGATCAATTTTCGAACCAAATCTGATGTTCTAAAAGAAGTCAAATGTATTGCTTTGCTCATACTGAACTGAAATGGTCACCATTTCTGATATAAACGATTTATTTTATTGTATTAAAAATACTTTCCTTTTATGGGATAAAAAAGTTGACAGGTACTTGAATTTGCAATAATTTCAAGGTCCTGTCCTGTTCAATGCTTACTTGTACTTCACAGATCTATCTTACATAGACTCACAGTATTTGCTTAAAAATCCGGAAATTTTGCCAAAAGGCCTTACATTATCTATGGAAGGAAGAAACATATTGCTAGTTCAAATTATACTTTTCCTTGGTCCAAGTAGTTTCCTAAAATAATCTAGAGTAAAGACTATGTTCTCACACTGATTCAGAAATAAATTGCCATATTTAAAGACAAGATTATCCTGATTAGAAATAATACAGGCTATGTGGAATCTGAATTTACATTTAAATGCAGTTAATGAATGAAATGTGAGATAATGCAAGTTCAATAATACTGAGAATGAAATATCCTGACTCAATAGTTTAATTAAAGTCACACTTGCATTGACTGTTCTTTAATCTCTGTTCTTTTTTCATTTACTGAAATGTCAGAAAAAGGACAATAGAAGACTCAAAATAATTAAAAATATAGTAAATTAAAAGAAAAAATAAATAGATGTACTAACCCAAAATTAATATATTCGCTGGGATTCTGTATTTTTCTTCCTGAAATGAGAAGGCAACTAGACTTCCACTGTTCCACAGTTCCAAACAGCCTCCCATGTGGAAAATTGTGGTACAAGGACAGTGATGTGAGTCACTAAATATACTCTGAAGCCCCTATACAGTTCTGAGCTTCTAATAAGGCTAGAGAACTGGAAAAAGAAACTTTTTTTGTGAAGCAACTCTAGCATATGAAGAAACTTACAACTTTGCATACAACTCAAATCAACTCTCTAAGACTTTTCTCACATTTTTCATGCAATGGAACCATACTAGACTCTTCAGTGGCTTTTGCCAACATAAAACTGAAGCTTTATATCATGGGAAATACAATAAGTGGTAGTATTCATCTACCAGACCACAGAAGACACCAACAAAAAAAAAAAAAATTGCTAACTTGAGTAAACAAAACCAGAAGTAATCAGGGAATGATTAACATGATAGGTCTAGAAATACATATTCAGACTTCATCAAGCAAAAAAAACCTGTGCTGAACTGAAGAGGCAGGCCTAGCAAAACAGAAGAAAGCCCAATTCTCTCCACGGATACTGTGGTTGTGTCACAGAAAGATTAGTAATGTGCACTCCCGTAACTCTTATATTTGGATTATTGTTGTTCAACTATATCAACATGGTTAGAATCACCATAAGCAATGGAGCTTCAAGGCAATCACAACTTCAGAATAAGAAAAGTCATCAACAAAATTCACTAAATCCAACAACAACAACAAAAAGATTAGAATTAGAGTAACGCTGTGTGCTTTTTTTTTTTTTTCTGAAATACGGCTGTAGATTTTAAAAAGGAAAAAATGTGCCTTCAAAACACCAACCCACAACAGGGTGAAGGTGTTTTGAATCATAGAATATCCTGAGTTGGAAGAGACCCACAAAGACCATGGAGTTCATCTCCTGGTCCTGCACAGGACAGCCCAGACAATCACACTCTGTCCCTGAGAGTATTGCCCAAATGCTTCTTGTACTCAAATTTGGTGCTGTGACCACGTCCCTGAGGACCCTGTTCCACTGCCGAACCACCCTCTGGGTGAAAAACCTTTTCCTGATATCTAAAATAAACTTCTTCCAATTCAGCTTCAGTCATTTCCTTGAGTCCTGTCACTGGTCACAAGACTGAAGAGATTGGTACAAGCTTGTCCACTTCCCCTGATGAGGATGATGAAGACTATAGTGAGGTCTCCCCTCAGTCTCCTCTTCTCCAGGCTGAACACACCAAGTGACCTTGGCTGCTCCTCATACAGCTTTCCCTTAAGGCCCTTCACCATTTTTGTTGCCCTCCTTTGGACACTCAATAGCTTAAGGTTTTTTTGTATTATGATGCCAAAAGTGCACACAGGACTCAAGGTGATGCTACACCAGTGCAGAGTAAAGAGGGACAACCATCTCCTTTAACTTTCTGGTGACGCCCACCAGGACATGGGTGGCCCTCCTGGCTGTCAGGGCACTGCTGACTCATATTCAACTTGCCATTAACCAACTCTCCCAGGTCCCTTTTCATGGTGCAGCTCTCCAGCCTCTCATTCCTCAGTCTATATATATAACCAAGGTTGCCCCATCCCAGGTGTAGAATCCAGCACCTGCCCTTGTTAAGCTTCATACATTTGGTGATTGCCCATCTCTCTGATTCATCAAAGTCTCTCTGCAGGGCCTCTCTGTCTTCAAGGCAGTCAAAAGCTTCTCCCAATTTAGTGCCATCAGCAAACTTACTTAGTATTCCTTCAAGTAGTGAGTCCAAGTCATTAATGAAGATGCTGAGAGAACTGGGTCAAAGATGGAGCCCTGTGGAACCCCGCTAGTGACTGGGCACCAGCCTGATGTCACCCCATTCACTAAAGCACTTTGTGCCCTACCTGTGAGACAATTGCTCACCCACCACATAATACTATTATCCAGTTGTAGGCTGGACATTTTGTCCAGAAGGATCCTGTGAGAGACAGTATCAAAAGCTTTGCTGAAATCCAAAAAGATTGCATCTATTGGCTTTCCTAGATCAGCTAGGGGGGTTACCCTGTTGTAGAAGGAAATCAGGTTGCAGGACTTCAACCTCACCAAGCCGTCCTGACTGTGACTATTGACTGCACTGTCCTTCAGGTGTTTTTCAATACTTTCCAGATTAATATCTCCCATGATTTTACTGGGCACTGAAGTGAGACTGACAGGCCTGTAGTTTCTGGGGTCCTCCTTCTTGCCCTTCCTGAAAATCGGACAATGTTCTCCAACTTCCAGTCAGCTGGGACCTCTCCAGATTTCCAAAACCACTCACGAGATTATTGAGAGAGGTTTTGTGATGACATCAGTCAGCTCTTTGAGGATCCTGGGATGAATCCCATCAGGCCCCATGGATTTGTAGGGGTCCAGCTGGAGCAGCAGATCCCACACAAACTCAGGGGCAACTGGGAGCTGATGATTCTCACAGTCGTGGTCCTTCAGCTCAGGGCACTGAGACTCCCTTGGTCCATCACAAGTGTTGAAGATGGAGGCAAATAATACATTAAACACCTCTGCCTTGTCTCTGCCCATGTTTGTGAGGTATATAGTTTATGGCTATGACCATACACACCGTAACAGGCCAATGTTATTTCTACGTTGCCTTTTTCCATTAATGTTTATATTATTTTAATATTAATAGGTGAGTAAAATTTGAGGAAAGGTAGTCAAGGACTTACCAACCAGAAGCTCTTTTTCCACCAGCACCAAAGAAAAATACTGGATGTGACTGTAATGTCTCTTCAAAGTGTAGGAATTTTAACTGAAGACCGGAGTTGTCATCACAGGTTAGAGGGAAACACAAGCATCTCAAAGAGCAGTGGAATGGATGGGTGGGTGGGTGGATGGATGGATGGATGGATTAACACATCAAAAATTAAAGCCGGTTAGGTATCTCAGTAAAACTCAGCATTGCTGTACAAAGCACTGAGAAATAGCATGGTAAGTAACAACAACGGAAAAAAATAATTTGAACTTTGTTACAAACCTAAAGTAACCCAACTACCATTTCTCAAATCTTAATCTTTATAAAGGAGAGCCTCACAAACCATAACAAATGTCAGCCATTATTAAATGTCCTGAAATTAAGTGTGATTGTTCCTTCCTGAGGGCTAACCAAATTCTTTTCAGATTTCTGTTGTATCTACATCACTGAGGAAACAGAAAAGAGATTTAAGACAAATTCCAAGGCAGTTTTCCTTTCATTTTAGTGCTTTGAATCTAATAGGAAGATTATGCAAGTTTCACTGCCTTTTTCCTTCTATCTCATGTCAGCTGGAGTGGAAGAGTTTGCATTATTCAAGGTCAATTAAGCCATGCAAATGCATTCTAAATGATTTTAGAGTAGTAATAATAACTCTCTCCTCAGAAGGATTTGCTGAATTTGTTAAAAAAAAAAAAAATTAACTTATGGTAAAACTACCATAGGTGTTCGGAAATTTTATTCTCTGCTCAAAGTAACCAAATAGATGTATGAATATCATAACCTTGAACAGGTAGTGGTACAGGCTTTAGATACAAATTCCTCAGGAAGTTGAGTCATAGCACTAGCCTTGGAGCTACAGTGATGCAAGTCCTAAGAAATGTCTCACATTCTGCTGCTTGCGTTTCAGAAAAATTGTGTTTATTTAGTTAGCAAATTATAGCAATTTTTTAACTTGAAACCAAGTTTTCAAAAACAAGCCTTGACAACATTCAGTCCTGAATGCAAATTATGGAAAAACTGAGATAAATAATTTATTATTTTTTAAACTCTTCAATCTACGTATTTTGATAAGCATTGCCTGCAATGTACACTACACTTGAAAATCCTGATCTCCATGAAGATGGCTTTGCCAGTATAAATGTACTGTTGCGTTATAAGAAAATGTTCTGAGTCAACGGGATTTTTTAATCCCAGTAAAAGGACACTTCTCACATAGCTTAGTCCAAGTCTCTCTCCACAGACGAAAGACTGGTATATTGGTCAAAGTTCAGTTCTGCAGCAACTATCCTATGTTTGAATAGCGTGACCCAGCAAAAGGGGCACCTCTGTGGCACTGTAAAGTCAAGCTCTTGAATATAAACTCAGCCATGCTGCGTCCATATTTAATAAGCACTTACAATTTCAGTCACACTGACATAGATTCTCACCCCAAGGACCACAATCATTGGAAAAGGCAAGGAAACCACCTCAGTCTGTGTTTTTTTTCTGTATCTGACAATAAGAACCCCCTTCTAGTCCCTTTCAGAACACAAGAGTTGCAGGGTTAGGTTTAAAACCTCTAAAGATGGTTTGAATAAACATTTGATCTTCCCTTGATGTGGCCAAAATAATACAGAGCAGAATTGCCCAACTGAGACCAGCTGCCCATATACTTTTGCCTATTCCATTCCATTCCTGACCAGGAGTAAATAAGCAATGCAGGACCAGTGGAAGAGAAGGGATCATGCAGAAATACACTATCCTTATCCAGGAGAGAAATATCTTTCAGGTGAAACAACAGCCAAGTTAAACAACCAACTAGCTCTACTCCACACCAGGATAAAACAGCGTTTGAGAAGGAGCAGTGGATGAAGTCAGGGTCTTCTTTCATGTGGGAGGCAGCAAGCAGTTACTTCATCTCAACCACACCTGCCAGGGGATAGCAATGCAATGTGAAGCACTTCTGAAAAATACAAGTATATGCCTTTATAATTTCTTTTTTATATAAAGTTTATAAACAGTGGTTATTTCTCTTCACCAAACATATTACATTGCAGAACTAAAATCTGAAAAAACTATTTAAACAAGAATTGCATTCAGCTCAATCCTTTTAATAAAAATACAACATTGAAAATCATTTCTTGGGCGACAAGGGTTAGGAATTTAGGAGTGAAGAGTAGGGGCTTTATGTGAAATTTATTGCACTTTTCTTTGGAAAATATAGTAGAAAAGTAAAATGAAAGCTATTCATTTTATATTGCTGAGATTTACATGGAATCTTCCATGTTAATTAGATATTTTACACATAACACTTGGAAATTATACCTCTTCTCAATACTCATTGTATTTAGCCCATGTCCCCTTTAATAGAAAGCTAACAATATTTATCACATATTTATGTTAAAATCACAGATCCAAGGATCCATTCACAATTCCCTCTCTTATGCAATTATGATTGTGAAAAATGCAGATGCCTCATTGAATGTGCACACTTAAAATGCTGCAATTGTATTCACATCTGGACAATATTTAAAGCCATATAATGCATATAAATTGAGTCCTCAAGCCGCTCTGAAATGCCTAACACCTGGCAGATGAGATAGCAGCTCATCGTAGTTTAAATACTGTATTTTAATTCACTTTTCTGAGGCAGTCAGGCTATGTAATTACTAACTCATAAAGTTGGAAACATGACTGCATAAAACATTCCCCTTCAGATATATGTGACAGAGTGCACAGGTAATGTTTAAACACTTGTACTTGATGTCTTATGTCTTAACATATGCTTCCTTCATCTTCTTGATTACCCTTTTCAGTTTCTTTTTCATGCCCTTTCACATTCTGATGCCATTTACCTGGCCAATTACTTAGCATCTCCTCATTCTTTTTGATTACTCTTCCATTCGCCATTATGTTTTTCCTTACTTTGCTTCATTTTGTTCTTGACAATTTCATCCTGTACTTTCCACATTCCTTTGGGTATGCTCAATGGAAAATGAGAGCTTTTGTTCTGTATTACCATCTGAGTCTAAATTGTGGTTGCATCTAATGAAAGAAGCCAGGCCTCCTCGTCATTTGGAGTGGCTGTGTCAGATAGTCTCATGCTGTGATCACAAGAAACACATAAAGAGGGAGTTTTGTGCATCTCTTCTAGACTCAAGTTAGAGGAATAGGAATGACAACTTGTTCTTGCTTGTTTTTCAGTCTCAGTGGCACTTCTATATAACTCTTCCTGCTACTTACAGTTTTTCATATAAATAAGAAAAACATAAGATACAAATATCACTAACAGAATCAGGGCCGTGCAGAGGAAAGAAATCTAAAGAAAAACGTGGTCTACAGCTTGATATATGGTATCTTTAACGGCTGTTTATGGTATAAGACAAGTAAAAATTGATGATGTTTTAAACAGTGTTTTAAATGTGATTCTCATTTAGCTCATTAAAGGTGAATGAATAACCAAATAAATAATTTATATAAAAAAAGGTATAAAATATTCATCACATTATGGTATTTCCACATTGTTGTGTGCCACATATAACACAGTCAGAGTGCTGGTGAGTATGCTACATTCCAGAAGCCCTGCAGAGCCACTGTTCATTCCTCACAATGCTGTAGGACAGGCACTGCACAGTCCATACCTACAAACTCGTCACTGAATAATTTTATTTTTTTTTTCCTAAGGGGAAAGTTTTAACAAAACTGTGGCTGTTGGAAAAATGCCAGATGTTGAAAAATGAAACATTTCAGACAAAGTAAGTCAACTTTGGCACAACATCCACAGGGAAAGAAGACAAATTGCATTAATAATTTAAGAGTTTAACTTGGGATGTCAGAGCAGGTACTTGACTATCACACATTGGTGTGTCTGAGGGGTTTTATAATGCTTGTCTCATCTTATTTCTCTTCTATCCCTCTTCTCTGCCCATGAAAATCAACAACTATGCAGACACACATACATGCTTATTAAGCTTTTTTTTTTTTTCTGTCCTTAAGAAAGGTGGGGGAGAACTTCAAAAGTTAGAAGTTTCAGAGTACAGAAAACTGTTTTCCATATAGCTTCTCTCACTGCTATAGTTAAAGGGGCTGTATTATTGTTTAAGGCTGAGGCCTGTCTTGTAATTCCTAAAATATGAAAACTGCACAGCACTGTAATATTTGTCCAACATAAGGAAAATGTTCCAGAATTCTGTCTTTTTTTTTTATTTTATTATGTTGTCCTAATGGCTATCCCACTGCTGTAAACTCTGTTGGCTTAACAAGAAAACTACGTAGTCTGACTCGATATGTGTTAAATTGTTCCATCATTCCTGCAGGTAAAAAGGTTTTGTTCTGGGCATGAAATTAAGCACATAGAGTACTGGGACAGGGCTTCTGGCAGCAGTCTTTCAAACAAAGGATTCTACCTCTAGCATTCTCTTGTTTGGGTGAGGGATAATATCTGCCAAATATATAATTCTTTCTTTGCATATGTTTTACAATAAACAGTTGCTAGGTATCTGTCAGTTCAGGTAAAATACACATATATGTATGTTAAATAGTAGCTGTTCTGTTTGTTTCTCTCACTATTCTAAGTGGCATATTCTAATAAAGTGCTTTGTAAAAGCTTTACCCTAAAAGATCCGTGTTATTCCACAATGTGGATTATCACCCATTAAGATAATGAAATCAATCACCAAAACTACAGTGGAGTTTCTGTCTGTATTTGTATGTGTGCATGATAGTTATACAAGAAAGCACCCATTTATAAAAATGGGCCATTTGGGTGATTAAGCAGATGTGCTCTTTGCCCTATATCAGGACAAATTTCTGAAATGAACAGTCATCTGCTTCTGCAGATGGAGAGCTCTGAGGGAGGATTAGCGCTTTCCCACTGCTCATTGTAAACAACCGCAGCCCCAGAGAAGCCCAGAATTATCTCCAGTGACTAACTGTGATCATACAAGCAACTTACTATGAAGTGAATGTCTCTGAGCACACAGTAACTGGCCTGCATGGTATGTGCAGGCACAGAGAAACAATTTCAATGAATTTTACATACATGTGCAATAGAAACTTTACATTATTGCAAGAAGCAACAAAATCAGTTTATGGTCTTAAACTAAATTATCTGTAGCTTATTTTCCTACATGTAAAAAAGGAGAAGAAACCCATATACAATTAGTCCAATGAGCACTGTGATACTGAGAAATAATGTAGTTCTTTAAATGATGGCTATTGAGTCAGGGAAAGTCACCAAGGTAGGAGGAAACGCAGTACACATAAGAAAAGGTTAGCAGTCTGCCAGTTTACTGTCTGACCACTAGGGCACAATCGACACTAGTTTGTATTAAGGATAACCACAGAGGCACAAGCGATAAGATAGCAATTATAATGTTTGACCAAAACCAAAAAGAAACCTTTAAATCTCATGCAAGAAATATAATGATGCCTTCATTTGAAGAATGAAGACAGCACATCAAGAAAAGGTTCCAAAACAATCGAATAAATCCATTCGTCATTATACCAGTTTTGGGGATTAATTTATGTGCATATGCCTAATGAAATCAATATTGCATACTCCAGAGTTAAAAACAGGGATTAAGGAAGACTAAATTTAATCCTGAAGGAGTATAGAATGTTCTCACAGAAAATTGTAGTACTGGCTTCATTCGTCTCACTGTGGATGCTCTGCAACCAGCTGGATTGAAAATTGCAAACACTCAAAACTAGTGTTGGAGACCCTTTGCTAGGATACACATGCAGACGTCTAGGGCTAATGGTTTTCTGGAAGCCCAGGGGAATATGTTAACATTTCTGCAGCTGGCAAAAAACTGCTGAGCAACAGTGGCAAAAATCAAAATAATTGCTGGAGATTTTATCAAACTCACTTGCCAAATTTATTGCAAAGCTGCTAATTAGCACACAATGAGACGATGGTACAATATATTTTGTACATTTATATTAAGAAATTAATGAAGCAACAGGAACAAATATTTCAAAAGAATTAACAAATCAAACCAGGCACCATAATCTTGTCTCTATTATTTAAATTCAATATTTAAAAACACTTTGCTTGAGCAAACTTTCCTTGTTTACAATTTTTTCCCCGGAGGTTTATTTCTTCAAAAGAAAAAAATAAACACAAATAAATGGTAACTAGTGTAAATACTATCAAAATAGAGTCAAGCATAAGTTTGGAAAGCCTTCTAAAAACTCTAATAAAAAAGAATATGATCCACTACAATTAATGTTTTTTCATCATCATCAGATTTATGACTACTAAGACTGAACACTAAAGCAACTACAACATGTAGATTTAACAAACTAGACATTTAAAGTGATAGAGTAAATTAAAACTAATTAATTGAGATGAGATTCAGAACTACATATGTGAATACAGGTAAAATTCTTCAAAAGCTTGTACTGTGCATCTGAATGACACAAAACTGTCAGCTAGGAAAAGACTTTTGGCAAGAATTTCCAGCATTTTAAGCCTACTTGTTTTATAAACCAGCTTTATGAAAAGCATTGTAAATAGTGTTCTCTTTTTGCAGGAAAAAGCAAAAACTGACAAAAATAATGAGAAAACACAATTTGACTCTACAAAAAGCAGGTAGAAACCTCAATACAAATAATCCTTCTGTAAAATCCTTTAACCAGTGGGAGGATGGCAGTGCTTACAAGTCCATTTGGGTGCCAGATTCGAAGCAAAAGGGGAAAGGTACTATCAGAAGCTACAGACATACAAACAGATATCTGACAGGTCTGAAGGCAGACTCCTGAGACTTGCTGCTAAATACACTCTTATCTTTTTTTTTTCTGTCAACACAGAGAATGGTGCTGGGGACCTCCAGGAGTAGGATTTTGGGAAGCGTAGCATTTTCTGAGATCACGTACAAGACTAGAGAGAAGATACTGTAAGCAATTAGTGAATAATGTTACTTGTGGTTTGAATCACTTTTAATATAAGACTTCACAGCAGAAAAATTCTTTGACTGAACACAATCAGAAATATGCTTGTTTAAAATGCTTTTTGTATTTAAAAATACAGTTTTTCAATATTGCATTGGTATGCTACCTTGCACTTTGTGTTATGTCTACTTAGAAATCAGTGTTAAAAATCATGGTTCTTCCACTCAAACTACAAATTAAGCAACTGCTACATGCTCTGAAAATCCTACCATAACAAGGTCTGTAACAAAAGCCACAGGGCCACATTTGCTATTCAATATTGGGAACACAGCAACTCAGGAGATACATATCTCTGCTCTCTTCCCTTACCTGTCCCTGGATTTCTATTCTGAACTCTACATGCAGATCATTTACCTTTTATCTAAATTTTCTCTAACTTTTGGGGCAGCCTTTATGTAGGCCTTTTACAAACCCAGAAGTGAGCTAACTAGGGAGAAGCAAAGCTTCAGTAAAGTGTAGAGGCATGCAATAAAATCTGATTTGTGAGATTATCTATTCTTCCCAGCAGAGTAAGGTCTAGAGATCTCTGTCACATTCCAGATCCACACTGCACTACAGCTTTCCACCAACAGACCTTGTCACCCAGGCTGGGACTAGAGACATCCTCCAGACTGTAAGGAAACCATTTCTTTTATAGAACAGAAAGGAAATGTACCTAACGAGCAGTTGGCTAGGGAAAAAAGTTGGTCAGTAATTATTGACAAGTCATTGATAAGCTTTTGAGAGCCTTTGTGCATACTGACATGAAACTGCCACATATTTGGTAGAGATCTCTTAAAATTTTATTAATTTTGTCCATTGATGATTGTTTGGTTTTGTCCTCTGATAATTCCAGTCACTTCAAGTAGAATTTACACAGGGGTTAAATTTGGCCTCATGTGTCCTGTGGCTTGCAGTGAGAATGACCCACCTTTTCTGGCATTTGCTGTATTGTACAGAGAAGCAAGACTTTCTTCTCTTTTGGGAGTCCTTTGAACTTGTATAAAGTAGCTATTCCCAAGTGATTACTTCCTTTCTCAATTGATGTAACAAAAGCTCATCACACAAAAAAAGAGTCCCACAGTCATTTTTCCTTTGAACACACAGGCAATGCTGAAAACATAAATGCCCATGTGCAAAAGCTCTCATCTCTGGTTCCTTTCTAATACCTATTAGCTCCACAGGAAAGTAAGGGAAAGGAGCGAATTAAAGCTTCCTGCATCATCAGGTTGAATCACTCTTCTCTCTTTTAGTCTTGCAAGGATGCCACTGATAGCTGAAGAAAAGGAAGAGCTTACCTGTAGTTCTTCAAGGTATTACAGTTTAATGTAAAGTCTAGAAGGAAGTATAAAGGGGAAAAAAAATCCCCTCACTAATGAGTGCAACTCACTGCCTTTTTCTGCCTTTCTATCCCACTCCGTACAGGAAAGCAAATGTCTTTCAAGCTTCTTCTCCTTCCTTTTCCTGTCTGAGAATCTCTTTGGTTCACTGATGGTGATGATTTCTGTAATTTCATATCCAGAGATAAAAGCAGAACACCTATCAAAAATGTGGCTGAGTGGGTAGAGGTTTCTTTAATAAAAACTGTATCTAAGTATGACCTACATTGTCTCACATGAATAGGGAAGCCTACACAGACCATCTGCCAGTGTCTCCATTTGTATCATGCTATTCAGTGGAAAACTTTAGATTACACCAGATATTTTTCAAAAAATAGCCTCTTGCTACAGTAAAGTAGCACTGTAAGGAAACCAAATTTAATCCAGAGAGCTTTGCAGGCCTTTAGTATCTAATAAGTTAAACACCCTAGTAGGCCATCAGTCTGGTTTGAGGTTGGATTAGAGACACCTCCTGCCTTCAGGTCCTCACTACTTGTGCATTTTAGGTACTCATTTAACCACCACCAAAACAAAACAGAGACCCAGCTAATTCTTCATGGGCTATCTTGCCATTTTTGCATTTTTCAGTTGATTCTGATATGCTGATTTAGTAGGGCCAAAAATAAAGTGTAATTTTTAGTGTCAAAGTTTCTAAATGGTGTTTGTGATTCTACACATCTACATCAGAGCAGTCTGGGCACTCCAAACTTTGCTCCAGTGGAGTGTGGACTCAGGAATACCTAGTATGTCAAATTCCTACCAAAAGCCACATTGGCTTCCACTTGCAAATGGTATGAACTCATAAAATGTTGAGGATTTCAGCACTTGTTTCCTCAAAGAAAGTAATTCCTGTTTGGTTTGTTTTAAAAAAAGGACCAACTCACTTTGATCTCCAATGTCACCTGAATAAGGAGGTTGTAACAGCACTAGTCTGCTGCAGGCTCAGGATTTGCAAGTGTGAAAACACAACCAATATGAGTTATCAAATATTATGTGTTTACAAAATGCCCTGAATGCAATTGTTTAGGGTTAAGTTTCCAAAACTCTGGGTCTCATCCAGCACACCACTACTAATGCAGGTCAAGTAATTTGCCTTCGTAACAAGACCAAAATGAACAAATACAAAATACGTTTTGGTATAGAAAATAGCAGCATAAAAATTAAAAACCACCCTGTTTTACTGTCCATCAAAATATTAACAGCAAGCATTACAAGTGACAAGCATTACAAGTGATCCCTGAAACTGACTGCCTTCAATGAGCTGATGCTGACAGATCCAGCTTGCTCTAGTTTATTTTTAGTCTTCAAACTGCAGTTGACATTTCTTTGTTCTCAGTGGCCTGTTATGAGAAGATGGAGGATGATCCAAATTGTAGCCCCATAGGCTGTGGAGGTAGGACACCTTCATAGCTAATGGATGTGGTACATCCCTTCTCCTTCACACTGAGGAAATTCTATAACCTGCCTTTCCACTTCTTGGGCAAGTTTTCTAATCAACGGGCTGTTCTATAAGACTTAGGAAAACCTTCCTCTTTCTTGCTACATTTCATGTTGAACTCAGGGCTATTCGTTAGTATTCATTTCAGCTTGAGGATCACAAGGCCTAATGGATTTGCTCTTTCAGCAGATTTAAAGAGGTTTAAACTTTGGAAATTACAGTTTAAGTGCCTGTTTCTTACATGACCTTATGCATCTGTCAGCTAGAGCTCTAATTTTTTGGAGCATGGGCTGCAATATAGCTTTATTTACCAACTGTATAGATAGTCCCAAATGAGAACTGGGGTTAAACTGAACCAAGTCATCCCACTCTCAACTAATTCTTCATTTTTATCACAGTGGCCATCAGAAGAAATGCTATTACTTCTACTTGTAAGGAGTTTATTTTCCATGGTAACAGAAGAATAATTTAGACTATTTCTTGCTTTGAATATAAGCATCTCTAACTTTGAAAACTGGTGATAAACATTAAAAAAACCAAAACCCTCAAACAATTTCACCCACAATTTACCTATAATTTTGTGGATTAATTAATTTGGCAAAATGCTAGCACATATATATATATATTTATGTATGTATCACGGATATGACCTATCAGTTTGTTTTCCACCTTGGCAGAAAAAGATAGATTTGTTCTATCCAGATGAACTGCAAAAGTTAGAGCAGTGTCCAGCAGTTTAATACAACTATCCAGGCCTTAGACAAAGCTGCAGATTCACGATTCAAGATGAGACTGTCAACAGGAAATAATAATAGGAAAAAAAAAATAAAGGAAAAAGGCATATGTAGTGTTAAGAAACACGGGGATACACTTCAAGCATTCTGGACATTTTAACCAGATCCTGATAGGCATGGTAAAATGAGGCAGGTATAACTATTTTTTTCGATACAAAACTAAATTAACACAAGTATTGTCAATTCCATTTTTCTCATCAGTACATGAAAAGCTAAAATGCTAAAAGCATTCTTCTAATATTCAGCTACACACCTGCCTTTGAGATGTCAGCTTAGTATTGGTAATTTTATCAATTGTCATCCCCTGTCTAAATTGCCTGTAGGGAAGAAGGTGACTGAGAAGTTTATGTTAAACAGCTGTTATGCCATCTGGCATCTTTGACTTCCACAACCCTTTTCAATCTGGCTTTCAGCCTAGGTAAGGTACAAAGACTCCACTGGCTTAATTGGTCTATGATCTACTCTTGGCAAAATACAGAGGTCAAGTTTCCATGCTGATTATTGTAGATTTGTCAGCAACCTGTTAACATGAACCATTAAGTTTTGTTGACTCATCTGCAGTCACTGGCAAGGATGGCCAGAAATCAGTGTAGTGACCTCTCCTCTCTGGGAGGTCTCAGAGGGTGATGTTGGACAATTGCTCCTCTGCCCAGAGGGCTCTCACAAGCAGGTTTTTCATCATTCCACTCTGTTGCCTTTCTTCTTCAATGTTTACATGAAGCTGCTCAGGGACAGAGCAAGACCATTTGGGCCTGTCATTTCATCAAAACACACACAACATTTACCTTTGCTCATTGTGCTTTTTCATCTGATGCAGATGGTCAGGCTGACTCATCTGCCAGCACTCCACTAGTTTGGAGACAGGGGCAGGCAGGCTGGCTTAAACTCTCCTTTCCCTACGTATTTATTTTTAAGAAAGCTACTAATGAGTGTGAGAAAGCAGAAGGTGAGGCTTGGCTTGGAGTCTGCTAAGTCACAGCTGTAGGTTTAAAGTTCAAAAGAATTATTTAACCCAGTTCTGTAGACAGGCCACTCACAAAATAGCAAGAGAACCACTAATTACATTGTTTGAAATTAGGAGAAAGTAAAACATTTTCTTACTCCACAAGGAATACTTCAATCTCAAAAATGTTGCTTTAGCTATTTAACCTATTAGTAGACTTTTTATACAATTCTAAAATATATGCACAATATTAGGGTCAAAATAGTAGTTTTTTTTTTTTTTTCTTATTTTCTTGAGTTTGCAAACCAGGAGTTCTATACTTGAGGCTGCATATGAAGTATTAAATGAAGCAGTAGACAGCACTGGAAAAGGAAAACTGTCAGTGATTACTTGGTAATAAAACAAATACTAAATATTTATTAGAAGTTCAGGCAATTATTCAATTATTTCAGGTAAAATTATCAGTAGTTCATTGCTGAATCAAAAAACACACCTAGTTTTTCACTGACCTTTCTGCTGAAATAAAGCTTTTACTGTTATCAATCTATTCCTACACAGATCTTGGAAATAACTTTGCATCACCTCATAAAGCATATTGGAGAAAGCAGCAATCTCTGAGCTGTATTATGTTTGTCAGTCACAGCTTTCCAATGAAATTTGCCATTTCTTTTGGAGAACGGTTCCACATACACCACCTTAGGAGCTAAGCAATGTTTAAATTTAACAGCCTTAACATTTATAGAAATTTCATATTGAAATTGGGGTCCCCAGAAGAGAGTTTTACTCAGAAGCAGGGCTTTACACAAACACAATACACAGAGCAAAAATCTATTTTAAAAATAATAAGCAAGTGCCTCAGACCTGCCTGGGTACACCAAAAGGACCACTCCGCAGACGCAGGGCTGGAAGTGAAATGGCCAGTTTCTTGAGGAAGACAAGAGTATTTATAGGGCTAGCTCGGAGGGTTCTAGAACTTGGGCGTGGAAAGGGGTTGGATTAGGGGTGTAACCAGGAGGAGCTGAGACAAACAAGGAAAGGAGAGGTGGGCCCACAGCATATAAGGGAAAGAATAGGAATGGCTAACCTTATATGGTGCTGATGGGCGGCACCACAGGCTAGCCAATGGGAATTAGGGAAGACCGCGGCCAATGGGGAGACAGTACCTGGGGCGACAACATCCAATAGAGAACTTAGGAGCGGGAAAACATGGACCAATACGAACAATTGAACATTTAAAAGGTAATAATTCCTATTCTAATACATAAAAGTATTATCTATTCTAACGGAACTGTATAACTGGGGAAAACTCGTCGGATCATGAGGGGACTCTCTATTTTTGGTGTTATCATGTCCGGCAGGTCACTTTGGGTTTCTGGTCTTATTTGCTTCTCTGTCATAGCTTCTCGTACCCCAACAAGCAAGCACACTGCAGACCAGCAGACAGCATGGCCCAAAACAACTATAATCATAAAAAGAATACATTTAGTAGGAATACAATTTTGGACTGTCCTCAAGACCAAACATTTGCCTGTTTGGTATTTCACCCACACACTAAATCACATGCATTAATTTATACATTATTCTCTTTGATCCAATGTTCTCATTTCTCCTCCAAAGCCCTTCCTGCCCTGTTCTCCACTGTAGAAGGCCTAAGTTTTCAGAGGCTATGAAGTGCCAAAGGATCCTGGAGAAGGAAAGGGCGGAAACCTCAGGATGATGTGGGAGAAGGTAAAACACAACAAAGGGTTCCTGGGCCCTCACAACTGCAGAACAGAGTGGAAACTGCCCAACCCTCCTCTCTACCTGTCCATCCTCCTCACCATGAGCTCCTGCTCTGAAGTTTTAATCTTCTCTAATTCAAGTATTTCTAGTAACAGCTAAAGAAACAAAAAAATAAAAAATCCTACCTCCTCCAGTGAGATCTGGAGAACAAAAGTCAAGAAAACACTTGAGGTCTC
This sequence comes from Margarornis squamiger, assembly GCA_035222235.1. Classification (NCBI taxonomy): domain Eukaryota; kingdom Metazoa; phylum Chordata; class Aves; order Passeriformes; family Furnariidae; genus Margarornis; species Margarornis squamiger. The sequence continues at coordinate 8,824,029 of JAWWTY010000123.1, read as the reverse complement.
AAAACTTCTCCCTGCTCATACAATAGACAGAAGAGTGTGCTTCCCTGCTCTGCCCTAACCAACCACTTTTATGAGAGGAAAACTGAAAGGGAAAGTGCATGAAGCTTCTAATAGGAAAACTCACAGAAGGGAAACATTTTTACTGCTCCTTGAACAATAGTGGCCATAGGAATATCACTCAGCTACTCCTGTTTCTTGGGAAATTGAACACTAATGTCACCTGAGACATCATATCCAACATCATATCCTTCAGAATCCCTGGACCACTGGAGTAGCAACATTTTTTCATGCATTTGACTTCATAAATGGTCAGTGGAGGTGTTCAAATTTGAAAGCATGACTGCAAGCAGAAAGTAACATTTGAGTAAAGATTGCTATCAATATATAAAACATACTCCATTTTTCTGGGAAAAAAAAATACAGATGGGTATCTAGTATGCGTAGATTATCTGAGAGTATATCTGTGTGTTGCACACAATATAAAAGTATTTCTAAACTTAAGGTTTCATTACAATTATCAACAATTTAAAAGGTAAGCTATTAAACCAATATGAAACATTGGATAAAAGAAAGCAGTACATAAATATGAAAAACCATTTTAATTTAATATTAGTATAAAAGATTTCCAGACATGGAAGAACAGACACAAGAGGCATCAGCTTTGTCCTGTTACTGATTCTATGCATTAATCATGAAGACATGATAAAAGCCTTTTAGTGACCAAGATACCAGCTTGGAGAAAAGTGATTTTAGAATAAAGATTTCCTTTTTCCTCCTGGTGTCACTACAGGGCTGAGTTAAGGTTGAGTGTCTCAAGTCTCTGCTTCTGTAATTTAAGTGGCCTTATATTTTTTTATATTGAGAGACAAGTGCACCTTCCCCACTCTTCCCATCCCAAATTCTGCACTTTGCACTTTATTTCTATTTATATTAGTGTTTCTTTACATAAAAGAAGAATAATTTACTCATTTGAAAGCTCATTAGTAAACTCAAGACATGAGTTTATTGCTCTTTTAGAGAATACTATCGCCCTATGCATGCACAGAGAGATTCAGTTTTCTCTAGCACTTTTCACTGAAGAAATCTCCACTTACACATTTTGCTTCTACATTGACAAAATAGTGTAAAATATCCAAGAGAAGTCACAAGGAGAAAATGTACCAACTGTAATTTTGAAAGCAGAGAAGTGCTCAGATGGAACTTCAGTTCAACATAATTATATTGAAAGAAACTTGTGCTCCCCCCTACTTATTTGATAGCAGGCAGTTTCAAACATTTACAATTACCTAAAGCAACTAACTAATGGAACTACAAAGCCTTCAAAAAGAAATCAAAGCTGGTTTCTGAGTCACTGGCTACACAGTAAACATGAAAAATACAATAAGTGATAGCTTGAATAATATTAGTATTTAGTTGGATATGTACTACATAAATTACTTATTTCAGAGTTCTAATTAAAGACTACTAAGAATTAAGAAACCTTTATTTTTTTCTCTAGAAAACTTTTAAGTTTCCGTCCTCCCATTAATATTCAAGCTTTTATCAGTCCCTACTAAGAGAGGTGAATATTGCAGTGTGAAAATCCACTTTTCATCAGAATAGTCAGTGTCCTACTACTGCAAACCTGAGTTTCAGAAGTCTCATCTACAAAATGATTACATATCCAAATCATAAAATATCTATATTTCAAAAAGATTTTCAACACATAGCAACACAAAGTTAAGTCAATTACAGCACTTATTACAGAAGCTGATGGATTTTTTTTAAAGTACTGACATTTACTACCAGACACAAAGAAAGCTTCATCCCTGTCTGAAGACAGACATAAGACCACACATTAGTCTCCTACTTGCACAAAGAAGCAGATGTTCCTGCTACCTGAATGACAAAACTAATGGACATGTACATAAACAGAATGTAAGAAAAGGTGTGTTCCAAGGAAAAGCCAGGTGGATAGAAAGCCTTCAACTGTTATTCATTATTGATTCTATTACATTGTACATTTTTTTTAATGTATACTTATACTGATTTTACAATTAGTTAAGAATTAAAACCTAACAAAAATAGTTGTCCGGATTTTAACTAAGATTTCATTTTTTGCAACTGTTGTTTTAACTTTGTTTTTGTCTCTAAGAAATTATTTTAATAGGGGCATCATCCTAGAAAGTCACCCTTTGCTCACACAGGACTCACTGCTGGTTTAACTTTTGTTTACTTTATCTGAATTATAGGAAACTCAAGCAAAATGTAGAAGGGCAGAAAAAAGTTTTGAAGTATAAAAAGTTCTGAGTATAAAGAAACTTAAGAAAACTTATTATTTTCCATTGAAAAACAGAAAGGCCCTGTAGGACAACATTTTTTTTTCTTTTTTTCTGGTTTTTTTTTCTTTTTTTCTGTTTTTTTTTTTTTGTGGGTTTTTTTTATTGTTTTTTGGGGTTTTTTTTTTTGCTTGGTTTGGTTTGGTTTTGTTTTGTTTTGTTTTGTTTTTTAACATAGAGTGTTCTTCTATTCCTCAAACTAACCTTCACTACTCGTATATAAAATTTGGATGAGCTGTAGTTAAGATTAAAGTTTCCAGACTATAAATCTATAAATCTCTTTAAGAGATATGGATCCATTTTTTCATTCAAGATTTTATGTTAGTTGGCAAGTTCATGCAATTTTCAGGAATAACCCTAAGGTGTTTGTCCAGTAACATCTCCAATGACTGATTCAGTAAAACTCTGCTGTAAGACAACATTTCCATCTCAGACTTGGCAGACCAGGCATAAAAATGGATTACACAGAATATTGGAAAGGACATTGGGCTATTTTGCCTATATTAAAATAAACCTTCTCTTGTCATGAGTAATATTTCTTATTCTAGGCACAGTTAGTGCCCAGCAGGCATTTTCCAAGTCACCCCAGTTCTCATAGCCATAAGATATTATGAGTGGAGGGGTGGGAGGAAGAGCAATCTCTCTGGTTTCCATGTTTGTTAGTCAAGAAATAAAAAGCCAATGAGTAATTGTCTCCTCTAATGATGAAGTAGCTGGATGATTCACTGTGGGAGTGCAATGTAACAAACATACTTCACATTTTATGAGTAATACACATATGAGGAACTTTAATATTCGAGGCTATTCCTTTCCATACAGTTGCCATCTTCTCCTGGGACCCTAGTAGCAGTTTAAAAGGTGTGAGAAGCTGCCTTTAAAGCAATATTTGGGTCTGCACTGAGTTCATCAGTGGCAGAAGCTGGTGAATATTGAATGTACAAGCTCACATACCAGATAAGGTATGTGAGCAATAAATAGAATCATAGAATCATTAAGGTTGGAAAAGAATTCCAAGATCATGGAGTCCAATCATTAACCCATCACTGCTGTATTCACCACTGAACCATGTTCCCAGGTGTCAAATCCACACATTTTTTTAACACTTTCAGGTATGGTGATTCCACCACTTCCCTGGGCAGCCTGTTCCACTAAGTGTGGGCTATTCTGTTCTTCCTTGAAAGTATCTCAAGTAGTGGTGAAAGGCAAAAAAAAAAAAAAATTAAAATAATTGTCACTTTAAAGCTGTCAAAAGACTTTGTATAGCTCTGAATTAGAAAGGGGAAAATAGTACCTAAATCAACATTGAGTAGACTTAGTAGTGTAAAATAAACTAGTAGTAGTCAATTAGTAGTGCTGTGAGATGCACATTCAGTGTCATTGGCTCTGCTCTAGTCTATTGTACAAAATCATGCATTAGCTAGCCAGGACCAAGACAATCTAAGACTGACCTATGTCAAATATGTCATAAAGGTATTATTTTAGACATATTGTTACACTTAATAGGTCATACAAGTGTAAATTACTATATTCAGATAACAACAATACAATCACACAAAAATATTCTTCAAATGCCCTAATAGTGGACAATTTTTAAGACTGATTGGGCATTAAACAAGCAATTTATACATTTATACAATATCACCTACAGTTCAGGAAAACTTGGGAGATACAAGTGCCAATTATTTTGGCAGAAGAAAAGACAACCTGGAGGTACAAATGGTAAAATATATATACATTACTGCAATGGAAAAATTATAAGTTACCCAAGATGCAGAAGACTTGAGCAGAAAAAATATTATAAAATTAGAAAGCCGTTTATCACTATTTTCCAGTGATTATGTAAATTAGTCCATAACACCCCAGTGAAAATAATGCACAACTTGCCAGAACAAATTAAAATTTCATTAGTGTTTTGGGATTTTGCCACAGAAACATTAACTCAACAGCTTTATGTTTGTGGCATGAGTGTGAGATATTTAGGCCAACAAGCTATAGAATGACAGGCAAATAAAGAGCATTTGATCAGTCATTTGTGTTGTACAAATGAGTTAAAATTGACGTGGATAAACAAATGCTATTTTTGTTGTTGAAGAGTAGAACATTCCCCCATGTTTTATGTACTGAGTGCACAGGCACCTTCCTCCTCCACATATCTTCTTTTCCATCTTATACCTTTCCATCTTAACTGCACTGATCAGACTTCCCCAGCTCCACTTCCCTTGTTAAGTACCTTCTTAAGCCCTCTTTAAAACGTCAAGAGTTTCCATTTCTCTCTCATTTCCTTCCTTTCTGCTTTAATAATAACTTTTCATCCTTGCAGTATTTTAAGGGATTCCATCCTATGATATAATGGGATACACAAGTTTTTATGCTTCAACCTCTTGCCCTTCTGCTGCTTCACTTGGTTGTGACTGGGACAAGCCCCATAGAAAGAGGAGGCTGGTAAGACTCTTTTTTGGTTTTGAATGTACTACTTTAGCCTTCCTGATTCAAACAGCTAATCAAACTTTTGTTTTGTTTTGTTTTAAACTCACACAAATTACATCAGATTTTGTTTCAAAGAGCTGAATCTGCTTCTCAAGCACAACCAGTTTACTACCAGGAAAACCAGGTATTTACCTGCTACACTTCTGTGCACACTCACAATCACACATCTTCGCATGGTTTCAGGTCTCAGATTTGACTTAGGTTTTTAGCTGTAGACTCTCAAAGTTTTTTCATCTATCAGCTTCCAACCAGTAAACTGAAATTATGCGACTTCACTGGAGTTTCTGCTACCACTTTAAAAACAGAGCTGCAGGATTGATGCTTGTTACAGTTTTAAAGCCAGTTTCCCAAAACTTTCTTGGAACTGCATTCTGTGCTTATTTTCCTTAGCAAGCTATGATTTATTGACCAATTTCAACCCAGTTTGAGGGAAGGATAGCGATATCAAACAGACAAAGTTTCCACCTGCTCTCTGAAAAATCAGTGGGAGTTTGAAAACCTGATATAGGGAAAATACCCACCCATTAAGTATTTTCAACATGAAAAGGCAAGTGTGACAACATTTAGCTGTGTCTCATGTGTGCCCAACACCAACACGTGTACTTGCCAACCAGGCAAAGGATAGATTGTTAATTACAGGACACAAGGACAAGCTGAAACTGTTGGCTGAGAAATTATATTTGGGCAACTGCAAGTATTACGAAATTATGGACTTCAAGGGAATAAAGGAAGACCTGGAACTACTGCAGTACAGGGATCAAGGAAAACAGGCTTTCATTAGTACACTTCACGTTCTGTAGCGTTCAGTGAAGTGTCTCACACTGACTATCAGAATTAATACTAATGAGTGGCAACTTCTGCCAACCTCTGCATTTTGGAGCTCCAGAGCAGTAATATAGGAGAGAGGATACATCTGGCATCAACAGTTCTAAGGCTACAAGAGCTTATAATATGACAATAATTTCAAACACTTGCTGGGCCACTGAGGTGTGACCAAAACTATCCTACGTATTCTAAGACAATTGTACAGTGAAAGCAAAAATAGATTTACCACAAATCTCTGACTTCCAGTCAGGATTCAGATTTTCTACCTACAGAAATTTAAATACCGATCAGATATAATCAAGTTCAAACTAGAATGGAAGGAGGAAAATAAAAGTCTGAACAAGTTTTGTTTGTTTGTTTGTTTGTTTTTAACTGACATGTAATCCTACCTTTCTTTGCATTTTGGAGTGCTCCCCGTCTGAGAAAACCAAACAAAATTTAATAAAGCAGATTTCTTTACTGTCCTACATTACAGATAAAGAAACATGAAAGAAAAGATTTATGTCTTTGTCAAAAGCACTACAGAAAACCCACCTATTCTTATATTAGAAGGAAATTCCCCAGTTGTGGATGAAAATGTTGGCAAGACCTCCAAGGGTAAACATTATTTACAGTTATAGAAAGTCAAAAGCTTTGTTTTAAGTGATGTAGTTGTAAAAAAATATTAATGTTTAAGACTGAGAGGTCTAGGTAGGAAGTTACCTTTACTAAAAGAACTTTCCTTTTGACTAAAAGCTAACAGCCTTTGATTGTAACTCCTGACTTCTGAGCAAAGGTAGGACTGGGTGTACCATCTCCATGGCATATGTCGAACCGGTCCTAAACTGTTAACTGAGGGTTTTAAACTGCTTCATAAATTATTTCAAAGTTTTCCTTGTTATCAGCATTAGTCTGACTTGTTCTGAATTTTACAGATTCCTTCTAAGTGTGCCAGATGACTTCCATTCATGTAGAGTCCTATGGACACATGACCATTTTCAAATGCTAAGAATTCAGATTTTTTTTTTTCAGATAACTCCAGAGCTAGCCTACAATGCATATCATCACATTATCTCCATTTAGATGTGTAGTTTATTCAAATATTCTACACCTATTATTTTCATTGCCCTAAGAGCTAATAGAAATTGCTCTGTGATCATGCGAGTGACCACATGATCACCAATAATTTAAAAACTAGAAAGCAAAAATATTAAACATTTCAGTGTCATTTATTTCACCCACTATTTTCTTATTCGCTTGGTTAGGCACTGGAACCACACTTCCCTTTAGCTTCCCCTGTTTTCAAATGTGATTTCAGAGTATTTCTAGAAACCTTACTAGTCCTTATCCAAACATTACTATGTTACTATTTTATATTCATTCCTAACAATACCTATTTCCATGTTCCTCTACAATTCTGGTTTGATTTTCAGGTCACCAAAAGGCCCCGGTAAATACATGTTTGGTATCCTGGTTTCCTTTTCAACACCAGAGGCCATTACTGTTCCCTTTCCAAATGAGTCATCTGACACCCTGTGTCCTTTTACTCTGAGACACTTTTCTCAGAGAATTCTTCATATACCAGAATTCTTCATATACCAGCTAATAGATGTTAACTTCAACTAATAAGAGTTTTTTAATCCAAATTTTTAAGTTTCTGAAGGTTTTATTTATCTCAATATGCTATATTGGCTCTCATGATCGCTTTCACCTTAACTACTAAGTTCAATTGCAACTAGTTTCTCAGGAGTAGGTCTTAAAATTGTTTCATCCTCAGTGTTGCTCCCAAAAGCAGAATTTGGCACATGACTTAACTCCGTGATACTGAAAGCCTGTTTGTGTATTCAGAGATCTTGCAACAGCAACAATTTACTCATGGACAAGTCACACCACTGAACACACCACAAAACTCTTCACATACCTTTATCCATCAATACCTGTCAACTGGTGAAGTCCCTTTTCTAAAAACCAGAGCTGTTCAAATCAAAATCCAAGATATGTTATGAAAACAAGACCAAAAGTACTCCCAGTAACAAAGATGATTATTTCTCACAACATAAGGTGAGAAATGAAAACAGAAATTACAGCACTGACATAAGACAGCATCTGCACTTTTCTTAGCACAGTCTGTCCCTAAGCAGTCCTTTAGCAATGTGGAACTATAACAGGGTCTGGGTGAACAAAAAAAAAAAAAAAAAAGGTGATAATTAAGTAATTAAGCACCATCTTGCTCTTCAGCTTGTGATCTGCTTGACATATTCAGTGAGACTAACACATTACCTCCTGTGACATACAGGATCCCACTACAACTTCCAGTAGTGTTGACAGCGGAGCACTCAGGTAGCTGCATATGCAGGAAGTGAAACAATATTAATTGTAAAGCACAATTGGGACATAACTGCAGAGCCAACTACCTGTACCTGATGCAAGCCAAGCAACAGTGAATAACTTAGTTCATCCTTTCTTTATAATCTCCTTCAGGCAATTCCAAAAAGGTCCCTAATTTTCAAATTTTTCCCCACCAACAGTGGAAAAAAACTACTGTTTTCAACACAGGCAGGATCCTGACACTGAAATGGTGAATTAAGAGTTTACTACTTTGATGACCTCATTCTCAAGTTTTCTTCATGCAATCCATTCCTGAGAGAATGTTATGGGACTGACTGTGTAATTTTCACCCAGACAAAGTGTAAATGATAAACCGCTAGCACTGTTTCACACAAAGAGATAATTACAGTCCAGCTCTGTTTTGCATCCATTGTGAATAGGTGTAAATAACTGAAGAAGATATGATCTTGTGGAAAATACAGTAAATAACTTTTTTTCATGAGTCTTTAGTTCTTTCAGTATTGAGAGGTTAAATAGACTGCATATCATCATCCAAAAAAAACAAAACCATTTAATAAGATCTACTGTAAAAATGCTAAAGGAAGATTTTTTTATATATATACTTATCATCATCTTTGTAGATTTACCTATTTTATTTGCTTCATTAATTTTTGAAGAAGAATGAAGATAGTAACACCTCTCAGTCAAACCTTGGCAATGTTACTTTTTTCAAATTTTTTGCTTGGTGACTCATTCATTCTACACAGACACACAAAAAAAAAAAAAAAATAGAAATGTTTACATTGGAAGAGATCTCAAAGACCATCTAGGTCCAACCCTTGCCATGGGCAGGGACACCTTAAGATTCTCCAGTCCATTTCTTTCCTTGATCAGGGTGCAGAAAGTTGTATGTTTGCCATTTTGAACAGGGTTAGTGAAGCTTTAGTTAGCACTCTCCACCCTACTACAGACCCCCCCTTTTATTTAAAGAGCTCTGAAGATGCAGCCAGTCATCCTTTTGGCAGTGAGGTGCTCCCAGGGAGGGCTATACCTCGTGTCTTGTGTCGCCAGCCCTTCTCCCTTGCACTTCCACACACAACTGTTTACCATCTCACACCAGCTAAGCAACTAAGGAACTATATGGGTTCCTTGTATAAGTACAGCACCATTTGAGAGCAGTACCCTCTTAATCTAGGCAAGGTCTTTGAAAATAACTCCCTGTAAAGTGGAGGGTCATACAGAACTAGGTCTAAACAGATGAGGTTTTCTACTCAAGCATTTTATTTGCATTTTGACCACTCATCATGGTTTCACCCCAGCCTGCAACCAAGCCCCACGTGGCAGCTCTCTCACTCCCCCACCAGCAAGATCAGGGAATCAGAAGGGTGAAAGATAGAAAACCTGTGGGTTGAGATAAAGACCATTTAATAGGTAAAGTAGCACAAGAAAAGCAAAACACAGAATTCTTTCACTCTGTCCCACGGTCAGGCAGATCCCATCATCCCACAATAGTGAGTTGGGATGAGGAACACCATCACTCCAAATGTCCTTCCTTTCCTCCTTCTGCCAGTGTGAGTGTGAAAAGCAAGAAAGGCCTCAGCACTGTGCAAGCCCTGCTCAGCAGCAACAAAAACAACTCTGTATTATCAACCCTGTGCTCAGCACAAATCCAAAGCACAGCCCCACACCAACCACCGTGAAGAAAACTCTACCCCAGCCAAAACCAGCACAACATGCTATTTCAGTCTCTTGGGAAGGATACATTTGCAAAGCTTATTTCCAAATAACTCAGTTACCACCAGAAAGTATCATGATTGCTATGCATTTGGGGGAGCTTCAGATTGCCAGGTCTGTGCATCCCATTTCCAGCATAGGTAGGATCAAGGGTTCTGAAGTACCATCAGCTCCAGAGCGCAGTGAAGATCCTGACTTAGGCAATTAAATTAGAAGAATAAAAAGTAAGGATTACTTCTCTCAGCATGCAGCAACAGGTTAAAAATTAAGTACATCAAATACTAAGACAACTAACGTGCTGTTCAACAACTGAAAACCAAAGGTTGATAATCACTGTGGTCCAAATAAGTGGCTTCCACAAAGGCAAACCCAAACCAACTGCCTTCATGAATCCCACTAACAGCACAGCTGAGGAAGGGTATTTGATTCTGAGTTAATGAAACAGGAGCTGAGGAAAGAAGGCAGAATCAGAAGGATCTTCACCAATACTATTTTGCTTTATGAGGGTGGAAGCTAGTCATGACAAAATCAGAGATTAATCTAGTTTGGGAAGGATTTCTGGATGTCCCCTTGTTCAACCTCTGCTCAAAGCACTGTCACTTCAAGCTGAGTGAGCATTAGACAGGGATACCAAGGGAATACTGATCACAGGCCCACATTTTTCTCCAGGCTCTGAAACTGGCACCATCTCATCACCATCTCCAAGGAAGCAGGTGAACACTTTACATTGTCCAAGTGTGTGGTACTAGTTTTAGCTGGCATACTTGAGTAATACATGTCAAATTATCTATTATCCAATGATCTCTAATTAGAACTAAACGCACACTATGTGATCTATAATATGTCAGGTCCAAGATTCTTTTCACAGTAGTATTTCTTGAGGAATTAAAACTGTCTTTTGAGACTGATAACTTCAAAAACAATGACTGAAAAGTCTTAGAGAAAGCAGCTTTTCCTGCACACATTTTTCATGTTAAGTTATTCACTAAAACAGCTGGGGCAAGCAGGGAGAAAGTATAAGCACAGGCAAGGGCAATTTAGCATATTGTTTTACATGTAAACACATGAGGGGTTTTTTTTGAGGTATTTACTCAGATGTAATTATTCTAATCTTGTATTGAGAAAGCATGTGTAGGAAGTGTTTTTTCCATCAAATGATCAAGAAAGATAATCCAAAGTGCTCTACATCCAATGTTGCAATTAATTCTCTTAAGCTCTAGCTTTATTCATGTTAAAAGCACTGTGTAATTCTGTGAACTATATCTCATCCCGCTGTAGGTATTATTTTGTATATCACTGCTGGAGCATAATAAAGCATTGGTTCAGTTATGTGCAATGCTGAGGATGATATTAACACAGTTAATGGTTTCTTTCCATTTAAATAAATTATATTGACCACAATGCTGTTTTTCAGTAGGCAGTACACCTACAAAAGTCTGTTGCGATTACTAAATGATGAAATAAAGAATGATGCAACATGACAGACCAGCATTTGGAACATGCTTTTAAAAACATATGCAGTAAAAGTCAAAACATGCCCAGAGCAAAATTTTGCCACAATGTTTATTAATTAGAAAAGTGAGGTCTGATATGAGATTTGGGTATACATGCCATGTGTCTTTCAATATGCCACAGCAGACAGAATATTTTATAACCAATGCACATGCCCCTGTGTATATTACTAGAGAATGATAAATATGTTTAATCAAACTGATCAACCTTTACAACACTATTAACATTGTGAAATATGCATGTAAATGGATACATATGCAGATATGTTCCTTCTAGGAGGTCAATTTATGTTTTCAGATGCTGCACATATAGCTGAACATTAAACTCCTTTTCAAACATTAAATTTCATTTGGAACAAGTACACCACTCTGTTTTAAATTGTTGACCTTAAATAGCCGATCATTAGAGAGTCAGCCATTTGTCTGAAAATACTAAAATGGATTCTGGATGGCTTCCAGAATCTCAAAGAATTATGTGTCGATGTAAAATGGATTATACATTTTTTTCAATTATGAGTCCAGTCTGTCAGTTTCATTATTTCTCTTCTTGCTGTGTACCCAAGACATACATTATGCTTTGGAAACCTAAAGGTCAGCTTTAGGTGGTGCCAATTACACAGATAACTCACAGTGCTGTGTCTGCCCATTTGTTCTGTTACTTCTGCTGGCAATGTTGAAAATGAGTAACACTTACTGCTCTGTCCAGAGCTGAGTTTCTGATTCACTCTGACAGGATACCATTAGCAGTTATTCAGACTTTGGCTGGATACTAAATTTCATTATATTATCTTTTAAGGTAATACTGAATAACGCTGAACAATTTTGTTGAGTACTACATGCAACTCAATTTCCCTCGATGTGAATGCAAGTCAACAATGTGCAAAAAGTCTCAACAAGACATAAAGCTTTTGTTTTGCAGTAAGAATATTTAAACAGGAAACAATACATTAAAAAACAATAATGAACACCTGCTTCTGTTATCTATAAAGTTTCTCTTTTGTTGATTGGGGATAGTGTTGGTAAGGGTTCAAGCTCTTTAAGCACCATATCCAACTGAAAATATTTTACAATCAGAAAAAAATTTTGGTCATGTAATCAACAAAGCAAAACCATCCTAACAGACATAGAACTGTTTTCTCATATGCACTGCAACTGAAATTAATTATTACAATATCCTAAATATTGCATTACATCAAAAAGCAACTGTTTCAGAAAGTAACATTACAAAACAAGAACATTAATCGCTACACTGTCAGAAGGCTTTGCAGTTACTGAAGAAAAAAGGTGGGAGACTTTAGGAGAAAAAAAAATGTTCTTTGTAACTTTTGGCATCCTCTTAAGGTTAGGTTGTAACAATAGGGACAGAGTGTAAATACCTACATACATATTTAAATACAATGACTTTCAAAAGCTCCAATCAGCCTCTAAGTAATGACATATATTTTAAGGAATTTAAAATAACTGTAGTTTAGAAGTAAGATGTAGGATCAAGGCTTGGAAACTTTAGTCAATTCTAATCTTCTAACACTCAAAACAATTTTCTAGACAGCTTGTTGATAATTTGGGGTGAGGGGAGTGGAGGGGAATTAAAAAATTCTTCTCTGTTATCTGCAATTGCTTTTACTAATCAGTCATCCAAAAATATTGTTGTTTGTTGGTTTGGGTTTTTTTTTTTTTACATAAATTAATACAAATTACATGGCTTTATGAAGTACTCCTAACTTCCACATCATGCAAAAGACAATTTTTGAAGAGTAACTAAACCTGTTCATATAAAGATGAACTAATATTATCATGCTTAACTGCAGTCCTGAATGCATTACCTCAAATCAATTGCTTTCTTTTAAAGAAAAATAAAAAAAAAAAAGCAAACATCCCTTCTTGAGAAATGGGTTTAATGAAGGAACTGGTGCAGCCCCCAAATCTATTTAGTCTCATGAAAATGAACTGATAGTCTCTTTCCATATGCACTGTCTTTGCAACACATTAAATTGGGGGCATATGTACTAATTTATATACATGCATAAATGCTTCAATCCTACCAAGTGTACAGAGACTGTTGATCACCTGTTGACACCAATAAGATGACTCCAGCAATGCACTATCAGGTTATTAGCTTTTCAGGTTTGTAAGAATCAAAAACTCTACACTATTACTCGACTATTTTTCAGTTCCTTTAATTCTAATAAATCTAAAAAGGCAGGTTTACAGCTAAGTACAGCTTTAATCTTCCCAACTCCTGTCCCAATAGCTAAACACCAATATAATTCTGACATCCAAATAAGAGTAATTTCTGAGTAAACAAGAGTCAAGTGTATCTGAAGCTTCATAACAAATGCACTTTCATCAGGATGTTTACTTCACTACAGGTTATCAGGAATGATTTGTGAACAACAGTTGGCAGGAAATTCTGTAAACAAGAGTTAACTTTACAGACTTGTGATTAGGGGAGATGTGTGAACAAGGTGCAGAAAAGCCAGCTAGAAGCCCCAAAGCTTGCAGTCATACTGATGAAATTAAAGCAATTTTGCAAGAAGTGCTTATTTGTGCTGACACTTGGGAAAAAAAGACTGGATGGGGTATGTGCAGTGAGAAAGCACGTATTTCATTAGGATTGCGTGTGTGCACCTGAACTGCCTCACACACGTGGAGTGCTTCTCAGTATATCAGGGGTTTTTTCATGAATTACAACTCAGCTTATAAAAAGTGCATGAGATGCTAATAACTCATAAGGAAATACCCAACCACCACACAAGCTTTTATGTTCTAAGTAATAACTGCGAAGCCACAGCAAAACATTAGTTCACTGACACCAGTTTCTGCTCATTCCTCCAGTCAAATACAGACTCATTCTGAACCTGCTATATATTATGAAATTGTAAAGGTAAGATGTGGCTTCCAAAAAGGTGACAGAAAAACCATGTTATGCCAGACTATCACTGATTTACATCAGTTTTGCATTGCTGGATGCAAGGGAGTGAGTGGGGGAAGAGATCACTGTCATTCTTTAACAGAATATTTCTCAGGATATTTAGGGAAGCAAATGGAGTCAAAATAAAACTGGAGAGCAAGAAAAAAAACACATTAATTAATTGAGATATGCATTAAAAAACATGGCTTAGAAACTCTAATGGCAGAGACAGTACTGATGCCCCTGGTTGTGGGAAGATGAAGTCAAGCAGAACATAGAGAAAAGCCTGTTTGTTAGAAGTGAACTAGGGTTGCTGGATAAGACCATGGACAAAGCAAAACCCTAAGCCCCCTTGTAGATCACATCATGTAGATATGCTGACTTCCAGCATCCAGCAAGACGTGGAAGAAGGTCTTAACCTCTTGTTGTAATGAAAGGCAAGCTTGCCTAGGTTTTTAATTCAGCAGAATAAAATTTTGCCTGAATCTTCATGGAAGCATAATGAAACTGTGCTTCTCCCAGACCAATTTCTTTGGCTAGGAAAAAAGCAATGCAAATGTTTTCCTTAACTGAGAAAAATATATTTTATTACATTGCATGAAGATTTCTGCCTCAAGACTATTTTAAGAAGTGGTATAATTTCTAGCTTGCAATTTAATCAGGATAATTTTTGTGTATAAAAATATGAAATTACTACAAGATAAGCATCACTGACATCTGTAATGTCCTCATCCCATCCCCCTCTTGGGAGAACATATTTCCTCAACATTTCTGTAATCAAGTGCATGTATGTGTACTGATCTTTCTTATATTTAAATCCTTTTCTCCTTAACTATATATTTGTTACCTCAAAGCCTTTTAAGTTGCAGAAAAGGAGGGAGATGAGGGCTAGAAGACAATTCCTGGAGGGTCCACAAGCAGTCTAAACCTTAAGAAAGATTATTTTAGTTACACTGATCAGATTAGAAATAGACATGGATTTCTCCAAAGATAATTTGACATGTTAAGCCTTGTCCAGAAAACAGGTATGAGAGACTTCGTACATTTAATTATTTCTCTGATCTTTTAATCCATATTCATGTCAACAGTCCCACCACAAAATCTGAGATCAGAGTGCTTAGGTGAGTAAAAAAATATTAAAAAATGGTTTACTTGCTTGTATTGGGATTACTCATTCAAGAAATGAGGTCCATGATTATAATCATAGCTAGTAATGTTCCTTTTGTGCTTGAGAATTTCTATGATCCAGCCTTGGACAAATGGATGAGCTAGGGATTTCCATAATCTTGTCATAAAAATCTATGCATAAAAGATTAAGAGATGGCTCAGCTTTGATCAGTGAGAAGTTGTAGTCCTTTACCCCTGTCCCAGCATCATTCTAGAGAATAAAAAAATCATAATACTGTAAGACAGTTTTATCTTTCTCTTATCAGATTGGCATTAGAATGGTTATCTTCATAATGCTGTCGAATAATTTTGGAATTAAAGATTAACTTTCTCTTTTCATTTACAGAATCTTACTTTTCCAACTCATCAGAAGGATGGCACTAGATGCTACAACTCTACCTTTTAAATGTGACATCAGCAATAAGAACAATTTTATATTCCTAAATATTAAGGTATGTTCCCTTTGTTCAGCTTTCTCAGTGTATCCCAAAAGTTACTCAGTTTCTTTGTTTAGCAAATGTTTCTAAAAATGCTTTATCAAATACTTTTGTCTTCCTGTCCTCAAAAAAAAGGTACCACTAGAGACATGTTTCTACCCTGAAATTAGGAGATCTATTTGGGTAAGCTCCTTTTCTGTGTTTATATGTAACTTTTTCCTTGCTAACTGACAAAATGGTACCAATGACAAGTTAACCAATGATAAACACAGTTGCTTTTTTCTTCTTGGTGCCAACCCTCTTCATGAGACATTTTGCATTATTCCTGCATCACAACATTATAAACAAGTGCCTAAAATCTTTCTCCTTTAGCCACTATAAAAGTAAGTGCTTCATGGATCAATAAATATATAATAAATACTAAACCTTGAGCACTCATCTTCAAAATGAGTTGCAAAATGTTTAATTCTTAAAAATTTCCTTTCCTCAGATGAAGAGGACTTGTAATATAATAAAATAAATTGTAGACAACACAAAACTTGTAAGTATGCTGCAGAAGAAGGACATATGATAAAACTTCTCTCTATATTCTGACCTGTGATGTTTGTCATCTCCTTAAGCTCCTCCACATTGGTTCCTGCTTTCCAATGTCCCTATTTTTCTTCTATGTAATTCTTAATGACCTGCTTATGCATTAGTGATTTTCCAGGATCATTAAAACTGTCAATCACTCTGAAAACTACAAAGGACATTAGACAGCAAGAATATGTTTTCAAATAATCTGATCTTGGATGCCATTCCAGGGTATCCAAACTGGCTGGCTGGCACAAACTTGGAGCTGTTGGCAGTACTTTGGGAGCATACAGAACATGCATGAGCTATCAAATGACTGGACAAGGTCAAAGACAGTGCTTGCCTCTAAAAAGTGAAATGAAATATCTCTACTGATGAAAATACTGATCAGAAGGTAAAAAGGGATCTAAAAATCCCCATAAGACTATTGATTGCTCAAAATGGATCAATCTAAACTACTTAGTGTAGTTCTTTAAGGTTTGGGTTTTTTGGGGGGGCTTCTTTTTATTTGAGATCCCTCAGTAGTTCTAGTCTTTAGCAGAGAAGTGCAAATATTTCATTTTATGTAACACATTGAAACATGTTCAGAATATGATTGAGAACTAGAGATGTCCCCCATTCTGCATGAACAGTTCAACTTCCCAGTTATCTTACTAGATCAGGGTAAATCTGTCACTCTTGCTAATATTAATAATATGTCACACAAAGTAGAAAAGATTTAAGTCAAAGATTGAGTACACCGAACT
The DNA here is from genome assembly GCA_035222235.1 of Margarornis squamiger. Lineage (NCBI taxonomy): Eukaryota > Metazoa > Chordata > Aves > Passeriformes > Furnariidae > Margarornis > Margarornis squamiger. The sequence continues at coordinate 8,807,013 of JAWWTY010000123.1, read as the reverse complement.
ACATTGATACGAAGGCAGTAGTAAAACAGAATATGAAAGCATGAGGGAAGCTGTTGCTGGTGAGAAGAGCGTGTCTAAAAATCCTTACAGGCTCAGAAGAATACTAAAGAATAAATAAATTTAGGTTTTTATATGGTAGAGCAACAACTGTTCCAGTAGACAGTGTGATTATAAAGTACCAAGAGCCATCAAGATTTGCTCTTCCAATACCACACGTATTTCCGATCTGCCCAAGACAATTCCTTTAAAATATCATTAACATCAATATGGGGCAGGGGGTGAGTAGAACTTTGTTGGCTTCACAGGCTTTAGTGGGTTCTGATGACATCTCAAATTTGGATTCCCTAGAGTCAGGACAAGTCTTGGTAAGTTTTTAGACTATAATGTAAATCATAGCTTTAATAATTTTCTTTGGTCTGTATGTCTCCATAAGCCACAGAGTCTGAAAGATATGTCTCAATTTGAAACTCAGTTATTTTCTTTTCACAGTTTATTTACAAAGGTCCCAAGGAACAAAAGCAGGTTTTGTGCACTAGCCTGGAGGAAGTTTTAAAAAAAAAAAAAAAATAAAAATAAAGCCTGAAGAGATGAGACAGTTCTGAAGGGCCCCTTAAGCTGATTTCATAATATCAACCTAAATTATCAGTAACTTCTACAGTCTAGCACAAAAAAAAAGCAGGCAAGGCAAAAGACTGCTTAACACTAAAGCAATTTTGTGTATACAGATGTACTTTTCCCAAGTGAATTTTAATTTATAAATTTACTATTCCTTTGGAAGCTTTCAGAGAGGTAATTTGTAGACAAGTTAAAGGTGGGCAAATTGCTGGTGCTTTATTTCAATCACCTGCTCCTCATGAATGACACCTCACCAGATAGCACAGGAGTCAGCAAAACGCTGATTTTGTAAGTATTTTAGGGAGGTGTTTTTAAATATAAGCAAGACTTAAGTTTTGCCATGGCAGCCAACATTCCCAGTAGATCTCATTTTGCTTAACATGGGGAGAGCTGGAAATTTAGAAGTAAAGATTCAGCAGCGACCTTGTTCCTTATAAGGACAGCAGGGCCATGCCCAACCCAGCAGAAGTTGCCCCTAAGGATACAAAACAGGTCCAAAGTGGGAAAAGTAAATGAATAAATAAATAGATAAATAAAACTCTACATGAACTCCAAAGGGAGGGCCCTGGCACTGGGATGTGGCTTCTACCAGGATATGGCGGCCTTTCCCTCTTGCCTCCCACCGGGGAGTGCAGGGAAGGGCTGAGGGACAGCACTGCAGCTCTGGGAAAGGGAAGGGGAGGGGGTGGCCAGGCAGGGATTCCTCATGTCTGGCCAGAACCCAGCTGAGGGAAGAAGGAGGGCAGGAATTCCTTTTATAATAGCTGTGGAAAGAGGAATGTGCCATTGGTGCTGCCACCTCATGTTTGTCACCCTTTGCTAGTTAAAGGATGGACCCTCAGCCTCAGCCAGCCCCTCATCCACCACAACAAAGGCTGTGGGGCCATGCTGCAAAAAATGCAGCATGCGTCCTGTAATTTTGTGCTTGAAAAAGGAACTTTCAAACGTGAGGAAAGAGAGATGTTGCATTTTTCATCTCTGGGAACACATTCTGTTTAACTTACTAGTGGCTTGTCCATCCTGTCCCGGCGCAGCCTGATCCATACTAGGGACACACAGCTGCTCATGTCCGAGGATATGCTGTGTGCCTTTCCACCAGAGATGGGATGAGAAAGAAAGAATAGATCAGTAACAGCAGACAGAGGTTAATGATGCAAAAAATTTAGCCCTTAGATACTATTTTGGGTATTTTCTATTCCTGTAAGAGATGCAATTTCTGTGTGTCATCTCATGTGACAGTTATGGGAATTTATTAATCGCACGCCAAATAACCCATTTCATTTTCCTTTCTTTGGTTACCAAATCCACAGCCAGACAAGAGACAGCAGTTTCTCTGGCCAGGTTTACTGGCAATCAATCTCTGCTGTTATTGTAGCCTGCCTGGTTGTAATGCTCAGCAGGGAGCATGTGTTCCTACATGCTTTCTGAAATATTAATACACAAAATTGTACTGAGGTTTCTGATAGCAGCAGATTGGCTTCTCTGAGGTTTTCTGATTAGAGTTGTATTGGTGATTCCGAGAAGCCAGTGGCGCCGAAATGGGTTAAACCCAATAAGGTTTTGAAAGCTGATAGCATAATTTAAGAGGGCTCAGAGTCACAAAGCTACCGACCTGGCTGACCCCAGCAAATTACAGTGTTTGTTAATGTTCTCTTACAGATATCTTCTAGTCAACCAAAAGCAGATATATTAAGTGAAAAATTGACTTGTGGTTCACAAAGATAGGCTATCCTTTCTTCCTTATTTTTGACGATTGGTCGACTAAGATGTAAAGGAGGGGCATCATGGCTTCTGTTTTTACCAGGGCTCTTGGGAATGCAGTCTTCAAAAACATTAACTTCAGCTTCCAACTAAAGAAACATAATTGCCTTAAAATCTTTATCATCATAATCTTATACAATATGTACCCCTTGGGAAATCTAAAAACAATTTAAGGAATGGAAGGCATGGGAAAAATCCTTTTACTGTGAGCATGATGATTATAATCATATAAGCTTTAGAATCAGTGTAACTGGAATATAGAGTGATTAAAAAAAGCACTATAATTTATATTGTGTTTTCAGAATCAGTGTTAATTAAATGAAGCGGTGGCCAACCCACAGTGTTTTAAACTGAATCTTCTTACAAACTGTTTAATGACAATAAGTTGGCTTAGGAACATTTCTTGCAGTCTTTCAAGAAGGGTTTTATCGAAATTCTGTTTCCAACCAGGACAAGCTGACAGCTTTAAGAACCCAGTAACTGAACAGGGAAAAGGGATTTTCATTGTTACTAAATCTAAATTAATGCAAACAACGAACTGAGGTAACAGTCTCATGACTCCTCTTATAATCTTGTTATGTTCCGAAGAAGGTGTCTGAATTCCCATGCCTTTCCTATTCAGTAATGAAAATGCTCTCCCAGGCATAGGCCAACATGAACAGCAGTCAGCAGATGAAAAGACTGGACAAAATGGGAATAAAGGTGCAAGGTGTCAGTGGTGCAGACCTCAGGTTATGTGTTAGCTGATGTTCTTGAGACAGAAGCTATAAGGCCTCTACTCAAAGACTATTCCATCAGCTGCACCATTTAGTCACTAAGACCATTTGCTGAAGTTCAATTTATAACTTTTATTACAAAACAATAGGCTGAGTTCAGGCCAGGCCAAACACTCCATTTTGGTAGCTTTTTCAGACCCAGAACCTTGCAGTCTTGATAAGACTGTCTGAGGAAGCTAATCCCTCACAGCAAGGCAATATTATCAGGGAGAAAAGTGAGTTCTGGCCAAAGTCACTTGATTTCTCCAAGTGTGCTGTCTCTGCTCTCCCTCCCTACTGACTGAGCAGTCCCAGTGTTGGAGAGAAACCAGAGTTCACAGAGAAGTGGGGATGTGCAATGCTGTCTTGGGAAATGTGGGGAGCCAGGGGCCACCGGACACTTCCTGGGCCACTAAGGAGTTTAAAAGGTGCATTGTTGCTGTGAGAGATGATAATCTCTCAGTATGTATTCTCTCAATATGTTGCTCCAGAGGCAATTGACTGAGATGTAAAATTATCTTCATTAACTAACCTTCTGAAGTGCCCCTTTTAGGAAATGAGAATTAAAGTGCAATAAGCAATGTGAGTCGCCTGTGATGATCACAGGCAGCATTTGCCTGTAAACTGGGATTAAAATCTGTACGTTTCTGACTGTCAGTGCTGTCTGTGCAGAGAGTCCACTTGTCTTAAGAAAATGAAGGATATTCTGTTGGGTCTGAATTCTACAAAAATAGAATACATAGTAAGATTTTTATACCCATTTGCTTTAAAATTTGAGCACTCACCTGAATTCACTGCATTCATCTTCCATGCCAGTGACTACAGCATCACTGCTGTCAGTGCTGCCTAAAGGCCCAATTGTTTCAATGATCAGATTGTTTTTCACTCACAATGCATCTGGGGATATCATAAAGGTGCCAAAATTCGTTTACAGCTTAGCTCTTAATGTGGCCTCTCATTCCAAGGTAAATTTTAGGGGTAGGGATCTTGGCCCATTAAAGTCACTAAAAACACTCTCATAGACTTCAAAGAGAGACCCAGGAAGTCAATTATCTTTAATTTTGTTACTGTTCTATATAAAAGTTTAAAAATAAAGAAAAGCTTCTAAATAACCCATAATTTATCTCGTCAATATGTAGGAAGAGATCTGCCTCTGTGTTATCTGTGTTTAGAGAGCTCGCTAATTTCAAAAGCTGAAATCACTGAGAAAGTGGCAACAACATATTTTCAGAAAAAAATAAAGGCACAAAAAAAAACCCAAAATAAAAAGAAAAAAAAAAAAAACAAACAAAAACCAAACCCCAAAAACAAAACAAACAAAAAACAAAAAGCAAAACAACAAAAGAAAACACAAAATAAAACAAACCACCCCACAAAAAAAACCTCCACAAAAAAAAAAAAGAACAAACCTCCATGTTACAAGTAAAGACTGATAACTGCCAATTTGCATAAAGATTTACAGGAAAAAAAAATATAACCAATTGCATAGAATACTTTTGAATCAAACTGCTGTTATTAAACCATCCTAATTCAAGTTTCAGTAGCAGGTCCACTCCTGTGATTGTGAAAACAGAAGGATAATGCGCCAGTAAAAGATGAGATACATATGTTGATGCACTATTCAAGGACTGGCTTCTCACTGCTCCAGGTTGCAAATTGTTAACAGAAAAGTGAGAGTGAAAACTAATTTTCTTTGCCTACTTGAAGCCTTAGCTCAGCAAAGTACTCCTTCTCCATTTTTAAAATGTTTTTCCCTCTTCTCATACTAGAGATGGATAAATTAAGACTGCCCTGTTGGTGATGGCAGCTCAGAATTTAGTACCACTTTGAGACAATGCAATACATTTCAGTGACTATCTAATGAAATATAAAACCTTAAATCAAGTTAAAGAGAGTTTGTGTGGTTAAAGCTGTAAAAGCTTATTTTGTGTGAAATAAATTTAGAGGTTTATATATAAACCAGCTGGTTTTTTTCTATTCCTGCCTAAAAATATACACTTGTCAGTGTGTGACTATAGATTTTTACTCCCAATTCATAACCACAAGGGACTTTCTGGTACTGTGAGCTAGAATAATGACAATTCCAGTGATGCAAAAAAAAAAAAACCAAACAAACAAGACCAGGGGAAAAAAACAAAAACAAAAACAAAAGCAAACAAACAAACTAACAAAAAAAAAAAAAACAAAAAAAAAAAACCCAAGCAAAGTGCTAGTCTGCTTCCCAAGAACTTGGAGTATGATAAAACAAGTCCCACACTGTTTCTCTTAAGGCATAGTATAGAATTACATCAGGACTTTTCTTCTTTTTATCTTCATAAAAAATCACAATGCTAACAGGGAAATGATGAATCAATGATACTTAAAGAAAATGTTAGTGATTTAATACTTCAAGGAGAGGATATTCTGGTGCTGTAATCCTGAATTCCAGAATGCTTCAAGACCACCTGTGTAATCTGCTTGATTTAGACATTGCTGCTTTCAGATGTAACTCCTGACTCTTGAGAAAGTTTTGATTTGAGAGAAACTTAAATTTAATAACAATGTATTTTCACATGAAATAGACATAATGTGAATAGATAAGGAGTGGGTATCAAGACAGCTCTTGCTGGTCACACAGCCAAGCTAATGCTGGTAATCTTTGCCTGACAAGTCCTGAATCCTTTTAAGTAAAATGGAATAACATCAACAAAATAAAGGCACGATGCTTCCTGCTGGGCTATTGCCTGGCATAATTAGGGTTCTCTGGACAGTTGGGATAAATGGGATTAAGAGGTCTCAGGCAGAGGAATGATGTGAATCCAGCTCTTGTATTTGGCAATGGTTTCAGCATCAAGATGCTACATGAAAAGCATCTCCCCTCAGTGGTGAGCTAACAGAAGAATAGCTGTTATAGTTATGGTCTGAGAACCTGTCGTAAACTAAGATTTTCAGAACATCAACTAATTTATTTCTGCTTAAAAATATAATTCTTCAAGGTCTGGCAGCAATGTTGAAGGACTTAGAGGAAGCAGAGTCTTGCAGCTCCCTGCACACATCCCCACAATAGCTAAATTTGTGTCTTTTAAAATATGAGTTTAAAGCACTTTCTCATAACTTTTGAAGGTGCTTATCTGCTGTGGGAAAAAAAGGAAAAATTAGATTAGGAACTGAAAACTTCCTTAGGCATCTTTCTAAGGTGAGCAGATAATGTATTTTATTTTCATGTGGGAAAGAAGAGAAAGAAAATAGATTTGTTAAGTTTACCATTTTCTTCAGAAACACAGGAATGAATATATTGACATTTCTTTGGCTTTCAAGAACTGTGAAGTTTTCATAAAACATAGAAATTATTAGAAAATATTTAGCAAAACCTTTTTTTTTATCATTCCTTTCCTCTTCATTCTTCTATGTCTGAACTCTACAAAAGAGCATGGCTGTTCCTTCCACTGCAATAAGACTTCTATCAACAAATTATTAGTTTAACCAAAGGGGGAAAAAAAAAAAAAAAGAAAGGGAAATGCATATAGTTCAATAAAAACCTAAAGACTTGCACATGCAGCAGATGATCCCTAAATGGGCTGCAAAGGAAACTAGACTGTGAATCTTAATCTGTAAGTATAAACAGCTTTAGAAAGGTTCACTAAAGGGTATGCTTGTATTGCAAATGACAGTATGGATCAAAATAATGGGATCTCTCCTGTTCCCAGAAAGAGCTGCAATGAACTGATTGAAATTTCACCTTGGGGTCACCTCTGGTCTCAGTTGTCTTCCTTAATATGTGTATTATTCAACAACCACTGTGATGCTGGTGACAATATCCCATCAGTATTGCAGAATTCTCAGTGCAATCTTTACTTCATGTTTGAAAATATGTGTGCATCTATTGACAGGGAAAAATATTTTAAAGCATACTAGATTTATACAGCACCCTTTAGCCTAAAGGATTTCAATAAGTTTCAGAAACTGCATGCCTTTAGAAGACTTAAAATATAAATCACTGCTGGGATGGTTTGCAACAGCTCAGGAGCATGCAGAGCACTTGTCAACAGGTTGGTTGTATATGGGGATGGCAGAAGTGGTTAATTAGATGAAATATTTTGTACAAAATTTTTACCAATTTTTTGCTGCACTACTACAAAAAGTGAAGTAAAAGTGTTCCTGTCCATGCTACAGAAACAAGTTTATTATTTCTTCCCGTAAGAACACCAATTTGTTTATATGGTATTCAATTAATTTACCTTTGAAGGATGGAAGTGCCAATCAAGTTTATCCAGAGTTCCAGAAAGTCTGGAGATAAGATGTAGTATTCAGTTGTATAAATGCAATTCTGCTGTATTAAATTAACTTCTCTCAGTATTCATACTAATATAAGAACAATGTCAGTATCATTCTTAAAATCTTATCCATCCCAGTTCTTTTAAGCTGCTTAGTTCTCTGATGACTCTTGTTTCTGTTCTGTTTATTGTCAGCTACAAAGATGTCACCGTCTTCAGTTCTGTGGAGTAGTACCAAATCTGTAAATGAGCTGGTTAAGGATGCTATGTCCTAATTAAAAAAGCAGCTGTACACATAGAATAGTGATCTACACAGTGTAGATCAGCTTTTAAGTTAGCATATATTGCTGATATTGTTAAGGCAGATAATAAGTGAATCTAAATAGTCTTCTAGTGACAAGGTCCAAAATTTGCAGTTAACATGAGAACAGCAGTTTTAAATAGACATCAAGCACTAAAAAAAGATGAAAATAATACTCTGGATCAAAGGACTAAATTTAAGTACCCTTTAGATATTATTATGAATTAAAGTAATCATTAGAATTAAGGTCACACTTAACTGTTTTACTATATTAGAGTCCTTTTTTTTTTTTTTTTTTTGGTGTTTAAGTGTGCCTTTGGCTATCCCCCAGCTAAAGCCAGGAAATAGCCCTATTTCTTTATAAAGAGCATTTCAAGCAATCTTTGTCCTGACAATTAGTCCCAATAATACACAGCTTTAAAAGCACAGAATTAAAATACTGTGGTGGAATTACCTAGTTAGCAATGAATTGATTTAAAAAAAAAAAAAAAAAAAAAAAAACACACCATAAAATTGCATATTAGAAGCGAAAAAATGAAAATGTTTAGGTGCATAAAGATCAGTCATCCTCTACTGATCTGCAAAATGTATGGTTTGAAACATTCACACATCTCCTTCGCTGCAAACCAAAGCCAGTGCTACAACCAGACATGGTTCAATGAATCACATAGAATGTTGTTTTCAAGTTTGCTTAGCCCAGGTTACCAAAACAGAGGCAGTAAAATTTGTATATAGGCTTGATATGAAGCTGGTGAAATCACTGACAAACGTGAAAAAAAGTCACCCTGGATTGGCTCCAACTGTTTAACTCATGGAAACTGCAGATGATAAATACTTCTTAGTAGTGGCAGGAAGTAAAATCATAGAAGCATTTAAATTGGAAAAGACCTTTAAGATCATTAAGTCCAACTGTAAAATGAGGGACAATGGAAATAGACAATGATTTGGAACATTGAGGCTGGATATTAAAATCTTCTTTACTGAGAGAGTGATCAATAAAAAGTTGTGGAGACCACATTACCCCAAATGGTTGTGGTTTTCCTATCCCTGCAGTTTTCCATGACTGAGCTAGAAAAAGATACAGCTATCCCTCCCTACACATCTATCCTTCTCTCAAATCTACATAGAACTGAACATCCTAAGATTTCTGCTTTAGTGGGCCATATTCTTTCTGTGATCCTAACATGTGGCTCTGCTTATCAAATGGCCAACCCTTTCTAATGATACAGGACTGTAGAAGGAACTCATGTCCCCAAGAAATGACTGGTTCCAGCAGAGAACAGAGGAGGAAAAGACAAAATTCAAACTGCTGTTGTGGTCAGTGGAGTCTAAAAGATACAGAATTCCTTTCTTTGTGCCTCCTTACCAGGTGTTATTTTACAGAGCTGAAGCAAAGCAACCAGCCAGCCTGCTTTCTCCTCTGGATGGCATTGAGCAGCACTTTCAAAATCACACACTAATGATTTCCCAGCAGGTGATCCTCTGCATCCTCCTGAGTAACATTTACACTTCAGCTGTATGTTATAGAAGCTTTCACAAATCTGAAGAAGAGCAAAATTAACTCTTGTTCAAATTCAGATAAACAAAAACACTATGGACAAGCAAACCCTAATATATAATGGTGACTGCACAGCACAGTGGCCTCTGATAATTAATCCACTATGTTTTCTTTTCTACGTGATAGTCTTTGAAAGCAAATGAGTGTGAGTGATAAGTTTAGTATTTTTAATGGAATGTGGTGTTAGAGATAACTGAGAGTCACTGACAGGTGAGGCTATGAAGTTCTGGAGCAGTTGTATTCTAATACATCATCATGGCTAGGCTTCACAAATGAAGATTTGAGAAGGGCTTTACCCATGCTTTCTACAAGCACACTGGTGGCTAAAAAGGCCAATGCGAGATAGGCAAGTCCGGTTGCAAAAGACACAGTGGAAAGTCTCCATCGGCACTACTGGCGATGCACGGTTCTTCCTGCTTTGCCTTTTCTCCTCGAGACTGATTCTGTGTGTGTTCTCAAAGGACGCAGCAGCATTATGGATGGTGTGTCTCCATTTCTCCTGATTGGAGACCAGAGTGGACGGTGGATGTGGATGGTGGTCAATATGGCCAAGGCTGAGGTATTGTTTCAGGGAGTCCTTGTATCTCCTCTTCGGGGCTCCTCTCTTG
>JAWWTY010000123.1:8663323-8797062 GCA_035222235.1 Margarornis squamiger | reverse complement strand
CTCCTTGGAATGCCACCCCTCTTAGGTTTGGGCTTAAAGTGGAGGTTAAGTTTGCAATGCACAAGGTGGTGGTCTGTTTGACATTCTGCTCTAGGCATCACTCGGGTATGACAGACATCATGAACATTTCTCTGTTGCACTAAGACATAATCGATGAGGTGCCAGTGCTGGCATTGAGGATGCATCCAGGTTGTTTTCAGGCTGTCTTTCTGCTGAAAGATAGTGTTGGTGACGGTGAGCTGCTGCTCTGCACAAAACTCTAGCAGGAGGTGTCCATTGTCATTGCAGTTTCCAACACCTTGTTTGCCTAGCACTCCTTTCCAGGCTTCAGAGTTTTTTCCTACTCTGGCATTGAAGTCACCAAGGATTAGGATCTTGTCATCTGCAGGAACCTTTTGGGTAAGGCGGTGCAGGTCAGTGTAGAATTTTTCTTTTTCAGCAGGATCAGCTTGGAGAGTTTGGACATTTACGCTGAGGAGAACCATATGTTGCTTGTTGTGTAGTGGGAGGCGTAAGGAGATAATGTGATTGGAATGACCTGTTGGCAAATTTTCAAGTTTGGAGGCAATGGAGTTTCTAATCATGAAACAAACTCCTGAAATGTGACTTTCTGTTTTGAGTTTGCCTGACCAACAGAGTGTGTAGCTGGCACCCTGTTCTTTAGGGCTGCCTACCTCATGGAGACGAACTTCACTGAGAGCAGCAATGTCGATGTTGAGTCGTGACAGTTCATGGGCAATTAGAGCAGAACAACGCTCAGGACATCCACCATCCACAGAGTCGAGCATGGTTCTGATGTTCCAACATGCACCTGTTAATTTGGACACACCTTTGGAGTCAGGTGTAAGCCTTTGTCTTTCTGGTTTTGTTTTTGTCTGACCACAAGGGAGATGCCCCTTGGCCATGGCAAGCCAACCGGGTGAAGGGTGGAGATGTGCTTTGGTTAGGCCACCTTTTCTAGGCCCCTCTCCATGTGGAGCAAGCAGTGCTCCCCTTGAAAAAGGCTGCTTGGTCATTCAGGATGCTGCCAAACCAGACTGTCATCTCCGGGTCAGTCTCGAGTGACCAATGTCCTGAACCACCTGCATGCAGGGTTGGGGCTGCAGCTTCCAGTGCACATTATCACCTGCCATTTCATTCCTCACCTGTTGCTACAGGGCTTTGCAAGTGTGGGTGAACCCTTAAAGCCTGTGCAGTGGATTTTTTAGGTGAGGTGCAGCGTGCACAGAACTGGCCCCACCCTTTACTCCTAAGGTTCATCTGCCAGGGTCAAGCAAGCTTGGACAGTGACAGTGAAGTCCTCAGGATGTAGGTTTAGTTAGAGTATCCTTCTCTTCGATAGATGGTCTTACAGGGCTAAGTGAGCTCCATCTGCCTGGGTTTGGAGTTAGAGTTGTCCTTCTCCTAGGATGGTTGCCAGGGGGCTAGCGATCCCATCCTGCCCGTGGACACACTTTGTCTGACCCTTCAGTTGGGACCTGACTAGCATGGGAGACCCCACTGGAGGCATGTACCACTGCTAGCACAGCTCGCAACATCATAAGGGCACACAAGTTTCTCCCTGCCTCAAGGGAGTGTCTGTGAAGAAGATTCTCATACAGCACCAAAAAATGACAAAATCACCAACTTCATAAGGAGCCAAAGACTCTGAACTGAGAATCAGACTCTAAATAGATAGAACAAGCATAACAAGAAAATATAATAATAATAGTAAAAATGAACTGTCTCTGCATTGTTGCTCAGCATTAGGGCTCTAGGCCTCTTTTTATAGGAGGTGAATTTTAAAGTAAAGAAATTTCTTTCGTTTCCAAGAAAACAACATAATATTGCAAAATCAGTAAGGCTGGATTAAGGAAATAAAAAGGATTAGAATTGATTGGTTCACTAGTTATCCGAAAGAAAAAAAAGGTTTCTCTCACCCAGTTTATGTCAAGATAGTAATAGCCTGACAAAACTTTCAGATGAAACACACATATTGTGGTATACAAAATGTAGATATATGATAAATTTTCCCATACTATTAATTTTGTTGCCAACCACTCACATCTCTGCCTTTTACATCTTTCAGCTTCTATCAATCCACAGGAGAATTGTTTTTTAAAACAGATGGATTGCAAACTCTATTTCAATGGTATTGTAGATTTAGCCTCAGTAGTTTAAATAGAGGAAAAGTCTGACTCTCACAGACAAAACAAAGCCCTTTACAGAAAGCACTAAACAATTTTCCTAAAATCAATACTAGAGAATACAGTACCAAGTTTCTGGTTTTATATCCCTTCCATCCCCCACTCTCTTGAGACTATACTGAATAGTTGACCATCTTGCCGGAGTACAATACCCTAATAGTAAGTAATATGTCAAAGTGATGTTTTCAAGCGCGATAATGCTGGGATTTTATAACAGACCACAGGCTTCAGAATAATCAATGTATATTTATAATGACTTAATTACAGTGATTAGATATGTCTCTGCTGCCCTAAGGAAAACTGAAAGGAAGAATACAGTTTCAATTATATATAGCATAGCCCAGCTGAGTTCAGTTTTGCAAAGTTTGCTATTAGCAAAACCCATTTTACCCCAGTGAAAATAGCTTTTTCAATAAGAGGCTCTGGAGACATACAATGCATTACAACAGGCTTAGGAACTGAACTTGTTGAAGGAATCATCTCACCTGAAGCAATGCTCACTATAACTGCAATGTGGCTCAAACAATCACTTGAAGTATCAGAAAAACCTAGTTCTTTGTGATACACTGCTACAACCTGAACCCTATGCTTTGCTTTTAAGTCATGGCAGATTTAAAACAAAGTGATAGCAAAGGTCTACTCTTAGACTGCAATATTGATATCCCTTCTGAAATTCTTTATGGGTGCTTTCTGAAGTTGAAAAACAAAGTCACACTTGAAAAATAGCCTTGTTTTTTTCTTAATTCATTAACAACAGACTACAACAAGAGAGACAACAAAGTTAAATTTGATGTTGTTTGCACAGGTGATTTTAACTTTGTGGTCCACAGATTTTATCTGTGACAACCTGAAGCTTGGTAACAAAGAAAGTGTTCATGGAAGATGTTTTGTATGAATGCAGTTATCCATATCACTTAGCTGTATTAATCTACTTAGAAGTGAATGGAATGGATGAGGAATAAAAAAGGGGTGTGTTTTAATCTTCTTGATGGTAGACCTATAAGAAAGGATAAATCCAAAGATTTCTCACTGTTCCAACATGTGACTCCTGATTGATTTCCAGTTCAGTGTTCCAAAGTTTAACTTGTATACAATGAGAATTAAAGGACTGCAGGAAGAATACTTTCAGACAGAAAATAAAAAAGAAAGGATCATGATGCCTTCCGTGGCACCTGAGAGATTAGTCTATAGTTAGTCTGTAACACAGGCAGCAGTTCTGGACAGCAGGCAGAATGGCTGTCAGCCATTCATTCTCCCCATACATGCCATTTCCTTTATGCAGACAGAAAAAGTACTCAAATGTACTCAAACAACAGTGTCGAGAACACTTCCTGCACTGTGGGTATACTGGGTTTATGTAGCAAAGTTTTGGACGCAGGGGGGCCACAGGGGTGGCTTCTGTGAGAAGCTCCCTGTGTCCAGTGGAGCCAATGCCAGCTGGCTCCAAGACTGGCCAAGGCCAAACCCATCAACAAAGGGGGTAGTGGCTCCTGAATAATGGATTTAAGAAAGGGAAACAAAACCTTTGTGGAGGGTTGTCTCCCATGGGAGGCATCCCACGCTAGAGCAGGGTGAGGAGTATTCTCCCTGTGGAGTAAGTAGTGGCAGAGACACGTGGTGAACCGACCACAGCCCCCAACCCCGGTCCCCCTGCGCTGATAGGGGGAAAGAGGTAGACAAATCAGAAGTAAAATCAAGCCCAGGAAGAAGGGAAGGGTGGGGGGGGAAGATGTTTTAAAATTTGGGTTTATTTTTCATTATGCTACTCTGATTTCATTGGTAATAAGTAACCTATCTGTTTTGCCCATGACAGTAATTGGTGAGTGATCTCTTCCTGTACTTATCCCACGAGCTTTTTGTTTCATTTTGTCTTCCCTGTCTACCTGAATAAGGGAGTGATTGAGCAGCTTTGCTGAGCACCCAGCATCCAACCAGGGTAAACCCACCACAGTGGGAGATGCCGTTCCAAAGAAATCTGTCTGATGAGTAGCAGGGACTTGAACATCATTTCCTTATATCTCTAAGGAGTGCTCTGCACTACAGTGGCTGTCTTAGAGGGGTTCTCTGTATTTTTTAACATCAAGTTTGATTAATGGATTATAAGGCCAGACAAAGCTATGTTGACCATGGAGACTGACTTCCTATGTCATACTCTTTTGGGAAGTTCCCCAAATAGATAGGTAATTTCAGCAGAAGGCAGTAAAGCAAATTTCATTCTGATGTAAATAACTATATAGTCATTGAGCAAGTGTGTGGAGAGGGCCACTCCAGTCAGCAGGACAGCTTAGCAACAGAGTCAAATATCTCTTATTTTTATATTTTATAGTTTTTGTATTTTATATTTTATTTTTTAAAGGCAATGTTTTTGTTTTCTAATGATACAAAGTGTTTTTGTATTATTTTGCCAGAAACAATGAATATAAATATCCTAGAAAACTGTCTTACTCACATATCCTTTCACTTCTGTCTTCTAAAGGATAGACTCTTACAGAGACTTACATTAACATAATGTTAAGGATTTCACTAAAACACGAACATCAATAAAATGTAGTAGTGTACTAAATGTGTAAAGCAAACATTTTACCTTGATGTGCAAATGTGACTGTCACATTAAGAAAGTGTGACTGTCAAAGATCGGAGAAAGAAGGAGGCCCAAAAACTAGACTGCCTCTGAAATTGGTCTGTAAACATCTGTACCATAATCATTTTTTTCTCTTTTTTTTTTTTTTAAATTTATTTTTTTTCTGCCACTTATGTTACAGACATCCTAGAGTTTGAAGAGAACTGTGTATTTTATCCACCCTCTTCCAGCCTACCCATTTTTCATTATTTCAGTAAGACCACTCAGGCTAAAAGGAAGGACCCAAGTACTCCTACTAAATCGAGGAAGGAATAAAACTGGCCCGTTGGATACTGTGTTAGATGTTTTTTGCAAGTAGTACCTACTCAACCTGCTCTAAAGCACACATTGCCTCTTTCTTATTCTGTTCCCTTTCCATTTAAAAAACTGTTGGAAAAAAGGTTTTTATAAGATTGATAAGAGAGAGTTTACAATCACATTTTTAAGAACCAGTCTCCTTGGACAAACTGAAATAAGTTCAGTCTTTTTTTCCTCTTTAAGCAGAGATGAACAAAACAAAGAATTAATAAAAACATGGTCTTCCCCTTTTTCTTTCTGATGTTCCTAACTGAATATCACCTACATTGAACCCTGATCAATCACTGTTTAAAAATATGAACATTTCATGCTTTAATGTTTCTACTTACTGTGCAGTGAAGTAACCAAGCAATAGTCCTACTTCCTTTCATATTTGCAGTAGCTTTTTATCACCTCTCTGCTGAAATTTCTTGAAAAGAAGATGAATATACAGTCCAATAACTGTAATGTTTTGAACACTCAGGCAATTCTTTAGTTTGCTGGGGACTTGGTGTGGTTTCGGTTTGTTTGTTTGTTTGTTTTTCATTTGGAAAAGGAAAAAAAAAAAAAAGACTAGCACCTTAATCTAAGCTTGTCTGATACTTGATACACTTAAAGTCTCAGAAATGTACTGGGAAAAGTGTATGGGAGGTATAATGTTATATACAGATTTGAAATGTGTGCTTTAGGATTAATTTTCTTTCCTCTAAGGATTTGTGTCACTTTTCTATTTAGGATACAGTATGTTCTTGAAAAGAAGACAAATGTTTCGTCCAATAGTTATAGTACTAGCCTGAAGCTTCAAAATCTCAGATAATTCCATGCTTTGCTGTAAACTTACTGTATAACCTTGGAGAAGTCTCTTTGTCTGTCTATTGCAATCCTGTGTCTGTAAAATGAAAATAATAGTAGTACTTCTCTATCAGTGGAGTGTTGTAAGGGGTGCAGTTTCCACAGGGAAGAAAACTACATCAGTGTCCTAAGTACCTTCAGAATTATAGGTAAATTTTAATTAGCAAAGACATTTTGGATATCTAATGAAAAGAATGGGTGACTTTACCCTTTCTGAATTTGTCAGCCTTGAATGGAGGCAGCACAAGTCTGGTTAACACTGTGGCACCTGAAAAAGGAAAGGAGCCATGTGATCCATGGAAGCCACAGAACGATGGAAACATAGTGACATATAATGCAAATCAGTAGAGCAGTAAATACTGATGTCACACAGAAGGCATTGTAACAAACAAATGTAGCTTTAGTATTACAGACCCTTATCACAACACTCTTTTCTCATGTTAATGCATTTTGCATGCAGCCAAAATTATACTTCTGAGAAGAGTCACTTTTCCATGTTCTCTAAAGATTATTCCTTTACTCATTGTTGAATGATGCATATCCCTTCCTGAAATCATTTTAATCTTCCCTCTCCAGCTCAGCTGCATTGAAATGTATATGCTGTATGAATGATGCTTTGGTGCAGCAATTACTCCATTTTGATTAGAGATGTGCTCATGAGATCTCCACAAACTAAAGTCTATTTTAAATAGAAATCATTTTTGATACAGACAATTCTCTTCCTGTGAGACAAGAGTCTCCTGAGGTTTCTGACATCTTTTACCTCTGTGAGCCAGAGAGAGAGAGCAGCTCTTTAAATTCTAGATCAAGACTGAAAGGGGAGGAGAAAAAGAGAAAAAAAAAAAAAAAAATGTTCCAAAGCTTCATCATCAACTAAAAAATTAAGGTCAGAGAGTAAAGAATTATTCTGACTATTTCTTCTAATGAACATGATCAGGAATGATGAATGTGCATTCTGTACTGTGAGAATTATGAAGTAAAAATAGTATACAAGCATTTAAAGACACCATTGAACAAAATGTCCTATGATAAATAAGAGAAATAACTGGTTCAAGCAACATGCAGAAATACAAGGAAGTCTCTCCTCCCCACCAAAATGTTCAAGATGATCAAGTTCATTTCACTGGCACTGCAGCAAGGTTCCTTTTGCTTATATAATCATCTTAAGAGCATAGAACAACACAAATTTGGTTCAGCCTTTCTTCTCATGTTTTTTGGTCAGAAATGGGAAGCATGAGATTTAGAATATAAAACCAAAAGTGAGGGATTCCTGCTCCTTAGAAAAAGAGCCAAGAGGAGTGAATAATATGCAAGTTATAAAAAGGTAACTTGAAGATTTGTACTGATACTGTGCTTCTTTAAATGATCTCAGTTGGAAAAAAATAAAGGGGCAGACAGTCTACCTTCCATGAGGAAGAAATTATACAAAGAAGAAACAGGTGTGCTACTTTGTTTTTACATATCTACCAACTTCTCCCTTTTGCTGATACTGTCAGGTAGTGTCTAGCAAGCTGACGACTCTGAAAGAAACCAATAAAGCAAAAGAGATCACTGAATTAGAATTACATATGTTATATGTTCTTTCATAGAAAATGCATTTTTACTGTGGTGTTTGTTGTGACCAGTGACCTTTCTCTACTGTCTGGTCATAAAGCATTTGATAGACAGGTTTCATTTGCAAAAATATTTTTACAGGAGCAAAGCTGAGCATACTTGCTCAAAGAAACTTGCTGAATGGGTCATACTGCAGATCTCTCCATCATCATTTACATTTTTCACGAAACAAATTCTCAGAAAATACATTAATAAATGCTAAGTAGAAAATAACCTCTTGTTTAGAATGAAAATAGCAAGATGAGTTATCTACACAATACTACAAAGCCCTTACAGGGATAAACAAGTTACCCAGATGAATAAAATTTCTCCAGACTAATAGTATCTCAAACAAAAATCAACTGCAAACAAATGCACATGAAAAATCAAAACCAATTCACAAATAATTTGCGAGCAGTCAAAAAGACTAAATTCATAGTATAAACTGATTCCTAGTAATAGCCTATCTCTAATTTGGAATGATACCAGCTGTTGGCAATTTGCTGAGAATTCAGATTTTGGCATGGAAACTCTTTTCAATTCATCCATCACAGTCTGACTTAAGAGGGTTGGAAGATAAAGGGGCAAAAAGTAAATAAATTCTGCTTGTTGCCTAGGGCAAAATTTAGTTTGTTACTCAGCTTGTTGCAGCATACATCACTTTTAATGAACTTTCTAATGAAATCCACTTACTTTCTTGTCTTTTTTTTTATTTTGTGAAAGAACAAAAGCATGCTTATATGCCTCTGAGTTCAAGAAGTCCCAATATGGAAGAAATGTGAAGAATGAGCCTTCCAGGTATACTGAGATCTTGCAATATATTGTTAATTCAGGGGTTAAGGTGGCTTTTGACATGTGTGTCTGATCTTCATCATGACCAAATGAAGGCATGATAAGTATTCTATTGATTTTCAGTAAATGAAACCAAAGAAAATGTTGTCCAAAGACTAAACAAAGAGAAAGAAAGAGGGGGGAAAAAAAGACCAGGATTTAGTTGCCATTGCATGAAAGAGTCAAAAGACAACACAGACCAGAGGCAGAAAAATGTGAAACCTCAAAAGAAACTCGTGGTTCTAGAGAAATCTTCACTTCCTGTGAGTAACTCGCTCAAACAGCTTTGTCTGACTGCTCAGATAAGACCAGATAAGAGAATTTTGGAGAGTGTTTTCACAAGGAAACCTTGACGTTGGGAAAGGAGGAAGTAACCAGCTGCCACAAGAGGCTGCTTCCCTGTGGCAATTGCCCTGTTGGTGGCACTCTTTACTCTTGGATCACTCACTCACACCTGCCACACAAAGAACTGATAGGACTGATATAAGGTTCAGAAATAGGTAATTGAAAGAATAGCTTCACCCACTTCTTCTTTTTTTTTTTTTTACTCTAAAACCCCCCAAACAATTGTATAAATGTGCTATTTTATAAAACAATGAACTTTTATAATGAGAGAGTGAAATCATGTCATTCTAATCTCAAACATTCTGTAGTCTTAAAGGACCTCTCTTGACTTTCTCTGTATTTTTCTCCTCCCACTGTGAATGACTTACAGAACTGTTTTTCCTACTCACTGCTTTTATTTGATTTTTTTCACTCTCCTTTTTATCAAGCTAAAATGTTTCTGCAATATTCATGAATTCCGCAGCAACCCAGGAGTGGGTGTCAGGTGTTGTTTTGATACTGTTTCTCCTGCTGGGTCCCCTGCTCAACTAAGAACTATAATCACACTTTAGAATTTATCAGACTCTAAGTTGGGGAGGGTTGTTGTTGAAAGGTTTTGGGGTTGTTTTTTTTTTTTTTGTGTGGAACATGGTGGTTGTGGTGGTGGTGTACTTTACACCTATGCCTGAAGGAAGAAATGTTCTGAACATGATGGGGTTTGACTGATTCTTGCATTGCACACTTACATTAACACCTTCCCATATTGGGTTAAAACTACATCTGATATACATACATATAGGTATGGAAGTTAGTGTCAAAAATCTGTGAACAGTTTGAAGGATAGCCCTAAATTGGTGTCAGAAGATTGGAAAACTACACGTTTCTACCACATGTTTCTATTTACATGGTGGGAACGGGTATGTTGATATTTACATATATATTGGAATTTCTCAGAGAAATTAATCCCATTCTCAGACAGCAGTTCAGTTTATTCCTCTACAAACCCTTGTGCACATCAGCTAAACAATTTTCTTGTCAAATGATTCAGATTAAGCAGATACAGCCAGCCCAAGGATAACTAGACATGCATTTTAGACTGATATAAAAATGATAGGTTCTTCCCCTTCTCTACTCTAACCTTCCCCCTTCCACTATCATAACATTAAATTAAGGGAAAAAGTAGAGTAGTTCTCAGCCTAATTGACAGCAGTGAGCTAGCGGAGAGATGTTGCCTTTATCTGACATCAGTATTCCACATCCTCCCTCAGGTTTAGAGAATGGTTGTGCTAGCTCTACAAACCAGTAAAGGCAAAGCAGATCTTGGTCTCAAGCAGGCTTATGGTCTTAAAAGGTGTAATAGATGGATATGTAAGAAACACAGCTCCAATGTTGAAGTAAATAAAAGAAAGAACCAATATAACTATTAATTATGTGTTGTTGGGATTTTATTTTTTTTTTTTTTCCACTTAGAGAGAGGGTAATGGAGAGTTTAATTAGAAAAGAGAAATAAGGAAGGCAATTACTGCTCCAGCCCATCACTTCCCTCAACATGATTAACAGCTAGAATTGTGTAGGCCTGAGGGCAGAGTTGAGTCTTGAGTATTTGAAAGAGATATCATTTTTATAGATCACATCAGGAAAAAAATTCACACTTTTAAGTCATATCCTGCACAGATAATACAGTCAAAGAAAAATGACAATATTAGAGATATTTATCAGTTGGAACAGTATTACATGTGTGAATTCTGTTGCCAGTAAATCTGGTATCTGCAACCTTAGGGAATACAGGATATTTATGATAAAAAACTGGTGAAAGTTAAAGGCAGCTGAATTTTAGCAAGTGCAAGTAAAGACTATGTTACAACATTTTCTAAGGTGAATGACTAGTGTGGGAACAAAGAAAGCCAATCAAGTAAGATGATTTGAAAAAAATAGCTTACATGATTAAAAATTACAGAGAAGTTAATTTTAAATACACTAAAGGAGGAGAGAACATACAACTGTATCAGAAAGCAGCCACTGAAGTGAGAATGGTAAAATCCATTTTGGAGAAAGGAAAGCATGAAGGACACAGTCAAGCCAAGGTGGAGTAGCTGTCACAGCTGAGAAAGAGGAGTAGAACCTGAATCTGCATTTTCTTTGGCATCGGAGAAGGTTTTTAAGTCTCAGGTTTGGGACAGAAAGAACTCATGCCAGTGAAGTCTGAAGAGAAGCACAAAAATATGAGCTTTAAAGCTGAAGAAAATGAAACAGTAAAGTATATTAACGACTGTGGACTGTGGTATGCTCTCCCTGTGTGACTGGGCACTGCAGAACAAGTGAAAACCCAGCAAGCAAAGTGTGCAAGTGTATGAAAGCTAGGAGTGATCTGCTTAACTTACTTTGTTTCAATTTTCCTTTCAAATGTCCTTTTTTTTTTTTTGTGTGTGTGTGTGTGTGTGTGCGTGTGTGTTCCGATGTTAAGATACCTTTGTGGAAGGCATTCAATGATTCAATGTCCATCCTGGACACTGCATGCTGTGTTATTGGAAATAAGTTATCCTGCTTTTAGAGAGACACAAAATGAGCTGCTAGACTGATTTCTGATGACGCACAGTGAGTCTTGTACAGCTCTCTAATGAAAGGCAGGGTTCTTTCTTCCACTCCCTGCCAGAAGGCAAAGGGACAAAGACAAACTGTATCCCAGTTGTTACAGGCTTGGTCTAATGTATCAAATGTATTTTTTAAAGTTTTCTTTGCAGCCATTCTCATTCCTTTAAATATGCTGAAATAATGTCTATTAATAACAGTATACATTATTAATAGTTCCTCATCTAAACGTTATTTGAACAAATTATTATTATTATTTTATCTGTCCTTGATGTGCCCAGGAACAACACAATGACCTTCTTTAAAGTAATTCCTATGCAGTATTCTAAATACAGTTTTAAATAGATGTACAGAGAACAGCCATTTCCTCGTATCCAGAAACTAATAACACTGCTGCCATCCTCTGCTTTTCATTTATGTACGCTCATCTTACACTCCTTCACATCTCTCCCTGGATCTGCCTGGGCATGTTTTTGAAGAAAAAAAAAGAAAAGTCTGCAATCGGCATCAAATACTATTTAATTGCCTAGAATTACATAACAATGTGTGTATGTGTGGCCAGTTGCAGAAATGATGTAATTGTCTAGGAGGCTGGTAACATGCCAGGCAGCTAGAGATTGCTTTCTTATTCCCTTGATGGCATCCAGATGTGTTTTTTGCAAAACTCCTATTGTGTTTGCATGTCTCTGTGTGTGTGTGTGTGTCTCTGTGTGTGTGTGTGTGTGCGTGTGTGTGTCTGTGTGTGTGTACGCACAGCTGGTTAGTGGAGAATGCAGGCTGTTAGGTATAGATAAAAAAGCGTGATCTAATCTCCCTTCAGAAGATGTTTCTTCACCTTGCTAAACAAGAATACAATTCACCAGCCTTAGCAGAGCTGTTTCAAGATATCCTAGAAAGGCACAACAGAATTGTGAGAAAACACGGCTCGAATCTGTAGTGAAGAAGGATATAGAATAGCATGCACAGTACCTGTCTTTGCTGGGCTCTGCTGGATTTTCTGGCTCCCTTATTTGCCTGAGAACTGTAATAGTACACACACAGACACTCTCACTCTCCTCCCTCTGTTTATCTCGGAAGTTGAAAGAGAACTATTGATGTGCAATACCTTATCAAAAGAAAATGATAAAAATACCTCACTTTTGGCTGAAATATATCCTCATGAAAACTATGCAGCCTTAGTTCAAACTGATCTCTGCAAAAGATTAGCAATGAGAGATTTCTAGTGTCAGTACGATTTAAAGTGCACACAAAGATGCAATTTTTGTGGGATAAATGTAAGGTTTCTTTTTTATTATTATTATTTTTACTGTGGCTTCAGGAGCAGATAGAAGCAGTGATTGCTGATACATAGTTACTCACCTTTCCAGTAGATGGTAGTACAGATGTGCTTAAAAGACTATTACATTTGGGATTGAAATAAACAGTATGTAGACATTTTCCAATTCTGAATAAGGAGGAATTTTAAGCTGTATCACTTCTTAAAACCAAGTCGTGTGAAGTTGCCATTATGAAAAAATTAATATCAGGAACTTTTTTATTTTAGGCACTGATCTATAGCAAACTACTGATAGTTTTATTCTGATATAAAACTCGGTTGAAATGCAAATACACATAATTGAAAGGCAGAGATCTCTATAAACCATTGACACTGCCATTTCTGTAGTTTTATACAGTCTGTGGTGCTTATGGCTGTTTTAGTCTGTGTTGTAAGCTGCATGTATTCACTTTTTTAACTAGACTTGACTTAGCTATTTGGTAGAGACAGCAATAAAAATCCTTTGTGTGGTCAGCTTTACAGATACTCCCTCATAGATTTGTTATTCTTGTATGTGCTGATTTTATCAGAAATAACTAATCATGCATACAATAACAAATGCAGTTCATTAATGCTCTAAATATAATTAAAAAAATATGCCATATGAGTTGGGGATGCTTCTTTTTAACTTTTACATTCTCTAAGTTTTGGGGTGTTTTTTACACAATGTTATAACTCTTTAACAAAATGTAACACAAGAATGACTGAAGGAAGAGGAATGGTTTACAATTTAGCTAATAACCAAAAGTCAGAGTTTATTGAAACTATTTTAATTATGGCATAAATGTAAAAAAAAAAAAAACAAAACAACCCAACCTAAACACAAAAAACAAACACACACACACACACAAAATGCTAAAAAATTGCCTATTGTTCTTTAGTGCATAAATTGCTAATTTGTCTTCTTGACAGGGAATATTAATATATGAACTGCTAATATCCATAGAATATTTTTATAAACCATGTCTACATTGTTCCATGAGATGTGTTTTTTTTCCATTAGGGTTGCTACTAGTTCATGTCAGAGTCACACACATTCTACAAGATATGCTAAACCTTGCTTGGAATAAATTTCCATGAACTTTCTGAACACTGATTATCAGCAACAGCTGATGTTAAGCAATATTGCAGTCATATTACCTCTGAGGTCCTAAAGCATTAACAAAAAAACCCTAATTAAGGAGATATATATATAAGTTTGGAAGAGAGATAGGAAGGAGCATAAAAGCATTATCTGTTTTATTAGTGTTGTCTGATATACTGTAATGATTGCCACTGATGGAGAAGCTGGAGCTTCATTTCAAACAGCACACTCAAAAAATCAAGATTGGTAGCAAGGCAGAAGGTGAGTAATTACGTGGAAGACCATGGATCCTGCTCCCATAATCTGTTTCCAGCAAAAATAGTAGAGATAGAGCAATAACAGCCACTGCCTCCTGGATGATGTCAAAAGAGAAATTGTCTTGACAAATGAGGGAGATTTTAAATGGGAGTTTTCCCTGACCTACAGTACAAGGAAAGGTTATGCTAATATGTTAAGGCACAGGCCTTTGCTAATGGCTGAGCTGTAGATGAGGCAGTGTAGCTCAAGACGAGAGTCAGGTCTTTGTACTTCTTTCTCCCTGAGTGACTGAGAAACAGTCATTATCCTGTCCTAGGTTATCCTATTATAAATGCTCTCACCTTATTATAAATGTTCTCTGATATAAATGTTGCAAACAATGATCTTGGTGTGAAGTGAAAGTGTGAAGTTAAGATCTGGCACAAAGAGGACAAGCTACCTCTGTTTTAAAATGAAGAACAGCAGTTGTCTTGTTTGAGTTACATCCTGTTTAATGAACAGTCGTCTATCAATCTATGCAATCAGCTATAAATATTTCATATTTTATCAAATATAATTTTTTTATCAAAATACTTTTATCAAAATACATATTTTTCTGATTAAAGCCAAAATTGACCCTGAATTATTCTATATGCACTTTTGCCTATGAACAGTGAACTGAAAAAATATTAATCTTTTTTAAGCACCTTGAAGCCCATTTCTCTTTTCAACTAATGAACTATGCAGAGGAGCCTCAGTTGTCTTGGGGAAGCTTGTCAAAGCCATCACAAGGAGTCTTTATAAAGCCTAAAGGACATGTACCATAATGTATAAAATTTGTCATAGCATATCATTATTACCTTTTGGGAGGCTTGTTATAACAATTATGGGTGATTAAGCCACATTAAGAAAAATATTAAGAAAGTTCCATGACCAATAGAACAAAGGTAGATAAGTTTACCATGTTTTGTGGTGGGTTTTTTGGTTGTCTAGTTGAAATCTTCATTAAAGACTTTCCCGACACAAAGGTGTTTATAGGAGACCTCTCCAGGGAGGATTCTTTGGTGTCCAATACTGCATTCATGCAGGACTGTAAATAGTTTCCCTCTTTAGGTTGTCTGTGGCTACAAAACTCAAACCCGTGTAATTATTTTGGAGACCTCTGCCTTCCACAAGTCTGGTTGCAATGAACCATGCAGAAATTATCCAAAGTTATTGGGGAATGTGGGAGGCACACAGATGCATTTAGAAAGGTACATAATTACAGTCTGATGATAACCATGGAACGAGGCTGAAAAAGCTACTGACATTGAGCTTTCCCTATTTTTTTTACTGTCCTGTTTCTCTCTCACTTATTTTAACTTCAGACTGAAAAAGAGTATAAGAATTATTATATAGAGGAATGCATGCAACTCTCACCTGGCAGAAGGATGGAAAGGGCAGTTTGGCCCAAGGGAGAAACCCATACTCACCACATGACTGCAATGTCAAGTACAGGTGTGCCCTTTTCTCTGGTCTCCACAAACCCTGCACAGTAAGCAGCCCCAGACTCAACAGGAACAGGTAGACTTGCCTTGGGCAGACTCTGGAAAGATGAGATTTGAAATCTTTGTCATGAGGAGGGAACAGCACTCTGGTCCTTAACTGCTCAGCTAATGTGTAAAAAGCGTATTAGTTTTATATCCTGCAGCCAACCTTGCTCAGTATGCTGGCTGTTTTGAATCTCATACAAAAATGCTTAAGTGTCCCTCTGCACTGTAGGTTTCCTTTTGTGTTTTTTGTTGTTATTGTTTTTTAATTGTATCTAAGCCTAAGATAAATTTGATGTCTGTCCACAGTGTGTTTTGGAGCACCAGGCAGCAATCTCTAAACCCATCATGACCCAAACCAATAGCAATAAAACTCATCAGCATAGCTGTAATAAGGTGAGACAAAGTACTGCACTAATAGAACACTGATGTTTTCAAGACAAACCGGTAGCAGTTGCCCAGGAATGCTCTGCACTGAACCATGTGGAAGATATTCATACTAGTTTGCATAACCTTGTATTTCCAGGAGGATTTCACAGATTTACTTTGCTTGGCATTATCAGGGACAAGTTTGGTAACAAAGGATAGCACTCCTACTAGCAGAGGAGGCTCTAAGCACCACCACTGCTGATGGAAACTTTGGGTCAGCTTGCAGATTCTTGTGCAATCCTTCAGCTAACCATCCAACCTGGAAAAGATTGCAATTCATGTTTTAATTACTTGGATTTTATTTTTTGGGGGTTTTTTAATGAAATAGGATAAATCAAGAGGCTTGCTAAAATTCTGATCACTGTCAGTAACCTGATAGGGTACATAAATCTGGATAGATAAGCCTTCAGACTGAAACTGTGAAGAAGAGTAGGTTGTCTAGAAATTATCAGTGTAAATTAGTTCTACCTAATAGACACTGCAATTATCTTCTGTTATAATTATAGACACTCTTTTTAACTCTGCCAATTTTCTTGATCTTCAGGAATAACCACACCACCCAGCCATCACTAACACAATGCAATAGCAAGTATACAAACCATGTATCATAAAGAAAATATTTTTAAAGTATTTAGGCAAAACAAATTGCTGCTCTGCTTCAGCTTTTCTACCTTTTTGTAATGAAAATGACTGCCTCAAGTTATTTTCTTAAATCACATCTTTTATTATCCATGTTTTATGCCAAATTCCCTTTTTTGTGATAGCTATTTATCATAGCAAAAGCAAAACCGAAACATACTTCAATGTGGGAGTTTTATAGTAGGAGGCTTTGGTGAAGATGGGATTGATACATCAAAGTCTTATCCCATGATAACAGATGTATTTAAATATTTACCTTCATTTTTGTCCTCTACAGTTAATACAATATTTCCCCAGCATAAGCTGCTAAATGTTTTTTCCCCTTCTTTATTCATATTAAAATTGTGATTTGAAGATATATTCGTAAAGCTGTGAATAGTTATTAACATTTCTTTAAAGGCTTCAATATTTGAATGGCCAAATTCCAGCTTGAGTAATTTGATTCTGCCTACTTAAATTCCCCTCACAGTTTCAATTAGATAAGTTATTCTTCTACTCTTTATGTTCTAGAACTGTTCTGCAGCATTGCTGCCACTATTAAACAGCTGCTGAATTTTGCCCCAGAGGTGACTTAACTGATCCCTATATACAAAACACAATACACAAAACAAACTTATTTTTTTCTGGTTGAAAGTTGGCAAATATAAGTTTTATGATGGGTAACTATTGGTTTTGAATGCCCATGTTTATGCTCGTTTGAAGGGTAATGATAAGGAAACCTTTCCCACAGTGTCCTATTAAGAGTGCTCTAGAAAAACAGGAGAATTGATCTTCCATACATGTTTTTTCTTTCCAGGGACTATCACCAGGAACATTGCCTTTAAATTGTAGGTGCCTTGCCATATGGGTATAAGAATGACCCCACCAAAAAGATAAAAGAAATGTAGGTTAAATTTTATAGATACTTAGGTACGTAAAGCCTCAGAAAAGCAACAAATACCTATGTTAGGCATACTGTGGAGGACTCTTCCTCACAAGCTTTTGGAAATCCTGCCAGGGCCTTTAAAGGGAAATGCAACCCCACATATCTTTAAAAGACTTTCCCCATATATTATGATTTCAGCCTCAAACCATCCACTTGTACATAATTTTACTTTACCAAGCAAATCTCTTTCTTTCTATGTTAGTCAAACCTGGAAGATTTTCTTCCTTGAAGAAATCAGTGAGAAAGGATCAGAAGCAGCAAAGGGCACTGCCTGCATCATTTAAGAAGAGTTTTAGTGGGGCCCAGACTGGCAGTGTGCAATGCATTAAAGATTTTTTTTCCTATCCAGGCCTATATTTCTGTTCTTTACAAGGGGCCTGTTCAGATTACAGTGGTTACTGTAACTTCAAGGTAATCTGATGCTACTGGGAGGTTGTGTGGGAAATCCCTGTGTAACTGCACATCAATAATTAAGCCAAATTTCAGAACAGGCTTTTGGATTTAGGCTTTTGTAAATGAAATCCTCCCTCCTTTCTTCATAAAAGATTTCTATAGATAAATCTTCAAATAGGCCTAGGACAGGTAGGCCCCAGGCTTATAAAAACTATATATAAATTAAATTATTTCTGTGATCAATTAAAAATGCATGTTTAAATATAGAACCTGTGAAAGGAATGCTTAAACATTTACAAATTTGAATGCTGAATAGGGCCTCTTCTTTTTTCCTTTCCCCGTGTTTCCTGGGCTAGATGATATATACTTGGTGAGTAGCTTAGAACAGGCATTTCTCTGCTTTTCTTTTCTGCTATTCTGCCTTGCAGAAGACAACCTGCACTCAGGGAGAAAGATAAATACTCTTCTGCAGAATTTCTTTTTCTTGGGGGCATATAAGGCTTTTCTCTTTCCTTGATGAACTGATGAACTTTAGAGCATCACCTAAAAGACTTTTTGCACTTTGAGATTTCTGCTCTTCTTTTTTTTGCCTATTTCTTCCAAATTCTGTCTTTTTTTTCCCCCCTAAAGTTTAATCTCCATCCACATATTTTCCATATCTGTGAATCCTTCCTCTATGCAGTCCAATCTTTTTCTATATATTCTATTTCAGATAGTGAATCTCTTCTCTTCCTTTTCCATCCCCATTCTGTGTCCCTCTCAGTTCTTTCTCAGCCCCAGGCTTTTCCTTGCCTCAGCATTAGGGGCAAAATGCTGCCTAACAATCTCTGATTATATTGAGCTGCACTTCAGGATACAGATCTGAGCTTTAGAATTACTTGCTGCCTTCTGCTTGTGCTGAAGAACTGAGACAAACGAGATGATAGTGCTCAACCCCGGATGTTGAGAATGGCATTGCAGAAAATGTCAGGGCTATAGAGTCAAAACAATGTAAGAACCTGGAGCAAATCAAACCAATTAAGGGCAAGGCAGTTTATGAATCAGCATAACATCCAGTTAGTAGCACAAATCCACAATAAAACTGGTAGTTTACCTGAACTATGTCAACTATCAAAGAACAACATTTTAAATAAAACTCTAACTAAAGCGTACTAGGATTCCTCTTAGAAATCAAGGTTGCCATGATATTTCTGTGATCTCTGTCTCTACTAATAAAACTATTTGTGGCTTATCATTTGCATTCACCAGAAGAAAAGCAAAGACAGCGTTAAATGGGATGGTGTTGCTGCTGCAAAGACTGACAGCATCAGTCTCATGTGCCTCATGTTCTGTGTTCCCAAAAAAGCTCTGCCATGGATGTGGGCTTTACTTAAAACAGCATATCTTTTTAACATTTTTTAACTAAATCTTTTAGCTTCAAAGAAAACATGCTCAAATTTAACAACTTTCCCTTACTTCCACAGTTCAGCCACTGTTTTTAAACAAAGAACTTTGTCTTTGTCCATAAGGGAGAGAACACACTTAGTAAATGTCCTAAAGAATGCTCATTGGTTTTGAGAGCTGTCTCATTTTGCATCTCATTTCTTAAAACATTACCAAAGCCAGCTGATAAAAATAATGCTGTCATAGAAACACCTATGTTTTTATAGGCAGATTTCCTTATAGATCGTATCTGCTCAGGATGAATTTGGAATGGAAATTTTCACAAAGAAGGGCATGGAAATTATTCAGCTTTTTTTCTTGGCCTCCACATTTTCATTGTACTTGACTTCAGTTAGTTACATATAAACAGTTTCACTGTACTTGCTAATTAGTATAATTAGTGCCGTAATTTTGATGCCAAGATTTCAAAGAACAACTCAGACTCAAACTGAAAAACCTGTACTTTTTCGTGTATTAAGATAGGCACTCAAATGCACTAGTTATTATTGAACAGTGAATAATTATATTTGCATTACATATTCAATTTGATTTTTAAAAATGGGAATACTTCAGCACATTTACCATATTGTACTTAAGAAACCATTATCTACAGTTTGAAATAATAGAGAAGACTGGATCTCTGTGTATAATTTACCAATGTATTCTGCATTTTTCTAAAAGCCTAGAAAAGAAAGCCTTTCCAATTAGAGATTCAAAGAATAGCATTTTACTCATAATCACAAGAAAAAGAAAGGAATTTTTAAAGAACCCACTCCAGAATCTGATATAATTTATATATTTACTTATATTTTAATTGTATGATTCTCCAAATGTGTCAGATATATAAGGATATGTACACTGTTACTATTCATATATTCCTGCCATATATCCTTTTGTAAAAACATTATATTATTGCACACAAGCACATTACTGAATGTTAAAAATAAACAAAACTCCTGGTTAATATTCCTGGTTTGGGCCATGGTATTGAAGGTTACACTGACTCAATAGTTGTCAGTGTCTTTCCTACATTTAAAATATAAATTGATTTTTAAACTTTTTTTTTTTTCCCCTCTGTGGACAAGTGTTACCACATTGATAATGAGAAATATACAATTATTCTTCAAAACATATATAATAAGTTGTAAGACTGACTGTGTTAAAAGGATCCTGCTCATTTCTTGAACAGAGTCCTACCAATGTTATTCAGGGTGAGGTTCAAACTGGAGTCACTGCTGTCCCCTGCTGTGTTCTCTGTAGTTTTCTACTGTGGCATATTGTTTCTATCATGTAATATTTGTTTTTTGACAAGTCACTGTAACTTAATAAGAACGTAGGACAGATTTAACCTTATTGCCTAGTAAAACATGAGCTCATTTCACTGCATGACATGCAATAGGGAAGCACATACAGTGGAACATAAAAATGGACAAAACTAAATGCTTCCTTTACTTAGACATTTTAATTACCATTTTCTAAGTAAGATTTATATGTTGGTGTGTATATACATGTAGCCATGCATATATATGCCACCAGTTCTCCCTCATAAAAAGGTCTTGGATTAAATGAAATACAAGGACACAAGTCTGAAATATTTCAAAGTTTTAACAGAGTTCAGGCTTTGATCTTGGTTGTGACTGTTACTGTCAGTGCAGAATCAGTGATGGTGAATCCATTGCTTGCAGTTTTTGCCCTCATAAGAAACCCTTGGTTGCTTATTCTAGTCTCACTCCACAAACATAAGGCGCCTGGTTATTTACCATAAAGGTAAATACTGTCATGTGACTACTGACCTGTATGCTTAGTTACCTATTTCTACATTCATATTATTAGCTAATAACTGTAAGAAATGTTTCTGGACTACAAAACGTTGATCATTATTTAGGAGGCCAGTATGTATCATGATGATAAGCTTAGTTTCACTGTTTTGGTGTGATCCTCTACGTTATAGAAACAGGTCTAGAGAATCTCATCTGAACTTACTCGCTTAGCCTGGTAGGACCCTCAGAGCTGTACAGGAAGACTTGAAAGTGATACAATGAGCAGGAAAATATCATTACAGTAAGAATCAAGCCTAAGCTATAAATTGGAGTCCTAAGCTTCGTTGAAGTATGGGCTTTGTGGCTGGCAGTCCTCCAGTACAGGACAGTTATGGCCATGTTCAGCATTTTGCTTACATTCATCTTGTAATTAAGTTATATCAATGCCATCTCATGCAAATTTTCTATATAAGAAAGAAGCCATTGAAATGCACTGTATATCCATACATGAATTTCAAAATCAGTTAAGATAATCATGTCACATTAAATAGCATAAAGGGACAGAAGGTTCAAGTGGGAGGCTTTGGCAGTTTAGCAGACATCCTTAAATCAACAACATAAATTTTAATATAGTAATTGTATTACACCAAATGTATGTGTTAACAGGATGCTGCTTCCAGACTATTTACAGAGAATGCAAGAGAGAAGTAAAATAATATTAATACATTCATATTTTTTCTAACATCTTTGTTTTTTAAATCTTCTCCAAACAATGCAGTCCAAACAAATCTTTGTTTTTGTAATCTACTTCATTTCTAAAACCCCTGCTGGGTTAGACTTTCCAATTAAAATATGATTCTTTATGCTTGTGTCATAGAAAATGTTTACTCGGATATTGTGCAGTGTTTTCTTCAATATATGAGTTTAGCATTGGGAGAAATTAAAATTTCCAGAATCTTGTTTAAGCTCATTTCTATTAACAATTCACAGACAAATAACCATTAGTTTATCAGAGACAGGGGCACCAAGCACATTTTGTGACACTCTTTGGGGGGTGTAAGCAGATTAAAAATGTAAAGAGTTTCCCAGATTTCTTTTTTTTTTTTTTTTTAATAAGATTGTGACAAAGCAAAGGGAATTAGGAAATGCCCTGATTTTTACACAGCAATACAAGAAATTCCAAGACCACCTGCTACTCTAGTCTTGGTGCTGGTACCATTCCACCAGCTAAAAGTAATGCTTACCAGGGAAAATTCTACAGTACACTGGAAGCACACAAGTAGAACAAAACAGCTGGGGACAAGAATTTGCTATTGTCCCCATCTGTGCTTTGCAGGGGCTACTTCACACTCACTGTGGGCACTGAGACTTCTTTGATGGTTGAAGTGCAGCAGGCAAGCTCTTGGGGTGTGCATCTTCCGGTTTTGTTTTGCCCAAAAGAAGGTCCTTCTCAAGCTCTCAGGCTGTTCCACAACTGAACCAACTTATCCTTAGGCAGAAATGGGTCAGGAGACTACTTTTGTGTAGATGCATCCCAAACCCACTGTCCAATGCCTGCATGGCATGCCAGTGCTGTTCAGAGATGGCTGTTAGTCCACTGGAGTTCTCAGCACCTGGGAATAGCATTTGGTTTTGATATAGATGAGTATCTGGAAAGATGTAGTAGGGAACACATGAGAATAACTTGTGCTCCAAGCAGGGTTAGTGAGAACTGCCCAATGCACACTGATTGCCATCTGATCACACCCCAATCCCTCTCCCTCTCTCTTCCCTTCTCTTTCTCTGTCTCTCCTCCAAGCCAGTAAAATCATACACAGAAGAAAGATTAAGGTGCCTAAGTAACCATCTCAAAGTGAGAAAGCCACAATGTATAAGAACTGGTCTAATTTTCATAAGCAGGTAAAGAGATTTCTTATTATGCTAAACTCACAGATTTGGTGCCTGCTACTACAATATATACAAACCCCAGTAGATGTTCAAAATCAATTGTTTACATTAATGTTAATCAATATAATATAAAAGAAGGTAATTGCTATTTCATTCTACCATCTTTGCAAGTGTCCATTTTAACTATTGTCAGAGGTCACTCAGTTTTATCCTTAGTTTTATAAGCATACATATACTGAGTTAGTAAAGAGTAAGACTAAGTGAGATCACTATGGAAATTAAGATTACATATTGATAAATGTCAGGATGATATTGTGCTTCAATAATCCTCATCAGTGCAGCCATGAAAATTAGTGCTATTTCTGGATTGCACTATTTTTTTCTAACAGTTTAAATGGAAAACATATCATCTAGAATTGTTTGCAGTGGCTAAAACCAGCCTGAATGGTAAAGGATCTGACATATTTGTAAACCAGCAATTATGGCATATACCCAGCAATTTGAAATATTTCTGAATTGTTGAGCACATCCCCAAATTGCTCATGTAACAAAAGCACATGAAAATGTTATTATCATTGTTTCTAGTTGTCTTTCATTTCCCACTGGAAACTTTTTTTTGTCAACATATTACATTTTTGTTTGTTTTCAGCTCTAGCTTTATTTGGTTTTGGTCCTGGAATGAAAATGAGCTAATGACACCTTTTCTCAGTCTACAGAGGCTTCCTCTGTCTAGCAAGAGCAGATTAGTTGCTCAGTGCATGCTCTCAGAGTGAAATTGGGGGATGCTACCTTATCTATTTATATTTATTTTAGAGGAGGGAGATCTACAATGCATCTGTACAGGACAGTCTCATCTACACTGTCTGAGCATCATTAATGGGCACTTCATAACTTAAAAATAAACACAATGGACTCTTCACTGGTGGGTTGTTTTGTTGTTTTTTTTTCTCAAATTAGAAAAAAAAAGAAGAAATGCAATACAAATTATTGCCTTGTCAAAGGCCCAGCATACCAACCCAGACTATTTTTAAGAGCTGAGAGCAGAAGTGACTCAGGGATTAGGAGTAATACCTGTATCATTTTATCTTCGGATTTTCATTCTGAAGCTCATCAGGTTGATGACAAATATTAACAGAAGTGTTATTTAACAGGTTGGAATAGGATACAAAAGGACAGTCACAATCTCTGCTACCCCATGCCCCAGATGTTGTTTTATAGATACTTTGTGCCGTGCTGGAAGCACAGAACAGCTGTAGCCCCACTAAAATCACTCTCAGATGGCTCTCCTGCCTAATCCATAAGTAGTGCAGAGTTGCTTTATTCTCTGCAGCACGGCCACCACATCAAGGGACAAGTGGGGATGGCTGCAGCGTCTCCATCATGAGCTGCTGCCAAAACAGCACCCTGGGAACACAGTCTCTTAGAAAATGGAGTGGTTCTCAGGATGTACTGATCCACAGGGGACCAGGCTGGCACATGCTCCAAAGAAGTGATAAATAGGGGTGGTTTACCTCAAAAGCTAATCAGCTACTACAGAGAATTTTGATGATAGCGCCCAAATGGAAGCTCATAAAGAATTAAAATATGACAACTGTCATAAAACCAGAAAGCATTGTTATAATATGAGATTGTCTCACTAACTTGTCATGGCATCCTTGAAGATAAGCAGGCATTTTGGTTCTCAGTTCTTCATTTTGTTTGTCTGGTATCACCCTGAACATCTAGACTGCAGTGCTTTAAAACACGAACCTTGTAGAAGAATATCAAGCTGTGTGCAAACATACTGGAGATAGATTGCCAGTGCAACATATTGTCTCTGGTACAATCACTCAATTACAAATAAAACCTCTGCA
Organism: Margarornis squamiger; assembly: GCA_035222235.1. Taxonomy (NCBI): domain Eukaryota; kingdom Metazoa; phylum Chordata; class Aves; order Passeriformes; family Furnariidae; genus Margarornis; species Margarornis squamiger. Next base: position 8,772,297 of record JAWWTY010000123.1, on the reverse strand, counting down.
AACAAATGTGTCTTCAGTTTAAACAAGAATATAATAATACATGTACTTTGAAACGGCAGAGTCTACATAAGCTAAATAAATCATCAGACCACAGCAGAGAAAAGGATTATTCTAACTCCAAACCTAATGATAAAAGCAGTTTTTAAAGATAGCCTTATTAAAGAACAGAAGAAAGTGTGGACAGAATCAAATTATTTGGATCACCAATAATTTCTTCTGGGCTTAGACACCCTTCACAGTCCAAAGAGACCCCATCCATGATTGAGTCTCCTGACCATTATTGCAATACAAGCACGTGAAGAAAACACAATGTTATTAGTCCAGACTTAAAAACAGTCTGAACAATTCATATCCACAGCTGATACACAAGGAAAAACATGGATATGCTTCAAGTGAAAATACATTCGTAAGTACAACAGAACGACATGCCTGTTGTCTTTCTCACGCAGATTCACACACTGCTGGCACTGATAAGTGTTTTGAGGAAGGGGAAGAAGTTGTCTTCACTGCCATTACACAGTTAAATTCCACTGTCAAAGGAACTATACTTGAAGGGCTTTAAGTCCATATAATGCAAACTTTGAACACTTTAAAAATACTGTAGAATTGCTATTAAAAATTTTTTAAAAAAAATGAAGGAATAAAAATTAAACTTGATAAACACTTCTGTCACTTGCAGTTTTTACTATTTAGATTTTACTTTCTCCATTGTATCAGGCCTATTCAACTAATGCATTTACATGCTAAACAGACAATGGCTGTGTGAATTTCTTTGTTTTCCTACAAGAACCTCTTGACACTTACATTTCTCCATTTAGTAGTCTGAAACTTCAGCAGCTGAAAAGTTTACAACATACAAAGATGAAAACACTAAACATAATCTATTTTTATAGTAAATAGTTCTTGACATTATCGTGGTTTTAAAAAATCAAAATTATTTGGTTTTGTTTGTTGTTTTTTTTTTTCAGAGCTTCAGATGAGGTGAAACTGCTTTCATATTATTTCCCAGAATTATAGGAAGAGTTACCAATATTGAAAAGAGAATTTAACTGTGCAAAGTATATAGAAAAACTGAAAACACAGTAGAAAGAACACTAACAGTTCAGACATGTAGGGGACTTACTTATGCCTACTATTTTCTTCTTTTTTCCATAAGTCTCTTCTCCTTCAGTTTTCTTCTGGATCTCAGCACTTTCTTGATATTACCACTAAGAGTTTCTTCTTCTTCTCTTTGTGCAAGATTCCTTTGCTCAGTTAAAAGCTATTCTATTGGTGGTACCAATCTTGGTGGTATCAGTCTTGAAACAGCCTGAGTTTTTGCTATTTACTTCTCTTTAACTATTTGTCCTCTCATTTTATGTCATAACAGTTATAGCAAATTGAAAGCAGAAAAAAAAGAGTTTCATAATTCTCCAGTTGAAGCTAAAGGGAAAAAAGGGACAGTATTGCAGATGTCAACTGCTAAAATTACCTTGTCTCTGTGATCAGACAGACCTTGGATTTATTGAACTACAGAGCACACTACAAGGTCTATTTAGTTTCTCACATTTGTTTCACAGCACTGAACTGAAGGAACTGAATGATTTGAGCATGGTTATTGATTAATATTGTTTATTGCATATATTGTTCCAGGCACTTTGGGAAAAATATAGGTATGTTTAAAAGAAAATAAGTACATAAATAAGATGGCATGCTGGACTCCCCCTTTCTTTCTCTCCCACAGCATGTGTACGTATTAGTCCAGCTCTGAAAAGCCCCCTGGACAATTCATAATGATAGCAGGCACTTAGAAAAAATATAGGTATATTTAAAAGTAAAACATATACATAAATAAGATAGCAAGGCAGGCTGTATGCATATGTCAGCAAAGATATGAAAGCTGTGTAAAGAATTCTGTCAGTAGTAAGTGTGCCACAGGGTAACTCTGTGAACACACAAATGAGAATGGACCAAAATAATTCCTTCCCTTAGCAGTACCCTGCAAGAGCATGGTACAAAGCGATACAAAGGACACACATAGGACAAGAGGGAATATGAAAGCTCTTCCTGGAGGGCCACTGGCTGTTATTTTAATAAGATTTTAGGAGTTCTTTGAGTATTAAATCATATGTGAAATGAAAAAAACTCAAAAATTCAGAATTTCAAACTCCCACTAAGGAGTTCTGTGAATTCTGTCATATTTTCATGGTTTTGTCAGTTTAATTCATGGCAAGAGAAAAATTTTCTCCTTAAACCCTGTTTTCTGAAGTCACCTGTGTCATTAATGCATTCTAGGCCTTGATTTGGCTGTTACTACTTATCAAAAACGTATTCCAAATGGTTTTGGCTAAATCACAGAGAAGCTGTAAGCACCCACTAAGACTGTCCAGAGAGTGAGTCTGCAACAGCTACTGTTTCTCAATTCACACACTTCCCAGTTTCCCACTAGCGCCTTCGTGTAGACAAACCCTTCCTAGTGACTGAAACAGATTTTCTGCATCAAAAAAATGTCTCTTATTTGTGTTATAATGAAGAGATTTCATACTTCAGTGTCAAACGGTGTCACTACACGACAAACAGAAAACACTTTAATCTCAAACTATGTCTACACAACGTACTGAAGGTGTGATGACAATACAGACATCCATTCTAGTTTGAATTTAGCTAGCATAAGGTAATGTTAGAAGCCTGCATTTCTAAGGATAAACTTTTAGAAACTGAGGGGGGGCACACTCTTGCACTGCTAAGGAATAAAAAGGAACAAATCTTTGAGGTTAACAGATTTGGGGCTAACATGTTCTTGTTTTATAGTCTGCAGGTCAAAGGGTTGATATGTAATGTTACTACAGGACAATGGAATTATATTTCATATTATATAAACTTTTATTGGTAATATATTGAGTTTTAATAACATATTTCAGGCAGAAGGCTTGCACCGTGAAATTCTGTTTTGCTGGCAAAATCATACATTTAAAATATGTTTTCATAAAATATTGAGATTTCTGTTTCTCTTGGTTACTCACACTATTTCTAGCACTAGTATGCAGACAGTGAGATATGCAGGTAATTGATCCAACTATCTTCCTTCTTACCTATTCTCTGACCTTACAATGAATAACCCAGTATTTGCCCAGTTTATATCCTCATCCAGATTTTACATTTGCTTATAATTACTTGGGACTTTTTGTTTCTAAGTCTGTGCAGGCTTGATTCAAACAAAGCTTTCTGATTTATTCCAGCATGCCTTTTTTTGGTCAGATAAAATCTGTCTTTGGCTTAGAAAAGATAAAATATCCCTGCCAACAAGTGGCAAATATTCAGTGACAGATTTTGAAAATAAAATAAAGTGTTAGAACACTTGAGATGTTACCTCATGTCAGAGATTCAGAAGTCTGCAACAACTGTACATTTGTACACGTCCCCTGCTTCTGTGACATAATAAAATATATAAAAAATTACTAAAAACTATAAATACAACTCATAGAAAATTTTGAAATTCTTAGACAAAATCTAAATATTTGCAGAACATTTTCAAGTAAGACGATACACTGATTTCAAGGAAACTGTTTCCTGATTGTAGAGAGGATGAGATTTACTCTTATTATGAATCATAATAGAAACCTCTCGAAATACCATAATTTCTGGTAAAATGGAAAATCAATTTTTTGAGCAGAACTATTAATCCTTATGCTAAGTGTGGCCTGTATGACATGAAAAGAGTCAGGTTCAGCTGCCACAGGAGCTGGAAGCTCTACTTGTTTGATAATGAAGAAACAAGTAGATGTTCTCTTTTGTTACAGTTCTAATTCACAGACTGTTCAATCTAACAGAATACTAATTACCTTAAGTGGATTTCACAGTTGACAGAGACCTTTGTAGGGAAGACAAGCTTGACAAAGGCAATTGAAACTTAGCTAATGAAGAATACTAGATCCACCTTTGAGGAATGTTAAGTGCGTGCTTTGCTTTTTATGAAAGGTACCTCTTTTATATGTAAAGTAACCATAGAAATGTCAACATTTCATTTTTCGACACCTTGCTAAGTTCTGCAGAGGGTTATCAAATTACCTTTAGGTTTTCCTTTTCTGTAATTATATTTATTCATAGAACATTTCCTTGCAGTGAAGCTCTGTGAACCAATCCCGAAAAAAGCACACTTAATGTTTGCTTAACACAGCTTAATCAAACCAGTCTTCATATTGACAATCACAGGATGGCAGAAATTTTTTCTTGCAAATGAGGGCTTTGCAGGTGTGTGTCTAATTATGACACAGTTACTTGAAGCACACCAAAGTGCAGATAAGTGGCAGTACCATAAAAGTGTTCTTTTGGGATCATATTACCCTGGGTAGCTCCAAATATGCAAATAACTACTGCCTTTGGTGCTACTCGAAAGCTAATCCAGCTCAGACTTAATATGAATTTGGAACACTTTAAAAACTACTGAGGAAGATGGGCAAAGCCTTCTTGTGTGGTTGGCTGGGGTTCTGTTTGTTCAGTCAGGATCAAAAACACACAATCCAAAAGCTTTAACACCCCCATTTTCATACTAAAAGTTCCTTCCTCAGTTTAGAAGACCTGATGATACTGCAGCATCCTTACATACTACAGGGTACGCTGATGTGATCCCGTACTATTGTGAAGTGTTTTATGGCTCATCTGGACCCATTTTCAGAGAATTAAGTGTTTGGGTTTCAGCACCAGTAAGATGTTCTACATGCACGTAAATTAAAGTTGTTCAGGTAGCACAGAGTTTCAAAGGCTTTTTAAAGCCAGAAAACAGTTTATTTTCTAGTTATTCCAGGTTTTACTGAAGAAGCCAATCAGAGAAAGATTCCTTTGAAAATGATCTAGTTTAAAGTCTTTGCTCTCTCTTTTCTGAATCATGTCCTACATGATAGTTTCAATTATTTATTACAAGGCAATGGTAAAAAAGTGTTAATTAGCAAAGATGAAAAAGACCGACTCAATGGGAGCTCCTGTAAAGGAACTCTTATTTCTAATGCCTGAGGTGACCACTAATTTACAGCTTTTGATAGCTTGCCATGCATGGTTCACAGAATAAATCAGTCTTGGGGAAAAAATACTGTACACCTCATTCACTGTGGTTAATGAAGAACATCTAGTTTTTGCTGTTGTTTTGTTTTTATTAGTTCAGGCAATTTAGTTTTGGTTTAACTTAACAGTGTTAGAAATGAAAATATGCAAAGAGAGAAAATATGACATTGGAACTGCACGATTTTCTCCATTCAGCTGAAATGCCCATACCCAGACCAAGAGGCCAGCTCTAAATATAATCATGCCTTTTTTTTTTTTTCCTTTCTGGGGCAATGTCAGCTACTCTTTTGCATCTTATGAAAATATCATTTAAAAAGCTTTAAAAATATTGATGTCCCAGGATCTTTATCCTTTTTCATCCTAGTGAAAATAAGAAAGAGGAAAAATAACACACAGGACTGAAAACTAAAATTTCTCTTAATCATAAAGCATCAGAATTACCTTCATGTTTTATGTTTTAATATCTAATCATAGCTAGACCTACACAACAGTGTGAAACACGTTCCTTAACAAAATTAAATATTTTGGTTAATTAGAATACTCAACGAGGGCAAATAATACAGTGGTCAGAGGTCTAGTCTGACCTTTTTTTCACCTGCCATCTCCAAGGGAGATATCAGTTTGTTTCTTGAAAGTTAGTGCACAGGAATTCATATTCATAACTGGTTGTCCTAACTGGATTTTATGTAGATGTGACTGACACATGACTTGCATGGGAAGGGTTCTGCCCCCCCTTCTTGCCCCTCCTTTTTTCCTAACTCTCCTGGTCATTGCAAAAAAAATCCAAAAGCCAACCAACCAACCAACCAAACAAACAAAAAATCCCAACCAAAACCAAAGAACCCCAACCAAAACCCACCTCAATTACTCTTCTAATTTTGTTCACCCATTTTGGGACTTAACATAGCTGGTCAAGAGAACAATGTAACATTTTTAGAGTGACCACTTTGGGAGAACAGGTGTTCCAAGGACCCAAGATGTGCTGTGCCTCACTCACAGCAAACCCTTCAAGGAAAGCAGAAGTCTTGAATGTGGACTTCAGGCCTTTGGTTTGGTGTTCAGCTGGTAGAAATTACTGGAATATTTTTTCCCAGTGATATCTGAACATACAAAGTTTTTGACTGAATGTCTGTTCCACCAGTACTAACCCAGAATCCAGACTGCCCATCTACTCTTTCCCAGTTCTGTTGCTTTTTCTTACCCTGCTCTTCATGTTGTTTCCCAGCATCATAGCCATGCAGGACCAACTCCTCAAACTTCCAAGGAGATGAATTAACATGAAAAACTCACTCTTCTTAATTCTTTATGTTTAGATCTTTCAAGCCTTTCAGATCTTCCTCAATTAACACCTCTGCACTTAGCCTATTTTCCTTGTTTATTTCTTCATTTTGTTGTTGTTTTCTTTATTAATGAAATATTAATTGACAGCCTGTGATGTTTCAAGCTTTTTTTCATCTCCTGACGAACCTTGCTGAACATAAAATGAGAACAATGAACAAAGTCATTGTGAGAGTTAAACTAAAAAGGACTATAAAATGGTAAAGTCCAAAATCAACAGCAACAGATAAAAGATTAACATGATGCTGCTGTTGTGAGGAGTTCATTATCACCATGTTCCTAGTCAGAACAAAGGTGTGAAAGGAGAGGAAGTTTTAAAAAATTTAGAGTGTGATATGAAAATAAATGAGATAATCACAGTCTATCTTAAACTTCTATGGGCTTCAGGACAGTTAAAATCCAGGAACAACTAAACTTTAGATACTTCAAAACTAATGGAAATAATTCTACTGTGTAGATAGAATGGTAAATTTACTGGTCTGAGTATCTGAGGTGCATCTCCTCATCTGGAGAGGAGTTGTTGGAGCTCAGCTTTTTGAAAAGGTGTGGTATTATTTGATTTTAATGTTTTAATGACAGAAAGTCATCAGTCATCAATTAATTATCATCCTGTTCTTCAGAAATTTATAACTTTTTAGCATTCCAGAACATATTTTGGATATGTAACATTACTGAAGGTAGACAGAGTTTTACAAAGGGTGATTTTCCCCATTATCTTATAGAGGCTTCCAGCCTTAATTTATTACCCTTTATGCCATGATCAGAGGGCCTTAGAAGATCCATTAAGGGTAGACATCTAGTTCTTACAGAGCTGAGGCTGGATGTCATGAATTTCCTGCCTTACCATGTGGCATGGTATTAGCTGTGAAAATTCATGCCTCCTTATATTCACATCTGTTTAAAACCAAAAAAGCATGTGTGGGTTTTTTTTCTCATATTTGTATATCTTCCATGTAAAGTTTTTATTTTACCAATGAAAGGACGATTAGGTCTCTAATATTTCTACCAGCTAGGGCCAGTGCCAACATCAAATAGTAAAAACTAACTGGAAAGTACAGATAGAGAGCAGAGGGTATCATCTGCTGGTGTTGAGGAGAGAGCCTTTCCTTATACTGATTCTTTTCTCTTTGACTTTCTGGTGGCATATAAAACATGGTCATTCAGTTTTAAAGATTGGTTCTGGGAGTAGGTTTAACCAATCAGGAAATTAGAGTCCCTATCATGCAGCTTTTCTAGTGAATCACAGAGGGAGTGAAACAAAGCAAAAGGGGATTTATTAAAGATAAAATTTAATTAAAAGTACAGAATATGAAATATAATAAATATTAAAATAAAGAAATGCCTTCTGGGGCAGGTAGTGACATGAACATGGGATTAGTTTTAATAAGGTGAATAACCCTTCAGTAATATGAGTACTGAGGTTAGAGTCTAGCCTAAGCATTTGAATATTTTCCTGGGTTCAGATTATTCTTTTCAAAGATATGAAACGGTCAGCTTCTTTCTCTTCTAGTTGCACATAATTTTGAAAATAGTTTGGTAGACAAAAAAGAAATAAGAATGGAAAGCTACAAGTTTGTGTTTCATAAGGAGTGGTGAAAAAAGTCTCTTTGGTTTTAATTAAGTTCTTCAAGTTTCAGTTGAAATACCAGAAGTACCACTGGTGTACCAGAAGACACAAAAAAATGAGTTAACTCATGTTCATGTACAAAAGTGGATGACAAGTAAAACTAAAATGCAAGGCATATTATGCAGATTTTTTGTGACTGGCAGTTAAAGATTTACATAAAATTAAAATAACCTTTAAAATTAGGACAACCGGGTCACTCTAATGTGATCTGAATTACTGAGTTAATGATATTCTTATCCTTCCATGTCTTCCAGGCACTGCCACTGAAAATTCAAACCTGTGAAAGAAAACTTAAGTTGGAAGAGCTACCCTGAGAAAAACCACCTCATACGTTTCTATTGATGGTACATCTGAAGGCAAAATACAGTTTTTAAGTAGATACTCAAACCCAGAAATGTCTAGAGCCAAAAAAACAAAGCAGCTATTACTTCATATTACTCTTCCTTCTGCATTTCAAAAGAGTGGTTTTTTAGGCAGATAGATTTGATTTTGGTGCATATTCTTAATATATTATAAAGAACAAGACCGCAAAGTCATCAGTTAAACAGCTGTAATGAAATTAGCAAACAATACTTAATTGATTTTCTGAAAAATATAGTCATGATCCGGGTGCATAAAAGGTACTTTTATGCTGTACTACTGCTGAAAACAAACCCAAAACTGGATTAAGCGGCCAGCTGGGGATACTGACCTCATAACTGAAGACTTGAGTAGTAAACAACTATTTTAATTATCTCAATGAAAAGAGTGTCCGTGGGGAGAGGAATGACTACAGTACATGGTATTCTGACAGCCTTCTAAAGATCCAGTCATTGCTTGAGACCATAAATTAGAGCAATCCTAAAGAATATATAATCTTTAGAATTTCATAGTCTCATGTTTTGTGTCTCAGACCTTCACATGGATGGCAGAATCCAAGCTACTAGTTGTAAATAACCAGGTATGCAGACTTCCTTACTTCCATGACAGGAATTTTAACTCGAGTGTATCTCTTTGTCCTTTGTGACTCCTATGCGTTGGAAGCTGTTTACACACCTTTTAATGATAAAAATAGTAACACATGTTTTTTGTAAAACTTCTATATGGTTGTTACATGTGATTTGTTTAAATTTATCATTAAGCAAATTATATATAGTTGTCTAGGAGCTTCTCTTGCTATTAGAGAATGCTTACAACCGTATATATATATGTAGATATGCTTGCAATATGTATACCTCTATAGCTGTGTATCAAGTAACTTGAGTCAAACACTTTAAACGCAGGGCAGTTTGTAGTAGAATGATGGCTGTAGGATACAAGCTTCTCAATATTTTGTGCAATGGTTTGGAAGTAAGCACAAAATCACTGCTGATAAAATTTATGGCTGATTCAAAGATTGGTTGAGTGGTAAATAATTATAATCAGGCCTTGCATTCATCTAGAATGATCTGAATTACAATAGTTATATTTATTTGACTTGTGCTGGGTTTGTCTGTGCTCTGAGGCAGCCAGAAGCCTGCCAGCTCCAGTTCCAAAGGCACACAGATGCAGGCAGCCTAAGCAGTGTGTTTGAACTCTCAGCAGCGTTCATTAGCTCACTGAGCACACAGTCCCGCCACTCGCCACTGCACAGCTCCTGTTTTGCTGCTGTCTGGGTTTGGAGTATTAGGAGAAAGAATTTGTGTCTTCCCTAAAATCACTTCACCCCTGGTACTCTGGGCTTATTACAGCAAAATCAGTTTTAAAAGAAGAAAACGCAATTCTTTTCATCTAATGAAAAGGAATTAGAGTTTCTACCTATGGCACAGGAGACTGAGCTAAGGTTTCCAAGGGCAGACATCTATTTGTGGGGATTATATCGAATAAACAAACATAGGCATGGGAAAAATTTAATTAGAATAAAGCTATCTTACAGTCTTCTAAATTCAGAAACAATGGACAAAAGCAGGTACATGTTTTTAATCCTTTTAGGTGGCACTGAGGTTACTGATACTCAAATGTTTTATCCTGATCTCATGTCCACATTAAAACACAAAAAATTATGAAAATGAGAAGTCACAAATACTAGAAAAAAAATTTTAGCAAAATAGAAAGATCTCAGTCTCTTTTGTGTTTTCAGAAAAAGAATGGGGCAAAACCTGATTACAGAATTATATGTGAAAGACAAGAAAATACTGAATTCTGAAAAGTTCTTTCATCTTTCTTGGAGAGAAGTCTATCAAACACCTGAGTACCTTGCAAACAAAAGTATGATTGCTTCATACAGAATGACTAACTGAGGTGATTTTAGCCTAATGACTTCAGCTGAGTGGTAGAAGACAGTAAGGATATACTCGTGTATGTTTATGTTTGTAAGAAGTGAAGATTAACTAGGAGACAAATGAAGAGAGAGATCCCTGTTTCTTTGGGCAGGAGACCTGAGACTAGGTCGAATGTAATGCCTTTGGTACTGAAGAGTTCAAACTAAATTATCTAATGCTCCCTTCTTCCTTTAATGTCCAAGAATCTATGGATTCTTATGCTTCAAGAGCATATTAATGCATCATTTGCAACTAGAAGCATTTTTGTTTTAATGACACATTTGTCCTGAATATATTGTATGACCATGTGCATTTGTATGATATATTAGTACTGCAGAAATTTCATGTCTCCCAGATGTAATATTGCAACACGTATTTGCATAATCACTTTAGCTATGGAATATAGGACATTTCCTTCTCTTATCAGTACAGATTTGCAGAATTCACTTATATACAGGTCTGTAGAGAATGAAAGAGTACTTCAGGTTCCATAAAAGTTATGCTTAATGACTATTTTGATTGCTGTGGTTTTCACCTTAAATTGTAGGTGTAAGTGTTCAATGCATTTCTTTCAAACCAATCACTGGAGAATTTTATCTAAGGTTATGCAATATCCAGTAATCAAATTGGCAGGATTTTACTTTTCACTTTTTCATCCTGAATGTAACTAGTTTATTATTACCCTGTTAACACTGCTGCTTGTTCATTACTAATTGTTAATTGCTTATTAACTGCATTATTAGTAAATATCCCAGTAGTCCCATATAAAAGAGAATCTAAAATCAAAACTAAAAAGAACAAACTTTCTCATAGTTCTATGTAGAAATAGAGCTATGTTGATAAATAAATGTACTGGATTAAATAAAAAAAAATAAAATTTTAATTAAAAAGGTTATGTTTGCTTTGTTCAGCCTAAGAGGAAATGTCAAAAGGTCTGACATATTAAAAAAAAAAAAAAAAGAGAAACAAAAACCAACCAACCAAAAAAAAAAAACCAACAACAAAAACCCACAAACAAACAAACAAACAAAAAAAACACCACCAAAACCTGCCACTCACCCAATTAAAATCAGCTCTTTTGAAGCTGCCGCAGTTCAGGCAGTCAAACTCAGGTATCTAAAGAAAAAAAGGCACCACATTTTAAAATATTTTCTATTATATAAAAGTTCTTATTAGTAGAGCCTGATATGGACAGACAATGTGAAAAATATTAATAAGCCACTAAGAGAATAATATCCAAAAAGTTAGTAAATAAATTCTAAGAAGCTTAGTTATAATGCTTTTCCCAGATTTTCATCATAGATCTGTGTTCTGCATTCCTCCTACCTCACCAGCACATTTTGACATTGACTGTTCTGAAGTGATATTTGGATGGAGTTTTTGCCTAAGAGCCATAAGTTCAGACACTATGCACTCATTTTTAGTACAATCTGTGACCACAAAAGACACACAAAAAACTGGTTTTCATTTCCATTTTGATCGTGCAGTACAGTTACCAAAGTTCAGTCACCCTGGAAGTTTCATGCCACATTCCTGTCTTACATTTTCCCTATTTCCTGAATGCTTCTTACCATATCTTTCTTCATAAAATATTCTATGACGACTTTAAATGAAAGGTGAAATATGAAATTATTTAAATCAGGAGAAAGGCTGAAAAGCTGCAGGGTGAAGCTGCCACTCAAAGAGAGCTTGGCAAGCTGGAAAAACTTCATGAAGCTCAATAAAGGAAAGCAGAGCCTTACACTTGAGTTGCAGTTTTCCTATGCAGTCTGGCTGCTGATGAGGTAGAAAGCCATTGGGTTATCTAGAGAGGCTGGAATATGCATCTGAGAGTTTGACTGGGTAGGCCCTGAGCAACCTCATTCTGCTCCACAGTGGAATCAGGGTTGCAGTTGCTTTGAGTCAGTTGCCAGATTAGACATCTCCAAAAGTCCATTCTGAAAAAAATATTAAAAAAAAAAATAAAAAAATCTCTGTCTCTGTCTCAGCACAGCTTCTTTCAATGTTGTACCTGAAAGAGCTACAGCCATGCTCAGAATCTGAAAGCATGCAATGGAGTCACATGTTCTCCCTCTTATACTCACCTCAAGAAAATATATGGGAGTTTAGGGTGCCAAAGGAAGTTTCTGTCTCCTCATTTTAATGGCTTCGCATCTCTTAAAAATACAGCTGAAGAGAATGTTTTTCTAATATGATTAGATCTAAAATACCATGAGACTACACAGCAGGTTGCTCTTTCTCAACTATAAATTTTATCGCTCCTATTTCCTGAGTTTTCTACTGAAAATGGACAGCTTGTGAAATACTTCAACCTGTCTGGCTTTTGACAGGTCTTCCTACAAAGCTCTGAGTTATCCAAGAACACTCTGTAGCTGTCATGACTAACTATCACTCCACAAACCTGACTTCTAAAGAAAAATCCACTGGGAATCACAGAATAACAGCAACATTAGCCAAAAAAGTCCATCTTTCTGTGGAAAAACACACAAGCAGAATTTACTTTTGTGTCATAACTCTGAATTTGGAAAGAATGCTAATCTCAATTTTATATGAAATACCAGACCACTGCAACCATTAGAATACATGCATACATACATTTGGGGGGGAAACATAGGTAAAGATCAGACACTGTTAAAAAAAACTAAAACTCAGCAGAACCTTACTGCTAAGTAAGTTATTTAATTGCTATTGATAATGACATAAATTGAGTATATGGGATTTTTAATCTACTTCTAATAGTAATAATAATATTGATGATGATGATGAATAGTCCAATGCTGCTCTATCTAGCATTGCACTAGATGAGCTCTATGACTTGGACACCTTCACTATGGAAAACCCACGTTACACAAGGAAATATTGAATTTGTGTCAAGAAAACTGCTTACATAGTAATACATGTATTGACTTAATTAAAAAATGCAAAATTACTGTGCTTTATAACACTTAGAAGATCATTAGACTTAGTATCTCTCTTCTGACATATTAACCTTTCTACAACCAGGGCAATATATAAATGTCAGGGTCGGTTTTCTTTGGATTTTTGTCTTCTAGTAAATATAAGGTTAAACAACATAACTGGATTTCAAAATGCAGTTATATTGGAATTTTTGGATATGATTTTAAGACTATGAATATTTAAATGTGTTCAAATATTTCTAAATAGCTGGAACCACAGAAATTAAATGTACTTTTCTTCATGGCTTCCCTGTAGTTTTCTCCATCTGTTTGTTTGTTTGTTTGGTTGGTTTTTTTAAGTGCTCCAAATTTGATTAGGCTAAAGATTTTAAAGTGCAGACTGCTTTTCTAGAGTTTCTCATGTGAAGTTTCTCCAGAGCCACATTAACAAATTACAGATACATGTAATGCACTTACTTAATACATAAACCTGGTATTTCTTGAGAGAGTTTTCTTGCCAGTACATTAATTAGGAAAATGTCCCTTATTACTATCTACTTAAATTACCAGTGTTTAATTAGGTATTATTGCTGAATTAAGGATTGATTTCTCATATCAGTCTATACTGGTCCAGGCTCTCACCCACTGTAGCCAAGTTTCTCAGAATAAAAGCAGAGTGAGAAGGTGACCTTGGATCCTGGGGATGTTGAATGCCAGCTGATCCAATGGTTATAGGACAGAGGAATACAAAAGTTATTCCTACTCATTTTAGTTGCCAACAGCAGATTGAGATTGTTCGAGTAGACCTATCCACTTTATAGAGAAGGGTTTTTCCTTTTTAAGAGTTATCATGAATGTTCTATGCCCTCCATCTTACTTCAGAAAGACATTTACTGCAGAGTTATTGTGCTGGAAGTGCCTTTGTTATGGGGGGATTAAGGAATGCTGGTATAATCCACTATTGTATCCACTGACTTCTTCACTAAAAGTGTGTTCCATATTTTGAAGAGTTACCTCTAAGTGTACTGAAATAACTACACTTCTGACAAATGTTTGGACATGTACCTTTTGTTTATTTGGAATGAAAACTGAATGATCTCTAGGCAAGATATTCCATGTCTCTAAGGTTGGGAATTAGCAAAAACAGCACCACTACTATTTCTGAAAACAATTTTCAAAGATGCAGTAAAGAAATATATTCTAGTAAAGAAATGGAGATACTAGAAAGTTCAGCAATCTTCTTGTTCTCATGTTCAAACCACAACTTATGGGAGAAACTAGCTAGAGTAAAGCGAGAACAAAGAACAGAACAAAGACAAAAGGTTTTAGTTTGTAGGCCATACTAAAGAATGTACACTGAGATCACATTATTCTATTGAGCTTCCAAAGTCCCAGGGTTAGATTTTACTGCCTGTAACTTAAGCAATCATTGAAGGAATCCCTGCAGTGCAGCAGACCATAGACCTTAACTCTCAATTCATAGTCATCCATTAAATATTTCTGCCTCCATCATATTTGTGTGTTAGGCATGATTAAAAAATGAAGCTACAATAACAATAGAAAATAGCCTGATATTGTAACATTTCTTGCCAAGAGGAAACCAAACACTGCAAAATAATACTCCAAGAGAGTCAGATGTTTGAGTCTGTGCTTTGGACCTTTATGAATTCAAGAACCAAAGACACTTAAGTTAAAAAACAAACAAAAAAACAAACAAACAAACAAAAAACAACTAGGAAAAAAAAACAAAAACAAACAAATTAATTTGTGCGTACTTACACAAGATGATTGGTGTTCACGTAATGCATGCATCATGGAATGATGTTTGCCCTAGCATCATGAGAAAAAACCCAAGATCCCTTCATTTCCTTTTAAGGAAATGAAATTAGTTCCACCCAATAGTGACTTTTCAGAAGTCTAACTTCCCCAGAACCCTCTGTATAATTATTTAAAGAAGGTGATAAATAATGACAGTATCTAATAGAATGATGTCCATAACGCATCATCTTCTACACCAACAAAATGATAATCATTATAAAGGACTTGCCTGCAGTGCTCTCTATTCCTGTGGTGAAATGTAATGACTGAATAAATTGAATATTGGGTCTAAGTTGCAGCTTCTTCAGAAAGAAAAGGGATGAGCGTCTTGGAGAACTGAAAGAGCTGCATAATCAATGGCTCCTTTCTTAAGTTGCATGTGGTGAATGAAAAATAACAAAACAATAGATTTGTCTGATGTTAGAATTCAGGATTCTCCACTTCACACGTTCACAGTCATTATTTGGTCTACATAATTATACTGAAAATTTGAATTAAACTGAGAATAATTAAATACGAAAATGAGCTGAACCTCATTTCAAAAGAAGACTTGGCTACAGTTTGAAAATATTTTTGCACATATACCTTAAATATGTATGACAATGGAAACACTATTACGGAAAAGATAGGAATTAATATATGGATCCCTTATTTTCAGATGTTCTGTCAGACAATAAAGAAATAGTTAAAAAAAAAAAAAAGAAGAAACAAGACTTTTTTGGATTTTTTTAAGGAATCGGTTTCCCTGTTCAGTTCAGTGCTGAGCTGGGGGAACAGTGGTACCAGCACAGCAGAACAAGGGGCAGGGAGCAGTGGCTGGAGATAAGGACATTTCAGCCAGTATTGCCTTCAGAGAAATTCATGTGGCACCCTTCTTCGGGGGGAGAATTCAGTCCTTGGGAAGAGTCCGTGCTCTTCATCTAAATGAGACTGCTAAAAATGAGCTGCTAAAAACCTGCCGTGCGTGGGCTGCACCATGACCCCAACTCCTATAAAAGCACTCTGGCTGTGACCACTCTCACCCCTAATCTGATCCCTGAAAACCAAGCCTTAGAAGATGTATAAAGTACTTACTCACTTCTGAACATGCTTTAAAGCTATCCCTTGGAGCAGATGGAGTTTATTTTGTAATCTTTTTACAGCAGCTGAATGACAAAAAATATACTGCAGTGCAGTCCAGAGTCAGTGTTTCCCTTCAAATTATTTGAAGTATTATAAAAATTACTTTGTCTAATCGAGACACCCTTTCCTGTTCAAAAGGAAAGGTTAATTTATTGTCAATTATATTTGATTATATATTTGGTAATTTATTTTTCATTAATGGGTGGATTTGTTAGTCCCTGTGTCTCAGTGATAGCTTCAAGAACTCAGCACTAGAAAATCTCTGATTATCCTTTCACAGATTTATAAATGTTTTAGTGATCTAATCAAAGTAAAGGAACAATGGATTATGATTTAAGTATTATAAAAAGAGCTAGTGAACAGCTAGTCTATCTTTGCACAATCTATTTTTGAGCAATTTTGAATAAGAATGAATTTCATAATTTCAGTCTGTTTGGAAATAACTTATGAACAGAATTAAGACAGCCATTCTTGAATATGTTAATTTTTGTAAGTTGTTTCCAAGCTCTTTAAAAATGTTAAAAATTAAAATCTTTAGAATATATACCCCCATTTCAGCCTGAATTTCTCAAAGAGAGGAATCTGATACAATCTGGAAGCCCACTTTTTGGCTTGTTTTTCCAGAAACTGGGACAACTGAAAGTGAACAGTAAGGGGGAAAGAGGGTCTATGCTATTCTGTACCAAGAACACAGTATTATAATACTATATAAATTATTTATCTATGTATTATAATAAGAGGCCTATAGTATATAGTATATATTGACTTTATTTTTTATTTTTTTTTTTTACATTTAACATGCATTTGAAAAGATGAACAGAAGACTTGTTGGTTTACTTCAGCTATCATATACTTGTTTCAACATAATATGTACTTTAGCTGATTCAAATTGCACTTTGGATTTTTATGGTAATTGCCTACTTATCCTGTTCTCATCAAGTAATCGAGTAATTATTACGTCTCAAATTGACCAACAATACCTACCTTATCTTGTCTTGTTAATTAAATACTTTTTAGGAGAATATTCAATTTGCTTTAGTAAACTTTTTTTTCTTGTAGTAACTTTATTTTTTTCTTGGCAAGCAAGTCAATGCATTTATTATATTATTCTCTTTTATTTTTATTCTGCCTGTATGAGGCAGTGCATGCAAAGCTCCTAAGAAGATTATGTATAACACCTTATATCTGCCATAAAAGGGCTCAGCTGAAGCTTATGTTATTGTTAAATGTCTTGTAAAAGGAATCTGTGACAAAGTTTCAGTTACGATATGGAAAGCATTCCAGAACACAAAAAACTCAAGGAAATAACATAATTTCCCCCACAGATAATTTGTTAGGCATCTTAGTTTGGGCTAACTCCCAGTTTACACAGTCTTTAACGAGATCTCTAAGAATTGTGGAAGCCATGGCTCTTTGTTCATAATGCAAAGGTTACAGTTACCATCACTCAGAGCTGTCCTCAGGCCCCTAAAACTAAGTGATTTCAGTCATCTGGGAAGCTGGAGTGAAGCAGAGGAGGGAACAAAGAGATCCCCCATGGCCAATCTTCCAACCCAACATCTACAACAGTGCTGGTGCTGCCACTGTGCAAAGTAAGAGATGTACAGTAATCTCCAAGGAGAAGGTCTCTCTCATGGAGCAGAGCCTTCCTACCTACCTCAAAACAGTCTCTGGAAAGTCAGGTGGCAGCCTGAGGTGTACAATCAGCAAATGACCTGATTTCACATCCAGTTCCTATTGTTGCCACTTCTTGCCACACACAAAACACTGACTTGGTGCTGCTTAGTCCTCAGATATAGAAAATCTCCGTGTAAGTATTTTTAACCTCATCATGAGCCCCACTGTAACTCTTAAGTTAAAGACTTGTATAAAACACAATAAATTAGAATTCACATAGTGCTGACTCAGTAAACTGAAGAATGAATAGTTTCTTTGTTCAGGTGTTAAAGGTCCACAATTGCTTCAGTTATATTAGAGTTCCTAAAAAAACTACACTCTCATGTCATTCCACAACACAGTGCAATTTAGGTAAGTTCATGAAGCAATGCAACATATGCAAGTTCAGTCTGTTGACAAAAAGGAAAAGGTCAATGGGTATTTGGGACTCCACAAAACATCATCTAAGAGTTACAGAACAACAAAATAAAATTCTTAGTTTTTTTCCTAACCAATTATCATTAATAATGCAAAATATTAGGAAATGTTTGCCTTTGTCTTAGAATTTCTGAAAGGGAAAAAAATCTAATCCCGAGGGCTTTTTTCTTTCCTTTTTTTTTTTCTTTTTTTCAGTGAAGATTATCTTTCTCTGAAAAAGACAAGGACAACCTTTCCTACAGAAAACGCAGCAAATAATTCTATTACAATAGAAAATATGGCCAAAGAAACGTGCTTGGCACAGGCACAAGGTTGAAAAGATTTAAATTGTGTGATATGTAGCATAATAAATAAAATCTTCTTTTTCCAATAAAAAAATTAAGTGTTCTGCCTGACCTTGGTCAAATCAGAATGTTTTTCACTCGTAATAAAGTACTGATGTTGTCTCTGAGAAGCCACACCTTGCACAAGCAGCGACCTTCATTTCTCGTTTGGCAGCCCAGGAAGCACAGGGGGCGTTTTGAACGTACAAATGCTTTTTTTCTGTTATTGTAACTAATTAATCTGTACTTTATTTAAAAGAGAGTGACGTTTTGGAATCAAAACTATACCAGTACCATTTCACCTCACGTGTGATGCTTCTGTAGTTCAAGTTCTGGAACTGTACAGAGGTTATTTTTTTCTTTTAGTATGTCAGTTTTGCTGCATAAGGACAGCTGTTTATTTTAAGTAATACGTGATCCATGGAATCTCTCCCAGCTGTAGTGGTTCTTTTGATCATGTGCTTACAGGAGAGGGGACTGTTGTATTGTGTTTTATGTGTGTCCTTGGTCTTGAATATTTGCTACCAGATCTGAACAACTTGGTCTATTCTTATCTGTAAAGGCAGAAGACTATGAAGTCTTTTTCTGAAGGAAGACTTAAAAGGAAAATAAATCCAGGATCCTTCCAGCAAGCTAGTAAGGAATTAATTGGACTATTTAATAAAGCCTGTGTTGCTAAATATCCTATTCAGTTGTAAACAGCTGGTTTGAATATTCAGAAGCTTTTAAAAAAATACACAGGAAATTTTCCATGATTGGGAGTGCTTTTTTTTTTTTTTTTCAAAGTGCTTTTTGGCCTAAAATGCAATTATTTAATACTAAGTTAAAATATTATTCTTAATAATAATTATTGCTATTATTTATTGTTGTAACATAGAACTATTTCATACTATTTCAAACTACAAACTGTTAAAATGAAATATGGAGAATTGAGTTTGAGCTAAAGGGACAGCAATCCTCATAAACAAAGCAAATATTCACAATGCAGTGGTTTATCAGAACAAAGTACTCAATTCACCCTTTTTGGACTTTTTAAACTTGTTCAAAGAAAATCAAAACTGTTGAGGACCTACTGCAACAGTCTTACTAGAACGTTGAATGTGGCTGGTTCAGAAGTTTTCAATTGAAAGTGGGAAATGTTTCTAACATCCCAAAGCTGATTTTAGGATATTGCAGTCTGCTTCTGAATTCAACACCAAATTAAAGGTGACTGTGCTGAATCTCTGTCACAGGTTTTGTTCAAATTATTTTAGTTTTTAAAAGAAATAGTCAGACTGGGTTAACTGGGTTTATTAATTAATAGTGACTCAAGCATTTGTAGTTTTTACACTCTGCTACTTCCTAGGATTTATAAATGTGTAACTTCTGAGCTAAATCTACAAAATTGTCCCCTACCGCTCAGCTGATTAATATCTTACTCAATGTAAGGTTTCATGCTAATAAATGTATGTTTAAGCAGGCAATGTAGCTGAATAAAAGCAATATTAATAGCCATAATATGAATAAATAATAATATAATGACAATGTAATCTGAATAAACACTGATTTCCCCATTTGTTCATTTGAGAATGGCTGACTTGAACACAAAGCTGGAAAAAGACCGGTGTGTAAATAGCTAACTTCAAAAGAGTACTCATAAAAATTTGGATTAAAAATATCCAGAAGAGGTTGTTTTCATGCTCAGGATATCAGTACATATGAAGCTACACAACATGAAGAGGAAGAATTGAAAAGCTGAAGGGAAAAATTGCTGTGATAGGCGAAAAGCAGCTATTTCTCAATTTATATTGAAATGCAAACCATTGGGGACCTGAGTCCTTCGGCAATTTTCTACATAAGAATTCATTTAATGATGTTATTATTTTCCCCTCAAACTGATGAAATGGAAGACATTATACTTTTAAATACTCCTTTCATATATGGAAAAGATCAGAGAACACTGAAATCCTCCAGATCTGATTTTGTGCTGCAGCTCACTGCTGCACAAAGCATGACCATCCATTCAAAGAGCATAATAGTAATGTTAAGTCACCTTTTGCTATAGGCAGGTACAATGGTTAAGTATCATAGAACCACAGAATATGCTGAGTTGGAAGGGAACCATCAGGATCATCAAGTTCCACTCTTGGCCCTGAGAAGGACACCCCAAGAACCACACCATGTGTCAGAGAGCATTGTCCAAACGCTTCTTGAACTCAGACAGGCTTAATGCTGTGACCACTTCCCAGGGAAGCCTGTTCCCTCTGGATGAAAAACCTTTTTCTAATAGCTAACATAAACCTCCCAGACACAACTTCATGTTGCTCCTTCAGGTCCTGGTCATGAGAGTGAAGAAATCAGTGCCTGCCTCTCCACTTCCCTTCATGAGAGAGTTGTAGACTGCAATGAGGTCTCCCCTCAGTCTCCTCTTCTCCAGACTGGACAGACCAAGTGACATCAGCCAATCCTCATACAGCTCATGACCTTCTTTGGATACTCTTAATATCTTTCTTATTTTGTGGTGCCCAAAACCGCACACAATATTCAAGGTGAGACCACGCCAACGCAGAGCAGAGCAGGACAATCCCCTTCCTTGAATGCTGCTGATGCTTTGCCTGATGCTCCCCAGGTTGGCCCTCCTTGCTGCCAGGGCACTGTTGACTCATATTCAACTTGCCATTGACCAGAACCCTGAGATCCCTTTCTGCAGTGCTGCTCTCCAGCCTCTTGTTCCCCACTCTATAGACACATCCAAGGTTGCCCCATCCCAGGTGCAGAATCCAGCACTTGCCCTTGTTGAAAATCATATGATTGGTGATTGACATGTGGTCAACAGCTTCTCCCAACTTAGTTCTGTTGGCAAAGTTACTTATTATTCCTTCAAGTCCTGTGTCCAAGTCAATAGTGAAGACATTGAAGAGAACTGGACTGTGGATGGAGGCCTGTGGAACCCACTAGTGACTGAGCACCAGCCTGATGTTACCTTTTTCACTCTTTTGTGCCTGACCCGTAAGCCAATTGCTCACCCACTGTATAACACTATTATCCAGTTGTAGGCTGGACATTCTGTCCAGAAGGATACCATGAGAGACAATATCAAAAGCTTTGCTGAAGTCCAGAAAGACTATATCTGTTGGCTTTCCTAGATCAATTAGATGGGTTAACCCATTGTAGAAGGAAATCAGGTTTGATAAGCAGGATTTCAGCCTCACCAAGCTGTCCTGTGACCAGTGACGGCGTTGTCCTCCAGGTGTTTTTCAATACTTCCCAGAATACTCTCTTCCATGATTTTACTAGGCACTGAAGTGAGACTGACAAACCTGTAGTTTCTGGGGTCCTTCTTCTTGCCCTTCTTGAAAATCTGGACTGTTCACCAGTTTCCAGTCAGTTGGGGCCTCTTCAGATTCCCAAGACTGCTCAAAAATCATTGAGAGAGGTTTTGTGATGACATCAGCCAGCTTTTTGAGGATTCTGGGATAAATCCCATGAGGCCCCATAGATATGTAGGGATTCAGCTGGAGCAGCAGATCCTGCACAAGCTCAGAGTCAGCTAGGATTTGATCATTCTTGCAGTCATGGTCCTCCAGCTCAGGGCACTGAGACCCCCTTGGTCCATCATGAGTGTTGAAGATGGAGGCAAATAATGCATTTAAGCCTTGTCTCTGCCCCTATTTATGAGGTGACTGTCCTCATCCTGTAATGGGCCAATGATATTTCTATGCTGCCCATTGCCATTAATGTATTTGAAAAAAGTCTTTTTATTGTCCCCCACAGTTCTGCAGCTTCAACTCCAGTTAAGCTTTGGCCACACAGATTTTCTCCCTACAGCAGCAAGCACTATCTCTGTATTCTTCCCATGTCACCTGACCTTGCTTTCAATGGGTACTCCTTATTTATTTAATTTTTTTACCTTATTTCCAAGAGTCCAGCCTTCTGACTTACGTGCTTGACTTCCAGCATTCCATCTTCTCCCATGCCTTTAGGAGGTGACCAGCACTGATGGACTCCAGCACCTAAAAAACATTTTCCCAGGGGACTATAATCACTAGTCGCCGGAGCAGCCTGAAATCTGCTCTCCTCATGTCCAGAGTTGAGGCTTGGCTGGCATTTTTCCCTCAGTCAACAGACATTTTAAACTTTGTGGTAGCTGTGGCCAAGACAGCCACCAATCTCCACTTCACTCATGAGATACACTCTTATGCAGATCAAGAAGAGCATTTTTCTTAGTCGGCTGCCTTAAGTCGGCTCCATAAAGTTGTCATCCAGGTTTTTTAGGTTGTACCAGGGGTGTGATGCTCCCATTTAATTTCTGGCAAGTTGAAGTCTCCCATAAGGACAAGGGCAGTTGATTTGGAAGTGTCCCTTAGTTCCTCAAAGAATAATTCATCAGCATCCTGGCCAGGATGTCTGAGTAGACTTCCACAATGATATCCACATTAATTGTTTGCCCCTTGATTCTTACCCAGTCTTTCAACTGTGCTATTGCCAGCTGTGACTTCCATACATTCTAACCCTTCCATTACATACAGTGCCACCCCTCTGCCTCTTCTGCCCTGCCTATGTCTCCTGTAACCATCTAACAGAGTACTCCAGTCACAGGTCTCATCCCACCAGGTTTCACTCATGCCAGTAAAGTCAAATCTCTGGGACTGGGCCAAAACTTCAAGATCTTCAAGATCCTCTTGTCTGTTCCTCATGCTGCATGTATTGGTGTAGAAACCTTTCAGGTATGGTACACTGGAGCCAAGACCTTGTGAAGCTGATTAAGGATCCCATGAGTGCTCATTTCCTAAAGTACAAAGCATGGTGGTCATTTAGAAATTATCCCATTCAATCAAAACATATTGTCAAAGCAAAAACCTCAACAAACAAACAAACAAAAAAACATATACCTTTAACTGAAAGACATATACATGGAATACTAAAGAGACATTTTCAAAAGCAATCTGCCAAAACAATCTAGTTATATCCTTCTAGGTTGGTTAATACCACACTTACTTCAGAGTTTCCCCAAACCAACTGCAATAAAAATCAAACTGCTATGCATTTCTGAACCATTTCTGATATAAACTAAAAAGCAAGCACTGTGGTGTGGTCTGTGAACCAGTATGGTTTTGTCTGGTCAGTTATAGATATCCCTGAAGGACCATAGGAGTTCAGGCACTTTATTCTTTATATACTTTATTCCCACCCCCTTTGCGCCATTTTTCATGGTTGAATTTTCCCAAATACTTGCCCAAAATCTGTTCCACTTCTCCTTATCCTGGCCACCTCTC
Source organism: Margarornis squamiger (assembly GCA_035222235.1). Classification (NCBI taxonomy): domain Eukaryota; kingdom Metazoa; phylum Chordata; class Aves; order Passeriformes; family Furnariidae; genus Margarornis; species Margarornis squamiger. Next base: position 8,748,507 of record JAWWTY010000123.1, on the reverse strand, counting down.
TCTGTATCTTGCAATGTTTTATGCCTGTAGTATAACATTTTACTGTGCTGTTCTGAGAGGGCGGAGTGCGTCCGTACCCAGTGTGCAAACCGAGGTGACACAGCAGACTTGTGTGTATTTACTCACAATGCTCTCTGCTTTATTCCTTTTTTTTTTTTCCCTAAAAATATTTGGGGGTTTTGATCACAGAAGAAAATTTCAGAAGCTGAATTTCATAAAAATACTCAAGAATAAGGTTCTCAGTGTAAGTGTTAATTCACTACATATTGTTATGTATGTTAAATTGCAATAATTTTCTTCCTACGTTTACCCTGCTACATATATCAATACGGATCTCAATCTGCTATTTTACCACCTAGTCCCTGTGAGCACCTTCTGCATCTTTTTTGTCATTACCCTTGCCTTCATTATCCTGAATAACTTAGCAAACTGTGTCACTTCACTGCTCATTCTCTTTTTCAGATCACTGATGAATACGGCCCCAAGGGACTCCATGGTGATTTTCTTCCAGTACGAAAACTGACCATTAACTCCTACTCTCCATTCTATAAACTGTTGCTGTGCATGGTAAATGTGCAGAGTGGGAGGCTTCTTTATATACCTACACCTTTTAAAAAATTATTCCATCTAACTTGTAATTATGTCTAATACATAAATGATATTTTAATGATATAAATATATTCCTGGAAAGAGACTCAGCAATTATTCTTTTAAAACCAACTTTTTTTTTTCCTTATTGGAAGTAATTTAGGTTTGCCCTCTGTCACACCTTGACATTTTTGCTCTGCTTCTATTTTTTATGTATGTGAATCACTTGCTTTTCAATACTGAACTGTCAGAGACTTGTATATTTTGAAAAGAAGCCAAGTTTCAGTATCATTATACTTACACATTCACCCTGAGGCATAATTGTTCTAATACACAATTTTCATCCTGCAATTTAAAGGAGAGTTAGTGTGTCTTTTTGCCTTCCAGTAGCTGTCATAGGATTTTCAGTATGCACTGGATAACATGAGCCCTTTCCTGTTCCCATGGAAATCAATAGTAACACTTCATACCCATTAAACTCTATCAGAGATAAAAAATGGGATCTTGGTAATTAGGACCCGCATTTGTTTGATCACTGGTTCATTTGAAATCAGGAGAACTGTTAGTCAGGAAAGCATAGGGTGGGTTGCAATGAGCTGAAATTTTCAGATAACAGAAATAAAGGTGAAACACCCAGTGGGACCCACACTGATCCACTCCTCACCAGGCAGAGGTCACACTGTGCTGGGACAGTGCCAAGCTGAAGGGGAAAAGGGACTCCCCTGGGCTCAGATGTGCCCTTGGGAGCAGCAATGACTGAGGCACAGCCAGGGACACTGGAAGGCACCAAGTAAGCAATCCCTGTGTTTGCAGCTGCACTGAGTGAGAACTTCGCTGAGCCTGGGAACAGGAGACCCAGGCAAAGGTAAACCACCATTTGGTTCTTCTACTCTTGTATTTAATTTGAGCATTGCTCAGCATTATGACACCTGATTCAAAATTTGAAGGGTGACGATTCCATGTGTACCAAAGGACCAACCCAGGATACAGAACAAAACTAATGGAAATGCACCATCCATGTACCTTTTCCTCAGGTTTCTGCATCAGGGTGGTGTGCCTCAGAGGTTCTTTCAGGTGAGACTGAAGGCAGTTCCAACCCACTTCTCTGAAAAAGTGAAGCCAAGGATCTGACGTTTTATGTAGACTGTTGTCATCTTTTGGTCAGCAAAATAAAATATGCTTAGTTGAAATAAATATAGGGAAAAATAAATGTATTTTCCATAAAAATCCTCCAGTTTGGAAAGACTTACAAAAGCCAAGTGTCACATATAGGAGTAGTCATAGACTGCTACAACTAGAACTCATTTAAAAAAGGGAAGAAGAATTTGCCAGGTTTACCAGTACCTGAAAGATACAGAAAGTTCAGTCAACCTAGTTGCAATACTGCACCCTAGAAGGGCAGAAAGTAACATGAAAAGGAAATGAGACTCATTAAAATAAAATTATTTACCTCTCAAAGGAATATAATACAAGAATTGACCATGTGCAGTGTATTTAGGAACTTAAGATCCAACCCTCAGAGTAAGTGCCTTAGGAAAACTGTAAGGTTTCTTGATAATGTAAGTTTTTTTTACTCTAATGAAGGTATTTTAAAGCTTTATAGAAACACAAAACTACACTGCCTTCTTGCAGCTCTAAGTAGTGAGTTGTAACCACACCCTGCATAGCTACATATGCTTAGAACTTGGTCAGTTCTTGCAGTCTTCAATATGTCTTTTAGTTGTGTTTCAATAAACTAGTGTTTTATCATTTTCTAAAAAATATGAATATTCAGTTATTTCTTTAGGAGTACATTTCTTTATTTTTTTATGTTTTTCTAGAACTCATCAAAAACATAATGTAAGACACACTATGTAAAAATAAAATACATGCTATGCACATGCTTTACCAAAGTAAAAATCAAATAAATATTGTTTACTCTGTGTCTAGAGACATTCATCTTTTGACTTAATGAGTACCTAAAAAGAACAGAAGTAAGCAGGAAGGCACTAACTTGTCACTCCACCTGACCCCAAACCTAAGTTTTAAACACCAGGCTCAATTCATGCAGATCTCATTTATTCTCTACTTGAACCCCACATTCAGTTTTAGTATTACTTGTGCTTACAGTGCTCTTAACAAAAAGTAGGCAAAGTACAGTTTCCTTACAAATCTCTGAAGCAGGATAAAATAGCTTATGCTGAACATTCCTAAAAATTGGTATATAAAATCAATTTTATTCTTGATAAAGCACTCTGTGACTTGCAGAATTTCAAATTTGTGGTTCTCCTTCTGTTCCAGCTGTGCTTGGGATCCATAAAACTCTCAAATTTAGAAGCTAGCATTTCTGTAGATGATGTTCTGGGAAGCTTTATGGTGAATGTTGCCAAAAGACGGATAAAAGCCCGTAAGCATAAAATAATGACATGGATATCCTGAGAACAGCTTTACATGGACATTGCAGGGCCACTACAAATCGTGCAAAACCTACAAAGGTAATTAAAAAATCTGTTCAATAGAAAAAGCAGCAGGACAGAAATAAGTAACTATGAACAACTATTTTATTTTTACACTGTGTTGATGCTCTATGAACAAACACACTTATAGTAATTAAAATATGATAAGAGCATATTCCTACCTGACAGTCTCACTTTTGCTTTCACCTATCTTGCTCACCAATTTTTCATCCCTTTTAGTTTTCTTTACAGCAAGGCATTGATTCTGCAATCTGCAACTTGTCTATTATTGAGCTTAAAAAAAAAAAAAAAATTGAAAAAATAATCTATATTTTACAAGTCTGATTTTGTACTGAACAGGCCTAAAATAGCAAGTTATTAAAATAAGCATAACTGTATAAACAAAATGTTCTGCCTGTTCTTTAGAATGTATTACATCTATCAAATGACTAGAGAAAAAGAAAAGAGCACATTCTTAGCACAACTTTTACCTTGTCTGGTTATCATAATATTTTTACAGTTGTAGGAGTCAACTCCACTAACTGGCAAGAAGCAAAATAACTTAAATAGCAATTACTACCTCTGATATATTTCACAGATCTTTGCTATCCTCTCAATTGTTAAGTACCCATTTTGATTCTCTGACTTCAATATTAGTTTTGTTTTCTTTTCAACAAAATAGCTATGAAAATTGACCTATTTAGAAACCTTGCAATATCATATGGAAAAACGTTTTCAAATACCCTACTTTTTTGAGCCAAAACATCAGAAAGGCTGCCTGTATTTGACTATAAGGAAAAGCAACTGAGTTTTGATAAAGTAACTGCAATTGAATAAATTTGTATAAATGTAACTTCATATAATATGTGCACAATAAATCTGGTAGCCAGAGTATATTTTCATTCTTCTGAACCAATTAATATACCTCAAACAAAACCTGTTACAAGGATCAAACTGTGAGATACTCTTTTGAACTATAAGGTGTTTATAAGAGATAGGACATGTTGCAGTGGTTTGAATGCAGCCTTTACTATTAGGTATCTGTGGAATAACCTTGGTGGATTTGAATAATGTTATGCAGAAATACAACAGAACGAGTTACAAGATGGAAGCATATTAAGCAAATCTGTGAGCAATATGCATCTATTCCCAATTCATTTGTAGTTATTCTGCTGAAGCTAGCAAGGTAGAAAAGCAAGAAAGTTTCTGATTCTGTGACTCTTGTCAACATCTTTCCAATAATACCAATAGCTCTGTAAAATAGGAGCAACAGTAAGTAAAGCAAAAACGATGCAATGAAAGTTGTAAAGGTTTTTTTTACATCAATAGAGAGTTTAGTCAATCATTTTGGTGAGAATGAATTCAACCAAAATGTTGCAACACCAGGTTGGGAGGCAATTCAAACATTTCCATGTGATTCCTGATATGTTCGAGAAGTAAAATGAGTTCAGGTCTTTCTGAAGTGAACAGAAAGTATAGTTCAAACCAAGCTTACAGACTATCACATGAGAAGGTTCCAATTGTCAAGAGCTTTATATTCAACAGATGAGGCAGATGTCATCCACTTGACTATTCATCAGCATCTTAGAAAAGAAGGAAATTCAGTTACAGAGTGCTTCACAGGAAAGCTTTGTTTTTCTTTATCTTATTTTTATTATTTTTATTTTAAACTAAGGTAAAGCTTGTACATATCTAACTTTGAAAAGATGTGTGAAGTTTTAGTAAAGCAAACATAAAAGAAGTGTCTTTCAGTTTTGTTTTCTTTCTAGGAAAGGGTAGGCAAATGTCAAAAATACTCTTTAGTTTTATATTCTATAAAAGAATGATTTATGGGGAAGAAAAATCAAATTACTTAACTATAACAGGAGATTTTTGAAGGTAGTTCCTTGTTACCCTAAAGGTAACACTGAAAGATCTGTGATGATTCACCAGTTTGTACTATAAAGTCAGGAGGCAGAAACTCCACTGTTATTCCAATCTATTAAGGGGGATTGGGGGGAAAGACAATGAAGAAAATTCACCATAGGAAACATGGAAATGAAAAGAAAAATATTCACCTTTTCTGCACTTGTCAAAAAACCCCAGAAATTTCAAATGAGAAAAACATCTGAGCTGAGACTTCTGGAAGAAACACTGATAAAATCAGGAAAGGAGAGTTATCATTGCTTTGGATTCTTGGTCTCTTTGGTTCCCAACAGAGCCAGCCAGGTGTTTGCATCTTTTAGCGTGTAAATACGTGTATAAATCTGACCATCTGAGCTTGAAAGACTACTGATACTTTCCAGGGGTTTAGTGCACCTAGCAGCCCAGTACTACAGTACGTGCTTTCAGCATAAACAACAGCTTCAGCTCATGTGATTTAGCAGCCTTTTGTCCATCTCCGTGGAGCAAAATTATTTACTAAGTACTAACCCTTAAATACTACTGACTACCTCTGTATAGCAGAAAGAAGCTGTGGGCACATAGAAAATGTGTAGAATGAAAATGTGTGCACATGAACCCAGACGTAAAGATCACAAATCCATAATGCAAAAATGGAAATGCCTGTTCAGAAGCACACAGCCAGGAAAGGTTAAAAGCAGAGGAGAGAGAGAAAATGCAGTGAAAGCAAAGTCTCACTATTTCTAATTTATTGAGTACTGAATTAGTATTTGAATATAAAAGAAATTTAATCATTAACAAAGACAGTTTCAGCCAAATTTAAAGAAAGGTTATTTGATGGAAAATCTGCTGATGTTCATACTCTGAAGAACCTGACGGAGTTCCTTAGTTCGTGGGCATGTATTGAAACAATTGAGGAAACAAAATCCATAGGATTTGTGGTCAAAAATTCTACAGGAAAGCTTTAAGGGATCACTCATCAGATAAAATGACTCTGTGTAAACCTGTCTCATACTCACATGCTTCTACCTTTAGTGCATCCAACTCAATGCATCTGAACATCTGCTTGAATGTTCCATGATTTTAATTGATTATCATAGATGGCTGAAAAGCAGGTTAAAACGATTGCACATCTTGAGAGAATATGATCTATATTTGTTTAGATCTTTAGAATTAGCTTGTCCAAAAGGAACTGTTGAAAACAGTCTAATAAAACCATAAGCTCAGTTCCTCGAAGTGATAGTTAAATCAATAACATGTGCAACCTATTATTCTGATTGACATAAGCCTTGAGTAGTCTGTCAGCAGAAGGCTATGCTGTGAAACATAATTAAAGAAAGACAAAATTGATTACTTATCTAGATCTTCAAACTGGAAAGTTTTTTCTGATTATTATTGAAATATTGAAGTGTTTCTCTTCTGTTTGCACCAAATCAGTAGAAAAATCTCTTTTGCAATTTTAATATTACTCCTAAATTTGCTTTTATTATAAGAATGTACTTTTTCACTCTAAGAAGTGGTTATGAATAGATAACAGATATTCTTTGAAAATAACAGTTTGCAATATATAACAATGAAATCAGATTAATACTTCCTAATACATTTCTGTGCTTATTTTTCTGTATCTCTTCTAAAAGTGTTACATGTAAATTAAACTGTAGAACAAGAGCAATTTTTACTTTTATTTAAGATAATTTTCTTCTAAAGTTTACGGGACAACAAGAACAAGGCACGTATCTTACTTTCATGTAAATCTCTGGGATGATTTGGATTATAATGGGTCCCAAATAAGAGAGAATCCCTACAGTGTTACATCTGACAAAGCCTTTATATGGAGCTACATAAGATGTCATTGTGCAAAGCCTATTTATTTTTCTTTTTGGGGGAAAGAAAGTAATTTTATTGGTCTTTATGCAGACATCAGGGTAAGATGATCAGAGATCTGGTTTCAGACATATGTCTGAAGGCACTTTAAATAGGTCATTTAACTATTGTACAGATCAGTTTGCCTTTGTGTGAAAGGAGAATAATAGAGTAGATAAAAGCCTAATAACACAGTATAATAATATTTATATTTTCAGCTGTGTTGCAAGGCTTCTTATATAATATGCCTCAGTTACACCGAAGTTATGTGGCCACTGTTACAGAACTATGATTAATCTATGGCTATAATGAAAAGACTACTGTATCTCATTCTCTCTTTATTATACATTTTTTATAATAGTGTAACTTCAAAGATTTCAGTGCAAAGACATAGTACTCATGTACCCTGACAGAAGAAGAGAGCTCGTTGTATATCATTCCCAGCCAGTACTTCTCTGTCAGTGTTTCTCTGTATGATTTTGTTTGTTGGGAGAAGTGCTAAAATGATGAGAATGCAATCATTATTCAGCATCATAATCAAGAACCAGCTTTGTGTAGGACACTTGTCTAATTTAATCTTTTTGAAATCTATTTTATTTTTTTTCACTAAATGAAGAGAATCTTATTTCCATCATCTGCATTATTTCCATCATCTCAGCTGCATTAGGGTGATTAATGGTCCACATTGTGAGAGACTGAGGAGGGAAGTAGAGGTAACAAATGGTTATTAGATTCTTGTTTGCCTTCACCCCTTTACACCACTGATAGCCAAAGGTACGGGCTGAAGAAAACAAAGCATCACGTACAAATTCTGTCTGTCAGGCAGGCAGGCAGGCAGGCTGTGAATTTCAGGACTGTCAAGACTGCATGTTTCAATCAGTTTTGACATCTCTTGGCATTTCTCTTCAAATTCTGCTTTCTATAAATAATTTCTTTACTTAGGTATTATTTCTAGTTCTCTTCTGAGCATATAGAAAGAATGTGTCTCATCTCTTTCTATGGCTATTCTTTGTCTTCACTTTGGAAACCTATACAGACAAGAATTAAAAATTATTTTGCATTAAAACAGTCTAGTACATTTAAATCATGGAACATATATTGCATTTTCAATTAAATCCAATATTCTGACTCTGAGATCTTGGAGAAATTACCAGCATCCCCTTTTCTTATTTGACATGGTCTGAGTTTTCTCAGGATTTAAGATTCAACTATAAGTACAGTAAATATAAGCACATCAGTACATATGCTTGCCATTGCTTCTAATGAAGCCTTTGGATATATAAAACAGAAGAATTTAACTTTGAAGAATGCACACACAGTGCTGATAAGACCTGTATTAAACATCTAGTATCTGTGTTTTGTTTTGAATGATATTAATGGTTTAAAATGTGTGTGGAATATTAAAAGGAATCCAGAAAAGAAAAAGATAAATAAGTCTAGACCTCATTCTCATTCTTGCGAAAGAGTTAAAGCAGCTCAGTTTTTTTATCTTGCAGAAAAGGAAGTGGTCACCCTGTGTTACACAATCATGGAAAATTTTTTAGACTAGAATAGGAACAACGTATGGAAAAAGCTTCACAACTTTGCTGAGAAAAGCACGGAAAGCTCTGAACATCAGAAACTGACTTCCTCTGAGACTTGCAAAGAAACCATGTTTAAAATAATGTTTAGCCGAGATGTGCCTCTAAGAGTTCATTTCAAGACCTCAAATGAAATAACCCCATGAGGAGTTTCAGTAATTAATTATATCCTGCTTTATAAATGTATCTTTTTTCATCTGAAACTGGATTTAACTTTCTGTCCTTAGAATTTCTTGTGAGTTCACATGTTAATTGAAAAATTATCAAAAACTTTCTTTAGCGGGTACTAGAAGAGTGTGCTTCCTAGTATTTCTTATTATCTGCTGAAAAGCAGGTATTTTGAACTTCAAATCATTCCTGAAGTTCTTTATTGAATTCATTTTAAAAATACAATGAAACCTGACTCAACAATTGATAATGCTTTCATGAGTGTTGCTTACAGTAGAATAGTACATATCTATTTTTACTCCATATTCTCCTGAGGTTTCATCCAGGACTCCTAGCTTACAATTTTAAACAAGGAGCCTGGTTTAAACTGGTGTTGTTGCTCCAAGTCTTCTCGGTAGATACGGTTAATATTTTTGTTTCAAGAGAAATATTGATCCATATACATGTAACAACACACTGGAAATACAGAAAATGTGATGACCTAGACTGCTCTCTAAAAACTGCCTGTCCTCCATTTATCTCGATGAAACTCTGTAAAATTTAGTATACTTTGTTTTAATGCTGGGGCCCAGAGTAAGCCTGTCAGGCCAGTGCACCAAATGCTGCTTTCATTTAGAACACTACAAATTTGGCCTATGACTTCAGTTAATAAATATATTGGTATTGCCTAGGACTGGCCCAAGAACAGATAACTTCAGAAACTGTTAGAAAACCTCCTGGCAGATGATTTCCTGTGTACAATTACTTTTTAAGATCTATCACTATATATTACAGATATCTGTTATTTAGTGTGGTCAGAAGGGAAAAAGAAATTAAGCTGTAAAACATGTGTCCTTGCTGATCCACAGCAATGGGGACTGTGTGCCATTCTGCTCAAGCTAGACTGTGATTCAGAGCTGGAAAAAAAATGGAAATACATAATCTTTAACATGAATATAGAAGCTGTAGTTGCCATGTTTATTTTCAACTATTATTCAACTATTGATCTTTGTCTATTTATGGAGCTGGGCCTATGACACTGTACAGAAATAGTTCTCAAGGTGCCAGATCATTGTCAACAGAATTAGCAGGAAAAGAGCTTTTACTTATTGTAACAAAAAGATAAAGCAAATAAAATGCCAAAAGCTTTTGGCCTTTCTTTTCAGACCCCCAATGGCTGGAATTCTTTTTAGCCACTTCAGTTTGGAAACCTTTTCTTCCTCATCAATTTACTTCTGTAGATTGTTCACTGCTGGCAATTAGCAAGCAGGAGAAAACCTGCTGGGGAGAGCAAGTTAAAAGAGGACTTAAGGATGACTGTGCCTGGGAAACAAGCAGGCAATCTGGAGCAGCAGACTTCCAAATTTCAAATACACACATTACAGAGATGAACAGCCAGAACAACCTCTCTTCTTAATTCCTTTTATCTGGGTCTCCAATCTGCTCACAGCAGTATTTAGTCCAAAACTTAGTCCACTTCAGTGGGCTTGCAAAGGAAATGACTAAGATTCCAGCATTCATTCTGCCCCCAAAAAAGAACAATTTAGATAATGGCTCGCTATGTCTGGATAATGACCAAATGTCACTTTTCAGATCCAAACCATTTCAGTCTGGCATCTTCCTGGAAGCCCTGATGTCTACAGATAAAAACAGAGGGAAGGCTTTTCCTGCTGCCCAGCTTTCATCTGCAACATGAAGAAACTGAAGACATTTTCAGTGATTTCAGTAAATCAAGGTAGTCAGTCTTATGTTTATGGGAAGGAAAATAATCTTACCGCTGTGGATCAGCTTGAGATCTTTTCTTAAGGTCATAAAAGCTGCCTAAATGCAAGGCATTGGAGGAAAAATGTTCCCCAAGTGCAGCTCTATTACAGCTGCTGTTGCAGAAAATGCATTTTTGAACTTTCAAAGATCTTCTTAGTGTCCCTATTCAGGAAGCCTGCATGATATTTTAACAGAGTGAGTAAGTAACAAAGACTTTAGGTGAATTATCTTAAAAACATTGCCAGAACACTGTTAAATAAAAGATGGCTTTTCAAACAGAATGTAAAATGTCACATAATATATTAACATTAAATAACTGTTTTTTGAGGGAAAGCAAAACCAAAGATGCAAAAGCCTCTCTAGGAATATTCACTTCTCACAAACAAAAATCTGAAAATACAGAAAACATTTCTAAAACAAATTAATTTCACAGCTTCCAGCATAAAACTCCCCCCCTCCCCCCAATATACTTTTTCAAGTTGCCTGGTCCTTTTTGGTTTGACTCTAAACTATCACAACATAAGAAGCTCTGTGAAGAATTATGCATACAGAAAAGTGAGATGAGAAGGAGTTTCAGTAGTTTTTTTTAATAAACTAAGCAAAAATGGTCCAAATGACAGAGGGATCCCCTTTTTAGCTGCTTCAGCAGCCTGGCCTCTGTGACTACAGTTGTGTTTTTGCACTCATGCTCCAACCTGCTTTCTAGTTTTTAACAGTTTCTTACCTCCCACATCACTGAAATCTTCTACTCCAACCAAGGTAAGAGACAATCAGAGGAAGACCATTTGGTCATCACGGTTAACACTCATGCAGTTTGGAATGATTTCTTGACAGGAATTTTCTAGTAACTCGAACATTTCATAAAAGACATAAAGATAATACAAAATTAAAAACATTTAAGGTTGGTCCTGAATTACTACATTTGTTTTCTGATCTGAATTTTCACCATGTTTGGAGATAATTCCATCCAGGCATTTGTTTTTGGAATATTCTTCAGAATTTGTTTAGGTAAGAATACATAACTGAGCAAGAGGATAGGTTTAGTTTGGATATTAGTAAGAAATTCTTCACTATGAGGGCAGTGAGACAGAGATTGTCCAGAGAATTTGCGGATGCTGTATTCCTGAAAGTTTTCGAGACCAAGTTCGATAGGACCCTGTCAAGGTTTTCCTGATTAGGCTTTTTTGATAAGAGGAAGAGTGGCTTCTGTTGGAAGCCTCTGGAAGTTTCCCTCCCTCCTATAGAGGGAGGGAGCCAATGAGGGTCAGCTCCAAGGAAAACTTCCTGCTTTTGAACCATTAAGTTACGCCCCTGCGTGAAAACATATTTAAGAAGTTCTTGCACAGTTAGAAATTGGCAGCCATGGATTAACAACATCACAATGCAGACTTCAAGGTCAGTGCAGGAGGGAGAATCAGGGGGAAGGACCCCACGGATCAGGGAAAGGACTCAAAGCTGTTATTCCCTGACTACATGGTGATGACCATGGTGATTACGAGCTGTCCCCTCAAAGCCCATGGGATCCATCGGGATGCAAAGATGCCCCTGCTGGAGCAGGGGGATGCATGAAAGAGGCTGTTGCTTCATGGGAGGCCCCAAGATGGAATGGAGTCCTGCAAAGATTTGTGGCTGAGACCCACGGAGGGAGAAGCCCACGCTGAGCAGGTACAGCCAGCTTATCCATCAGAGACTGCACCCCATGGAATGACCCATGAGAGAGCAGAGGGTCTCTCTTGTGGGGGAGGACCCCACAGAAAACAGGGAAAGGACTCAGAGTTATGATTCCCCTGTGACTGTGGTGACGACTGTGGTGAGGCAAGCTGTCCCCTTTGCAGCCCACAGGAAAGCCCCCTGAGACAGCACATTTGGAAGAACTGCTGCTTAAGTCTTGGACTTACATCTGTGAATGGCTGATCCAACAACAACTGACTGCAAACTTTCCATTCCCTGTCCCCTACACGGTCAGGGGAAGGAGGGGAGCATGGACAGACTGAGGGGTGGTGGTGGAAAGGTGTTTCTAACCTGTTTTTATTTCTTATTTTTAGTTTTAGTTTGTTAGTAACAAATTTAAGCGTTATTCTAAGTTCTGCTTTGTCTGTGGTATTAATCAAAGCTCTGCTTTTGGTTGTTATTTCTAGTTGTAAATTCCTAGATGGTTTATTTTCCTTCCCTCTGGAAGGCAAAAAATGGTGGTGGAAGAAAGACTGAAGTAGTTTTGCTGGACACCAGGCATTTATCTAGGCTCAAACCACCACAGACCCTGAATAACCTGGTCTAGTGGAAGGAGTGCCTGTTTATGGTAGTGGGTGAAGGGGGCTGATCTTCAAGGTCCCTTCCAACCCCAACCAGCCTACGATTCAATTATTTTCTGCCTCTGCAAAAGACTTTCACAGATGGTTTGGATGGGTCAGGCATGATTGCAAAGTCTCCCTTTCAGTCTGACCATCTAAACCTCTTGGTTCTTTTCTGGTTCCTATTGCAGTTCTTCTTTTCAGGAGTGTCACCAGACCAACTGAAATTAATCCTCCCTATTAAAAGTCAGGTTCTTTCAGCATGTTTTGGGCTGAACATCTTCTTCACATTTCGTTCTAAGTCACACCTTTTACTTTTTTTGCCACAGTTTCATACAACTTGTCATGTTACCTGGCCATGTTGATGAAAGACAGGCAAGCACAGATCAGCAGCACATCCTCCACTGCAGAAAGAGTGGAACAGCGTGCCTGCAGGACAGCCTGGCTTTTTTTTGTCCTGTTCAGGTGAAAATTACAGGTTGCAGGCAGGCAGTTCACCAGCCTGCTTGTACAAAGCTCACCAGCTCTAGGAGCTGTAGATGTGCCATTAGAAAACCAATTTCAATACACAGAGGCAAATACAGTTATAATTTAAATGAGTGCTTCAGAGATAAGTATATGTGTAGTATAGGGCATGTAGTCTATATTCCAAGAAATCAACCTATTTTAGAGTTTTTACCTCTTGAATATCCAGAAGAGGATGTCTAAGTATAGTATAACGTGGACACGCTCCTCCAACATTACATACTCCAATAATACATCAGTGGGATTTGCAGCCTTTGCCACTTCAGTAATGAGCACAAAATTGTGACTGGAGTTGATGTAATTGTGGGACACCAGGTCAGCCAGTCTTCATATTAATCCTTTGCTCCTTATTTCAGTTAAGAGCAATGAAACTGAGAACACTCGTGAAAGATTGAGATCATTTGTTCCCAGACCACTTTCTTAACATTTTTAATGTCTTTATACAGCATTTTATCTGGCTTTCCACCATTCCTTTTGGGGATAGTGGCAACTTGGCCATTTAGGAATTAACAGATGTATGGAGATACATGCTCTTAGACCATTGTATTTTAAGGTTCCAAATAACTAGTATAGTAAAGTTAATTTTATAATTGAAGCATGGCAAAATGTTTAAATTATAAACCAAAGCACACTATTTTAAGCCTACAACAAGGAGATGATGATGCTTTTATTCCCTTTCAAAGTAATATTTACTTTCTAATCATTTTGGAAAGTTCTAGTGGTCAGAAACATTTTCTCTTTAAAGACAGGAAATATTAACTACTTCAATTAAATCAAACCTTCTAAGCTCACACAACATTTTCTGCAATAATTTTCATGACATGTAGATTTCTTGCTTGTATTAGAGAGAATCTAATTTTGCACAATAACAGTTCCAAAAGAGTATTTGCTGCACATGGGGTAAATGACGTGCATTTCTTGATTTGTTCATTCATCTGAAATTGCCAGTAAATACCACTGGAGGGGGAATTGTATGTTCAACATTAAGATAGTCCTAGTTTTTATCATTTCTTCTGAAAGTGTTGAAGATAATAAGAAACGAGGTTTGTATTTGCTTTTTGCTTTACGCACAGCAAATGCAGTCAGGAGATATATTAAAAGTCAAATTACAATAAAAAACTAGAACCAATGATTCTTTGTAGCAGCCAAAAATTAAAAGCAAAGAACAAAACCATCCCTTTGGGGTCTTTGATTCGTTAAGGTACTAAAATACACACACACCACAGATTGATGCAAAACAGTATATCTACTGAAATCGAAGATAAAGTAAAATTAGGCCTATGCTTAATAGTATTAAACTGAACTCAAGATTAAACATATATTTTCCCAGAAAGATGCTTGTGCATCTTTAATTGTACATAAATATATAGATATCAGTGTTCCTGTAAAATTAAATATGCTGAAAGACACCAGTCCTGGTTTTGTTCATACCTTAAATTACTCTAGGCATTACAGTAGGACAAGTAAAATATCCCATGTTTCCCTCTTGTTAACACTTTCCAAGGATTTTCCTTTCTATCATCTTCTTCCTTACAGTGAGCAAGTTCCTTTGCATTAAAAGCAACTCCTGACTGGAAATCTAAAATACAATCTTATGAAGCCCCACAAAAAAACCACATTTCCTTTAATTAAAGCTGTACTCCATTGCTGATTTTTCGTTAATTGACAAAAGTGTAGATTTATTTATTTAATAAGATGTTGAGAGACAATTTTTCCTCTTTTCTTCCTCTGGGAAGTGTTTTATTGTTTGCTTCCTTTCTCTTGCCTGCTTGCTGTGTAATTTAAGACTGATGCCTCCCTGTGGGAAACAAAACTTGATCAGAGAACAGCCTGCACTGTCACCTAAACAAATTATGTTTTAGTCACTGCTGATGTTGGCTTTGTCATAATGGAAATGTATAATTAATGCCTTTGCTTTTACTGCTTTGGAAAGAGAGCTCCCTGAAACTGGTTCAATAGGGGGAATTTTAGGACTGCATCCTTTTCCCTTTCTAACCATTAACACAATGGATTCCTACTGTTGCCTCTAAAAATGAATGATCAGGTCCCTGTTCTCTACAGTTATTTATTCAATCTACAGTCCAGGCAATTTATTATTATTGAATAATAAAAATCTGCTGTGCAGTAAGAATTTGGCAAGGAATAAGAGAGAAGGGAAAACTCAGGAACACAGGTTAAATCGTGTATTTCTCCTTTAGCAAAGCTTGAAAAGATTAAGCTATTTCCATTAGTTTCCTGCAGAGTTGCAAGCAGTGATAATAGACATGTGCTAATATCACTATTGCACTGTGTTATGAAGCAGCATTTTAGATCATCTTTCACCTGTGACATGACTCCAAATATCTCCAATTAGCAGCTTGCTTTTTATTTTCAGTTTTTGTTGTTGAATTTATAGCAATGACTAAACATCTGGTATTATGACTGCAAATAGTCTCCATCTTCCCACCTCTGGGATGCAGTGTAGCTTTAGACTATTTATACTTTGATCTAAAATTCTAAATGACCAAATTATTCTTCTGTAATAGGTCCTAAGTGACATTAAATGGATGGTCTCAGCTTTTTCTTTCCAAAATGGACAGCTCTCTCACCTCTTTCAGCTACTGCACTGCATAAAAAGCTCAACACAATGAAACAACAGTAATACCATTTTCAGGACTGAAATAACCTTTGATTTCTACAATGACACATAGAGGCCAAGAAACAGCAAAGGCAATGAATGCACTAAGTGTGCTTTAGGCACATTCTTGTGACATCAGAAACTCAGTATTTTTATTTCAATTTATTGTCAGTGTACAGAAACCAGACCAAGGCAGCAAAGGTGTCCATCCTCTAACAGTCATGATCTATATTGGCTGAAAACATGGACAAAACAGACTTGGCTTCTAATATTAAACTGCTACTCCATGCCTTTTCCTAGTAAGATATTTCTAGACATCATTTGCATACAGTTTATTTTTTCCACAGAAATATTTCCACATTCTGAAAATCTCTAATTACATTGTTTAGTGTCACTGTTCAAGTGACATTTGTAATTATCATCATCTTAAGTTACAAAATAGAAAAACAGGGCACAGGGGTTAAGTCATTTACTGGACTTCTTACATAAGGGTTGGGGGTTTTTTTTGTGTGTGTGTGTGTTTTTTGTTTTTTTTCTCTCAGTTGAAAATAGATGAGAAAAGACTGTAAAGCATAAGGTCTTGGGCTGATGTAAATTAGGTTACTTACTCTGAAGCCATAAATAGCTAAGAAGAATTCAGGCAAGTCTTGAATCTGTCCCCAAATCTTCTGACTTCTAGTCTTATAACTGAACAACTGATGTGTTCTTAGCCTATTTCAAATCCAAAGAGGCAGATAGATACATCTGCTGAGTGTGACACTGTTCATTGATATGCCCAAAATTACGAAACATGCATCAAAAAAAAAAAAAGTTTTATACAAGTTCAACCTAACCATAGTTCTCCCTAAGGAGAACTAAATCTAAAATGCCTCCTTCTTTTTAAATGCAAAAAAATCATTTTCAGACATTAGTTTAGAGAAAGTAAGTGATTTTTAAAAGAATTGAGACTCAGCCAAAAGTTTTCTCCTATTTCGAAACTGAATTAATTTTCTTTTTTTCCCCTGTGAAAACTTTCCTTCAATTCCCTCTGGCTTTTTATTATTCTACTTCTTGTTTATGGAGTAGGATCTCCCAAGAAAGCATCTAGGACAGAAGAAGAACAGGGTATAAAAAGAGACATTTTGTTACTAGTCTTATTCAGAGAAACCTAGACCACCTAAAGATTGCAGGCCAACAGCAAATTAACTTCAGATTTTGAATTAGGCTGGATTCCAGATGTTCTGTGGGACATCATTTTCTGTTCCAGCATTCAGGTAATGAGACTGGGGACAGGCTCAGCTCCCTGCTCTGGCTCAGCCACTGACAACCTTTGGGGCAGGGGGAGAAGGGAGTGGAAACTGGACCTCCCCTGCAGACCCCTTTGCCCTGGTCCCTCCAATTTTCTCCCTTTCCACTGGTGATAAACCATGTAAGTCCATTTATGTATCAGCTGTCCAAGACTAATTTTTAGGGTATACACATAGCTGCAAATGGGTCAAGCCTTTTGGGGCATGACATGTCATGCTTACAAACACCTGGTGAGGTGCTTGCTGGGCAGGACAGCTGAGATCTGGGTGTGTCCTGAAGACCTGCCTCAGCAGCTCACACACCCAGGGGCCTGATGTGGGCTGTTTGTGCCCAGTAAGGCAGGACAGCCCAGCCTAATGCCTCTTTTGTCTTCTGCAAGAGTAGCAGATTGGTGAAAATGAAGCCATTTATAGTCTGATATGTTTAGAGACAACAAGACCACAAGGCATATTAAAGTACAGAGAAGGCTACTTGGCCCATGCTGCTTTCCTTATTAAAATTCTCTCCCTGTTTTGACTCATACATCACATCAGTTGCCCCCTTCCTCTGGAATGAAGAGTGCCAATAGATAGAGATCAGAACACATGGAAAAAACCAAAGAGGATGCCCTGTCACAAGCTGAGAGGTTTGAGTTGTTAATGATGATTTCCTCGCAGTAGAAACCTCATTGTCATTAGCATTTGGGACCTAAAGTTTCCAGACCATGGGAAGTTTCGACTGAGCACTGAAGGAAAGATAACAGAGAAAGGAAACTAGAAGGAGATTTGATGTGAAATGACAATGGCTGAGAGTTACTCATCACCATCAGAAAAATGGTGCATGGGCACCTATCAGAAGTGACTGGCAGCTGCGTTAAAGGTCACAAAATCTCCCTCATGACATCGAGAGCAGCACCACATAAGCAGAGGAACACAGAAAACAAGCAAACCCAAGAGTTATATGCATCTGCACAGATGCATACACGATCAGAGAAGAAAAAGGCCAAACATCTCTGAATGTTCGAATAATTGAGAAGAACATAATACCCCTGGGGAACCACATTTTTCTGAAAATCTGTTACTGGAAATCCTGTTTGTTAAACTTAACAGTCTGACATGGGATTCCTCGCACAAATCACTGCAGTCAGGCGAATGTAGGAATCCCTTTGAGGTCTTCATAATGCTGTCAACAGATATCCCTATGTTAAGCTCCCTCCTGCACAGTTCTTTTTGTTCCTTTCCTTAGTTTGCAGACACAAAGGGTATAATTTAATTATTTGTTTTCAAGTTGAATGGCTACAGACTCTGAACAAGAAATACGTTTAGACTTCAGCATATCAAATTGCATTGTCAAGATTCATTTGGTAGGCACACCAAGAGAATGATAGGATTTTCATTTAACACATTGATAAGCTGAACATATTTATAAATGTAGCACACCAACTTATATTACAATAAAATGTACTCAATGATACTGTGGCAGAGATCTTGAGATAACAGCATTATCAAAGGAGGAGAAAGGAAATATTTTAGCACATTTATCATTTACATACCTTGTGAGGGTAGGACCCTTATCTTTCTCACAGTTGTTTCACTGGAGTGGGATAAAGATAAATGTACTGTAATACACCTTTGTCTTCACAGTTAGGCATCGTGCCATCCTTCACTCACTGTGGGCAAAGGTAGAAACAGAAATATGTTACAGTGATCTTTTATGCATGTGAGGTTCTATCTTCTTCCTTGTGTGTACTGCAGCACTTGCCAGTAAATTGCTTAATATACACTTAGCTGAATTTGTTATCCATACAGATGGTTCAAAAAGTCCCATTTCAACATAACTGGGGACCAATATCACAGGAGAGAAGGAAATTAAGAAAAAATAAAAATATTGCTAGTTGAGAATTGGGACTAAAATCTCAAAATGATTGCACAGTACCACTGCGAGTTTCCTTTATTATTTAATAATTACAAGGAAAACAGGACTTGAAAGTTAAGACTGAGAGGATGGGGGAAAAAACAGCTAATAGACATACAGCTGCCCCTGAATACCAATACCATTGAGAGTACCTTGTACTGTGCCCTCTGCCTTCCAGTGGTAGAAGTGAGTATGGGGCCTTCTTGCCTTGCTTTGTTCCATAGGACTGGCTGTATTTTCCACAGCAGGCAAAGGAGCATTTGACTAGCAGCCACCCAGGCAAGGAGGCAAGCAAGGGAGTTAGGGGAGTTTCCACTCTTCCAAGCTTACACATGGGAATCACTGACACAGGCTACTGGGACGGCTCAGTATGATGTGTAAGCTTTTATTTTCCTCCCTATTTATGTATGGAATGGGGTGTTCTGTGCCATGGACTGGAAATTGCGTGTTCGGTGCCCATTACTCCCTGGAAGGCCTGTGGATTTATTTGTCCTTGTAACACCACTGTCTATCAATGCAACATTTTAACATTTTCCACCTGAATCCCTAATGATACTGTCACAATTAAATGGGCAAAACTTTACAAAATTCTTCTAAAATATTCAAAACCCTAATTTTGCAAACACATTCCACAAGTCAGGTGAGTACATCTTGAGCCCTGCACCCTTTTTCCCTCCAGGCACTGAAGGGTGTCTCGTGGGAAATGCCCCTTCTGGTAGAGCCTATTTTCATCATTAATTTGTATCTAATGCCACCATAGTCTTGTTTTCATTCACAGAAGCCAAAGTGCTTCACACTGGAAAAAAAAGCCTCTCCAGTGGTTTTACCTCTCGTCCTGCATTCTGTCAGTGAGTGGCATAGCTGTAAGGAATACATTATTACCGCTGCAGGCCACTCCAAATGATGCAGAGACCCTTTATATCACAGCCAAAAACAGATGAAGAAGAATTGGGTCTCCTGGGACCCAGATATTATCCAGTTCAGCTGAAGCCATTCTCACTTGGTTTGTCTGAGAGTGATTTTGCATTTTAATTTTTAATAATTCTTTAATCCATCAGAAATGGAGGAGAGCAAACAAAGCAGAATCCCTCTGCTGCTTCCTTCTTTTCTGCTGTATTCATTTTCCCTTTTTTTTTTTTTCTTAATTCCATATTCCTCTAGCTTTTTAAGCTACTGGTTGAACATATTTCTTTGCTGTACTGTGAAGTAGTAGGAACTTGCTAGGAACTAGAATTTGTTTTCTATTTTTCTTCTTATTTTACTGAAAAAAACTTCTGTGAAGACATCCTTTTATATTCCATTGAAAGTTAGAGGCACGTAGAAGCAGCCAGACTAGAATTAGGGGTTGCACTGCATTCTCTGCAGATTCTCTCCCCTTCTATTTCACCTCCTCCTTCTTGTAATCAAACTTTCCTGTGGTATTTCTTCCTACTGTAACTTTATTTATTTCAGCACATTTCTTTATCACACCCTGTCTTCCCATGGTCTAGTTCCTGTATATTCCTTGTAAAGGTGTGTGTATATTACTGAAACTCCCTCAGAACCTTGAAACATTTTCTTTATTTTAAAAATAGTTTTATCTCAGTTTCATAAAGAATGAGATTAACTTCAGCTCAAAGCTGCTCTGTGATAAAAAGTCCCAGTTCTAAATGCACGAACCAGAGAAAATATACCCAAATCTCAGCAGGTAGCCATTTTTTGCCAGCAATTTGAAAACAAAAGAAGGAATGAAATACAAATGCAGAGGGGAAAGCTGAACAGTGAGTGGACAAATGTCATCTACTTCAATCTTCAGAGTCTGAAAAATCTGGGCAGGCTGAGCCTGCGTCTTACATGCAATTACATGTAAACTGAAGAGCTGAAATGGAGAGGATTAGTTTGCTCCTAGTTCCAGTGGATGCTCAGAGCCTGACTGTATTTTCAGGGCACTGGTGGGCAGCAGCAGATGGTGGTCATTTCCCTGGCAGGCCATAGCAGGGATAATTACCAGACAGTGTTCCAAGGTTTATGATATTATAAACCTCTCTTTCATTTCTCATTCACTGCATGTGGAAAGTATGGCCCTTTTAACTCCTTTCTTATTGATTTTACACTAGTGCAACACCTTTGCCTTCAGTAATTTTGAAATGATTCAGTGGTGAAGTAAAACATGAAATAGAACCTTTTAAGTCAATAAAAATAATAAAAATCCCCTGATCTTAATGCTGGTTTTACTCTTTTTTTTTGCATTTGAAAATAAGGAATAGCTTTGTGTTGATTAATGCAATAAAATGCAATTATTACTAGCTGAATTTGCTGCAGTCTTTTAAAAATTGCTGACGCTTAAGCTGATTCTGAAATAAATTAGCCTGTGAACTAACTATGCCTACAAGACTAGTAATAGTCTTAGGCACCAAGCAGAATCCAGAATGCCTGTTTTTGACTGGATTAGCTGAACCTTTTCTGGATTAGTCTGTTCTGGATTGATTGCAATACATAAAATAAGGAAGATAAAATTGAGGCCTTTGGGAGTATACAGAAGGGGTGTTAAGGCAAGTTATTGAACATGGATCAAGATAGGCACGGATCTATTTCAGCAGAACATTCTTCTTCAGTGTTTTTTAGCAAGGGGAAAAAAATAACTGCTTTTTATGTCTCTAATAACAATGAAGAGATTCACTCTTCTGACAAACTTAATTCAATGTGGTTAAATTGGCTAAGTCTGAACTTTAACTCATTTCAGAGATTCAACCTCTGAGCAGGGAGATTTTTTTTAGTCAGTCCAGAAGGACTTTGAAAAGCTTCAGAATCAGGCCAGCTTAAGTTCAGCACAGAAAAGCAAAAAGTTCTGCACCTAGGGCAGAATAACCTTGTGTGTCAGTGCAGGCTGGAAGCCAGCTTACAGAGCAGGAGTTACACTGGGAATGGTCCGGCAGTCACCATTGTGTGGATGCCTAGTTGGAAATGAGCTGCAAAGTGTGCTCTCATAGCAACAAGGCAAACTACACATGCATTTTGGGAGAACAGCCAGCAGGTCAGTTATTATACATTCTAATGCAGTACTTTTTGAGGCTCACCTGAAACACCCATTTTTGGACTCTCCAGTTTGAGACAGATGTTGAGAATTTGGAGCAAATTCAGCAGAAGACCACTTAGACAGTTGGAGCTCTGCAGCATGGGACTTGTAAGGAGAGACTGAGGCATGCGGACTTGTTTGGCTCGGAGAGGAGGTGGCTGTAGATCCTGCAGCTACTCTGCTCTGAACATAATACGGATCCCCTCAGCAGTGATGGATGCTGTAATGTGCTGGAGGAAGAAGCTCATCACCATGATGGAAGGGCAGGGCTGGAAGGGGTTACCCTGAGAGGCAGTGCAAACTCCATCCGTGGAAGTTCTTCAGACTCCAGCAAACAAAGCCCTGGCTGGCCTGATCTAGGGTTGGTGACAGTCAGGGTCTGAGTGGAATGTTCCTCAGGCTGACCTCCTTTTCAACCAGCATTTCTATCATTCTCTTATAAGTTTTCTTTCATTTTTTTGTGCATTACTTTGATGATGAACCCGTCTCTTAAGAAAGTGCTCTCCGCCCTTTCCTTGAAGTGGAAATGTAATAGGTGACACGCTTTGCTATGGATTTTTTTTGTTTTTGTAAAGCAATGCTGGCAACAGTGTTATAAAAGAAAGAATATGTAAAGCACAGAGTGACAGTTGTAAATTCTTATGCATCATGAGTTTGTTTATTCTCTTGGTTTCTAACCAGATATTACAAGTCCAGGGCCGACTAGAACAGCAGAGAAGTCACTGAAAGAAGGCCAAGGGGAAACAGATGTGCTCAGGGATCCCACCTTCTGCACCTCTAAGGTATTTGGTGCTTCACAGGAGAGTTGTCTCATACAGAAGCTGAGAATTGCTATTTCACCTATAGCTGAAGGTAAGAAAGTAATATAAGATAGGATGAAAATTAATTATGCCAACAGAGTAGGAAATATATAGGAAAGATACAGAAAAGGGAGAGATTAAAAAAGAAAAAGGAATAAAAAGGATTAACAATACACAATTAGCTGATTAGAGAAATTCTGGAATCTTTTTGTCTAGTTAGGCAAACAAAGGGTTGACATACTTCTTCTAGACCAAGTAGTTTCCTAAATATTATCATGGAGATAATCTATGCTGTGTACCCATTACTGCATTGTCTCTAATTTTGCTTCAGTTATGGAAAAATTACACCACCTTGCACAAGTACATGGGTTATTATTGGGGGCTGGTGGAGAAGAGTCTGTTGTTTTGTAGGACCTATTAGAGAAAGTAAAATTGTCCCCATATCTCCTATCAAAGGCTATCTGAGACCTTCTTAGGGAGCCCTGTCACAGTGACCTCTCGTGACAATTCCCTTCAGATCTCACCCGAACTGATCCTTGTCAAGCTCAAAAGCAAGGAGGAAATGAGAACTGACAGAAGATAGTCTTTCTAGAAGTAAATATATTGCCTCAGTGAAGCTCTTATCCTTTAGTGTCCCTGAGTAATAAGTGACTTGTCCTGAAGTTGGCTTGTGAAGTGCTGTAAGAAAATGAAACTGTGGTCTGTGAGATACTAATATTTCTTGAAAAAAGGAGGGGAGATCATTCCTGTCCTCTGATTAATGCCTCATGCAGTGCTCTAGTCCATTGGAGACATAAAGGTGCCTTTAACAGGCCTCTGAGCAAAGTGCTTTATGCAACGTATTCCCTCTCCTTGACACAGAGACAGAGAGTATCTCAAGCAGTGTCTCCGACTCACACAAAGTATTCGGAAACAGAGGAATGTCCCCGGGGAGTTCTTTCTGCCAAGAGGAATTAAAGCAGCTCGTGGTTACTCTGCCTTGCAGGGGAAGCCAAGGCGTGCCCTGGGCTCTGGGGCCATGAAGGTGCCGACTGTGACCGGCACTCACCCGCTGCTCGGTGCCTGCATATGCATAGAGAAGACATGGCAGAACTGCCCTGCCACAAAGGTGGCAAACCTTCAGAAAATTACTTGTACTAATATTTTCCCTTTTTGCTTTTTTTTTTTTAATGGTTTTGATGTAATTTACAAGTCCTTGTGTAAGGCTGTTAAAAGTAACTGAGAACTGTTGGGGTTTTTTCACATAAAAACAGGAGGGCTGCCCTGTGAAAGAGAGAATATTACTTATTTAGCAGAACTTAGATGGTCCTAAACCCTTTAAACAAGGGGATAGATGTTTCAAATACATTTTAATTTCTAAGGCAGACTGATACCAGTAGAAGCATGCACTGATTAATAACATGGCCAGACTGCTACTCAGTGGTAATTTGCAATGTATTTACTCTTCAAACACGGGTGGCACAAGCACCTTTGTGGGCCCTGCCTGATAACATTTTTAAGTGCATGTGTGTGCACTGTGGGGCCTGACCTCATATGATCTTCTTTGTCATTTTATTACAGCCTTTTTATAAGTGTTGGAAACTCTAATTTTATTATGAAAGATCAGCCCATCCACCCAAATACAACAAAAAATGTACGATGAAACTACAGCAACTTGGCAACAGGAAAAAAAAAAAGTGGGAAAATCTAAAATAGAAAGGGTGACTGGTTACAAAAGAAACAAATTGAGAATGTTAACAGATAATCAGAAATTTTGTGAAAAGTGGAAGGAGTAAAGGAAGAAGGAAAAGATTATTTCTCTAGTACATTTACTAGAGTATTATCAAAGATTACCTTGATAATGGCATCAGTTCCTCTAGATCACCAACACAAGACCTAATGAAAACTCACAATAAGAGTTACAGGGGTGACATAATTTTCTTCAGGAATAGCCAATCTGTTGGCATTATTCTGTCCTTGTCACTTAATGTTTTTATGATAAACCTCATGTTAAATCTGAGTGTCTGAGCAAAAAGATTAATTCCCACCAATAACCCATCAAATATTCTACCAATATCATATTTCCAACAGAGGCATTTTCCTTCAAAGAAGTATTTTGCACCAAAACACTCAAAAGAAGTTATGAATAGTACAATTTTTAACTAGTAGGAATCTACTCATCTCTGACATCCAAAACTTTCTTGAATTTAGGATATATTAATTTCTACCATATTCTGTGGTTCCACAGAAGCACTTTCAGAAACAATTTTACTATTGAAGGTGGGAGCCAATGCCATGAACTTGACAAGTGTTACTGTTTATGCAACTGAAATGCCTGTTGAACAAATGGTGCTCTGCAGTGCTGTTATACTTGTGTATTCCTGTATGCCAACTATGATATTTTCTAAAGGATATACCCTCATGGTATCTAATCACTGACAGTCAAAGACTCCACTTAGGTAGGGCTCCAGCAGTGCATAGGAACCATAAAGAAAGTTTAATGAGCTTCCTGGGGTTTGCCTGTAATAGAGAAACGTGCATGTGGCATATAGCTGCTTGGTGCTAATTCTGAAAGAAAAAAAAAAAAAAAAAAGAGAAAAGGTGTAAAATCTAATACAGGGAAGTCTTGCACCAATGGGAGAAAACTAGCAAGTGCTGAATTTATAGCTAACCTTTTTAAAGTGCTAACCTGGAGATTAATGAAAAGATCTGAGATTCCAGAAAAATTTTGCATTTAAATTACTTCTTTCACAAGCGGTCTGGCTAACAAACTTCGTCCTATAGATTTATGACTTACATCCTTTTATCCCATGTCCCTCTCTGCAGTAACTCTAGTTCTCTCCTATGCATTCCAATATATTTCTTTCTCACTTTTGCAATATTAAGACTTTCCTCCGGATCTTCTAAACTCCTCTTGCTGCTCTCCTGTCCCCATCCCATCTGCCCCCCAAAACCTATCAAGGAAGAAACAGCCATGACTGTGAGATACGAACGTTTGAAGCAAGTCATATAGCACATCAATGAAACAGATCAACTCAAACTCCTCTTATTTTTCCCCCTGATTCTCATTATTGGTATAATGTCTTCCCTCAAAAGAGCCATTGAAAACTGTAAGCAATTTAAATCCCTGAGAGGTTTGAAAAACCTTTTTCAGTCTCAAAATTAAACTGCTTAATAGGTTGAAAAATTACTTGGGGGAACAATAAGTGTTTGCAGAACAAATAAAACCAGATGACCAGGATAAATAATTATAAATAAAAGTAGGAAGCCAAGAAATCTGGTTATTAGCATTACTTTGAAGCACAGATGGAAGCCCTTCCTGACAAAAATGTCACTGTGTTCCCATCATTCCTGAATTTGTAACTAAGGTTCATCACAATGTACCTCTTCACACTCACATTCATCTTTCTTCTAAAACATCCTATGACTTTCAGAGAGTGTTCTGTGTTATGCCACAGCACCACAGCTGCTGCAGTGTGATGGTGTAGAGCTGGAGTGCTGAGGGGGAGTCCTCCCTGCTGACACTGCCTGCTCAGCTAAAGTGGGACTTGATTCCACAACCAGATCTAAGAGGAAATATCAGGACTTAGAAACTACTACTAGTGAACAAATGCATGATGTCTATGACCATCTTCACACTCCGTGATTTCCATGGGAAGGAAACCCAGGTGTATATACAAGGAAACTGCAGTCTGTTCAATGTATCTTCTGAATTGGATTCCCATTGACACCTAGCTTTGAAATACCTAGTAGATAAAATCATTCCTATAGAAACTTTTAAGGCTCCTCTACATATGTTTTTTTTTGGTTGCATTCATTTTCATTTTATAAACAAGAATTTGCTTTCTCTTTTTAGAAGGTCCTTTTATTATCTTTTCTCTCTACCCAAAAATGTAACAAAAAAGCAAAACCACATAAACATGAGACACGTCATACTAATGTCTTTAAAGCGTAAATGTTTTAAGATCAGACAGGGAAGGATATGTATATTTTATGAAGTCTGCAAACATCACATTAGATACTCTCTGATCAAAATATGTTGTGCTTTATGCTGAGGAACATTTGGGGTAGAACATTTGCTATTATTTCAGATGTACTCTTGAACTTTCTTATTTAAACAGATTTGAAGTCAGCTGGTTCTCCAGTCCCACAGGCTTCATTGTTTCAGTGATGAATGCAATTAGCTACCTTAAATCAGCTTATCAACTACCCAAGAACAATAACCTCATATAGGTCTTCCCATAAGGTCTACTCTGATCAAAATTGCTGGGAAAAGCTTTGAGATTTGAGACTACTTGGTCATTGGACATTTTCCTACAAAGTAAAGCCAGAAGAAAGAAATAAAAATCATTAAAAAGTAACTTTAAATAGGGACAATAATTTCAAGAAAGACAAGTGCAATGTATACTGCAGATTCAAACTGACACAAATAGAAACTTCATCTTTTTACAAGCTCACAACTAGTTGTGAAACTATTGGAGTAGTCAGTAACAATTAGGATAAGTTTCTGCTGTTCCAGTATATTATAGGCATGCCATTGTTCAGCTCCATATCAGTGTAGAATTACTACTGACACCATACCAAGAATACCAAGCTTACCAATTTTTTAAATTTTGAAAATAATTATTTTAATATTGATTTTTCACCACAAGTAAGGAGCCAAAAAATTAAGAAATTTATAGTAACTCCATGAAGTGATAGTAAGATTTATTTATTGTGGCTCACTTATTATCTGTAGTTACTTCTTAGAAGTCTTGAAGTTTAGAAAGTTGCTTGTAAAGTTGTGTGTAAGGAATTAGAAAGTAACCATAGGATGGTGTTAAGATACAACTTGGGGAAGTTGCTCCCTGTCGTAATAGATAATTTATTTGATGTTCTTGATGGTTTTTTTCATCACCAAATTTAACTGCTCAAAAAGGATATTTAGCCAAAGACTTTGTTATTTTTCAAAGCCACCTCTTTTCTCTCATATAACAAACTTGTCATTTTATGCTTTTCCTACCTTTGTGAGAAAACAGAGAAAAGCAGGACCGGTGTGTATGGTGCTTTCCAATACTAACAGTAGTCAGGAACAAACTGACAAGACTACAGAAACACTGATTCTTAAAGATAGATGATATTAGGATTGAGTAGACAGACTATGCAACAAGTCAAAGATAACCAAATAATCTCATTTGCATTTTCACATGAGCAATCCTAACACAGGCAATGGGAAAAGTCATACCAGAACATCTATTTTAAAAAGTTGCAGTCTTTAAAAAAATTATAATGAGAAAAGTTACAATTTTCACACAGACACGTGTGTGAGGAATGTTAAGTGAAATCTGAAACTAATTGTTCTTAATAAAGACTGGAGATGCATCAATCCCCCATCCACTCCATTCATTTCTTGATCTTCATTTGCCCTGAAAAGTAGAATGATTCAGCTGTTTATGGTAGACTTTAGTAATATACTTCAGTTCCTTTCACTGCCAAATGTCAAAGATTTACAGTACACTTCAAAGACTAAAATACAGGCATAATTACCTTGTTTCTTCCTGGTGTAGATGATTTCTAAATTCTTAGCACCTCCACACTTATGACTCACTCCACAAGTCAGTTTCCTGAAGGAACAACCCAAGTCATGTCAAGCAGAAACTGTGCTCAGCCAAAAGAGCAGGCATGTTGCTTCTGGTTCCCCTCCAGGTATCAAGCCTCGGAAGAGCAGAGAACTGCTTTTCTGAAATGAAAAGAGCAAGGTTACTGTTTTGGCCATGAGCAAATCTTCACACGGTCTCTTCTAGGACACTGCTCCCTGTGGATCACAGAGCCTTTCCATGCCATACCTTAAGGATTCTGTTTTGAACACTGTTTTAGGATCACATGATCTATATGTGATATACCTGCAGTGGTAATTACATTTTTGACCAGTGAATTATTCAACTGACATCAAATACAAGTGAAATAATTTAATCTGATATATCTTTCAAAGTTTCTTTGGTCTAATTCCTTTATTTTCATGTAATAGACTGCTTGGGAAAGAAATTGTCACACCTGTGCACGTATCAATAACTAAAATTGTACTCTGTCACCCATATTCATAACTCACTTCAGCTTTCAGAAAAGAATTCTTTCAAAATGCCGGTGAAATACACAGTTCACAGGGATTGTCCTCTCTTTGTACACACTGGAAGTGGTAAGGTCAGAGTCACCAGCTGGACTTCACATTCTCATGAGAGTGGCAGATTGTCCTCTCTGACTCATCCCCACACTGTGGCAAGGAAGTTGACAAGGAAGTTCTTTTCCCTGTCTCTCTTGTCTCTTTTTTTAATACATTCTCTCACTGCTCTTGCATTAATGACCTTGTTCAGTTCAACAAGATTTTTATGCATGTGTTTCTTTGTTGTACTACACCATGATGAGGAAGCAAATCCTTTTTTTCGGGGGATGTGTTGAACGAGTATCCTTCAGGGGATAAAAGCAGGTCAGCTATTTCAGTAGGCAGCATCTCCAGATGTAATTCCTCTATGAATTATATACACAGATATAAACTCACGGACCCTTCTTAACTGAACTGGCATTTGTAAGAGAAGAAGCAGTAAACTGAAGAAGCTAATTTTCTATGGCAACAATTCTACAACGTGATTTGTAGCTGTCTTGCACAGACTGACTTCATTTAACTCCCAATAAAAGGTTTACTTTGATTCCAGTTGATGTGGTTACTTTGGTTTTGTAAGTCATGTCATATACACTGTATTTAAAGAATTCTTTTCAGAGACTGGCAGAATGAAAAATAGGCAGGAAGGTGTAATTATGAACTGAGAAATTGTTCTACATGATATGAGCTGCAAAAAGTGTCACATTGCTCTAAATTAATGAAAGTCTTCTGTAATACAGGAAAAAGTAAAAATAGAATCTCAAATACATTAAACATATGCCTTAGGAATCCTTTAACAGATAAAATTAGTTTACTTCAATTGCCAGAGATAAATATAGCGCAGAATATCTGTATAAACAGAAATATAAACCCAAAATTCACTAAAAGTAAAACCAGTCATTGTTAAACAAGCATAGAGACAGGACCCACAATTATGTCATCTGTATATATTTTTCAGTGGCAAACTGCAGTGCCCACTGATGACAATTGCTATTTTGTGAACTTAGCTACTTATCTGGACTGAAGAGATAACCATCTCCTCCTCGGAAAGTAATCAGAAAGTTTTCATCAGACTCGAACAGTGATGTATAAGGAGTAATTCTGGAAGATATTATGTCCTGTGGGCACACTTTTCCCTTCCAGTTTCTCAAACAGTTTATTTTCAGTCTAAGATTATTTGCTCCTACTTTATACCAGCAATAGTGTATTTTCTAGTCTGTGTCTGTGAAAGCAAGAGAGGGGTAGAATTGAGACTTCTATTGCTACAGCTGTCTCCCACCCATACACTCAGGTATCGAGAGCAATGAAAAAGCATTAGCACAATTTAGAATTTTTGACTCCTCCCTCTTCCTAAACCTAGCAATTCCTTGGCCTGTGCATGAAAAGGTCTGCCACAAAATTACAACCATATATGGACAGGAGACACTGTAAGTCAAGGCAGGTGCAAACCCTCAGCCTACTATTGTCCACATTTAGTTTGAGTGGTGAACAGAAGCTTCACTCAACTGTGTTCTTATAGATTTCAGGTAATATTTTTAAACATAAATGTTATTTTGTCATGTGTGGATGTTATCCCTAACCTTAAGAGATGCCGACAAGACTGCAGTGGGCACTAGATAAGAAAAGAGTTGAAAGGCAGAAGAGGAAGGGACTTAAGCAACCAAAGGCTGTATATAGTATTTAACGGGAAGGAAAACACATTTTGTGAAGAGTACTGCAAAGGTAAACAGATTTTGAGAAGAGTACCACTGTGTCTATTAACTAGAGGTCAGACAGACAGATTTAGGAATGTATTTGTGAGATGGTAACTGGAACATCCTCATGACATTCTTTTTTACTTTGACTGTGATTAGTAAAGCTTCTTTTGTTTCCGTCAGTTTGTGTTAAGTCATTGCTGAAGAAAAAGAAAACAATCTGCTTTATTTGCTTCATAAATATAATTATAAACTTTCCAGAATGAAGTTAGCCACAAATTAACATGACAGCTACATTCACTTTCACATGGATTATTTATGAAGAAAATTCAATGGGGTAAAGCTACCGATAGGACCAGGTGTTGTTGTAGAAGCCAATAGAGTTGCTATAGTGACAGGCCATTAGAATGGTCTAAAAGGTATGATAAATGACAAACATCTTGCAATTTGCAAGCCAGAAAAGCTTGGCATTTAAAGAATATTGGTTACATCTGCAAATCCATCATCTCATATGGGAACAGGAAGGTATATTGCATCGGAGTCCACATTAAGCTGATATACTCCCTTGGCTCTTTTATGCTTATAAACACTGCACTGATCTCCACCTCTGCATAGTAACTGAATTACTCCCTTCCTCTGTGCAGATACAGATAGTATCTCTTCCTTTCCTCTAAGTACGAGGCTTGACAAATTTCCACAAGATGATTCTCTTCAGTAACTTTGGAGTTACCAGTATAAGCTGTCTGCGGTGGCACTGGATTTTAAATATCTAAAGTTCATTCACCTTTTTAGATCTCTGAGATGCCATGGACTCTGGTAGCAGATTTTCCAAATAAATAATACAACATAAACCTATTTTATACATCAGTTAACACTTCCAGACTAAACAAAACAAAATGGAAAAAAAATAAAATCAGAACCTCCATAATCATAAAGAAAGCTTAGAAATTCTAGTAAAACTATTAGTGAAATCTCAGAGCAGTCTTTATGATGTCAGAACTTTCTGTGTGGATAAACGTTGAATTCCTCAATATTTACATACACTATAAAGTTGTTTTGTTGGTTTTTATTTCCCTCTTGAATTGCAGGAGGTCAGAAACAGTTTACAAATATACTGACAAGGCTTAAACTGAGAAGTAGGAATCATAAGGCTAAGAGATTAGAAGAAAAAATAAGATAAAAAGACCTGCACTTTTGCAATATCATAATATTGAATATTGGTGGCAGTAACAAATTGGTACTAAACTTTGAATCAACCCCTGCAATGCTACACCCCCATACAGAAATACTGAACTTATGGTAAACTAATCAAACAATAAATTTATGCTAGAAAAGCCCCATTTCAATATTATTAGATGTAATGGAGACATTTGAAGGGTCCATTGCAGTTCTGAAATGTATAATATATTTAAGACTCAAATTAATCTTTTAAATTGACTTCTGCATTGCTGGTCTAAGTCACTTGTGTTTCTTTACTCACTTTTTTCCCTTTTCACATCTTGCGGTACAAATACTAAACTTAAGTAGTAATTTTCTTATTTCTCCACAGCTAGGAACCTCTGAACTTGTACAACCCTGTCTATTCTTAGAAAGGAATTGCAAACAAGCACTAAAAACTGTAAACTTCAGAAATCACCTTTCTGGGTGAAAATAAATTACTTTGTCACTTCAGCTACATGGTGTGGCCTGGCTGTGTGAAAGAAAACCATCACCAAAACGTTTGCATTATAAGGACTGGAAAAGCAGCACACATGACACGAGTTTGCTGTAAGCTGCTAGAAGTAAACCTTACAAAATGGTGAGTTGCATCTTCTGTAGCACACATAGTTATGTAACAAGCATCAAAAGCAGCTCACAACTCATCATGCATGCTGAGTGACCCAGTGACAAGGGAAGAACAGTGTATAACTGTATTCAAGCTCTACTCCACGTAAAGTACTGCTTCATTCAACCAAAGTCAACTTCACCGCACTAAAAACTGCATTGTGTTAAAATAACTGCGTTACAATCAGAGGGAGGAGGCAAAACTCCCCCTGGCTGAACTGCAAGCAAGAAAAAGATTGGGGTTGTGCCTCCCATAATGCTACATTACACAATTACCTTCCTTTTTAATGATTGCTTCACAGCAGCCTCATCGTGTGCCATGGAAGGAGTAATAAACACAACAGTCTCCTAAGCATCTGTCTTCACTGGGTGGCTCCTTGTATGTTCACCTTCATCAAACCACTTTTATCAAACCACTTGCTTCTCCATTGCCATCACCTACTTGCTCCCCATCTCCTCAGGGGTCACAGCATGTGTGCTTTCCTCAGTCTCTTCCACCACACATCTGCAAAAAACCCCACTGCCCTGAACTGGGCATGATAATAACTGGGCATCCTTAAACAGCATAAGCCTTACCACCTATTTCTCTCTCTGTGGCCCAGGTTGCTTTCGTGCCTTTAAGCTGCCTGGTGGCTTGTCCCCCATGTGGTGGCATCCATCACCTTGTTATACAATTTGCTGTCATTGATGGTGAGCTGCCTTCCCCCAGCGGTATCATACTGTGCTGTCCACCGAAGACAAAGCAACAAAAAACTCAAGATTACATCTGGGCTGTCATATCACTTATGAGAGAGACATTTGCTAACTCATGTTGGCCACTGACTGACCTTGCAGTATATGCTGGTCTGGTCCAGGTCTTGATTTTTTTAGTTAAAAATTGGCTGTCAGAACTCAAAAGAAAAGAAACAGAAGAACATCCCCACCCCAAACACTGGTCATACCTTGGGGATGTACTGTGATGTACTACACTGTATTACACAGTGCAAGACTCAGTATATTTTAAAGGCTCATGAAAAAATTAAAAATTAACTGCTTTCTATCTCAGTATCTGTCCTTCAACCACTGGAATATTCATGTTCTCTACTTTCCTTTCTAAATTCTGTTAATTTTATATGAGACATCACATAAAGCACTCAATGATCACATGAACAGAAAACTGCAAACTCTCCATTTTTCATTTCTCTATATCAATAGGGAAGAAAAAGAAGAGAGGCTTAACTGGAACAACAGAAAATGCTACAATTTATGAAGGCTGGAAAAGTATCGTAACCCCAGAAACTTTGGCCTGGTAGTGCACTTTGCAAAGACAGAGCACACCAGAGGTCTGAATTCAAATGAGCTAATGAAAAAAAAACTATCAAGACCCAAGAAATTTTCTAGACTTCACTGGAATTTTTCTTCAAAGGCCTAACATGTACAAGTCTTATATGGCTGCAGTACTTCAGGTTTGTTTTGTTTTGTTTTGTTTTCAAGACCAAATACAGACATAAAAAATATTTATCATCACAGAGGAAAGGAAATGGATTGTTAATGCTATATGAAAATGTTATTTACAGAGGAAACACAAAGTGCATTATAGGCAGAATGCCAGTGTTTTCTGACTTGCTTTGCAAAAGTGAGTATTCTCCAAAGAAATGTATTTTAAGTAGGCTTACTTCGATTTATTTTTTTTTTTTTTACAGCCTTTCTTCAATCAAAACAGTATTTTTTTAGTTCCTCATAAGATCTTGTGGTGGGTAAACATTCAGAGAAATTGGAAACTGGATAGCAGCAAAAGATTAATTAGTAACAAACATCTTCCCTGTGTACTACATGGAAGTTTAGCACATGACCTACCTTAGTTTTAAATTCTCTACAATTTGAAGAGACAACAGCATTTAAAAAAAAAAAAAACAAAAACCACACAAACAAAAAATCAAACAAACAACAACAACAAAAAACAAAATTGCATCATTCACCTCTAGGTGGATTTAGAATCAACAATCAACCTTTTTTTTTTTTTTTTTTTTTTTTTGAGGGTGCTAAAATACTCCTCTACTTAAGAACTACTCAAAGGCTTTATTTCAATATTTAGTAACAAAAAAGGTGGAACAAAAACACTTTGTTCTGTCTGGTACTGAATAATTTAGCTTTTCATTGATCTTTACAGACATTTTCAATATTTGATTTTAAAATACAGCTACTGAAATCACCTCTGTAGCTGAAAAAGACAAGAAGGAACAGGCACAGCAGAGGCTTTAAAGAATACAAATATAAAATACAGTGTTTGGATAAACTTTTGGTAAATGTTCTTTGCCAGACTCCTTCAGTACTCTTACTATTTTTGTTCTAACATGTAATAAAATTTTAATATGATGGTTTGTAAAAAAACCCCAAACAGACTACATATAACTTCTATTGTTTTCAGGTTCAAAAAGCAAATCTATTGTAAAATTATAGTCCATTTGCAATCTCACCATATCATAATTCAGCTTTTATTTTTATCGTTTCTCTGTGTGCCCTATGTGGCAGAATTATAACACTGTATATTGAATAGAACAGCTTGAAAACTTGTAAAGGTATTTCTTATTTTGTCAGATTACTTCTCTCCCATTCAGAACCATCCTAAAACCAGCTTATTTTATAGTCCCCATGCAAGGCACATGCATTACAATTTTAAAAGGAAGGCAGAAAAAAACCCACAAACAAATTCTTATTTCTAGACTTCCTTATGTGTCTTACTTAGAGTAATTCTATCATTTAGTATTTCCATTGTAAAGACTGTGTTTTAATATACAATGTAAGGTAATGGCAATTTATTCTTGTTCTGCTTGGAAAGTGGATATAGTAAATAAATTAATCACTGTAAAACATTCACTGAATTCTGCAATTAGAGCTTTATCACTGAACAACGACATCTCTACAAATATTTTTATAAATCTTTATTTTTAGGTAAAGCAGCATTTCTGACCTTGCATACTGCATTCTCTACACACCAGGAGCAAAAAAAGTAGCAAAATTAAGTACACAGTCCACAAAGTAATAATTTTAGAACATTACAGATGATCATTCATAGGGATGGAGCCTAAATGGGTACAATAAATACATGTACATGGCCTCTGTATGCCATCCATTATCCTTCTCTTCAGGTGAGGTGCCTGCAAAAGGGCCTTTCTCTGAACACGGAAAAACAAAGACATTAAAAATACTTTATGACAGTTGGCTTATTTCTCTGAAGATGATTCACACATGAACTGGACCAACAGAGAAACTGGTTACAGACTCCTTTATGGCTATCACTTCTAACCATGTCCAGTTTCAAGAAAGGGGAAAACTTACAGACAACAAGCTGAATTCAAAGCAGCATTAGTTTTGGATTCACAGGAAATTTGCACTGATTCCTTTAATTATTTTTTTTCAAGTGCTTTTGTCCTTGGATCTTGGATAAAGTTTAGAAGAATACAGTGCCTCAATTCCAAGACACTGCAGCCTTGGGAAATCCAGTAACTGACTCCTGATCATCTTTCTTCAAAACAAACAAACAAAAGGTCACCACAGGTATTCTTTGCATCAGCATTTTTTAAAGTGCAGCAATACTTCAGTGAGGAAAAATGATAAGTATTCAAATTACTTTCCTATATTGAGGAAAGAAAAAAAAGATTTAAAAAAAAAAAATAAGTTGTCAACCAGAATGTGAAGATCAAGGAAAAAACACGCCTGTAAGAGCAAAGAATTTTTTTGACAAACAGCAGGAAAATACCAAAGCATTACCATAGATATTTTAAATACTTTTTGTATTGTCAAGAATAC
Organism: Margarornis squamiger; assembly: GCA_035222235.1. Taxonomy (NCBI): domain Eukaryota; kingdom Metazoa; phylum Chordata; class Aves; order Passeriformes; family Furnariidae; genus Margarornis; species Margarornis squamiger. The sequence goes on along the minus strand of JAWWTY010000123.1, from coordinate 8,712,359 downwards.
AAAGTTAAAACCAAAAAGGCTCAAAATATGTCTTACAGTATATCTGGCTGGAAAAATATTGAAGCAAACTTGGACTATTCACAGAAAATTCTGAAAGAAAAAAAGCCGAATAAGAGACTCAAAACTGAACAGAAGCCTGAAGAAAAATATAATTCAAATTTCATAAAATTAGAGCTTCACAGTAATGACAAAACGTAACTCAGCTAAGCAAAGTCAAATGGTACCTCACATGGATGCTTTCAGAACACTGAATCATAATTCAAAATCAAATTATTAGAATATACTTGCTCACATTACTCTCACCACTATTTGATCTCACTGCAGACTGCCAGTTTATCTTGAGATATTAGGTCAATTTACTAATTAATTGTCAAAGATAAAGCATTAAGATACACATTGTAAGAATAAATTTATTCTACTAAAACAAAACTACAAAAAACCCTCAATACTTTTAATTCATATTTCCCCTGACCTGGCTATGAAGTTATGTCAATGCGACAAACTTTTTGGGTGCAGAAGCATTACAAGTCTTTGATCCTCTATCATAAAAGAGAAAAATCCATTTCTTCACAACTAAAATTGTCAAGAAAAAATTAATTCCTTATATGTTGTTCCATACATAGCATTTGATAAATTATTGGGAGTTTGTTGATGCCTATTTATGCAATTCATAATGGTGACCACTGTAGTGATGCATAGAAATTATGCAGAAGGGGTCAGAATAAACCTAAAGATAGATTTATGAACAGAACTTCAGTATGATAGACATGAAGGACTTCAATCTGTAAGCAGGCAGTCATTTCATGAGTGGGAGCTTGAAGAAAGTAGGAGCCCGAGCAGTCCCTGGGGGAACACACTGCTCCTGACATGAATCAAACTTTAGCAGTGTATGTGAACAGAGAAAAAGCAAGTAATATAATGAGTCTTTACAAAACACAGCTCTGAGTGACGAAGAGGCACTCAGAAATACAACTGAATCAGGAGGCTGGAATGTAGTGGAGGCAGGTATGGATCTGTGCTTAAGTGCATTTAGGAATAGGTCAACAGAAAGGTAAAAAGAATCCCAATAATGACAGAGTAGTTTTATATTTATGAAATGTAACTTCAAAGCCATGACTGCACAAGTTCATAATTCACCGTATTCTTTACCCTGACTTAATAAACGAAACACACGTGCACTATTTCAGGCTGCAATCACGCACAAAAAAAGACCTGACTTTGAAAGACTACACAATTAGACTTTGTCCAAGTTCACATGGATAGTTTTGAGCCGTTATTATACCACTGTAGATCCAATATGCTAATCTAGTTTACAAATGAATGCAACATATTTCAGAATCTATGAGATTTGTCCCTATGCTTATTTACTCATTCTATAGCAAAGACTTTTGTTGCATTCGGTATAAATTGAGCTCAGGTTCCTGACTTCTGTGATACCTGGCCAATTGATAACCACCACCAACTGTGGACTTCAATTAAAACTTGGAGAGTACTCACAGGTAAACAATAAGTCCTTGGGGCTGAGAGTTTTTTCTTTCCTCTAACACCAGGACACTGCTTTCAAAGGTAGTGGATCAAACTAAACAACCTCATTTATTAACTCTAGCCAATGATACATACGTCATTTTACAACCTCAGAATTTTCAGGATCAGCTATTGATGAGGCTATGCTTAGAGAAATCAAGTTGCTAAAATTCAGCAAAAGAGGGTAATCATTAACAGCAGATCCCAGGCTATCTCGAGACAAGAATTAATCTACTTGTTACTTAAGACAGGAAAAAAAAAACAACTGCCTGAGTAATTATACATAGCATAGCCATAAAGGTAACCATGTTCTATAGAATACAATCATGTGATTCATGTGTGGAACCTTCATGGACATTATCTTGTAGTATATACTTTGGTTAATACACTTAGATGTTCATCTGAAGCCTGACAAGATGGTGCTGTGTTTTAATTTATGGGAATTTTGGTTAAAGGTGATCTGAACAAACAATTGAGAAATGAAGCAGTAATTAGCAGAACCAAGGAAGTGTGGAACGATTAGGGATAAATAAAGTAATTTTCTAGTAGAGGCTGTCAGAAAGGTTCTCAGGGAGAATTTTGAATGAATTGAAATAGTTTTATGAAAATGCAGGATTATTATATGGATTAATGATCCATTAATGTCTATCATTTACAATCATAATAAAGTTTACTACTCAAAGCTATGTAAAATAATAGTGTATTTGATATATCACCATGAAGATGGAGTACTAAACTGTTGCAGTTAACTGTTCATATACGCCTGGGCAATGAGCTTCTTCATTACATTGCAAAATAACAGCCTTCAGGACCCAGAGTTCTCCCTCTTCAATTGCCTCATATTCAATATAATACATGAGTAATGCACAAAGCATACCATCCTTAGGGCTTAAACCTCCTCTTTTGGTGTTTTTATTTTGAAAATAGTGTTAGAGGAGGTTGCATTTTCATTTCCCCACTTCCAGAGCTTCACAAGCACAGCAGCCCCAGCAATTGTCTGAGTGATACCGAAGTGTCATTCACGTGGGTCAGACAGATATTGGGACCCACATTCATTGCATTTGCCAAATGACAAGATTGCAGTGTTAGAAACATTTTAAAATGTACTGGACGAAAAAGTCCCTTTCTCTAATGAAGGGACAATGAAGAAGTTAGTAAGTTTAAGGAAAATAAATGCCACTGCCACAGTGCAAATGTATCATGTACATTCTCTGAGAAACATTCCTAAAGCTTTACGGAGCCTTGGCTAGAGCTGGGGAAACTGAAGTGAAATCAGGTGAGGCCTCTCCAAAGACATTATCTCTCTCTTTTTTTTGTTTGTTTGGGGTTTTTTGTGTTTTTTTTTTGTTGTTGTTTGTTTGTTTTTTGGTTTTTTACATGCACTTTCTTGTGATGATCACTTAATGCCCAACCCTGAATGGTCCTGATTTTTTCTGGATCAACCAGATATGCTAGACTAAGATTAGAGAGATATTGCACTAGTAGCTCTTATCAGGTGCAGAAGAAAATTGAGGTATCCAGTAATGCACATCACAAAATCTTCATTTGGGTGCTTCTCTCAAAATGGAGAAAATCCTATCATTAGCAGTTCAGTTGAGATGAAATTGACTCCAACTGCAACCTTCATAAACAAAACAGGTGTTCCCATCCAAAAAGGAATGCAGCAGCAATACCTTAGGGACAAATGACAGAATATTTTGAGTTGGAAGGGACCCACAAGGACCATCAAGTCCAACTCTTATGTGAATGGCCCATACAGGGATCAAACCCACAACCTTGGCATTATTAGCACCATGCTCCAAACAACCAGCTTGATCTCAGGGTCACAAGAAACATTCTGTAGCAGCACTTTTTCAGATTTCACCCTCTTTTTTTTCAAATGGAAGTGGAAAATACAAATTCAATTCAGCTTGTGTGCAGACATGGTTTTAGAAATTTAGTAACTTTTTCGAATTACTAAGTTTAAAAAATGTGCCTCAAATTTTCAAACTGAATATTCTGTCTAGGAGATACTGGCATAATTTCTCATCTTGGATAGAAATTCTGCAAGATCAACTTCTGGCAATTGTGTCTTCTGTCACAGGCTACAGGTATATCTGTTGGGTAGGAAAAAAAAAATAGAAAGACTTTTAATTCTTTCATATGTTGCTAGAAATGATAAATCCTGCAAATTCTTTCATCTTGGGTCTGACAGCAGTCTGACAGTGCCACATCTTGATGTCCAATGTTAAATAATAATAACTTCCTATTATTTAGCTCTCTACCACTGCACAGTGTAACCATTGGCAAACTGCTTCCTTAAACAAATGTTTTTGGTTTGGGTTTTCTTGTTTGTTTGGTTTTTTTTTTAAATCTGATATTATTTCACTGTCACCATATTTTAGACACTAGCCTTACACATTCATGAGGAATGGGATGACTAACCACCAGAAAAAGAAGATATATGTCAAGATATACTTGTAGGACAGAGATTTTGGGTTTTTTTGCAACTGCATCTGTTTTCTCTTGTCATTGCCACAAGTCACGCAGCTTTTCTCATACCACCTTCATTCACCTGCACGTTTTGTTTTCTTTTCGTTTTCTAAACTGGCAGTTTCTGCTTGCTAGCACATGGTTTTGTTTCCCTCAGGAGAACAGCAACAAAAAGGCAAAACCAAAAGGCTGTAAAATATCCTTGCTCTTGCTTCTGGTGTAATAAGCTGCACCTGGTTACAAGGCAAGAGTTATCTCTTTTCCAGTATTTCATCTTTCACACATTTATAAAGGAATGTATTTCAGATCTTAGAAACTTTCTGGACACAACATTACTATTCAATAACCTACTCACCATCAGAGCAATGGCACCATTTTATCTGCTTTGAAGCCAATGAATGGGTAGCCCCAGAGCACAGTCTTCCCAGGGACAGGATTGTCACTAATGAACAGGAATATTGGTGTGATGCCATGCCCATTTTTTCTGGGCTTTACTGCAGAGAACATAATCAGGAAAGAAAACGACAGATATGTAATGTCTCTAAGTTTCAGCAACTCCTATTTGCCAATAAGCACCGCTAGGGCAAAAAGCTTTAATTTTCTCTAATTTATGAAGCAAATCAGCCTAGCCAGTGGCCAATTTTAGAGCAGCAGCTCAAAGATAGCTGACTCCATCACAGTACATTACACTATGCTGAACCTGCACTGCGTTACATCAGGAGATTCTCTCTGAAGTTATGAAAATGATCAATTATCTTAAAATTTCCCACTAAGACATAATAAACAGGAAAATAAAGTCCTCAATATAAACAAAACAGAAATCTCCCCAGCTGTAAGACTGAATGCAACTGATAGATTTTAATAGCTTTAAATTATATGTACAGTGCTTCTGACTTTCAGGCAATATTTGTCTATGACTTTACACGGTTAGGCATAAAAAGGTGTTGAACTTGATTCTAATTAACTGTAGGAAGTCTTACTGCACAATGAGTGGGGGGAGAAACAACTGACTTATTACAGAGCTTGAAAGAGGGCAATGAAGAGGGAATGAGGAAGCTAGAAGCTTTCTTTTAGGTTGCCAAATTTGCGGACTCAACAGTATGTATGGGCAATCCAATTTAAACCCAATTCATATCAATTTTACATGATTTCTTTCTCATATAAAACTAAAGCAATGGAATATTGAACTAAATTAATAAAAGTGTCCATATGGGAAGTTGTATAGTTTTAACCAAATGGACTCTAAAAGTAATATAATCAAAACCAATGTGGCTCATGTGAAACCAAGTGATAAGATCACATGCTGATGAATAGGAATAAGAGATACTGTATAGACAGAGACTTATTTGATCAGTTTGCACACAATCTTCCATTTTTCAATATCTGGTAGAGGACTTAAAGAGGTAGAGGACTTTGAAGACCTTTTGTAAAACTTACTGACATTGCTAAGGACAGCAGTAGGCTCCTGCTAATTGATTGCTTCCCCCTGTACATGGCCACAGGCAGGCTCCCAGTAACCTAATGCAAACCGAGATTCTAAGAATAACTGGCTAAATAATGGATGAGCTGTGACACACACACATTGTGTATAATCACAGTGAAACCTCTGAAATTTCATTGGTAACTCAATTAGGCGGTTACAGTCTAATTGCATTAGAGCAAGTGAGTGTTACTTACTGGCCTTAATTCTTATAAAGGCTGTCAGCCAGTTCTCACTCTCTGAAGCTACAGTTCTGGACTTCTTCACATATTAAGACTTCAGCTTTCCAGGAAATCATCACAGATGATGGAATGGTGTAGTAGTGTCCTCTCATTACTGAATTTCCATCCCAGATGGCTTGGCAATAACACTCCTTTGGGTCCTGCTGTCAGATAGGAGCTTCATCTGAATTACCTCTATTCCCGGCTTCTGGACACCTACCTGCCCTTCTTTCCTACACATAATGTCTTCACTAGGCATTTGTTCTCACTATACTTCACCCCACTGAAGCATAATGGGGACAGCTGTCCTCACCATTAACGAGACAGGATGAACAGATGTGGGTGAAGGAGCCACTTGCTGTATGACTGGTGGTCTAAGCTCAGCACAGAGACACAGAACTTGCAGTGCGTTCCAGTCCGTGGTGGATGCTCACAGCAGTTGCTTCACATGCCCTTAGGTCTCTGAGTAAATCTACATCAGAGTGCATCAAGCCAATTGTTCTCATTGCTGAGCATGAATTTCTTGGTGGTTTAATTAATTCACCCACAGCATGAGCACCATTGTGTTTGATGCACACTCATTCTTGAAGAGCCTGGGCATATAATTACTACCATGAAACAAAGACTAATGGACTGATAGAATCAGTGGACTAGAAACATGCAGGAAAACAGAAAAGTAGAATTTTACTGAGACAAATCTAACTTGAACTCTTTTTGGCAGAAGCTGTCATAAAAAAAAAATATATATATATATATATATACACACACACATTTTTTTTTTTTAATCCTCACTCATTTCTCTGAGTCTCCCAAAGGCTTTGTAGCTTGATAAATTAGTCTTTTTAGTTTTAAGCTGTACCTGAAGTTGTATTTAAAAATTATGTCTAGTCATATTTTTATTTTTTGGCTTAAGAACACGGGGCAGTTGGAAAAAAGAAAATCATAGTTTTAATTTGTTTTTGTTCTTGAAAGGCTGTTTTATGTGCCCTACGCAGCAAGATAATAACAAAACAAAAAGAAAAAAGAGAGGAAATTAAATCATGGCAATAAAATATGAAGGCGCTTCTCTGACTTGCCCATTAAATGTGCTCGTCCAGATAAATGGGAAATGCGTATATTCTGTTAGTGTACTTCTCAAATATGAATGGCTTTCCCCCCCTTTTCTCACAATTCTTCTACACCAGGGAGCAGACATCCAGGTAGTTGTTATGACATGTCTGTATGTCTTTTGCTTCTTTCAGGCTTTCCTGAAATCAGAAACAGGAATGCAAGTTTTCATTTGGTACTGGTTTTCTGACTTTATAAATCTGATCACACTTCCAATTTATGCAACTATTATGTTCTGGCATCCACTTTTCTAAAAGAAAGAAAAGATAAATATAGTATTGATTCCTAAATTTACCAGTAAAGTGACTGGTTTGAGCCAAACATATTGGTGCAAAAATTTTGGTCAAATCTTTAATGCAGAAGAAAGCCATGGGAAAAAAATAAACAAAAAAAAAAAAAAAAGAAAAAAAATTGAAAATGCCAAATTAAACATGAATTAGATAAAAATTACAGAGAACATTAACAAGAAATACAACTACATGCTAATGGTTTATAGTTTTTTTTTGTTTTTTTTTTCCCAGTCATTTCTGTCTTTAGACTCAACAATACAAAGTTTTGTAAAAAGAAAAAGGGGAAAATGACTCCTTTGATCTCAGATTCAGAACAGAAACTTTCATGCTGTACATATTAAGTAAGTGGGTAATAACTAAGAGGTTATTCAAAGATATCATCTACTTATCCCATGACTACCTCAGGTTTTCCCCTTTGCAGAGAAAAATATTTGAATGTATGACAAGCAGATTTCAGGCCAGCTACTGGGACCTCATCTGGAATGTGCTAATTGGAAAGAAACATGTATACAAGTGTCCCAAAACCCAGATGATTGCCTTGATCAGCAGGCTATGTAATGAGGGCTCTGTTTCTGGGTTTTCATAATTTGGAACATCATGCTGCAGTGTTGTCACCAATACAGAACAACAACAAAAAAGGAATACACAGTATTGTATTACATGTGGAATTCTTTGTTTCCAGCTAAATCTTTCTATATTTGCTTTGCTGTTGCTTACAAGATCTTTACTTTTCTTAAGAAATACCCTTACTTCACTTTCAGGAAACAAGGCAACATTTTCACACTCAGCAATACCCTACAGAAATCCAGGAATTCGTTGGAGAATTAAAGAAACAGAAAACAGGAGCAAATGAACAAAAGGGGTCAAGCACGAGGATTTTTAGGTACATCTCACAGAACAAAATCTGTACAAATGGGAATAAACAAACCCTTCAGTGTGGCAGCTCTTTGAAAAGGCTTACCACCTCTGACTCATGCTGACAAACTTATATGAGTCTCTTTCCTGTGCTCAATGCTACAGTAAAATCCCAAATAATATCCAATTTAAGAAAGCTAGTGTCAGCTGCCAATCAACACAAGTTCTGCTTCACTATGTATCCAATTTATTCTCTAAGAAGTGCCCCAGCTGTAGTTTGTCTGCTGACTTTATTTTGTGTTTTTCCTGTGCTGTTGCAGCTTGGTTTTACACATCTTTACAGCCCTCGATGAAGCTGTTCCAGGCTGTTCATATTCTGTGCTGTGCACACGCAGTACAGTGGTTTCTGCTGGTGTTCCAGAGCTATTCATTATTATCAGCATCTCAGCACACTCTTACTGCAGGTTGCCAACTACTGTTTATCATGTGCATAGATTTTTATGCTGAAAGAAAGACACCTACTATTGTTATTTAATAAAATGACTATAATAATACTACCTTACACTTACAAAAATCCCCTTTCATACAAGAGCCTAAAAATACTTTATTTTTTTTCTTGGATACAATGCTATGAATTGCTCTACCTGACACTGAAAAAACAGCTCCTTTTAAGATACATATCTACTTACCAGCACAAAGCACGGCTACACCATTTTTCCCAGAGAGGTTGTGGATGCCCCATCCCTGGAAGTGTTCAAAGCTAGGTTGGATGTGATTCTGAGCAACCTGGTCTAACGAAAGGTGTCTCTGCCCATGGAACTAGAGGATTTGAAGGTCCCTTCCAACACCAACAATTCTGTGATTCTGTGATTTTGAACACGCCTATATGACTACATCAGAGTTACAGAAAAAAAATCACAAGCACTCCAGTGTAGAAGCACAGCAGGACAACGGTAGAAGGTACCAGGATGGACAAATTGTTGCTCTTATTATCACTGGTACCAAAACAGTAGGGTCACAGGTCTGCTGACCCACAAAAGCAGATATAAGGGGAAGTCTCAGGCACTGCTTGTAAAAATAGATGAAAGGAACTCAACAATAAAGAGATCAGTGCCTAAAATGCTAAGGTGCATTATTAATCATGATTATATACCAAAAACCTAAACAGTCAAACAAGAAATGCACCAAGTTTAAATTTAACATGGAAGAAGCAGGTGACCTGTTTAGCATAAATGAAAACTAAAACAGTTCTTCTTGCCACACTAGCTTCCAACTAAAAGAAGGTACTCACACTGTGAGAACTTGTTCTTTATTCACCTCTAAGACTGAACTAACCTAATGGTTTACAGTAAATGTCTTACTTTCACATGAGCCTTTCAAGTGTTTTGATTTAGAGATTGAAAATCCATGATAGCACCAAATATTACTCTTTCTCACAGGTGCTGTAGTAAAGCCTGGAAAGAGAAGAGAGAAGAAATGGGATCACATTATTTCCACAAAAGATATTGCAACACTATGCAGCAGAGCTTACTTTGTCTGTGCTCCTCATCAACCACAGTTATAATATCAGCTGTTTCTTGGGAGGGTCATTTGCACTCTGCCACACTGTGACTTTGGAAATGCTGCTCACCTAAGAAAAGAAATTAGGACTTCAAAAGTTTAATTGTAAAATTAATTCAATTTTGGGTGCTTTTCCACCCAAACTCCTTCTGTACCTAAAAAACTAGTCAAAAAGTGTTTTTATAAATATGTGCCCCATGTACCACACGAACCCTCAAAGCTCTATATGCACATCAAGGACCCGAAGTTTGCTTGAATCTGCTTTTGTTGAAAAGGGATGTTATAATATTGGCCCTATTCTTATCTCTTGCACACAGTAGCCCAAATTCTTCCCTGTTACACAAGTCCAATCTCACATTGATTTCAATGGGTTTCAGCAAAATAACTGAAAAGAGAATTTGGCCCGTAATCTCTGACTATATCATATAACTAGTAAGTGTTTAGCTAAGATTAGATTTAAAGATAGCCCAGGAGGATAACTCAAGGACTCCAGAACCTTTACTTACACCAAAGACTCCTGCCTTTGTGGAAAACACAAAACAAAACAAAGTGCCTTATAACACTATATTCCTTGAATGTAGGGAAACCCTTAACTAATACGCTGTTTCTTTTCCTCCATCATTAATACAAATACTTATGTTCTAGAAGAGCATTTGGTTTTTCCTTTTCTAAAGTTTTCTTATAAAAACCTATATACTTGTTTGTCTTAACAAAGGCAATAACTTTCTGCTTCTCTTTAATCCTATGTACAACTTAACTGGAAACAGCAAATACCTCCACACACATTTATCAACAAAGATTTTCTTTTGGCTTCCTTCGAGTTGGTTGCCTAAAAACATGGGTCTAGTTTCTGTTGTGTGCTGCTCTGTGCTACAAGGAAGCAGTCTATGAGCTAAGGGATGAGACTTTTTTGAAGCTTGAGTTGTTGAGTACACAGGGTAGACGCCTGCAGCCTCAAAACCCTCAATACTCACACTAAGTCTTAATGCTTGTTCATGATTGAGGAGGTAGCTTATTAGGCTTTGTTCTACTCACAGGCCTTCTGCCATTGAAATGGACTTGCAAATTAGCAAGAGTTAATCCCCAAAAGACGAAGTCACCAAGCAAAAAGGACTTGTTTGGATTTCACAGTCATGTGGCTGCTTGCTGCTGGCTTTGTGGAGACAAGCATAACACTCTTCACACTCAAAAGAACAACCAACCAACCAGAAACAACCAGAAGATAAAGTCAAGCACTTCTTCATTATCTGAATTCTTTAGTCACACACCACCACTCGATTTATATTGCAAAATATTATGGGGTGAGAAAAAACAACTGTGATTTCTACCTGTGTGAATGAGAAGACCAATAAAGATCACAGCCACATTTTCAGATTATAGAAAGATTTTCATCTTAACAGATAAACTTGTTCATGAAGTAAACAAGCAACAAAATGCCAAAGCATCTTTGAACCTATGATGCAAAAGTAACCAAGAAATTAAATGGAAATGGTAATTCTGCAATCACATTTTTTTAATAAAATTGCACTTGAAGGCCAAAAGAAATAGGTTAATACTAAGAGCACAGAATCAGTGAATTAAAAAATTCCCAGGAGTAAGGGGTAACTCACAGCCACTTTTGCATGCTTTTGTGTATTTAGATTTTTAATCTATTATACCTCTGGAATGAAAATCTACCCTGGGTTTAAGTGCCTGCAGAAATGTATCTTATGAAGAATGCTGTTGGAAGCTTTAAGCTTGCAGAAGCCCCAGCTCTGCTCTCTTACAGCTCTCCAGAGAAGGCACTGATCAGGGCCACGGGACCAGCTGCCAGCTGAAGGTCCCCTGCTCCCTTTCTAATTTACCTCAGGCTGTACGGACAGGCCTGACACACATTTAATTAGCAAACTACTGCAGCTCTTAGAGATGCCACAGCCTGACTTGCTTGCTACTGCCCATCTAGCAGAGGTGATCGTCTTAGAAGAGTGTTTCAGGGCTGCTGTACAGTGGAGCACTTCGCTTTGAATCCATCATCAGTGGCCGTGTGAGGTGAGTCTGTGGACTTTGCCTTCAGGGTAATGCCGTGACCCTGGTGGAAAAAGCATCCTGGGCATCCAACAAGCAGCTGGTGGTGGTTCAGTTCACCATGGATGCAACCTTGGCAAGAGTGTCTCAGCCATACACAGCTCTGGTAGACTTTGTTACCATCCCTCAGTTACACCATCACAAACCGTGAGTAAGGAGATGTAATACCTGTCTGCAGCTCTTCCTGCTCCCTCCTTTTAACCCCTCATTCATCTCTTCTCCAGGTAAAATCAGTAATGGCTGTTACTGTCATACAGAGAGGGAACATTTCTGTGTCATCTTTGCTGGCTGGTTGAGCAGTATAAGTCTCCTTATTTTACAGTTGTGTGGTATGGACTCTGAAAGCTATTCCTAAAAACACTTTCCACAAAAATAAAACAATTCCAACTTATGCCTGTATGCAACATCAGACTTGCTGCACAATTACAGGGAACTGCACTCTGCCAACACTGTTAAATTGAGGACGTCTCTTTTCCTGGCTCTGCTGCTGCTGGACAGCTTATGTTCCTACTGTTTTGCCTCCATCTGTGCTAACAACAGAATCCTTTTTGATTAAAATGTGGCTGAATTATTATTGTGAAAGTTCACTTGAACTATACACTTGCTTCCCTTAGAAAGATTCCTCCTCCATTTGAAAGCAATATATAAGCATTTGGGAGTTATACTTCTAGCCCCGGTTATTTCAATGATGGGGAAAAAGCAGATCTTGTAATTAAAGTACAGGTTTTCAAGCAAAGGGAAAACTTAAGTTCTGGAATAGGCTTTTCTTATTATGTAGGTATATAGGTTGTGTTTAGTTTGTTTGTTTTGATTTGTTTTTCTAATAGAGATAGCTAACCAAAATGTCTGAAAAAATGCCTGGAGAAATATGCAAGTGGAGAATATCTACTCACGGGGATGTGCAGATTCTGATTTCAGAACTTTCTAAACAAAACAAAACAAAACAAACAAACAAAAAAAAAAAAACAAACAAAAAAAAAGAAAAAAGGAGAATCTCACTAAAGATCTGTTTAATGAGACGTAGAAGGAACATACAGAAACTGGGGCCTAAATATTGAATTGACTATATATCATGAAGAAATCTCAGGATACTTTGGTCTCCACAGAAAAAAAATATCTTCCCCCCTCCCCCACCTTTTTTTCTTTTAAATTGTGAGAAACATAGAATTTTTCCTATGTCCTCAACAAGGCTGACAACTGCATGGTCATTCAAGTTTCAGTGAAAGCGTGCTAGCTGCAAAGTCACATTTAGGTATGTTGTACAGCAGGTAAGGAACGTGCCTTTTGTCATAACAAAGACCATAAAATCTACTCCCCAATTAAAAGAGAAAGGATAAAAATGTAACATATTAAAACAGGAACTAATAAGGAAATTACCAGAGGAAATTAAGATAAATTAGTAATTAATTAGACTGCAATTAGGAGATAATTAAGGAAATTAAGGAATATAGGATGCACATTATACATTCTAGCTGAAACAATAGTTCTAGTTCAAAATCTAATGTCATTAAGCATTTTTGTAATTCTCAGGAACACATTTCAGGTATTGAAGTTGTGAAGTTTGCATTTTCAGGTGGGCCTTCAGCCAAAACCATATCTCTGTTTTCAAGAATATTCTTCTTCAAGCAGAGCTGGATATGGTTCTTGGGAGCTGCTCAAAATCTTGGGAATTATGCCATTCCTGTACTGCAAAAGAAGATCAGGTCTGAGTCCTGGTTTGAAGTTCCTGTAAGTTAACATGAAGCAATAATCAACCTCACTGAAAGGAGGGAATATTACTGCAAGAGATGGAAACAAACAGAAAACATCAGGATTCCTACCATTTTCAAATATCAGAATGTGCTCATGCCTCAACTGTATTCCTAACCTACTCCTTGAATCGATAGTTTCAGGAAGGGTAACTTAGGTTGACACAAAGGCAGGTTTCACAGGTACTGAGAGAACAGAAGCACTCCTCTCTCTCACACTAACGTCCAAACATTTACTAATAAAAGAAGTAAGATCCTGTTTGTTTTCACTGGTCTCCAGAGTTCCAGTGCCACTCAGATCTAACATTTACTTGGAATATGCATTATTTAGTATGCTACAGTTCAGCTCAGGTACAGCCAAGAGCAGGCATTACACACAGTTCAGAGCTCGTGGGTCTAACCTAAGCACACTTTTGTATCAGGTTCTTACCCTTTTGCAAAATACAATACTCCATCCACATAGGGGGAAAAGGTCTGTTTGTAACAAATCTATGACATTGTACTTCCGAAAGAAATCCATTTTCCAACACACTTAACCAGAAGCAAATTTAGGATTCAAATTATTAGGGTCAAATTAGCCTCTCTGCCTGTTATTCCCATCTGATATGAATTCTTCTTAGAGCATAAAACTACAGAGCTAAAGCCTGATTAAAAATAAAAAATGAGCACACACTTCTTTCTCCATGATGAAATATCCCTTCAATGAGTTTAAACTTGTAATTATGTTTGAAGACTGATGTCAGATTACTACTGAGCTTCTGTTCAGGCAGTGAGCAATATCTTTATATTCCCTAGGTACTGCTTGGAGCCACAGGCCAGCTTCAGGAAAACTGTCTCTATTGCTGACCAAGAGAACAAGTAATTTGTGGAATGTTTCTGGGGAGAATCCTTAGAAAGGAGTAGCCAAAAATTTTCATGAAAAAAACAGAGACAAATGTTTTGCTTTTCTTCTAAAATTTTCTTCCCTCTATTTCCTTCATCAGAAGTATATCAAAATGTATATAATACATAAATACAAATAATCTACTATTTACATGGTATTAATTACCAGGATGAAAAACACACTTGCCAAAGAAATCTGTATAGGAGCCATGGAAGTCAGCCACGAAAACACAATCATACTCTAAACAAATACAACTGCACTGCAATAAATAGCAGGAGTATGCAGTACAGTATGATAGGAAGAGTAGAATAATATGTTCAATTGTAAATCACTGTGCATGGAAATTTAGGCAGGCATAATACAATTACCCAAATGGAGGTCAAATGCAATTTCACAGGGTGAATAGCAGACTATGACCATGTATCGCTTTAATTTTTTTTAATTTCAGAATGATCGAGCCATTATTTAACATTTGGAAATAAATTTCATTTTTCATATGCTATTCCAATGAACGCAATTAATTAATCTAGCAGACAATTGCAATTTGCATAATTTTCACAAGGAACACTCTTCTTAATCTTTGGAGTTTTTTATTCTACTCCCCACACTTAAACTAAAAAAGGAAGGGCTTAAAGTGAGCAGAGACTCGTAATCATAATATTCAGCTGAAATCACCCCAAAACTATCTATGATTATAACTGGGTTAGGTTTGCTAGTGAGGAACTGTACTATAAGATATAAGTAACAGAGATGGGACATTAAATTTATTTTTCTAATTAAAAGTACATACATACATACATATACATATATATACGAGGAGAACTTCAGAGACATCTGACTTGCCTATAAATCCTCCATGACATACAAAACAAAACAAATTCAAATGAATGAGTCCAGATTTTAGGTTTTAAATTCATACCAATTATCTCACCAAGACAATTTGTGATCAGTCTCTAGGTGGGTCTTACAAAATTAAAGGATCTTGCTCTTTAAGTCTTTCTTCATGCTTTGGAGCTGTTATTTACTACCTACATTCTTCATTGTTATTTACTGATACTCTGATACCGATACACTGAGTTTTGTTTTTCTCCCTTTCCTTGAAGATGTTGATTCCGTAATACATACAAGAAACAAAATAACACACAAAATGGCCAGGCTTTCTGAAAATGTGAAGTTTCATTGTCACGTTCATCCAGAGTCAGAAGAAAAACTCTAATCAGAGGCGTTTGGGTCAGTTTTACCTCTGATACTGCTTCAAACAAATCAACATTTGTGAAAATATTTCTATTACTTCACGGGCCAATTTCTGTGTCAGCTTTCAAAACCAACTAAGGAAAAAAAAATCATTTTGAACTTGACTGTTTAACTTGCCTTTTATAGGCCTCATACATACCTGATTCATGGTATACAAATTGACACAAGTAGTTATAACTTGCAAAATATAATGCTTATCACAGAAAATGACATAAATGGTTCATCACCTTAAAAACCTTTAGTACTACACCCATAAATACAGTGCTTCATTAGTAAGACACTGAGTTGAATCAATGCTGGCTCTTCCTGACAGTTCTGCTACATACCTGTCTCATTTTGTTAGTTTAATGAACTTGTTTCCAGCTCAATCCCACAAGTATAGTGTGGTCTCTGCTTAAAAAAAAAAAATTAAAAAAAAATTAACAATTTGATTCAGCTGATACATATTTTAGAGCCACTCATCTGTGCAATACTCAGTGACTTCTTTTGGCCAGGGACCAGCAATGAGCAGCAGTGTGAAGCAACTGCTGCAATGACTATCCCTTGCGAAACCTGGAAACAAATTTAAAAATCACCTCTTTCATTAGTTAAAAAAGTTCTTTGAAAAAACATTCACTATGTTCATCAGCTATTTCCTGGGTAGGGACATATATGCTGTACCCCTGAAAAACAATTAGGACAGGCTGGTGACACAACAATCTATCTGGCCACATTGTTTTCTTAGGCTGTCCCGGAATTAAAGATTTTCCTTCTGAGTGCAGACTGATAACATCATTGGAGTCACAAGTCTACAAATAAGAGGTGAACTTGGCAACATCAACACTGAAACCATAGAGTAAAATTTATGTTTATTGTACGTAGCCCAGTTGTTCAGAGAGCTGAGCACGCTGGCACTAACCCAGCAAAGCACTTAGAGGGCAGCTGGGACTCCTGACGCGCCAACAGCTCACTCCAGCTCCCAGGGCTTTGCTGAATTGGGGCCTGAGAACAGAGCACCCTGTTGGGCAGAACCCACACCAGACAACTGTAGCAGGGGTGTTTGGTATTTGCTGATAGCAGAGATGGTGGTGATCTACTCGGAAGGACCTGTAGTATACCGGAGAAAACATCAAAGAAATTCTTTCAAGGGAGCTTCACCCAAGTTAATGAAAGTTTCACTGTTACTTTCAATACAGATGTAATTTCTTTTGTTCCCCCTGCCCAACATTTTTTTGTATTATTATACAAAATAATTTGCTTTGCTTTCTTTTTTTTCCCCCTTTATTTAAAGCATTTTTTCCAATTATATTGATTGATAATTGCATAGCAGGGCTTTGGCCACTGAAAGAGGAAATGTTGGTCTCTGAAGCCCAAAAACCCACTGCCTTTGAAACCTCATTAGGAGCTGGCTGATTCATTTTGTTGGTAATGGGCTTGCACTATGCTGGTGAGAAGAAGGAAAATAAAATGTTCCAATACTGAACACCTCAAATTATTAATTTTCTTGTTTTGGGGTTTTTTTAAGCTGTTTTGAGATCCTTGGAGATTATTTTCTCCATTCCAATACCACATTGCCAGAGTGAAGAAAGCACCTGGATGCATTGCTTGCTTCTTTAAGCTTTTGATTAGTAACAACCTGTCTCCAGGTTTGACTATGCTGAAAGATTTCAAGGTTTTAATCCCTTAAATAAAATTTCCAGATTTACATCTTAAGAGCATGCATATTTTTTATCCTCAAGCTATCTGGAAGGATGTTTACTAATGGTGAATGCAATAACATTTATCTGCCAGTTTATCAACATGTGCTTGGGTTTATGTGACTTAGGAGAACAACTTGATGACCTCAGAACAGAGGACCTATATTATTCAGCCTGAAATTTCTAAAGCCCTGAGGGAAACTCTTCAAGTTACAGACAAGACGAATCCACCCAGGAATTCTTTCCCACTCACATTTCGTGGTTTACTATTTTTTTTTACATTTAAAGCATTCATCAAAATTTTGACATTTAGAACCAGGCAAGACAAACAGGTTAAGGTCCCAAGCCAAAAACCCTGTGTAATAGCAGCATACTTTCTCATCTTGATCCTGATAACATGCTAGTAATAAACCACAAGACAGATGCAAAGAAATGATAATCTGAAAATAAAGAATGATGGGAAACAGCAGATTTCCTAACAGCGGTGAAACATCAAACATGATTGCTTTCCTTCAGATAATGTTTTCCCAGAAACTCATATAAAACAGCAGTTCCTTTAGTATTGTTTTAAGACAAAATTCTACCAAAAATCACTCTGAGTACAGTTAATGTCTTCAACCTTCTGCTTTAGGGTCTCCCTCTGTTCTTGTGCAATTTTTTTTCTGCTGTACTCAAACATACATAAATCAAGGTTTTAATCTGAAAGCCTGTTATTTTTGCAGTGATTTCCTCTCTTGATTTCCCTCCTACATATTAGCCTGCCTCTTCATCATGAAATCATTGTTAATTTTCCTTCCACTTCTGTTTTTCAAAGGTTCTCCTCTAATTCCACTATTTTGGAATAGATGAGATTGCCGCCCCCAATCTTCCTGCTAATCATTTAAAAACTAACTTGTCAGTCCTAATATAGCTCTGTTCATTCATATTTCAACCAGGACGATTAAGATCCTTATGTAGATATTAGCCATCAAAACAAACCCCAAACAACAACAAGAACAACAAGAACAAGCAACTAAAAAAACCCCTGGTAGCAGAAGAAATGATAAATCAGGCTTGGGTATCAAATCTGCAGCCAGTATACACTGACTCTGCTTATGCAAGTTTGCTATAATACCACTAAGAGGATCTGCACCTTGTTCTCTGCTTCAGTAATTTCTCTTCATCCGTATCTCTAAAGGCACAAGCAACCATGAAGTTTAAAGGGTTCTGCCTCTTTTTTCTTGCCTTGTTAAGTGTAACTTTCAAATGAAACTAATATGTGGAGCCCTGCATCCTCCTCCTGTCATTCTCATACCTTTCCCCCACCCCTACACATATATGAACAAGGGTTATGAGACAGGCAGCCCAAAAAATGATTTTTAGAAGAAACTCCTCCCTAACAAATTGAAATACGAAGAAAAAAAACCACTTCCATCCTTTAAAGGTAATGATGCTAGGAGGGAATTCTTTCTTTTATCATTTTTCAGTAGGACTGACTACTTGCATGTGATCTGCAGAATTCTCCTTGCCTTCCAAACACAGACACAGGATATAAATTCACATCTTTCTGTCACTGTAAGATGGCTTATTGCCAGATGCTTTACAAAGTCCACAACCATATCTCTAAATAGCCTGCATATGAAAATGAAGTCTTAATTCACCTGGTGACACTTCCTACTGCAACAGCATGATTTATTTATTTTCTTTAACCTTGGGCTAATAATAAACTGCAAATAGAAATTATTTGTGAAAACACAATTGCTCAGTGGTTGTATAAAACACATGTTGTAGGGGTGGAATGGGAAGAGCACAGAAGGATCTACTTTATTCAGTGCAGCTGAGAAAAGCAATAGAGAAAAAGGAGAAAAGCCTAGAGGAAAAGGAGCCTTGATGGTTTCTTCCCAGTCCTTCCCAGCACTGTTGGCATAATAGTGAGCCACTGACTCATCTGCAGACAGATGAGCAGGAGTTAATTGTCACACATCTTTTTCTATGAGAAGAAACAAAATCAAAGAGAGAGAGACTTACAAAGAAGAAAAAATCACCTAAATTATATATACTGCAACGCTGTACAACAGTCTTCCCTTCTGTTTCCTAGAGATTTACTTCCACCATTTGATAGGTTAGGTCAGGTTAGTAGTGTGAAGAAACAGGGCTTCCTCCCTTGGCTCAGAACCTGAGCTGTATGTAGTCTTAATTCAGTTGTTTTAATTTTTATTTTTTTTAAAAAAAAAACAAAAAAAAAAACAAAAAAAAAAACAAAAACAACAAAACAAACCTAAAAAAAAACAAAAAACAACCCATGGTTTATGGTAAACTGCAACTTTAATTTCCTCCAATAAAAAAATGTAAAAGCTTATTAAAAAATTCTCATTCTGCTCCAGAGCCCTGAAACTAAATCATTGATTTCATAATCTTTAAATTTTAATTAAAACTAAACTCTCGCAAAACAAATTAGAAATACATAAATATCATGTGTTAAGAATACCAAAGGATTGTTCTGACAAGGTACAATGTCAGTCCCCCTGTCTCTGTGGATGCAGCATGGTACATAAATGTGTTTTGAGGCTTCCTCAGTCCCAGCTTCAGTTCATGATCAAAGGAGCTTGTCAAGTAAATGTCACAAAATTGTCACTGCACTAAAAATGAACATAACTTCTTTTTTTTTTTTTTTGTTTTTTTGTTTTTTTTTTTAAATTGGATGAGGTTATTACCATTAGAAACTACTAAATGTCCCAGAATCCACCAGAGAATGCACTTGAACAAGAAAGCCATGTTACCCTGCAGGCCATGCTTAGCTGGTTCCCTGTGGCTGGCTTTCCTGGGGAGGATAATGCCCCACGGGGTGTTCCACCACCCTCCATCATAAGAAATGCCAGGAGAGTCTGCCACGGCAATAACAAAAACACTTTTTTTCTGCACAATCTATTTGTCAAGTTTTCATTCTCATGTATTTGACATGGGAAGAAAAAAAAAAAAAAAACACAAAAAAAGAAAGGCAAAAAACCCCAAAAAAATCCCAAACAAAACCCCAAACCAACCAAACAAAAAAACCCACCAACCTTGAAGATTATTTTAAGTGTAATGTGTTTCCATTGGCATGTGTATTTCACAACTGTTTGCACTCAGAATCATAGCAGTTTTTGAACTGTATTACAGAATTACAAAGAAAAACATTAGAAAATTTGTAAATGTTAACTTAAAAATAGCAAAAAAACTTGCAGAAGACTGAAGGTTCAATGAAAACTAGCACTCCAGATTGCTACATACCTGGAGTATGGAGCACTGTGCAGATAAGAAACCTGAATGATCTTCATGAATTTCTCTCTGACAGGAAAAATCAAGCACAAGCTAATACAATTTTTGCAGAATCAGGTTTGCTGATTAGCAAAAGTTGGGCTGGGCATGCTAAGAAACCCCTAAAAGCTTGAACCACTGGAAATGATGCTTTGCATTTATTGTCTTGATTTCCTATGTTGCCAAAGTCTGGATACAAACAAAATATATTTTGGCTGAAGATTTAGCTGTAAAGTCATAGAATATAATAATTGTGAACAAAATACGTATGTATCCAACAGAAAACATCCTGAGGAAATCCTCATCACCCTCCTTTATTATAAGAAAAACCAAATCTTAATTTTTAGGATCTTCTTTTAGCTGCTGAAACACTTTCGCGTTTCTGTAGGGAGGGTCAGTTCCACTCAGTACCCAATCTTTACTTGGGAGAATTAACTTTGTGCTGATTATTTTTAAAATATTTTAGGGTGTTTTAGCAGAAAAACTCTCAACCTATTTCCAAGACTAAATCAGGGTGAAACACAGATTTAAATACACAAACACTTTTGTAGCCAGTGCCTTGACAAGCTTTAGCATTTCCAGTTGAGAAGCACAGACCTGAAACTCATTTGGGATTGTCTCTCACTACAAGGACTCATCTTCTGCTGGAGAGGGGGGAAAGCAAACACTAAAGCCATGCTAAGACTTTGATCACACTTTACATATGCTCAGCATTTTGGCAGATGATTTCTCTAAAGAGCCCATCTGCACTGACCTACTCCAAAAGAGGACTGCGCAAACTGTGTGGAATTTCATCCGTAACTGCGGCAGCTAGATGCCACTGTGGCACAAAGCACTGTAACTGAAAGCAGAGATCCTTCTTCCTTCCCTTCTCACTGTCTGCCAGGCACAAAGGAGGAAGCTGGAAGCAGCCAAACTTACACACACACAGGACCAGGAGCTGGACAGGTTCAGAAGGCTTAGTGCACAGAAAGGCTAGGATTCAGGAGGGGCCATGCTGTGAAGGAATGAGAGAAGGGATTAGGCTCAAGAAAACACTGCAAAAATTGTCTAGGATTATGAGTCTATGAATTACAATATAAAGTGAGCCAGGGAGTGGCTCAAGATACTGTGATTTCATATTTGCAACGTGTACAGGCAGAGAAGGAAAGAGAAATCAGGTCTGAGCAAAATGCTCTTATTTCTCTATAGCTCAGAATAGAAACTGAGAAATCTGGTGTCAAATATTTGTCTCCTGACAATTTGCTGTCTTAATGACAGACAGATACATCCTGTGGATCTTGATTAGACACAATCGTTCTGCTGAATATTTGAATTTTCAAAAACTGTATGAAGAATGGGAGTTTAAAAAAAAAAAAAAAAGGCAAACCAAATCTAAGGATTTTGGTTGTTTCCATAGAATGCCTGGTAAAAACTAATTTCTTCACCTGCATTGCTCTCTTTTTGTTGCAAAAAAAGCCGTTTATACCATGTGTAATGTTCCACATGATTTAAAAAAAAAATAAAACTCTTGAGCCTGACGTGATAAAGTTTTGAGTATCTAATTCTATATGTGAGGAACAACAGGGAAAGAAATTGTACAACACAACTTATTTCTGTGAAACACAAAGTTGTATCATAAAGATGGCTGAAAATAAATCTGAAAAGCTCCCTTTGCTCTATGCAAAAAAATGTTAACCTCTGATAAATGTGCCCCTGAAGAGAAATTAAACATCTTTCCTTAGAGGTGCTGTCATAGCCTGAACTTCTTGGAAATACTATTTGTTTGAGGGAGAGAGCTCTAGTTGCTTTATAAAGCGAAGCCACTCAGCAATAGTACTCCTCCATTTGTCCTTGACAGCTCTATTTTTTCATAACACTTATTTGCTTGAATTTAAAAGTTTTGCCATTTTGATCCTCATTACTGCAGATCTGTAAAAACGACAAAAATACCACAATATAAATTACCAGAAACTGAAGAGATGGAGTCTGATGGTGTCTTCTGAATTTAAATTTTCAACACTGTTCTGGAAATATAGGAGATCTATTTGGTGAGTCCTCCCTTCAACACAAGTAATTGCACAGATGGGGGCATGGAAGCTGTGCTGGGAAGTTATGTTGATCACCGGTGGGCACTTTATCCGGAGGAAGAAAAAACAAAAGCCTGATACGTAACTGTAGTAGGAAAAATATACATACATAAACAGGAAAGTTACAGCCAAACCTTCCTTTATCTTCCCCCCACCACCACCTTTGGGTTCAATATATCGTCTCCTCTTTCTGCAGTTTCACAGCATCTAAACTTTACTCCATCTTGGCTTTCTTCATGTATTTCAAGAAAAGAAGTAGCACCAAAGTGGGACCAGACTGGCCCACGGAAATGTGGTTTGTCATCCATCACCAGGGGAGACACAGGCTCCTGCTCTGCCGTGGGGATAGTGCCTGTGCCCCTTCATCACCAGCTCCAGCCTTGCTCCTTCCCTTTTGCAGGCAGGGTACTGCCTGGTTAGCAGCTCACCATCATGGAAGAAGGGGTAGTTGACCCCTTGAAATTTACGGCTGTGCACAGGAGAAGAGAATCACCACACACAAGCACAATAGACAGAGCACCTGACCCTTGAGGTGCAGGAGAACGTGATTCAGTTCCCTGCTGCAGCTGTGACAGTGCAGGGATCATGAACCTCTCATATCTTGTACAAACCCAGGAAAGCTTGCTGATCAGCACTCTGCTCTCTGACCTGGTACACTCCCTCAGAAACAAGGTTAACCAGCAGGAGATTTCTGCTGGAAAAACACTCTCAAACAAACCTGGGAAAGGAACTGCATCTGTTTTTGTTAGGTTAGTTTCAGGAGTTTCTTGCTGCAGAAGACGTTCACATTAGACAGCCTCATGGTTATTAATGCATTGCAGAGACCCTGAAATCTCAATCTGATATACGGCTACTTCAGTCTGTGCTTCTTCCTACCCTATTATAAACTTGACCTTAATTAACCCTCTTAGTGAAATGGAGTTTGTTGATTCTCAAGGACAGTCTCATTGAAAAACAATATTGCAACATCACTCAAAAGCTAAAGTAAGGCTGCTTTATAAGGGGATTTGTACTAATAATCCTTGAATATTAACAGCTTCATATGGTATGTGGTTTATATAAACTTATCTGTATAAGCTAGGATTGAGCTCTGTCTTTCTCAGACTTTAAAAAAGTCTACATTTCCTTTGGTGAAAACTATTTCTCTTTGGCAATCACTACACTGATTTTGTAAAAAATAAAAAAATAAAAAAAAATTATTAAATGCAGACAATATCAAATATAGCAAGTTAATTTAACCAGCTGTAAATCAAAACACTCTCTGTCAAACCAGGGTATCCAGTTTACACAGTAAATTCGACTGTGATTTACTAATGGAAAGTTTGCTCCCTCTGACTTTCAGTAGTTTTATAGAAAACAAATATATGGGGAAGACCCTTAGACTGGATGATTTAATTTTAAAGGTGTCTGTGGAAGAGTTGGGTGTGCCAATAACAGCTGGCCTCCATCATTTGAAGTTCCTGGAATACTCTCAGGACTGATGGTGAGAAGGGCTTGTATTAGCATCCTATCTGTATGCTACAAATAGGACATAAGATAACAGCTACTGATCTTTTACAATTCACTTTAAAGGCAGCATATTCTTTCTTATGGAAATAGCTGAGACCACTCAGAACTAAATTGCTTTCTTTGTCCAGAGTTTAAAAGTATAGGCTTTGGAGCTGATGGTCACACATCTTTTTGTCCTTACAAATCTCTGTGCCAGTCCTCACTTTCAAGAGCTATAACAAGCTGCTATTATTTCTCAGACTATTTAGAGACTGAACAAAGATTATGAGTTAGTTTAACAATGAAAATATTCATACAGAGCATGTAAGTAGCTGAAGGTTTAAAAAAATCCAACTGATATTTTCTGAATGGTATTTGAACATTAATGTTTTTATACCCATAAATTGCAAACTAGCTGTTTTATGGATGTACAGTACATTTATTACCTTGTCATGAAGTACATTTTATCCTCTTGATTCTGAATAACAGCATACCTATATAGCACTAATGATAACCAAAGAAATTTAAGACATTTGTGTACCAGTGAACCAAAAATAAGAGCTATCATTTACCAGTGGGTCACTGTGCAAGCACTTCTCAATAATGGGTATTGTACCTGAAATTTTCAGAACCTTACATTTTCACCCAGGTCTAGAATATTTCTCATTCCACTTATTTTTCTACAACTGTGCTGAAGTATTTAAGTAAAAACCTAAATGTTTAAATATTGTGTCTACTACTAAGTATGTACTACGATGCAACCTCAGTGGGTGACAAGAGAAGCACTCCCCAGCATCTAAGCAGATGATTGAGAGGGGGATGCTTTGCATTAGAAGTTTCTGGTCTTCCACCAGAGTCCAGTGCTGGGGGATGATGGCCAACACTCCACATTAAGGGGGAGCTCAGAGCATACAACCAGTCCTCCTGCCAGTGTTCCTGCACTACTAATTACATTGACTGGCAAAGTTGGTTCAAAAGCATCCAAAACTCTCACCTGCCCTTTTGCAGAGACTCCTTTCCCTTATGGAGATAGTAGAGAGGAAAAAAAAGAAAAAAATCATGTCACCTTTTTATGTAAGATGCAGCATAGCAGTGAGAGTTTTTTGCTCTGCAGTGCGCTCAGGGACAACCACCAACCATCAGCCCCTGTTCCCTTCACCTGTATTATTCTGTCATTGGAGCAATCAATTGTTGAAAATCATGATATTGGGGATTTCTCTTCTATGCCTACTAACATAAACTAATTTACTTGAAAATTATCAAAAAGACATTAGATTATAACTTGCTAATATAACCACATTAACAATGGCAGAATTATGCACTGCTGAAAGGGGAACAACTGTAAAACATAAAGCTAAATGCTGAAATTAGCTTACAGTCAAATGCTAGACATGTTTACAGGCATCACTGTGACTACCTGTCACCATAAAATTAGTAATTTTTTGCCCAAGTCATGCAGCCAGGTTAGCAGAAAATTTGAATCATTTTTCTCATACCAAAATTGCACACTATGACCATGACACATAACACCCAGTTAGAGAAATCCAGCTGTTCCTTTTGGTCTGCCTTTCAGATTTTGTCTGTCCATGATAGCCTGGCAAAATTATTCAGGATAAAGTGATAATTCTACCTACAGCATATGAAACGATCAGCTGTCAGAATATTTCTTTATAAAGATTTATTAAATGAAATTGTTTTGGTCATAACAAGAAGTCTTCTTGAATGCTCTTCTGTTCTTAGCACACAGTAGTTTACAGGCGTATCATATATTCGATTTTTTAAATATGATAGAAGAGGAGAGATTCAATGCATGCTTTGCCTTAACTAGTAGTGTGCCCTGAAAAAAAAAAAAAAAAGAAAAAGCAAGAACTCTAGAACCAAATAAAAAAATCCCATAATGCCAAATCAATTCATTGTTAAAAGAATTTAGTATGGTGAGCATTTAAAATGTATTCTATACCATTTGTTCCCTTCTCTATCCTTTTCTTCATGACATTTCATCCTGGGACATCCTCTAATGACCACCACTTCCCTTCTGTATATATTTTTTAAGCCAGAAAAGATCAAATTAAACCAAAACTGAGTGTGATGAGGCTGGGGACTATGAATCTGAGTAGTTTATGTATCCAGCTCCAGATTTATCATCTTTACAGTCTTTATTTGCCATTCTGGCATAGACAGAGAATATTTTCTGTTTCTCCTATGACATGTAACCTTTAGAATCTAGGACTTAAATTTTCAAATATGTGCAAGTGTTTAGCAATGCTTAAAACAGTAACATTTTCCAATGTGGAGTGTGAAACTTTTTAATTGATGGCATTTTTCTGGAATATTTAACCAAAACAGGAAAGCCTTACACAGCTGGAAATGACTTGATGGTTAGCTTTTGTTTTTCCTCTAACATCATATAAATTGTGCAAGCTAATTCTATTCACTTTCACAGGCTAATGTAAATACATTCAAGAAAATATTTACTTTTTCCCTTTACTTTGTATAAATTGTAAAAGGAAACAGCTGATTTAAAATGAAAATGCTGAAATACACAATAAATGTGAGCAAGTAGCTGAGTGTGTCTCTCCCACTTTTCCTATTCTAAGGTGGAAGAATTTGACAACTTTCCTTAGGTAACAAAGTTATGACATGATTTATTTTAACCAAACTCTATTTATTTTTGTGTGTTTGCAGCTAAGAAAACATGTTTTTTCAATTCTAATCTCTGTAAGAATTCCATCTGATCTATCCAGCATTAAATATACATTTAATTGCATCCAAAAAGTGATATATTTCCCTTTTCAGAAAAGTCTGAACATGCAGAGGCTGGCAGAGAGAAAATAACATTTACAAATGAGAAGTCCATGCTACATTTTCATTTTTTAGTAGGAAAAAGAATGACTCCCTGAAAATTAACTAAATACAAGAACATCTAGCTTGCTAAGGGTATAAGAAGTTCAGCTGGTATTTCCTGAGTGATACCTGACCATTAATTTTTTAGCTGAAAGGTGATCAACTAAATATTTTATAGATGGAGAATACACTTGTCATCCTGCTCATGATGAAGGATTTCTCTTGAATAAATATGACCAGGGAAACAAATGAGGCAAATATTAACTCATTTAGCAGCATTAAAAGGACAGGTAGCACATGTAAAAACTTCTGTGGGAATCAGTGTGTCTTTTGAAGGCATCTCATGAGGAAACAGAAAATAGGAGTGACTACTATCAATGTAACTCAACAACCCTTCACTTGCTTTCTCAAGCCCCATGCTGAACAAAGCCCACTGTAATCTGAGAATGAGGACCTACACTGAATATACTATAGACGTGGGTTTGTATATATATACGCACACACTAGAATGTTTCATTTTAAAGAAATCTGAATTTCTGTCTGCATTCACACAAGCCTTGTCCATGACTCCAATACCTACTTTATTTTTGAGTAGAAGATGAAGAATAAGTTTCAGGTTTTCAGACCCATTACTAGAATCATGTCAGACAATGCATAAATTTCAGAGAATGCATATTAATCCATTATTAGACTAAGAACTGCATTATTAATAAGGATTTTCTTCTTGTTAAATAATATACTCCCATCTGTGATACATGGCCACCTAGTGACTAATTTAAATTGATTGAAACATTTATGTGATACATAATGTTAATTACATTTCACCTTCACCACTTTAACTTATTCTGAAACAACTGTCATGGATGCAGCACTAACTTGTAACTGGTGGCAGTGAAATGTGTTGTGTTGATAAAGACTTAGTGAAAACCATGCTAATGATTATATTAAAACACTATCATAAAAGACTCAAAGAAAGCTCCACGATTTTTTAAAATTTAAATGTAAGTTTAAAAAGTAAACTTTTTTTTTTTTAAATGTTGGAATTAAAACCAATTGTCACTAAAATATAAATCACTTTGACAAGCTTCAGCTGAAACCAACCAGTTTTCAGAGTTTGAGAAGTTAGTTCCATTTGGGCTTCTGCAAGGTTAGGTAAAATTTAGATTTGTACACTTCTTTTATTCCAGTTTTTACCTAGAACCACAAATACTCATGCGTGATCCTATTCTTGATTCTGCCATTTCATGTGGGTTTTTTCTGATACCTTATGCAACATTTCCTAAAATGGGGGAGGGGGGGTGGGAAAGAGAGAAAAAAAAAAAAAAGCCCACAACCAAAACAGCATTTGGAGTTGCAAATAAGAATTTGAATTCTGCACATTAAGCTGTCAAGTTATTATATCCATGCTGAATACTCACAGATCTCTATTCAAACATAGAGAGATTAAAATCCAGACAGTTGCCTGCTTATTTTGAATCCCATCATCTTAATTATAGATGCACATTGCTAGCAAATTTTGTTTACACATAGCATTTCTTCATAGTATGTTGTGAAAGGCACACAACCACTAGTAACCATCGTGAGTGAAATAAGCAACTGAAGTGGGAAACTTATTTATTGCCTTGCTCTAACTGATTTTCTTGCTGTAATTCCCCTGTTCTCATTAGATTCAAGAACTTCACATTTGTACTTGCCAGTGAGCTGAATGTGAACCAGAGAGGTAATTTGAAAAGTGGTGATGACATTTGGATAGGTGATCTCTCAGACTCCTGCTTCCAATAAAATAACCTTGCAGCAGCAAATATGAAGAAGGAATAGTATCCAGAACCTCCAGGTAGAGAGGATGAAGAAGGAAGACTGAATAAATATCGAGGCTCGATAGTTCTTTATTCATTCCTGACAGTTCACGGCATTTGAAGGCTTCTGCATAATTAGCCATGACACAGAACTGCTCCCTTCCCTCTCTCTTGAGCTTTCCATACATTTTCAAGCTCCTTTCTCTTGTAAAGTTTGAACGTACAATTGTTTTAGCATGCTTTTTATGTTTTTAAATTAAGCTAGTGGTTTGTTTTCTCTCATTGTGAAGTCAGTTTATATTTCCAGGCTAGTCATGAATGAAACTTTGACAGAGTGTAAGAAACTCTTTAAATTTGCTACTACAAAGATTGTTTTCAGTATGTATCAAATTTTCAAGGGAGATACATTCTGCAACATTACCTCCTCTCTATTCGTAATTACAGTTTAGAAAAAGCTCTGGTGAGGGTGAAAACAAACAGCACGTTCCTCCCTCTAATTATATTTGACCTTTATTTGCCATACGGTTTGCAGCACAAAACTGCTGAAAGTAGTGTGAGTAATCTCAGAAAATGGGTGTTGTTCAACAGAGAAAATACTTCAGAACTTGAAAATTGTAACAAAAGAAAGTGGTGGTATTTATCACACTGCCTGTATCAAATATTATTTGGCCACTCTGAATGTCTACTAAGCTGGGACCAGTTACTGGTCTATTATTGCTGCATTTCTATTCTGACCCCAACACCTGTAAATGGCCAAGGCACATCAGTAATGACCACAATTCATTTCTTCTCCCCTTGAAAAACAAAATATCCTGCAAACTTCCCTTCCTATCCGACTACTTTGGATCATAGAATCACAGAATGGCTTGGGTTGGAAAGGACATTAAAGGCCATCTAGTTCCAAGACCTCTGCTGTGGGCAGGGACATCTTTCACTAACTCTGGTTGCTCAGAGTCCCAATCAACATGACTTTGAAGACCCCAATACAAGTATTGTATATACCAATACAATATTGTATATACCAATACTGGTACAAGGAGCCAGTACAGTTCAAAAGCCTCTGGACAAAACTGAGAGGGGAAAAAATTGATTTTCCTAAAAGAAATAAGAACAGAAACAAGAAATTTGATTTCCTTCTCAAAATATGTGACTAAAGTCCCACACAAGAAAAGAATATTATCTGTGTGATCCTTATTTTCTGACTGGATGTTTCATAACTCATATTAATAGACCAACTATCAGTCCACCCAGCTTGTGACAGCCAGGGACAAAAGTGGGAAACTGGCTTCATTCTTGGCTGGTCATGTTTGAAAAGGTGATGGTCCTGTTCTCTCTGTAAAGGAGAGAGAATGCTAATAGCCCCTCTTGATGTGAGGCTCCACAACCATCATAAGTCCACCCAGCAGATTAAATAATTTAGAGCATACTTATTTACAATTTACAGTACAACTTCCTCAGATCTGATGTGCATTAACAACATATTTTTAAACACATGTGAATCATACAGACATTACTTACTGGGAATACAGAGGCTACTGGAGGAGACGGGCCATAATCTCTTTGCTTGTGATAAAAGGATTCCAGAGTATAACAAATCAGATTATCAGGAACTTGAAAGGTTAGAAGTCTCCTTGACAGACATTTGGACAAATCTGTAGAAGAAAACAGACTTTTTGGTCAACCTCTAATGTTCTTTTGTGTTAGTTTTAGGGAAGTGGGTATCTCCAGAATACTCACTTTGATAAAATACCATCTCAAGCTCACCAATCACTTGCAATTGTTAAATATTATTCTTCAAAGCAGCCATCTAATATCTCTGCATAAACCTGCTTCCGAGAGTATTTGTATTTATTATTTGCCATTGAAATTAATTGCATTCCCTATAATAAATAACTTACATGTTCCTTAAGCATTACAAAACACATGTTGTCTTTTCCATCTGAGTTATTAAGTGCTGAATATGGACAGTATTCATAATCACACAGTTCAGCCAAGACCACCACAACAGTATTCATCTTCCACTAAGAGGCCAAATAAAGGTTATTGATAGAAGTGGTAACACAATCAAGACTAAGTATAAAAAAAGAAATATAATAGTATAAATATGCAGTCAAATGTCATTCTATTTTAAAATTTGTATCACCTGTACAGTTCTAGCCACAAGATGCTGACCTGCCTATATAACAGTACAAGAATATTGTTTCTAACAATTTTTTTTTTAAAATTCTTGAGCACAAGAAAATCTTTTTCTCTGTACATTGTTTAGACAAAGCCCTTCCATTGAATGCATATTTATTTAGTGTTTGCCATGTAAATTATTCTAATGGGAGAATGTTGTTTCAACACAGTGTGTTGAACATTCTAGCTCTCTGCAAGTGAAATGCCATTGCTGCTCCTAATTAAGCTATTTTCCTTTTAAGTTTTCCAGAGGATGATATGAAGGATGGCAATATTGATGAAGATTAATTGGATTGAGACTAACTGTGATAAAGCTGTAGATAAGGTTATTCTGCTAGTTAGCAAATGAAAATTACAGTAATTTAAAAGTGAAATATGTAAAGTCTTGGCTTTCTTAGCATTCAGATGGTGTACAACAGAAAAAAAAAAAAAAGCTGGGAAATAGAGTTATTTCAGATATTTGATGTGTTGGCATTCCTCCATGCAACTTAAAAGCACAGTGAAAATGCAATGTCAATTCCTAAATAAATAAATATAATATACATATTATGTAAATGGATTATTTTGCTTTTTTCTGGGAACTTGATAGATCTGTTTAGTTAGTATGATTAAAAAGACATCCAGTGAACGGTTTTGTCTGAGCAGTCTCACTAGAGTACTATAACTGTACTATACAATTCTGATTGCTTCAAAAAGACAGTTTTTCACAAGAGATAAGTAGACACTTTCTGAGTGTTCCTGAGGTCAATGATATCAGGTGGACTTCTTCACCTACCCAAAGCTTTAGACCTGTCAAAATCCAGCTGATAGCAGGCTGATAAATGGCTATGAATAACATGCCAAAAATCACAGCCCAGAAGATGTTACCTTTTAGAGTAAATAATTCAAAATTCATCAAGTAAATTCAGTTCCAGACGCTGAGTAGTTCTTTATTAAGAAACAAATAGAAGTCTACTCACAATTTACTTCCTACACATTTGTTTACATAACTCTTGGTCAACAGCAACGATAACACAGTATTGCAGCTTTTTAAAAGTTGGCTAATAAGTTATTCAAGGATCATGCTCTTAACACCGGGCAAAGTAACTACAATTGCAATTTTATCAAGAGATTTAGAAACAACCATAAAGAGAACATTTTAAGCAGTAAGGAAACAGTTTTCTGAAAAGTCAGAGCAAGTCTATGATATCTTCCTGTGAAGTCATATTTATACAGACATGCCCAGGCACACACACAAATATAAAGATAAGAAAGAGTTGACAATTCAAAGCATTTATGTTTCACAGTTACTTAACCGAGCAACTAATTTTCCTGAGTCTAATCTCATGCTGTAGAGGAGTAAAACCAGCAGCAAACTAAAACTAGGGCAGTCATCTGGAGAAAAATGAAGCCATTGCAAAGATTTTGTACAACTATTTTACATTGACAGTGCAGAAACAAAAGTACCAGGCACATCTGCTAGTGGCACCTTTACCTTGAGGTATGAATTATAGCATACATTTCTTCCATTAACTAAGTCAGATGGTGTTGAACATAGCGAATAAGTCAGTATTGCAACTTCATTAACCTCCTCTTGCTCCAACAGTCACACACTCTGACTAGATAAATAAATTTAGTTTCACATTTGCAACAGTTCTATAGAGCTACGGCTTTAGTGTTTATTTTCTTCATATGCACAGGGGTAGAACCTATTCAGTCAAACTGACATACAAAGATCTATAGATATTCATATACACATCATGTTTAAACTCATTTCATACTTAGTTTCAAGTATTATTAAAATCAATAAAATAATTTGCCATGTATACTTCCTTGTAAGTAGTAAGGTTACCATGACTATAGATCCTCACATATTGTGCATGGATGCAGTTCATAATGCAGAGATATTATTTACTGCCCAGAAATAAAAATATATTTGGTAGTTACTTTTTTTTTATGCAAACATACAATATAGCCTGTAATATTGTAACAGCTGCTGATACTCATAAAATAATTTCTTACTTCATAAATCAGATGTGAAGATGTGTACCTCCCACTTTTCAGATTCTTTGCTCATATGCAAAAATTCTCCAAGTACTATACTCACCATCACTATCAGCCATCCATTAGGTAAGAAACCCGACTCCAGGCATCTATAGATCTGGATGCCTTCATAATGCACTACCCGTGGCAGCATCCAGGTTTAGCACAGAACCATCTCAGAGCTATCAGAACTTGTTAGAAGAACCTGTGTGACAGGCATAACACGGCACTCAGCACCAGGCTCCAGCAAGGGACACAGCTGGCTAAGAAAAGACACAAAAACTTCATGCAAAGTCGGTGTCAGTCATGTCCTGCAAAACTTAAAATGCAAAATCTGTTGTTGTCCCCTTATATTGATTTTTGACTTTAATGAACACCAATAAGGGAGATCCTTACTTAACTTGTTAAATAAGCTAAGCCCTGTGGAAAGATGTTCAATGAATTTCCTAGGAAATAAAAATATTTCCTGAATATCATTAAGTGGAGTACAGACATACAAAAGAAGCCATTTAGCATAATAAAGATCCAACTCTGTTAAGCCTCTTGAGACTTACCACAATTTTCAAACAAAAAAGACTTCTCCACTCTCATAAAATCCCAAGCAAGAATACAAACTAAACAAATAGCAGACATCCACCCATTCAGCTCTCTCTCAGATACTTGTCATTTACAATTCATCCACTGTTGAAATTCACATAAGAAAATAAAATGATGATTTAGTTTGTTTGCAAATCAAAGGTAAAAAAGACAGTCTTTTTTTCCTATCTGCCCACTTTTCTTTAACCAACTGTTCCAGAATCATACTGGAAATCACGTGTATGCATTAAGTCTCTCTGAGGATTTGGCTTTCATGAACTGTTATAGTTTGGAGAGACCTAGCACCATTAGTTTTGGTGAGCTGGAACTTCCCTATTCCATATCCCATTCATAACTAATTACAATTAATATTTTCTATTAAAAAGAATCAAAAGAGGCAGAAATTAAGCTACACTGCAAATTAAATAACTTCACATGTTTTATAGTCCATACTTGTGGCTGAATAACAAACCGTTATAATTTCTAAAGTCATCCATGTCACTATGCTCTTTGACTTTTAAATACAAATGAATCACACACTCCTTGACACCAAAGACAGAAATGTCTTGGTGCAGCATTCACACTGGCAATTTGTTTCTAACACAGTAGGTAGATAGTACTCAGATGAAGAGTCAGCTGTGAGTTGCAGTCTGGCTGCCTACTTGAAACACATTTTCCCTGAGGCACTCTCTCCCTCTCCCTCTTGCTTGACAGAAAGC
Source organism: Margarornis squamiger (assembly GCA_035222235.1). Taxonomy (NCBI): domain Eukaryota; kingdom Metazoa; phylum Chordata; class Aves; order Passeriformes; family Furnariidae; genus Margarornis; species Margarornis squamiger. The sequence continues at coordinate 8,678,257 of JAWWTY010000123.1, read as the reverse complement.
TGCATGTCATGCGACTCCTGGACCCCAGTTCATCTTGAAAGCCTTATTTAAATTACTATTTGTCCATGTTCTCCACATGTTGCAAAGTCTTTGGCTCAAGTACAACTCTCATGAGATGCTGCAATATCATCATGAATGTTTGCTTATTAAATGAAAGACTAATTTTAAATCTAGATCCTTTTTATTAAAAAATGGGGCTATCAAAGCCCTGACTTCCTATTACCAGTCAATTTCATCACCAGACTTTCCATCAGCTCTGCAGGACAGGGAAACTCCTGCATCTTTATTTTCATAGGAAAGTCAGTTATCCCTTCACAACTGAGCAATACCGAAGTGTTTCTATTATGATTACTGTGACAAGACACACAGAGAAGTCTCTTTCTCTTTCTTCTTCTCCTTTAAGTTGCAGAGCCCCCAGTGATAGAGATGCTGGCCAGCAAGACTCTGCAAGGCAGGCACCCAGAGTGCCAATGAGCTGTACAGTGCACAGCCAGTCAGACCTCATTTCTATTGGTGGAATCACGTACTAAAAATGCCTCCAGCTCAACTTTGGTCATTTACCTCTACTGATGGGATTTAGATGACCATCGGTACTGACTCGACTTTTTTTCCATGTAAACAATGTAATTACTCTACGAAATAGAAAATATGTAAATGCTATGATTTAACTTTACACAGCAATTCTGTACTAAGCTATACTATGTCCCAGAAGGTTTTGCCACTAGATCATTATTTACTGATGGGCTGTAGGGCAGCCATAGAACATAACCTCCAAAGGCACCAATATGAATATTTAATCCAGGGTTTCTGGCCATTAATATTTTATTAAAACCCAGATATTTTCCACCATTCTGAAATACTATATTCCATTAATGATAATTGTGAATCTCAATGGATTCAGATTTTAGCAGCTTCTGGATATTACAATGAAATAATCCCTATGCTGTTCATTAACAACAAAGATGGTGCTATTTGCAGTTTCAATCCCTGATATTTATTTGTTAATAATTTTCTTTCAACCCAATCATCACAGGGTAGGAATTAGCTTCAGAGATAACATTAATAATAGTATTAAAAAAATATTTTTTTTTTCAAATACAAAAAGCAGCCCTTAAGCTCCAGTTGCCTTGCAGTGTGAGAAATAAGGTACAGACCCTTCCTCTGTTGTGAACTCAGCCAACACTTACAAATTATAGCTCTTCACTCACCCAGATATCAACTGATATCAAACCCTGTTTTTTTCTGGCCCTGTGAAAAAACAATATACATGGTGATAGCACCAGCAACAAAGTAATGGGCACTAAATTAAATTTTCTAGATCAAACTCAGTAGAAAAACCTATTCCTGTGCTTTTCTATGACTAGAAGACTGATCTCCAATGACTTTATTGAATGTGTTTCAAACACAGATATTTGATTATCTAAAACAATAAAACAAAGCAAGGCACACTATAGCCTTGGGAACAGGACATTTCCTTCCCCCTTCATTACAGAGGTACTGGAAACAGAAATCCGCTTCTTGACAGTTCTGTAAGACTGGGATGGAAAGAAAATAGTTAAGCAAATATTCAGGATCAGTAAACACAGACAAAAAAATGAAAAAAGAAAAAATAACCTTCCTTAAGACATTAAGCTGCAGAAGAAATTCTGCTGTTCTTTTTAATAGCACTTCTACAAGGTTTACAGAGCTGTTTAGTGATTGGAATGGACTAACCAGGATGTGCCTATTGAGAGATGCAAACCCAGCTCCACGGGCTGCCTAAGAACTTGACACCTTTTCTAAGAGGGAGATCTATCATCTGAAACCCCAAGAATTTGGTGTCATGTCTTTTAACACCTTGCAAGAACAGTTTCATTTACAGTTTCATTCACTGGTGTGAATCACAGAGGCATCTAAGCTACATTTGATGAGCAAATGCTTATCTTCTCTGGTAGCTTCTGATCTAAAAATATATATTAAAAAAATGTTCAATATCCATTTACATTTATGCTTACCTGTCACTGGGAATGTTATTAATGCACATCAAATCAAACACATTTTGTTTTGAAGGCTAAATCTTCAAAACTGTAATGAATGCAGAAGTTACATAATTGATACACATGTTCATTAACAAGCTTATTTTAACAGCAGATTTTACCATATAAAGCTTTCTGTATAAGTAACAAACACAATTTATATATTTCTTTTCATATGAGAATATTATTATTCAAAAATATTTATTAAATATATGCTTTTCTATATTAACATATTTTGGCTGATATGTGTGTCTACACATATGTATTTAATTTTTATATGCGAAATGATCCCCACGTAATTTTCACTTTGTACCATATGGTCCATTTATGTGCAAGACTAATCCCATACTGAAGACATATAATAACCCATTTGTCATCATTCTAACGTTTCATAGATGTTTGCAATACTTTCGTTCTATTTCATTGCTAAATATGCTCATATTTTCATGGTAATTTTAAGTTCTACCTCACAGTACAGATGGTCAGGCCTTGATCTAATGCTTACTTCAGTACATGAAAGCTCTCATCTACCTAAATGAAGGAGGTAAGTCCATCTTCATCATCCTTCAGAGTGCAAACCGTCCTTCCCTCACTGCAATTTCAGTTTCTTATTGTGTTTCAGCATGTGGGTAGTACTTGCTCTATTCAAAAACCTTTCACTTTAATATTACCTTTGGGGAAAATATTTTCACTTTGCAATTAAAGGACTCATGCATTTCCTTGAGAAATTATTCAATGTAAAAGTAGAAAATACATTTTCATAATATTTTTCTTTATACTTTTCTTTATCAGTCTTGCATTATTTCTACACTTAGTTCCAGTGTCAGTAAAAGGAGGATTTTTGTCACAGAACAAATAAAATATTCCTTTTCCCTTCTCAGTCACACACACAGAGGCACAAAAATAAACTGACAGGTTGTTTCAAAACGAAACAAGTAACAGATTTTTATTTTTTTCAACCCAAGTATATCACTGAGAAAAGAGAAGATAGAGGATGAACTGGTTAGTATTCTGTCTCATCTCAGGATTCAAAATCTATTCGAGAGCAGTGACGACGACCAGAAGAGCATCAACAAGTCTGACTGAAAGGGGTAGGTAGAAATTTAATAAAGTACAAAAATAAAACAAAAATGCAGGGACTTCTGTGTACTTTCATCATGAATCTTGCAATACTCAGCACAAAATGATCCTAAACAGCAGTTCTGATGTAACAGCTGATCAGTTTAATAGATGGTAAGCATTTTGCCCTGTTGTGATGAATGACATACACAGGCCTTTTGTTCCAGATGAGAGCTGTAGTTTTGACCACAAAAAGGACTCACACAAAACCTCATGTTTAGAGAGAGTCTTAAATGTGATGGTCTATTAATTATTTAGACAAGGTAGGAAGTTATTTGGTGTTACATTAAATACTGTCACAGTGCATGTGTGAGCAAAAACACAGAGGGTTTGACTGATGATAGGTGGCAAAGGTCTCACATATACTCATGAAGTAGAGTCGATAATGGCAAAAATGTTCATTAATTAAAGCACAGAACTGAAAGATGCTTATCTAGAATGTCATTAGCTACAAAGCCTGGGTGGGGTGAAGCTGAGGGATACACATATGAAAAGCTGCCTTCTATAGATCTGGTCCCTGAAAAGGATTTTGCTTCTGAAGGATAAGGAGTGGCAAAAGAGAGAACTCCTTTTACTGGGCACTGTGACTGGTTGGAATTGCTCAAATGCCAAAGCCCAAGGGCCCAGGACAGAGACCCCAAAGGCCCTCCCGGCCAGGGGAAAAAGGAGAAAGGGGAGGGGGGGAGAAGAAAAAAACCCCACAAAACTGAACTTCAGCAGAACTAAACCAGTGTATATATATTTACACATATATACATGTATATGCAGAGGAGAAAAGAGAAAGAAAACAAGTTTTCACTTCCCTGTCACCAAAAGAGCTGCCGCCCGTGTATCCCAGGACTCTCCTCCCGCCCGGGCTGGCCGATCAGCAGGCTCGCACCCACAGCCCACTCCCACACCAAGGGTGACCCCAGGGAGCTCCTCTGCCCTCCAACACTGCCCGAAGAAGGACTGACCCCTGACTGACCCCTGACTTCTGAGTCCCCCTCTTTATATCTTTGCTTACATAAAGAAATGAGATGGAATACTTCCTTAGTTATGACCCACTTACCAGGAAAGGCCTAAACCAAAACCACTACAGGCACTTCTCAATTTGCCTTCTGACTAGGACTACAGCACAAAATAAACGAACAAAAGGTATAACAAAATTTGGGATACATTTAAATGTTTTCCTATAAGGAGTTTTCTTTAAACACTCAGAGTGGTAAGTGCTGTTACTTCCATAAGGCAACATGCCTTATGCCATCTATTACACTCAGTTATTTCTGTCATTTTGTGTACTCTGACTTGAACTGCTACAGATTTGGAAGGAAAAGTTTTCTCCACTGAAAGAATTACAAGATTATCACTTATTTTACTAAGAGGAGGATTTAAAGTTTTGTATACACATGAAATAATTATATCTATGTGTGCATATACATGTGTAGCTGAGCTGTGTTTTAAGTATAGCCTAACATTAATAAATGTACCATTTTACACTAAAACACCCTAATGTAAAAGCACGCTCACCTGAAATATAGTCTTATTATTCACAGAATTCTTGACATATAGTTATGCTACCTATAAACTTCTTTGTGTATTGTCATCTATTTTTCCAGAATAATTACACTTTAATAGTTAGTTGTCCAAAGCTTACAATACTGGGCAGAACAGTACATAATTGAGAGCTAGAAGATAGCACTTTTTTAAAGAGCTAACTGTTCAATACAAAACAAAAACACACCCTTTCCGTGTGCTTGTGTCCATTCAAAGATGCCAAAAACCTTGTGATGAAAGTAAATAACATTGAATTGACTTTTAGGCAGACTGCAAGCTACTTAATAAATGTGTGATGTGATTCTTCAATTACATCTGTATCATCCATATATGCATCCAAATCTTTTTATGTCCACAGAATATAATATATATATATATATGCTATAAAATATATATTTTTTTTTGTTTTCCCATTTTTTTTAGGTTAAAAAATGGGAACTTGTTATGTTCCCAAGAGACCTTTTTTTTTTTTTAATAATTTACTTACATCTCTTAAAGAAAGGAAAAGGTACAAGATGATGATACAAGCAGTCTTCTGTGATGACTGGTATAATCTACACATATAAGCTGTGAACAAATATTAATTTCTAATTTGCAGATCTACATAGCTAGGAAAATAAGCAGAAAAACCCCCACATTTGTTCTACCATGATGTAAGATCCTTCTTATTCCTCTGAGAACTATCAACAGCTATATTCACAGATTCCTTAAGACTGCTATGATGAGTAAACAGCACAGAGTATCTGCAAACACAAATTAGTTATTCCTAAGTTTTTTAGGCTAGAATATAACTAATTCATATAATTAAAAAACAAACAAACAAACAAATAACAACAACAACAACAAAAAAACCCAACACCAAAACCACAACCAAATAACAAAAAAAAGTGGCCATCAAATTTTGAAAAATAGTTACCCATGCTCCAAGAGCAATTTAAAAAATAGAGAACTAGTTCTTTGACAATTTATATTTTCATTTCATATTCCTTTTTCTAAAGCTAATTCTAGATATTTACATTGACAACTTTAACCCTGACTTTCAAATAAAGAACATGAAATATTCTTCTGTCTGCATAAAGGAGACAAAAGAAAGAACAGTCATTAATAAGGTCAAAGACAACAAAATCCCCCGTCCTTCCTCCTGAAAATCATATCCTCTAAGAAAATTATTTTTATTAAAAATAAAAATAAAAATGGAATATGTGACTCATGACATTTCTTTAAACTGCAGGTAAGAATCAGTGATGTTTTCCCCTCACAAATCTTGGGAGCAAAGAGGGACAGAGCTCATTACATTTTTCATCACTGATATCAAGTTCGCTTGATGGAACAGAATATTACTTCTTACCTGCCCTCAATATGCATCTGCTGGTCTTTCCCACAGGCATTTAGTATATGAACAAGAAATACTGACTTCTATGGTGTCAGTGGAGCTATAATCAATGGTCTGCTGAATGGCTGTGGAACACAAGCCAAAATCTAATTAATTTTTTTAGGAAAATTATCAATAGGAATGCTACCAGCTATAGACAATTTGTCTCAGCACTCCTAGGAAAGACTGTTTAATACACCCAAGAACACAGACACACATGCACACGTCCCAGCCAGAGGGAGGAAGACGTATCTATTCCCTGCTGACAGCTACTGGAGAGATACCAAAATCAGAGAAGAAACTCATTAAGGCAGCTTGTGCCAGAGAAATGCCATGAAATAAACGGCTAGCCCATGTCAGAACCAGGTAATGAGCATCAAAATAAACACCTGAAGCATCATTCTTTCTCTTTTTAAATCAAAACTCTTGCATGGTAAAACAAATTCCCAGGCAGGCAAAGGTTTCAATGAACCACCTCACTAACAGAGGTTCATTTATGTGTGCTTCCCCACTTGAAAGCTGAAATACTAAGTCTTAACCAAACCAGCCAAAACCATTTTATAACAGAAGTTTGGGTACAGAGATATATCTTCCTTTCAAGGAAAACTGAGCATTCTGACCTCTAACTGTGAAACTGTAACCAAAATAATTCAAGAACAAACATGTAAAGATTTTACGATTCTCATATTCAATTCTGTGTGAACAGCCAGTGATGTTAATGGCGGCATAACTCAACTGTAACAGCTAAAAGCAAAATGAAAGATGAGGTGATGTTTTCCTCCAGACGCATACAAGGCACAGTGCAATTTGATCCGCTGCCTGCTCTGTGATTCCCTCAGGATGAGGACCTCTCCTGTGGTTACACAAATTTCAGCACAGCTTGACCCCCAGCTCTGATGTGGATTCCCAGTTGCCACCAGCAGTCCAGCAAACAGGGTGGAACACTCCCTGACTGCATCCCTTTGCCACGGCTGGGGGAGAGCCATGGGTGCTGCGTCATGGCACCTCAGCACCACAGCAGCCACTCTGCCACGGGGCACACGGGTGGTGCTCCACACCTGCTCTTACCTTCAGTTGCCCGTGAGGCACAAAGGACCCAGTTTTAATTCAAGAAGGGAGAGAGAGCAGGATCCAAGCAACAAAACACAATAATTTCTTTATCTTATCTATTACACTGGAGTCAAGAGTTCAGCCACCCATCCCACCTGGCACAAACTGTTGCTGTTCACAGAAAGAAGCAGCTGCACAGCTTTTGCTTTGCAGTCCTGACTACAGACATACAAGCCAAGCCATAATACAGCTAAAGGGATGCTTAACATTTGCCAGCTCAGCTATGGAGTACATTATTTGTGCCCCTCTGGTGCTTCCTGAAACTGAAATATAATTATGTACCCACAGATGGATACAAATAGGTGGTTCAGCAAACAAACACTTTGGTAGAAAATGTTCTGTTTCAAGCAAATAGAGAAATAAAAAATACACAATCAATTCCTTTCCTACTTATTCAAGGACTATAGAACTGTAATACACTATCAGTCTGTTCTGAGCATAAGAAAATTTCTTGCATTCATGCTGGCAGTAAGTGGCCCTTTGAGGATTTGGGTGTTCCCCCCACAGAGAATTTCCTTATTCTTCCAGTTGATCTAAATATTATCAATTTCTATCTCTTCAAGTAAAAAGCAGTCCAGCTCTCAGATGGATTGTGCTTTGTGAGACTGAGGTGGAAGGAGAATGACAGTCTGTCTGTCTCAAAACCTATTTCTGAATTCATTCATGAGCCCTCATAAAAGATGTAACAGAATTATGAAGGCAGAGAAATAATGAAATAGGAGTCTTTTCCAAACTGGTCTCACTATCCCACCACGCTCAGATATCTGATATCCATTGTGACACACTTCTTCCGCATTGATGAATTTTAATTTCTGTTGCTCAAGGGAAACATTTCAGGAGCAGCCCAAGTGGTCCGTATATCACATACATATTTGGGTCTACCTCTCTTTAAACTAAATGCCTGAATTAATAAGGTCCTCTTCCTGTACTGCGCTGCCATACTGGCAAATACTTTCTGACTGGGTAAAACCATAGTGAAAAAAAGTGCTTTCCCAGCTGTCTTGTGAAGTCAAGATCAGAGAACAGCATCCAGCCTTTTGATTTTTCATGCCGGCATGTGCAATCTTCACAGCTCTACATATTGCCAATGGAGACCTCGTTCCTTGACAGCCTCCAACTTGACAAGGGGACAGAAAATCTCCTGCCTCCCCCAGCCCAAATAAAATCTCAAGGCACCACCCATAATAGAGTATTAAAAAATAGGTTATTTCTACCAAGTGAAGTACAGATTTAGCCTGGTCAAGGCCAATTTGCCCTCCCTGATATACATGTATAAACACTTGGAATGATGCTTCAGAATTCATAACTCTACTTACTAACATTTTGATCCCTACAATTTTATCTGCCCTCTGCTTTGAAGATAGATAATCAACAGCAAATATGGGACCTGGTTTGTTAATACTGGCTTTGAAAGGTAAGCTGAAGTGTAATGATGTTTATATCTTGTGCTGAAGGCAGAAAACTGGACGTCTACCAAAACAACATACACAACCTATTTACAACACTTTAGGTTTTGTTCTTTACTGCAGAGTAATAACTTTGCCATATGCTACAAATGTTACAGCATAAAAGTCACAAAAATCTTTTAGGAGGAAAAATGTAACAGTATTTCTTTACAATAAACTGGCTTATTATATATCATATTTTCTAATTTTATGTCTATGAATCAAGAGGCATTATAGTGCTACAGAGCTGAATGCTGTCTGAACACTATCCCAACAGATGAACTCAAGCTTCAGTGCAAAAAAGAAAGATGTATGCCCATTTCATTATGCTGCAGCAATCTCTTTGTGAGTTGTCAAGAGCAGAACTGTCAGTCAACATCACAGAGGTACTCAAAGGACTCATTTGCCTGGATAAAATGTGGCTCTACAGTATTCTGAAGGACCTTTTCATAATACAGCTTGGGTATTCCAGCCCAGCAGTAAGTTGGCCACATAGAAGTATGTTCACAGTGCAGAAGCTGCCTGTAATTTTGCTAAGTGATCAGTCGATACTGCCTGATAACATCACATCAGCAACAAGGCCAGCCTTTCAATACGAACCAATTTTATATCTTGTTTCCCAGGTGACTGGCTGTGATGCTAGGTGAAAGGGTGATGAAGAGCTCAAAACATGAGATAAATGATAGATGCCTGCAAATTTAATTAGCAATCAAAAATCCAGGAATAGCTATTATTTAGTGAAAATATCTAAGTCCTGGCAAGATACCTGTGTGTTCTCGTGACATAACAAGGAACACACTGGCAAGGGGAAAAGACCCAGTTTCTAATTTTTTCCCAAATATGGAGAAAAACTCTACCCCACTGCCTGGCTGGTTTGCCAGATTGGTCTTTGCTTGAAGCTACTGCTATGTTGCAGTCATCTCTCACACATGCACACAAACACACACAAAATCTGTGTAGGAAATTCCTTCCCAGACCTATGTCTGGTCCATCAGCAAGCTCAGTGTGTTTACTAAGATACATTTTTTATTTTTTTTTTTTCAATTAGAGGAGCTCCATCATCCTTGTAGCTATGTTATGACTCACTTTTGGAAGTGAGGAGATAAGGGGGAGGGGGAAAAAGTTAAAACCTTTAGAAATCATTGCTAAGTAGTAGTTCTTTCAAGGCAAGTTAAAGTCCTGTATCAGTTAGCACTATTGCACCACAATACAAAATTTGCTCAAACCTGCACTGTCAGTCCCTTTGTATAAATAACTTGTGGTGCATCTATCAAGGTATATTGTTCTTGAGAAGTAGATAATGTGATTTTATGACATTGTATCCTGACTGATTTTTTTTTTTTTTAAGTATGGTTGGAGAGACAACCCTAATTGCTAAAATGCACACTCTTACTTTATGATTCCCAGATTTCCTACTGTTTCTAGAAATTTGAATTACATACCAAATATTTAAAAAATCTACATAACAACTTTTTAAACTTCTCATTATTAATACCTTAACAATATCTAATCACAGCAGTGTTATTTACATGTTTTAAATTTTATTCTTTTTCAGGTGACAGCAATCAACAACCAAACAAAAAAGTAAGTTACGTTTGAATAATACATTTACACTGCTATTATATGTGTTCTCCATCTCTCTCAGAACATGAACTGTTGGCAGCTTTCTGGAAAGCCATTTTTGGAGCATGAGCCAAGTACTAGAAAGACAGAAATGCATTAAAATTTGAGACTGACAGACAGCTGGCTGGATTTAAAGGGATAGTAAGTAGAATGGTGATAGCAACTATGTGAACTTAATAGCAGAGAAGTGAGAGTCATGGGATATCTGGGATCAGATCAGGTTCTGTCAGCCAGAAGTTGACATTACACGTATAAGGCCATCAGGGCTCCCAGTCTGGTAAGAAGACAGAACATTTTAAAACACCTCTGTCTAGTCTTGAGAGAGCCCTAAGCAATTTGAGCAGAAGGATTTGTAAAATTGCATCAGTTTATGATACAGTTCTGCCTGCATTTCCTGGTTAGTTGAGAAATAGGGGAATGCAGTGAGAACATGCAAGTTCTTTTTTCTTTGTATCTTTTCAAATTATTCTTATATTGGTTTCAGTTTGCAAATACTTAGTATGGATCAGCATGCCTATGGCTATTTAATGCCATTCTTGTTCTTTGTCACTTTGATTTTGTTTTTCCTTACTGAACACCAAATGAAATCAAATAACGATCTCTCCAAAGTCATCCTATGGAAAAAGGCACACAAGTGTCAAAAACCCTCTTGCAATGGCTGGTATGAAAGTATACTGAGACACAGAGTTTTTCATACTAATGAGGTCATCTCATTTACTTCATCATGGAGTCATTGTTACACTGGGTAGTTGTATTACATCAATAATTTCCAGTGCAGTGTTACCAAGGTGTGAACAAAGTATTCCCCTTCTTAGGGATTGACATTTCAGGGAATAGGCAAATTATATAAAACACAAAAAAAGGAAAGCTAGTAGAATTAATAAAAGAGATTACCACTGGAATATAGTCTCCAAATAATTGATTCTACAACTTCAATATTAGAATTCATTATCTTACATGACCCTCCAAAATTATCTCCACTTTTTTGACCCTCACAGAGACTGAAAATCTCTTCCATTTGGTTATATATTTGAGACACTCCTGTAGGATATTGAGATTTGCATAAATTCTACATAATTTTTTCTTGCCAACTAGTTATTTAAATTTTAAGTCTGTTACAGATGACTTTAAATAACACTTTTTAAAGTTTCCCTGGCTGAGATTTTGCATGTGTGGACAAGTTTTCCTGAGATATTTTGCTATTGCGTTAATGATTTCTTGATGTAAGTAAATTAGAGAATACACTATTTTCCTTAAGAGCATCTAATTTGATATCAGTAAGTAGTAACTAGCAAGTGCAGTGATGACTGCTGTTCCTTGCCCCTCCTTCACACTTCACTTTCTCTGCAGATAGCATAATTTGAGACAAGTAAAAGAGAAATGCTGGAAGAGTGCTTCTACTTACTACTCTGTCTAAGCAGGGAAGGAATTGCTAAAGAAGTGTCAGAACTTTTCCTAGGAAAGTACTGGAGTTATTGGGAAGCCTAAAGGGTAAACTTAAAATGACCCAAGCATAAGGGATAGCATTCACTGAGAATGACAGAGATTAAAGATAATGTCAGGTAAGACCCCAAAACCAACTACATACTTTTACATAATTAACACAGAGGCAAGGACATTGCTGATGATTAAAGACAACACAGCCAGGTGAAAATACATGATAATGAACCTGTATCCTGATGTAAGAGAAAAATCCCCACACTAAGGTTGATCAAATAAGGAACAGGGAATGCTCTTAAAGAAAATTATATTAAGAGGTGAAAGATAGCTTATAACAACAGGAAAACTGTACATTTTGTACCTTAGTTTAAGAAGGAAAAGAAAATAACATTATGCAAGCAAATCTAAGATCATTAGTCTTATTCCATTCTTTATCCCTCAAAACTTGTATATACAAGGCAGACACATAAGTTAATGGAAGTTTGGCAAACTTGAAGTTTATTGAAAATAGATTGTTCCAGACTAATGCAATAATTGTTTTATAAACAAGATAAATTTAATCTAAATTCAAATAAATTACTTTATGGCCAATGTAGCTCTACAACACAAATCATGAGTTCAGCTGTAAAAGAGAGGCAAGAGTTGTAAATCAGCATTACTAAAGAAAAATAACAGTAATTTGCAGTGGACTGAAAGTCATTCAAGTACTCCTGCAAGGATGAGTCCAGGAACTAGTATTATTTGTTAATGCTAAAAATTTTGTGGGAGAAAAATGGAATGGACATATAAGGATCAGGAGAAACTACCAAAATAAAGTTGGATGTAATGCTGAGTAACTCATGGAAATGACAGGAGCAGTAAAACTGTGATGATATTCAGACAAAATGCAAGATCTTTTATTCACCAATACAAAGAATTTCTAGTTTTAGATATGAATTATTTGGAAGTGACAAAGGAAGACAGACTTGGGTTTCTTTTTCAGACTGATTGACTGAGCTATTAATTCAATGTAACCGTGGAAGAAACAAATACAGTCTTGAGGGGTGGCAGCTGATGTACTTCCATTTTATAAAGTATCATTAATGTCATGGTACAAAAGCCCTTTCAAATCAAAACAGCTTTAAACAGTGACATCTACCCTGCCCATAGCACTGAGATAGTGAAAACATGCCTCTTACAAAACAGAGAACTTAGTCGACTACTATGCTGTCACTTTTCAATGAGTAACAAACTCATTAAAACTAAAGATGATAAGACAGCATTCTCCTATGCCTGAAGAAATTCCTCACATCAACCAGACAACAGAAAGGATGCCATTGTTATGAAAAAGCAAAAGTTTGAGCCAACAGAAGGCGACTGGACAAAGTTAACCCTTTGGGCTATTATGTGCCTCATGTTTAGAGTCTGAAGACAGAATTTCTAATGAAGAACCTCTACCTGAATGGCAAACCATCATCAGCTGACATATCTAATGGCCTAGAGCAAACTGCTGATTCAACAGCTCACCTTGTATATCTCAAATGATTCTTTGTTATGTTGCTTTTTTACTGCTGTTGCTTTATTACATATAAAGCTCATGTTGCATTTATGAAGATTGCACACAGGACTACAAATATAAGTTATCTAATTAGGTATTTCTTTGTTGTAAATGTTCCATGTGTAAGCAGATCTCTGCATTTGCATTGCACATTCCCTTGTCTGCTGGGCTCTATGATTTGTTACCTCAAAACTACGAAGGATTAAGACCAGCAGCCAGTTAGAATGCTACACCATGGCAAAAATAAAACAGGGTTATAATATCCATCACAATTAACCTCTGGCAATAAGGTGCAACTTCTTAATATCTCATATTACAGTACACATTAATCCTTTTCTGTTTTTCTATAAAAGTACCCTTTTGGAAAGAACACAATTTTAACATGACCTGGCAACAGGCATATTCATTTTACTTACAAAAGGACAAAAAGCACAGTATTTTCTCATTTTACACTAATGTTTTGAAGCTTTTCTTTCTGCTGTGCCATGACAGCAGCTTTTTGTTGTTCAACATCTACTACCTCACAATGGGAAACAAACATACAAACACAATTTTACCATTTGGATTGCCATCATTTTCTATCCTCCCATGTGTGCAATTTGCAGCAAGTTCTCAGTGCTCAATCCTTTTGCCAAAAACTACCAGCCTGAACAGAGCTTTGTCTTAGTCACCATAACAAAACAGGGGATGAAAGTAGAAAAGCTGGCCAAAGTTGCAGTCACAAGCTTCATTTTCTATTGGTTCTACGTATTTGTCCGGATCTTCTGTCAGAATCTAGCTGGGACATGCTGGCATGATGGTACTGAAGTACCATTTGTCAGAAATCAATTAAAAACCCATTCTGTAACAAGAGCAAGAAGTACAACCTCAACTTGGAAAGTCCTAATACTGATCTTGCATGATCTCTTCATCTAATTCTGTGTAATTACAACACCCTCTTTCCAAATATGCCTCTTTCTTACCTAATTATAGCACTGAATAGGAAATCTCACAGCAGTCCAGAATCAGACAGGGGAAAAGTAACTGAGGGTTTAATCACCAACCTAAAGGCAAAAGCAGCACATTATGCAGTATGATTTTGAAAGTAGCTCTGCTGATTCCCTGTCAGGTGCTAGATACCTGCAGTCAGGCTTACCTATGGCATAAATCTGTGCACTTCAATGGAGATACACTTGGGAAGAATTTGGCCTGTTTTAAGCCATAATTTAAAACTGAAAACTCATCCTGTAGAGATCCAGAGAACTTCAGTTTCTACCATTTTGATACTGTCTTTTTCAGCATTTTCTTTAAGAAATGAAGATAATGGCCAGACTTTAAAGACATTCAAAAATATCATTATTCTAGATGTAACCTAACAACTAGGATATGCACACAGGGCTATATACTTCTGTATAACTTTTTTTCCTCTGATGATGCCTCTTAAAGCTTTGAAAAATACAGCATTATTTACCAGTTAAATCAGTATACTGATTGCAAAAGCAGTTCACGTACAATTGTATCAGGACTTTTTAAGCAATCAAGCTATTATTTTTCATTTTAATATGTCTGACACATCAGGTGTGGCATGTGATAGGTGGAATTTTCTAAAAAAAATTGAATGAGATGGGGTGAAGGACAGAATGATTTTTTTCTTTTTTTTTCTTTTTTTTTCTTCCTTTTCTTTTACACAGTGCTTTGGCATCAGCTTTCAACCTAAAAAAAAAAAAAAAAACAAACAAAAAAAAAACACCACCAAAA
>JAWWTY010000123.1:8635192-8663223 GCA_035222235.1 Margarornis squamiger | reverse complement strand
GGCTCTAGATGGGAATATGATTCAATTACTTGTATCTCTTTTAAGCACAACTTTCCTTCTTCACAGAGAAAAAAAAACAAACAAAAAAAAAAACCAACCAAAACAAACAAACAAAAAACAAAACAAAAAAAAAAGTGAATCCACAGAGCCTTTAAGGAAAAATCAATAAAAATAGCACAAAATTTTAATAATACCAACCAGAGACCTTCTGTGTGCTTGCTTGTTACTCATCAGAGATACACTGTAAATACTCCAATACTAGAACTACTATGAGGAGCAGAGTGAAGACTTTAAGGTTGAGTAAAAAGTTAGGACATGACATTAACCTCAGAAATGTCCAAGTGAGCAGATACTGTGACCAGCTTTGTGAGGTGCAAGGGATTGAGACGGTGTGCAGGTAAAATCTTTTGGGTAATTATGTCCTTAAAAAGGTAAGTTACCACTTTTTGCCTGAAAGAAGTTGGTACTGAGAAGAACTCTTCCTAAGTTATCATTGCCACAAGTGTTTTCACCCTTTCGTCCTCTTCCTGGCACAGCAAGTCTACAACTGCAGCTGTTGGGCTGCTTCACTGTCAGACAACTGCCTGCAGCCCCAGAAAAGGTCTTTTTCTTGATGGCCTGGCTTTAATGCTCACCATTCTATTCCCACTCAAATTAAGCAAATACCTGCAGCTGAAATTAAGTAAAACCAACTTTACTTGATGACAAGAAGGAAAAGAGACCTTCAGTACAGGGCTCATCCCCAGTGCACATTATTAAAATCAATTACAGCATCAGAAGGGAAGGAGGCCTGCAAGTGAAAAAGGCAGATACATCCCAAATTTTTTTACCGCAGTGCTTGAAGGCAGAGAGCATTTTGATTCCTGGTCACAGGTCCCCTCTGACCTCCTCCTGAAAGTGTTAATGACAAAGGTGATAACACTCAATGAATGCCTCATAACCCTGAACATAACCTGTAGATTTAATTCAGCCATTTCTGCCTCTTCCACTTTCTACTGGAGTCTTGTTCAAGAGTTATGTTGTCTTGGCTTATAACTTTGACCTCTGAAGCCTGGGGCATGGAGTCAATCAATTCTTCATACTTTAGACCTACCTGAAGGAGTCTATTTCATCATGTCATTGTATTCACTTTCAGAAATATTTGCTTTCAATATTGTGAACATGTTTTAGCCTCAAAACTACTATGAAAAAATGGAGCTATTCTAGTTGTAGTCAGGTTTTTCTCATCCTTATTTAGTTGAGAGAGTTGTGGGGTTGTGTGGGGAACTGGTGTAGTATGTGGGGTGTAAACCAACAAAAAATCTCCTGACACATTCAATAGTAAAACACCAGAGTGGTGGTATATACAAATAAAGAAATCCTTACATTTTTAAGTTCCGAACTAATGCTGTCTTCTATATTTATTCTCACATATCATGTTTTACTTGAAGCCATAAGCAACAGGAGAAAGAGGAGGAAAAGACACCTAAAAATTCATGTTTGCTTATCCCTCTTACAAGTCTCTCATTATGGGCAGCCCTTATTTCCACTGTATGGAGGGTTATAGGTATGAATTAGTTTAAATATCAAAGTAGGTCATTAAATAGTTAGCCAATTAGATAATCTCTGTTACAGGAAAATACTGCTGTTTAATTACCTTGTTAAAAAGCACCCCTGTACACACACCCTGAGGATAAAACCTCCTATAAAAGAACAACAGGATATTTAGCCACTACAGGTGCCAACTTTCACAGGTATACAAATGTCTTTCTGAGAGTGAATGTGTGGAGTGCATTGTGAAATTTACTCTTCTTAAAGTCGCAGGATTCAGAACTGCCTGAGAGCTGTTCCCTTGACTACTATGGCTGAGTGCAAGAGAGCAAATGCTGACCAGATGTGTATTGGAAGAGAGGAAATCCCTCTTACTCCTCTCCAAAACAAGATCCCTTACACACTGGCCACCTCTGAGCAGTCTGTAGTGAATGCAACTTGCTGGACACAGACATAGCTATTCCAGTTGCTTTCTTATCCCCATCCTCCCAAGGTACACATCTGCCTTTCCATCTCCTACATTCATTCTCTTTAAAGATAGATTTTACTTTCTCTCCTAATTAGGAAAACTATGCAGAAGGATTCACTGACCCTTAGAAGAGCCTGTTAACTGTCAAGCCCAGAGTCGGAGGCCTGGAATCATAATTTATTTCTTGTTATATTTGAAATGTTGCTAAATTCAGAAAGAGAAAACACCAAATGACATAATTTCAGTGGAAAACAAAATGAGGTTTGCTAAGTTTTGTCTAGAACCTGAATACTCTTGCAAATGCTCTGGTCAATTTATATTACCTTGGTAGCAGAAACAACTTTTCCCACTTGTTCAAGTCATGTATTAAATACAGTTTTGTCAAGATAGAAACATCATACAGAAAGAAACCTTCACTACACTATAAACTTTCCAGACAAAAGAAAACCCTAGAAACATAGAATATCCCAAGCCAGAAGGGATCCACAAGGATTGTCAAGTCCAGCTCCTGGCCCTGCACAGAACAATCCCAGAATCACACCATGTGATTACTGCTTGTAAATACAGATTACATGGTAGTTGACTGAACGACACCAGTAGGAATATTTTTACAACACAACTCGGTAAAATCCATAATATCCTTATTTTTCAAACACAAAAGGACAAGATTCATCATGATGATGGTATAAATCTTTAAACACCAACCTAAAATCTTTTCCAGCTACAAAAACAAATACAATTAATAGTTTCAATATGTAAATACCTTACACTGGCCAGAGGAAATTCTCCCAGCTAGTTTCAAACAATGTAATTTAATGAATTTCAACAAGAGAAGAAATTTAAAGACAGAAAACAAACTCCCCACAAGTTTAATGTACTGTTGCCAAACAGTAATTCATTGGCATGCTGTCTCCACCTAATTTGTAGGCAATCAGCAAAACTGCTTGGTGCAACAGACATCAGGATCTTTGGCTCCATATAAAATGAGGGATCGTAAAAAGAGAGGACTCAGGCATCATGTGTAGGATTCTGAGCAAATATATATGGTTATCATCATTTCAACTGTCACACAGTATCCTGACTGCCTTCATCTGCTTTTCCAAAATGTGTGTCTTGTTCCATCTGCCAGCTCTGCAGTGATTTCTTGAATACTCTAAGCCTTCTACCTATTTAAGCAACTGAATCCCAAATGGCACCAAGCTCATAACCTACCAACTATCAGGTGAACCTCTAACATGTGTGCATTTGATTCAGAGCCAACAGACACTAATTAGAGTCTCACTTGCAATTAAAGATTACCATCATATATTTTCCAAAGGATGAGAACATCCCAAACCCTGACCTTTCAAAGATAAAAAAATATTAAGTCTGAAATACCTAAAAACTCCATTCTTAGTTTTGTTTTTCAGGAAAGAAAAGATTTCTTTGCAGCTTGCTTGAATACCCTATAGCAAATCTGCTCTGTAAATCTCACAAGTCACTGGGAGGAATTGTCTTTGAAAGTGAGGCATAGCTCATATCCTACTTCACAATTCCATCCTATAAACTTGCATCAGGATCTCTCATTACAGATAATCTGTCAGTTGCCTGCAAAGATCATATTGGCTTCCTTGGCACTTTACAAGCCTCACTCTACTGCGCACATTTTACCAAAAATGGTACATTGTAGCACCTGATGAGGAAAGAGCCCGCAGCAGAAGATTGCTCAGTAGAAAGATTGTTTTTCCACAAGCATATTTTCTTAATCAATCATGGCATATATAAGTATTACATAAAAAGGTAAATACACTTACATCAGCTTCCCTATAAATGCTGACGTATTGCAGCTAAGCCTGAGAGCAGAAGATGTCATTTTGGCTTGCCACTAGCCATGGACACAGTCAGAGCCACCCACCCCAGCTGCAGCTCAGAGATGAGTGACACTGTTAGGAGTGCCACACAGGCACCTGTAAGGGGAGTCAAGGAGGATGGCAGTGCAGGGATGTGCAATTTGTGGTCGTGGGAAAACCTACAGCATTTGGGCTGAGAAATGAAGTTTATGAACGTGAGAGCTGGTCACAAAGGTTCAAACCTAAAATGAGATGCTACATCTCTGTCATCCTATTAACAAAGACCAGCATCAGCAGATAAATGTCAGGCTGGGATCTACACTGTACACACACGTCTATTTGGTCAGGGCAAGGCACAATTTCAGTGCTAAAGTTACCAAAACTTCACTGGAGCATCTGCCTAAGAGAACAAGAGTTTAGAGCAGCAATTTCTCTTTGCCCAGTTGTCAGTGAAGCTGCCTTCACCCACCTCACTCCAAACAGCAGGGCTTACCTTTCTGCTGATACGGGACTCCCAGCTCTTTCAGAAGCCTCCACTCACAGCCCGGAACCCCTGAGTCGCTCCCTGCTCCTGGCACATTTTGTTCTAGTTTTTTGTACCTCGTTATCTCCCCAATAGTTAAAGCAACCTGAATTCTAGTTTAAGAGATATCTGCATATTGGCCCCCTCAATTATGCCAGTAAGGAGGAGGGATATTTCTCCCTCCTTCCCCACCTTATAGAAAACAGAAAAGAGTAGTGCTACACAGGCAAGAGATTTTCCTCTGCCTAGCAACTGCTGTTTTCCCCTCACAGCATATGGTCTTGTTTAGTTTTCTTTCCTAGCAGTGAACTGATATACAAGAGGAAAGCCTCTGTCTTTTCACCAAGGGAAAACCAGAAACGCACTTCTAACAAAAGGTAGACACTTATCTTTGTGCCAAGAAAAAGTGTTCATGCCCCATTAAACAGAGGTAGATTCCTGTCTCTCTGGTTCTTATGTTTGTTGCCTCAGATTGTTAAACAGAGCAAGGGCACTCCTGCTTCCAAGCACCTGTATTTAATTGCAGCTTATTGCATTCCCCACAGGGAGACAGGAACAGCTGCAAGGGAACACTGTACTGATGCAAGAGCAGAAAATATTCTTCTTTTTTCCTGAGGAGGAAATGTGTTCTCTTCTACAAAAAGCACACCCCTCTACAGAGAAATCGTTAAGAAAACCAATTAGTACTGCTTGGTTTTCCTGTCTTCTTTCTTTACTTTTGCTCAAACAAGTTAATAAACTGTTACTATAAAATAGAAGTTTTAAAAATATTATCAAAACTCTATAAAGAATCTATTTAAAACTAACTTTTCAAGAAAGAAG
Source organism: Margarornis squamiger (assembly GCA_035222235.1). NCBI lineage: Eukaryota > Metazoa > Chordata > Aves > Passeriformes > Furnariidae > Margarornis > Margarornis squamiger. The sequence goes on along the minus strand of JAWWTY010000123.1, from coordinate 8,658,050 downwards.
TTTTTGGCTGAGCAACCTGCTGTTTGTTAATTGATTTTCCACAACACCTTGGCAGGTCATCGAGACTTAAAATGAAGTGAATATAATTCAAGAAAATTAATACATAAACTAAGTTTAGGACTATCTTCTAAAGGAAAAAAAAAAAATAATAAAAAGGATTTCTCTCAGACCTGCACTGTATTTAATCGCTTAATGTGTAATGAAATTCTGGGAGACCATGTAGATTTTTACTTTCATGACAACAGCATAAAGCCCCTCTTTCTTTCCACCATTTGTTCCATTTGTCTTCTGAATAAACTATTTTAAGTAAAATACTTAATAGAGTATCATTAAGAAATACTCAGTTATGTTTTGGTTGTTTGGGGGTTGTTTTGGGTATTTTTGCTGGATTTTTTTCCCTTGTCTCTTTTAGAAACTACCTGGAATGATGCTAAAAACCTTTCTAATTACACCAAATCCCAAACCCACAGACTGGTCAGCAGCTCCCACTTCAAACTTGGGTGTTCATCAGCAGAACAACAAATCTTCATATGACAAGGAGAGTTGTTTGAGAGCTCCTCCAATTTAGGAGAGCAGAGAACATCCAGAAACCCTCCCCTCTGGTTTGATGAAAGTCAGCAGAAAACAAGATACAGTGATGCGAGGAACTACCCCTGTTCATCTCAAGCGGAAAACCCAGCAGGAAAGCTTCTCCTCGCACATTAAGTTCCCAGGGCTCCCTTGCCTAACTAGGTCACCTCTACCAAAATCAAATGGAAACAATAATCCTAGGGTTTGGAAGCCCTAGGGCCTCCCAGCATGGTAACAACAGCTCTTTTAGATTGCAAATGTTTTCCAGGTCCCAAGATTTAAAAGAGAAATTTGCTTTCTCTATATCAACCTCTGTACCCAGAGGCAGCACAACAAACAGTATAGTCACAGCATCACTCTCTGTATAGGCCTCCTAATATAATAGATGGGAAAAAATAATTGTTTCTTCACATACCACTCTCCTGATTTATTAAATTGAAAAGTGAATATCTTCTTTTCTTTTTTCCTACCCCTAATACAAAAGAAATAGAATATTTAACCTCCCACCTGTTTCCCCAAAATAAAAAGAATAAAAATGGAAATGTTTTCTTATGCTCTTTGAAGTTCATTGGATTTAAGCATATTAATATTGAGGTTTGGTTAGTTGCATGCTTCCTGTTATGTTCCAGCTTCCTTATTTATTTATTTTAGACAACTAAAATAGACTTGCTTTTAGTCTAAACTATAGATTAAAAAAGTAAAAAAGAAAAGATCCAATTTGACAGCCCCAGTGGATGATGCCTTTGACAGAATAGGCACAACTCAAAGCAGCATTCTTTTCTTACCTTCTTTATTTGCATCAGCCTTGAGATACCTCTTTTGGATTGAAGAGCATCTCAGCTATAGCAGTCCTTCTACCCTTTGCTTCAGGTCTTGCAACCACAAGGAATTTTCAGATGGGAGGAGCAGAGTTTCCATGTAGAAGACAGAACACACCGCTAGACGTGCAGGTTTAGTGAAGGAGAACACAAATACACTGTGCATAGTAATCAAGTTACAAATGCTGGGAATTGAGATATCTCAGGGAATCTCATCTCCTGCTTTTTCCCCTTCTCCTCTTCTATCCTCCATAAACTATCTAACAAAAGAGCTGAGAAGAGAGTGACTGCTGCTTGTGTTCCCTCCTTGGATCCATAAACACCTTGCAGATGAAGAGCAGAAACTACAAGACTGCCCTGAACACATGAGAACAGCATCTCTTTCCTGCCTGTTCCCACAGAAACCACATCAGTTTAGGAAGGTCTGTTTCCTCCTCCCTGCAGAAGCACAGACATTAGCTCCCCAGCTAATCTTGCTGTGTGCCTGTACACTCTGCCTCAATTTGCTCTGGTTTCTGCCTTGTGCTCCTTTGGTCCCCAGCTAAAAGGGGATGCTCCAGAGTGCATGCATGATGGCCCAGAAAATTCTCTGCAGTGGAAAAAAATCTTCTGTGGGACTCAAATGGATACAACCTTCTAAGTTTGTTTCTTTCCTCACAAGAACTTTTTAAGGGTTTAGTTGAGAGGTAGTCATCAGTATTTCAGTCTCTGTTAACAAGGGAACATGGATACGCTGGATAGCAGGGTCCAGAACTCAAGGAAACATTAAAAACCTTGGAAAGCAGTAAGGAAACTGTAGATGAAGAGTCTTGGTTAGTACTGGAAGGATATTGGTTAATACCACCAAGTCTGAATTAAGCTTTAATATTTCCTTCATTTGCTGGACCTGCCTCAGGTTAATTTATTTTTTACCAGACCAGGCTTTGGTCTCTCAGTCATCACCAGTTATGACAGGCCTCAGATTGTGACAGATGAAGTTGTTCTCAGCTGCCAAACATAGACTGACATCACATTTGCTTCCTGTATAGATGTCCAAGAGTGCTTTCTTTTTTGCCCTTGACAGATTATACCACTAATACTTTCTAGGTATTAGAGGGTAAGAGCAGGGTTAGGAGCACTTCCCTCTGAAGCAGCTAATTCTACACATGTTCACAACTATGCTTTTTCTCTAATGAAGTTTCTCGAGTCTGTCATTCATTTGTTCATAACAGTTTGATTGAGGTAATAACCCTCCACATTTATAACAGCAAATTAGAAATTGGAGATATTCTCACATGTAGTCTGAATGCAATTTGTCTTGAAACTTGAACAAAGATCATTATCACTAGAATTATGGAGTGGGACACGCACATGCACATGGTTTGTTTTGAAGATTTCCCAAGGAATAGGAATAAATGAATAAAACCAAAATGCAGCATTCTAATGAAACCTTGATTTGCTACTAGACCAACTTTTACTATTAGTACTATAGCGCAATAAATCTTAAACATATTGATAATATTCTGACATTTCATTTGTCTGGCATCAATTCCTGTTCTGCTACATACTATAAGCCAAAGTAAGTACTCTAGTAGACTAGATTTCTATGTCACAACTGAAAACAGCTTAATACCTAGAAGAAAAAAAAATAAAATTCAATAACTGTTCTAAATGTATACATAATAAACCATTCAAATGACTAGGTTTATACAATGTAATTATCTGAACATTTAATATTTAATTAGCAATATGGTGACATCATTAACTCTGCGACTGTGTCTCATCAGCATCCTCAAAAACAAGCTCTAGAAGAAAACATAACATAGAACTAACAGGATTTCAGGCAGGGATGTTATCTTAATGATCACAACCAAGGGCAAGAATCCTTACTTGCTACAACACCAGCTCCACACTAGAATATTCTCAGAGTTCTGAGGGGAATATGAGTTTAAGTAAAGTTATTTCATGAACACCTTATTTTATAATTATCTACATAATAAGAATTGGATGAGAGTCCTACCAATTCCATTCATCACATTTGTATTTGTAATTGAAAGGTGACACTTTGGATCTTTTCTGCTTACTTTCTATTTGTGACACTATTTTTCACACTGACAAGCCATGTCTTGTCAGAACCTATGAATATTATCTACACACTGGTTACACACAATGACAGTTTAAAATAATTATTCATAAATCATTCTTTCTGCTGTTAGGCAACTAGTTAGTCCTTTTTGTTCACAACTTCTTCCTAGTATCCAAGACTCACATGTCTGAACCCAGGAGAACACCTGAGGCAAAGAAAATGGCCATTTATTTGGCACTCAAGCAGTACATTCTGCTAATGTATGTTGAGAGCAGCAACTCCATGCCTGGGACTTTTTTTTTTTTTAGCCTGAATTAAATGAATTTCTCTATATGCACACATTATTAAAGTACAACATTTAGAATTAATCCAAGATCTAATTGCCTGTACACCAAATGGAGCTTTTATTGTCTCTGTAATAGGAAATCTAGATAACTATTTTTGTTTGTATGCCTGCCAATATAGAAGTTGACATAATTCAATCTTTGAGATTCAAAGCAACCAAGATGATTAAATTACTTGCATATTATTATATCTTGAAAGAAATTCCTTCTCCTGAAATACCATTAAATCTGAGGGGTTTTGTTTGTTTGTTTTTATGAATATTTAGTAGAAACAGAAAACAGTTAACACAAATCTGCAATCTACATAAAAGCAGGGAAATATACAGTATATCCAGTACATGTGAAAAATGAATGGCAAGTCAGGGAGAGAATGATGGATTTCTTGGCTACTGCAGAGGACAAAGGAAAAGACATACGTGCATGCAGGCTTTTTCTGACAACTATGTATACATCCTTATTAAAAATATGTCAATTTTAAAAATGTTTCATGGTACTAGTCAACATATGCATCAGAATTTCAGGGATTGTTTTAAGCTTATTTAAATGCTTTTCTGTTTGTCTTGCATGTTAAGGTTTACCAAAATTCACATCATGCAGTTACTAATTCCTGTATTTCATGTAAACATGAACAGCTAAAACACTTGTATTACTGTCTCTTAGCAAAATTTTTATTTAAAAAAAAGGAAAACAAACACCCTGTGTACATTAAGCATTAAGTGACATTCACAGAACTGCATTCAGATTCCTCTGTACAATTCTACAGTGAGTCTTGACCAAGAAAGAGTTATTACCCTATTCTCTCAGACTGTCCTAGAATCTAACATGAAAAAATGAAAATCTAATAATCAGTTGAAACTATAAAGATCTTCATGTGCTGTTTGCAATCTGAGGATTGTAAAGTACTCTGCCTCTCATCCTCTCCTTCCTCTCTGTCCTCCTACCCCACTTTATCTCTATTTTTGGAGATCATTATCCTAGCCCTGGATTCTGGTACACTGCCATGCACAAAACAACTGTCCACTTACAGACTCTTCTGATGCCTGTACCACCACCAGACCAGATGACATGGAACAATAATCCAAAAGTACATAATGCTACTCTCTGGATACCCACCCATCATGCGATCAATATTCAAACCCAAAATGAATGAGGGATTTACCTAAATAAATCTAGCAGAGATGCTTGCATGTTTTCTTACTCCAGTTAATAGGAATAACCTGACCTTCTGAACATGAAAAAAAAAAGAAACCATTTTCAGTGGGAAGTATCAAATTTGCCTGGCTCCACTGAAAATATTCAACAGAAAAAAATAGCTAGGAAAGATAGCATCATCTACAAATAAAGGAAACTCATCATTAGTTTCTCTCCCTAGCCAGAAGCTGAGGACCACAAAGGAGCCTGGAGAATCCACAGTGTTTAAAATGCATCCTTAATGGTCTTACTAAACCCCAATATAATACATTTTTAACTGACTAAGAATCATTCACTCTTCCTCCTTGCAGTGTCAGGGCACTCGGTTCACATGCTGGCTGAACCCTGCTTACCTTTCATTTATTAGAAGGAAAACATAGAATACTTTAAAGACAATTAAGGTCTTCTGGCCCACCCAATCATTAATTTACAGAAGCCATTATTTTATTACAGAGATCTGGGTAATATTCTAGATGTGGCATCTATCAGCAGTACTATGCCAAGTTACAGAGTTGTAGGAAGCAACTCTAAAGAGAAAAAAGCAAATCCATATTCTTCCCTCCTAATTGTCACACAACCTGATTTACAAAACACTTGGCTTATACACCAATGCTTTTTATTGAGTGCATACTCATAAAGCTTCTTTACTTTACCATCATAGGATCATAATGGTTTGGATTAGAAGGGACTTTAAAAAGTATCTAGTTCCAACTCCCTTGCCATGGGCAGGGATATCTTCCACTGGACCAGGTAACTCAAAGCCATTCAACAAAGCTAATTTTCATTTTAAAAATACAGTACAAGGTTAAAAAAAGGTATGTGAGTAGTAAATTCAACACTCAAGAAAGACACCTTAAAACTCCTCAGGAACCTCAAAATTTTAGTGTAAATTTGTAAACATTATTATAGAAGAAAACAAAACCCTTAACAGATACAAATCCAGCGACCAGTAAATTAAATTCACCAAACTGTCTTTCCCTGGAGATTAGTGCTTTTGCTGATGTCACAGATACTTTAGCAATAATCCCTTTACACAGGCACGCAAATTCATTTTTACAGATAAAGTACCCTCCAATAGCCTCAACTTGAGGCTGCCTTTTCAGAAGCCAAAGGGCAGTATTTCAGATTTCTTCAACAAAAGACAGTGATTTGCAACAATCTTCATTAATACAGTTGCTGAGATATGTGGGTTTTAGCTGCAACAACCTACTGCATCACGTGCCTTACATATATTCATTGGCATTTTCCCTTTTGTTCATACTGACTGCAATCTGTCTGCCTTCTCTTTCATTTTTATTCCATGCCTTTTCCATCTGTTGGCTCTTTTATCTGCATCTAACTAATGAAGATTTCTCCACTTCATTTCAAAAGTTTCAGCTATGACAGTTGTGCATGCTCATATCAATCACTTATTATTTGTACCTATTTTGACTTAACTTCGCTATGCAAGGACTAGAACTAGTCAGGAATTTATTTCATAAAATGGGTCTCTCAAAAATTATTTTCATTAGTTCAGAATAATTAATGGATTAACATGAGGTTCAGATAAAATGAATTTTCAAATAGATGTGATATTGTTTAGTTGTGTTTCTATTAAACTAGTTATTAAATTAGTTTCCTAACAACATTAGGCTATTCAGAATGTTTGGATTTATTATACTAGAACTATGTTTAAAGCAACACACAAGTTGCTCATATTTATTACATATCACTCTCCATAGAGGTCAGCTCATACAGGTTCCCTCATGTGTTAATTTAAATAAAGACATCAGCTGTACCTGTAGGGCCAGTTTCAACAAGTCTGTACAAGAGAACTAGCTCAAACATATGCAGACATGAGGAACTTTGAGAAATTCTATTTAGAAAATACATTGTGCTACATCTGCTAAGGGTAAACTACATCAGTTTCAGTGTGCAGGAAGAAGGGATGCTAAAACATTTTATATATTAAAGATTAGCTATATTATTTTTGTCTAACTGTAAAATAAAAAGCACCTTTATATTTTGAAATAGAGCTAGCACATATATATTCTCTACATACACATAATTAAGACAATACCAAATTTAGGTAATCACAGGCACATTTGGCCATTTGCAGTAGAGTTCTTAATTTCTTTAGAAAGAGTATTTTTTTATGTGAAAAGAGTTAAAATCAGACTGGAAATACAATCTACCATATAATTCATTCTCATATTTCATATGATTTGAGTATAACATCAGAACACCTATTTCTTTCATAAAGGTCCTTCACATTTTATGTCTTCTCCCTCTTGTTATATTTTAGTATATCAAATCTTAGTGATAGGTTACTTTGTTCTTAGTCCCACTGGGCCTGTTATCTGTAATTAAATATAAGCCTCCTTGATATTAGTAGTGTGCTGATGGATTGTTGCTTACCTACCAGGCAGCACTTAGAGAAATAGAAGTCCTTGAGAGCAAACAGCATCAGAGCATAAATCAGCTAGAATGAAGACAGGAGTGAATATAGATTTTTGTGGTAAGAACGCTCAGGAGATTGTTCTTCGAAGTCCACAGATTGGAGATTACATCCGTATTGATTTATCGTCAGACATTTATTGATCATTGGCTAAATGACTGTACAGATAAACATATGTATCTTTCCACTTCTGCCACTAAACCTCACCTTACTGACTATGCAAAACTAAAAGCATAGCCCTCTCAAACCCAAAATGTTGATTAAATGCTGCATGAAAATGTGTGCAGTACAATGGATCTGAAACAGAACACAAAAACCCATCTCATCCACTACTACCATAAAAACAAAGAAAAATCCAATTAAAAATATTCCAGATTTATTTACAAGATTTTAAGTAAATGCTTGTATGACAACCCCAGCAATCCTGAAATCTCTTTACTACGTTTCTTGTAATATTACATGCACATTAAAAAAAAAAAAAAAAAAGCTGCACAAATTTACATCTACTTCCAGTTTTCAAACTATAAACTTTGAAACTCAGCTATGAAGTATTAATACCACAGATGACAGACAGCCTGATGAACAGGAGCTGTCAGCAAATTCCTAAAATTATTTTCAGTTAGTCTTATCAATTCACACTCTGTAGTACCGTAAAATAGATCCAATACTCTGCGGAGCTGAGACGCAGTTTACTATAGCTCAGTACAGATTTTTTTTAGTTAAGGTCAGATTTTTTTTCAGAAACACTCTTTTCCATTTGCATGTTGCACTTAGAAATATAAAATGCAAATGCAATCACACCACAGATCTATTTTCACAGCACATGTAAGTCTAACATTTTGGAGATACAAGTCTCCAACTTAGTGAAACATCCTCTACAGTGTAGCCTGCTATTTGAAACACATTGATTTGGTAAAATCTCTATAATGCTATGCTCACTTAGTTCCTGTACTTACTCAAGAGCAACCAAAGTGGTACAAAGTTAATTACCTGACTATAAGCTTGCATAAGCCAAAATGAAGTAGAGAAGGAATACATAAAGAAAGAACCAGTTAAACACAGAGATAAAATGAGCAATCATGCAGTGAACTACCAGTCTAGTTTTAATGAGAACATCAGTTTTGCTATGGACATCAGCAAAGGTTTTCATGTACTAATAAATAGAGAAGTTCACCTGAGCTCAGCCTTTGCTAATCAACACTTTCCCATTCAGAATAGAAAAGGATACACAGATATTCAGCACTCCACCAATTACTCATTCCCCAACATTGTCCTCCTCCCCAGCAGCAAAACATTTGGTAAGCAGAAAGAACTCCTCAGATCTCCTCAGTTGCAGAAGCCTCTGCAGCTTCAAGCCACTCTCCCACCTCATCCCTTTCCAAAGCTGATTGATAGGAATGCCTGTATGTAATTATTCCACATTCAGGAAAAACAAATCAAAACAAAAACAAAAAAAAAACCAAACCAAAACCAAAACAAACAAACAAAAAAGGACAAACCCATTAGAAATGTTTTCTGCTTCATACACAGTCTCACTCACCAGGAGTTTTTGTTTCTCACATCCCATGGTAATTTCTCCCAGGTCATTGAGGAAGTACTTTGAAACCTGTTGCTGGAAGAAAATCCCCTGCACCACTCCAAGCCCTCTGGTCTCCTGATCTTTCTCTCTCACTGCTGCAGTCAGTAATTAGTCCCAGCTGAAAAGGTAGTTAATCTCCTATAGCAGTCAGGATCACACGGGGCATATACATTTCATTGCAGAGCATGGACCAATATTTACAGATTAAAAGGATTTTTTTATTGTCTCCCTTTTCTCGTCTCCAGAATCCATACAAAGAAAGGATTGGAAGTTAAGAGACAGAAAAAGTATTCACTGCATTTTATAATATAGGTGGAAATTTAGCAAACACCTGTGTTTATTATTAATTCAAAATTCAAGTTAACACACATTAGAGCTCTCCCACAGGAAAAATAAATAATTCACTGTGAAGATAAAATGCTTGTTTGCAAACAGCAAATATTGGTTTTGTAGAAAATGGTGTAAGAAGCCAAAGGTTAGAATTTATAGCCAGAAAGATGGTTTTGAATTAGAAAGTGTTAAGTCAAAGAAATTGTGCTGAGTTGGAACTCTGAAAATCTACCTAGTGATATTTAAGGTTAACTTAATGTATAATACACCACTAGAATGAAAATGTACAGATAACTATATTAGCTTTTACAGAACTGCAGAAAATGAAATACTGAAAAATAATGAGCACTTTGGAATGGAAAAGCCTATTGCTTATATTTTATGGAGAAAAAAAGAAAGAAAACTAATGAGACTGTATAAAAACTATATTTTCATTTCATGGTTATAGCTTCAGTGAAATGTCTAAACTGAAACAAATTTTGTTCATTATTGTTTATTATTTATGTTGTTATGAGAAACCAACAACAAAGTTGGCTTATAAGTGTTAATGCAAATTACTCTTACCACATCCGTACTATTAGAAGTGTGGACAATTCATAATGAATAATGTGACTTCTTTTCATATTTATTTCACTACCACCTTAAGGCTATAACATATACCAATTTGAGTGGAAAAAAGGAGAAGGAAAAGAAAAAGGAGAGATGCAGTCCTGGGGGAAGAAACAGAAATATAGATTTCCTGGCTAACAATTACAGGGCTACATTCATCCATATACCTTACCCTTCTCTTCCCATTGTCCATGACATATTTTGGATACTTTGAGTTGAATTTCACATTTTTTATCGTGTCATTGCTGTGTTCCATGGTAGACACTTACAGACCCTTGGCTGCCTGCCCCCTGCCATTTCTAGCAATTCTCCTGCTGCCAATACCCAAGCTTCACAGAAGCAGAAAGAGTGAAACACATCAAATGCCTTGGAAAACAATGCTCTGCCATCACCTAGGATAGATGAGACCTATTCTTTTGGTGGCTGGCACACAGACTTCTTTCACTGATAGCTTCAAATAACACCATTGCTCAGAGGCATCTGAATTAGTACCTCTAGACTGATGCTGTGAGTCCACAGTGCTCACGTGGGTCGATATGGCACAGCACTGTCTTGGGCATGCCTGCCTATTCCTCAGTGTGCCAAGACTCAAATGCCCATGGCTGTGGCTAAAAAAAAGCTCAAAAAAACTCAATTCTATTTTAAATGTTGCTGTTGAGATTCACAAAATATAACACAACACTACACATGGCATGAAAGGGGGTTTGATGAAAATACTCATTGGCAGCCATGTGTCCCTAGTTATGCTCCTGATTTTGCTGCAGTGTAAGACTAGATAAATCATTTTTTATTATAATTTTGTACCTTTTCTTACCTATCGAATGGATAAAGTAACTGAAAGTTGCTTTTTCTTTGAAAGCATTTCGAGATGGATGTGGGAACAGTGAAATGTATACATTGAGAGCAAAAAACATTAAGCATGAAGCTGGGCACCAAAGGCCACACTGTGATGAATGCCTTCCTGAATAAGACCTTGATATCATTTCTTCATCACTCCAAATAACTATAACAAAAATAATGTCATTCTTCTACAGAACATTACATTTGATGATATCATTTGGTACTGTAATTTCTGTGAAGATCTGAATAGAATCATGCCAATTCTGGCTTTGACAAAGTGAGGCTAACAACTACCAATTAATCAATTCTGCTCAAATTTTATTCTGAAAGAACTACAAACATACATTACAAATACGTATAAATACTAGGAGGTGGGTATTAGTAAGTCAAAAAGATTTTACTGTGAAAGATTTGTAAGCCCAGTATAAACACCTGAAGATGTATTTCATAGTGGGGAAAATGTTTATGTTCTAAGCACTGTTCTACTCTTTCACAGTCAAGTTTATACCCCACGTGCTACCATGTGGATAAGGAGTTTTCTCAGTGTTATTTTCTTAGTTTCCCCTCTTATTTGAATAGCAGCTGGGAAAGCTGGCATATTATAAAATGCCAATCTCTTTGGAAGCTGCAGTTACAACCATTAAGTAAACATCAGTTATTAAAATTAAGTCTTCAACATGCTGAGAAGCCCTGCATTTTTATCTCAGATTACAAGTAAATGTGTTAAAAATGAGGATTGTGTGCTTGTTTCCTGCCTACTCCTCCTGCTAACTGTAAAATGCACTGTTTACAGTAGTTCAAGCTATCCATCCCATTGTGACGATCCAAACAGTTTGCTGTGGTAAAGAAACACATCTGGACAAAAGATGGCTTTTTGCAAGATATCTTCCACATGCTACTAACATTCAACATGATTTACATTTCAATAACATTTTATATAAATACCTGCCTTCCTTTAAATAATGAAATGTATTGGAGTTGAGACAGAGAATAAAAATACATCTAGATACCTTTCTGGAGGAAAAAGCCATACTTATTTTAGAAACTATATTTGAGACCTGGATAAAGTTTATGATTAAGAAAATACTCAAAGCATGACATAGGAGCTGGATGTGATTAAAACATAGTAAACAAGATACAAGGAACAAAGTTTAGTAGACAAACTACAGAAGGACATATTTAAATTAGCTGAAGGGAAAGGTGAGTGGGATATGACTCTCCATCATGTCCTGGATTTAGAAGAGAGTTTGGACAAAATTAAAGAAGTAAACACTAGTAATCCAACTACAATCAGTCAAGGGGCACTAGTGAATAGATTGCCAGTCTCACTTGTTCAAGAAAGAGAACAACCTTTGAATAAAGCGAATCTGCAAGAAATCTTCTCAAAAGAATCATCAAGTTTTGGTTCCTACCCTCTAATATCAGAGAAACTATGTTCCAACATTCCATCTACATACATTGAAAGGCTGGACCAAGGATCACATTAAAGGATTAGAAAACTATTGAGGACACTTCTCCTCCTGTTTCAGTGCAGTATTAGATATATATACCAACACAAAAGTATAGCAGTATAATATATATAACAGCATTATATATATGGAACATATAGAAAGAGGCAATATTCAGTGTTAAAGTTAAGATATATTTGCAGCCTAATAAAACCACAGTCCTATTTTTTTTCCTGTCTTATATGATGTGCTTCAAAAACTGCCAAGCCTTCCTTGCCTTGCATTTGTGCTTCACAGCATTGCACAAAGTAACTGAAAAACAGGCAGCTGCATTGTAGGTTTGACTTAACATAACTTGATTTATCCATTTGATTTCTCTCCTATATGCCTTTTTTTTTTTTTCTTTCTCCCCCAACACATGTACAAGTGAATCTGCTGCCTGGTTGGTATGTGTGATACAGCTGAAAGTACCGTTGTGCCTCAAGAAAACCTTGTTGATCAATACCAGTTCTATGTAACTTACTGTGCATTCTTTGATCCTTCTCAACTAGTTATTAAAAAACCATGTCCTTGTGTTAGTCATCTACACACAGCATTGCTGGGTTTGAATTCTCCAATAGTGATACAGATACAGATAGCGTTGAAGGGAAAACATATTTCCATCTGGACAAATAACGCTGATTGACAGAGTTATTTTTAAGAACACTTATCACTTAGGTTTTTATGTGTAAAATGAGATAACAGATCTTTTCATATTTTTTTAAACTGAGAAACACTCTCTAAGTCCAAGGAGACTCTTTCACCAAGCAGTTCTAGACTCATGTATTTGCACTGTGATTATTGACAATATTTTTTAGTTTTGTCAGCTATGCATCACAGAGTATATATGAACAAGAATCAGATGATGGATTACCAGTAAAAGCATAAATATTATATTTATCTTGAGAGTTTTCACTATATCTGTTTACTAACGCACTCAGAGTAGAAGCAGAAGACATTAAAGATGAACTAAAAGCTCTCTTCATCTTTTACTGATCTAACGAATAGTGAATGAGAATCTGGCCCTGCAAGTACTTCACAAGTGAGTGAAGCCTTATTAATATCAGCCACATTTCTACACAATACACCAGATACTGTCAATCAGAAAGTCCTAAAGAAACAGAGTACATAATTTAACTTTTTTTCCCTTCTTCTTTCAAGTTGGAAATTGCTTCCAGGTGGGCAAGTGAATTTTAGTTTTCCAAACAGTATATCTTCATCTAAAATGAGGGTAACAGGTCCTGTTATGATTTCAACATTTATTTGAATGGTAATTCAATTGCAATCAGTTACCAAGTAAATCTCAGTCATCTTAAGCTTATATTTCTATAAAATTTGTATTTGATAGTGATACCCCAGAGTACCTGTGCACTTCCATGGAGATAAGTGCTGAAATAAAAAAATTCAACCAATCAGAGAAATCCCCCCCAAAACTAAAAATTTCTTTATTCTAAAGAGCTTGTGTTCCATGCAGAGTAAGAAAAGTAACAGAAACAAACTGCAGTTAAACTATTCTGAATGGGTTTCTTGATCCACTAAGAAAGAAGCTAAATCTTATGCATCCTTCTTAGTCATTGATCATTCCTACCTTCCACTGAATGAATTGAAACTATCCTTATTTCTATACATTTTAAGTCTGTTGAACTGGAAAGCCTGCTAAAAACCAACATTTAAAGCAGAGAGATTTGAGGACAACCTGAATAACTATATCACACTGAAGAATTAAGTGCAGAATATATGTATCTGATGCATATTGGTTCATCAGACACACTACCAATCACTTACAAAAGGAGCCTTCACATTGCTGCAAGGATATTTTCTAGCATACATTCACCAGCTCTGTCTGACATAATTTTTCGAAATGCTTCTAATTTATATGAAGAAAGTGTGTGAAATCACTGTAGATATTGTTGTGTATTTTTAATTTTCTATGGGTTATAAAACGCACACTTAGAACTAAAAGCAAATCGTTTCCTCTTCAGTGTTGCTGAACAAGATATCAGATTCCTAATGAGAAAAAAACAGAACATCAGTTTGTTATGCATCTTATTCATGAGTACATCCAGAAAGGATGAATAGATGACTGACTGTAATAAGGAATAGCTAATGATACACAGCACAGTAGACATTTTCATTATACATCACTTCTCTCCAGTTACCAAAAGTATGGATAAGCAGTGATGCTGGGAAAAGGATCACACCTGACATTTTCGTGCATCATTCAGCTCATACAAATGAGCTAATTTTCAATAGATTGTTGCAAGCTCAACAGAACTTCCTGAACATTATATTTTCAAATCAGAGGTACAGGGAGCAAAATTATAGATTCCAATCTTTTGCATTTAGTTAACAAAAATAAAAGGCAGTGAAAAATACATATATATGTATCATGCAAATGAGTGAAATATGATGAACGAAGGAAAAAGAAAACAACAATAAGCAACCCATTCGCTGTAAATGACTCTTACTGACGTTTCTGCTTTTTGCTTCTAACAGTCCTAACAAAGGCTCTGGCAGAGAAACACTTTCAGCAAAATGGAAAACCCACTGAAGTGGGTTTGTTTGTTTGTTTTTAACCTTTGTTAAAGTAAAGCAACTTTACATAAATGAAGGATCAAGGCTCATGTTTCTAACAGTTATTTTTATCACAGAATTTGACTGAGTTTTACTGTATGTTTATAAATTATAACGACCACAAGAAGACTAACTCCTTCTCTAACCTTGAAAAAAGTTACATCTCAGCTACAGTGAGTGTTCTAATACTGTGGTTTGAGTATTCCTAAATATGAAAGTTAAAGACAAACTTCTTAGGCTAAATATGCAAAAGGATTTCCAAACCATGTAGCTCTACGCCATTCTACCTGCCAGAGAACTTTCTTCCTTCCTGCCCTCAGGTCAAATATGATCATTGTCAAATGCACCATACGAAGCCCAGGGCCTTGCAATCTTTTCTTTGCCAACCTTTGCAAAACTGCTTTATAGTCTCTCGTAGGAGAATGAAATTAGTCTAGTGGGAAATATCTGGGGTCAGAATACACTTTCCTTTCTGCAGAAAACATGTTGTATAACTATGTGAGAAATACTTCAAAAGGGGGAGGTAGTCTTTTCTTCCTCCCTGTTATTGCTATAACCAGATCTCAAATGTTTCATTATTCTGTATGTTTCCGAGAGGTGTTTTGTTCAAACAGATTCTCAAGGAAATACTTGCAAATGGAAATCTTATGACAGAGAAAACCCAGAAATTTCATGCTTCCAGTCAGAACTGAAGTTTTTACTCCTATAGCACCCCAAAATATAAGTTGCTTTATCCTTCTTATGTAAGGATTGTTTATGCACCTAATAGAAAAATAATCCTATTCAGAGATTGTAAAAAAAATAAAAAAATTATAGGAATCTTAATTCAATATCAAGCTGTTAAAAATTATTTCATGTAGTGTTCTAAATGAAAAATAGTATAGATACCTTATTCTAATAATTCTTTAAATTGAGAAATGTACTTCTTCCGTGGACTTAAGAAGCAGGAAAGAAAACAATGTAAAAGTCTTGGAGGAAAGCTCTTATGCATAGCTAGAAAAACTACTGAGGATGATGCACTTTCTTGCAATTTTGGAATGACTAATTAGAAAGCTGCATAGAGAAGACTTCTGTAGAAGCTGCAGAGGAAGACACCAGACATCAGATCTGCATATCTCCAAACTGACGATGAGCTGAGATTTGCCAAAATTTAAGATCTCAGAACAGTGGGGCTGATGTCTCATTAATTCTGTTTTACTGCATAATGATGCTTTGGGATTAGCAAATACAGTTTGTCAGGCAACTTAAAAATATACAAACCTTTACAGCTTTATTTTCCATTCTAGGCTCTCTCTTTTTCTCTACACGTAATACCTCTGAGAACAGTACTCTGTTAATGTTCTATTACATTTTTAATGAAGAATAATAAACTGTTAAATCACACATCAATCATTTTATACTGCATCCTTAATGTAATGAATTAGTAAACTCTTTGACATGTCTGCTCTTACTACACAAGTAGAAAGTTGCCAAAACATGGCTGGTGAGTGAAAAAGGTGCAATCCACACACCCAAATACATCCAGTAACACATGATTACTGTCTGGCTACTAAATCAAGACTAACAGTCCACTGTTTCAGGAACATACAAGCATACCCCTATAACAACATAAAAAAGCAAGGGAAAATATATCATAGATACCACATCAGAGACGCTGCTATCAGATGTATTTTGAAACTATCCTAATTTTCCTAAATATGCCTGTGTAAGTGAAGTTTTTTGTGTTTTTTTTTTTTGTTTCTTTGGGTTTTTTTGTTTGTTTTGTTTTGTTTTGTTTCATTTTAATCGACATACTTTCCAAGAATCAAGGAAGGAAGAACCCAAAATCAGAACATGAGATCCAGCCTCGTTCTTTCCAAACTTTTGGAAAGTCAGGACCTTGAATGCATCTCTCTTATGAATGCTATGAACTACAACCTTGAAAAAAAGCTCTTTAGAAACACATAAATATTAGCCTTAATATAAATCTTGACTGTAAGCCTGCAAGCCACTTTTCAAAGCTCAGTCTCTGATCTAAGCTGCCTATACATTGATTTAAGAAGTGCCAAAAACTGCAATCAGAAAATCAAAGGAGGTAAGAATGCTCTGTGTGTCTGAAAGGCAGACCTGACAAGCCCAGCAAGAGAATAAATGTTTCCTTCAGGGTGGAATCCTCCTTGGGCTAGTACCCAAAGTCAGCTGAAATCTTCACTGGGGATTCACAGACACAATGCTGTTAAAGATAGATGTTAGAGACATTGTTGTGCTTTCTCATTGAACTATTGGGTAAAATTCAAGGCATTTGCTAGTAGTGCTTATGCATCTGATTCCAATCAACCAGATCAGCAGGCATCTGCTTTTTAACAGTTAGAAGTCTTCTTTGATATTTTTTTAAGGTTCTTAAGGTCACAAGTAATTTTTTGAGTTCTCCTCAGTGGAAGATTGCTGCTAATGGAGCTAACTATATTAAAACCAGAACTGCATTTAGTGACAGTGAACTTCTTTAAAAAAAATGTGCCATTTGACCTTTTAAGAAAGTGTGGTCATACATTTAAACTTCAAGGTCTGTGTTTCAGCAGCTAGTCCAGGCTTAGGCAAAAGAGGGCAGTGTCAAACTTCTCTGTGTCAGCCCAAGGGACATGAACTACTGCTTCTCAGAGAAACATGTTTCCAACTTTCACATGCTTGAAATGAGGACAAGTTCTTTGGGAAATGTGATCTACTTTTTCCCTCAATCTGGGAGATGTATTTGCTAGAAATGAAGTCAATGAGCACTAACCTCGGTTTGAGAGAAAGCTTTACAGTCAGGAGTAGTCAAGTACTGTGAAAGTTGCCCATCCTTGTCCAGAAGAGACTACTTGCTATGCAAGTAGATGCTAGCACAGAACTAGCATCTACTAACACCTGCTCATATCTCAGACAGAGGAGGTCCACAGGTTGTGCATCATGTGAGATCTCAACATCAGTTGGACTGTCAGGTCAGTTGAGATTTGACCCTCTTCAAAGAATTTTTCTTTGCTTCTCTGTTTGCAATACTGTTTGGCATAGGTTTTCTTGCATATATATGCAATACATGCATAATCTAGAAATAACAGTAATTAACATATTATGTTTTTTGGGTTTTTTTCCATCAGAGAAGCTGGCCAGATATATCTCATTAGGTATAAACTGTCGAAGGAGAGGGAGAAGAAAATTGATCATTTTTTGCTTTTACAGCATTTTCATAAGGCAATAAACCTCTGCCATTAAAAACACTGCACAATTTCACAAGAAATACAGAATCATTACGGACATGCTTTGTGCACAACAGCTTCTCCATAGAGCTAAGGTCAGCTAAGCCAGAGTCTCTGTCTATGTAGCTCTGTTTCTATCACAAGCTAGTGAAGATAGACCTCAGGAGATGAGAGAAAGCAGAGTGCTTTCCCCTCAAAAAAATGGAGCCAGTGAGAAAAAGAACAATAACACTGGCACACAAATAGCAGCATGATGAGAAAGAAAAGCAACAAAGTCAGGAAAAGCTGTGATTCAGAGCCTTGACCTGGAATGATTTTGTAGCCTAAGAGATGAATATTTAGTGAGTCAATTGTATAGTGTCACCTTCATTGTTGAAATATTGTAGCTGTTTCAATTTGTGGCAGTTTCTCAACATATTAATGCAACTATTTTCTCTATCTCCTCCTCCTCAATCCTGCTTACAGTCCATGTTGGATACTGTTCCAGTGATGGAGATGGGTCTGGATCTGCAGTTCAACTTCTCCTGAGGTCACCAGTCAGCACTTTGCAGCCTGCCAAGCAAAGGCACTTGTACAGGTGCTCTGCAACAGAGACACGGCTGGACTTAGTAGTCTCCTGTCTTTTTGGGGGTTTACATGGTCAGTGGGCTGTTACGATGCACTGTCACTCCTGGTGCATTGCATGACCAGTACAAACTACTCAGAGTTGTTCAGCACTGCTTTTGGCAGATATTCATCTTGCAAACATAATATGCAGAGAGGACTATAACAACTTTGGAAGGGTTGTTCTTGCATCACGCAAAGCATGGCACCAACAGCCAGCACAGCACTAGGGTGCCCTGTGCACCTTTTACCACCATCATACATATAAGGGCTGTTTCAAAACTGAGTCCACTGAAAGCACACCAAGCCTGTGACTACATGTGACCAGATCATGGGTCACACAGACATTGCACTGTATCTGTATACTTGATCCCTTATTTAGTATTACTCTTCTCTTTTAATTTTATGCATGTAGCTGCAAAGGCTCTTGAACAATAGATGAATCTTAATCTCATGCCTGACTGAAGAGAAAGGGAAAAAAAGAGATTATACATTATGCTTTCTAGTTTTCCAATCTGCTTACCAGATTCTTCTTTTTTAATGTGTCCAAGTAGCAAGAGTCTATTGGGTCAACTAGCTTATAATTAATTATTGATTAGATATTACAGCCATATGCTGGGATTCATTTGGAAACCAAAGAGCTTCCTTGGTACTTATGTTAGCATTTATTAAATATGCATTATTAATCTGAATTACGTTGTGTTCAAATGTAAGCCCTTAGAGCAAAGATAATGATCACAGCATTAGTATTTGCAAAACAGGATTGATTTTCCAACTTCACCAAATTAGCTAAAATATGGGATAGGCTGCAGGTATTGAAGAATGAATGCTACCGGAGGAAGTTGGCAAGCTTAGGTTTTTCTATGTACCCCAATAAATTAATAAAATACAAACCTAAACTTAATTTATTCCCCTAAATAGTGTAGGCATAAACAGGATCTAGAGGTCTTAAAAAAAAAATAGAAAATTAAGAAACCTTATTCATACATCGTGGTTCACACATTTTTATTCTACAAGGAAGCCTTGTAACATAAAAAAAAAAAAAATAAATTTGGTTTCCCATGTGTAGCTATTCCACAGAAAGCTAGTAAAAAACCGCAGTGAAGTAAATGGTTGGGTATTTCACTATATACTTTGAAACAAATTTTCTTTTTCTTGTGACTAAACATATTTATGTAGGAAAGAAACAAGAGTGATTAGTTAAATGAGATATATAACAATACTTATGATAGTTGTTTGGGCACATCTTGAAATCCGAGCTTGAAATTCACAACCTAGTAATAAACTTAAAGAAAAAAAAAAAAAAGGCAAGAAACTAAAAACTGATATGGTGGTGTAAAGGACCAGTGTTAGGTATTACATTACAACATTATAGGGATAAGTTCATTCGACAGCATTTTCATCTAATGACTGTTTCTCTACTGCCAAAAGGCTCTATGATTTGCATTGAGAATTTTCACATTTCTATTCATATTGTTTTCATTCAGCAGCAAGAATTCAAAAAGAAATGTACTGACATGGTTATAAACTTCACAAAAATTTGTAGGGTACTGGGTGGGAGATAGAGGATTTGAGAATAACCCTCTGTCTTTTTTTTTTTTTTTTTTGTAATACTTCAAAATTATAGTTAAAAGCAGGGAAGAAAGAGGAAGCAGATATGTTATTTCATAATTATGCAGCGTGTAGCTTTTCTGACAAGACTGCAAGACTTGGAAGGGATGGGGAGTTCAAGAACCAGCTTTTGCCTCACAATTTAAAATTCCAGCTTAGCTAAAATCAGTTAAAGGATATTTTACTTTTTTGTTGCTGTTGTGGGATTTTTGTTTTGGCCACAGACAGAAGCTACTGTTTCATAGTATTATAGTGTGGCTACTAAACCTGAAATATAAAGAGAATATTGGGACAAAGAAGAAAGTGGATACTTGGAGTTAAGTTGCTCGTTACACCTACTAACCTACTTACCACTTTGCATGAATAAAATATTGACACAAAACAACAGCAAAAAAAAAGAAAAACATCACTTTGGGGTATACTTGTTTTTAGAATTTAAATAAGGACAAGAGCATAATACCGTTTTGATGTTTGCTTGCACTAAGGGAAAAAAAGAATAATAAACTGAGGGCAGCAGGTTTAAGACATGTTTGTATGAACACATACCCACACACACAAATTACAAATAAAGAACAGACCAGGGAAAGAAAACATCATTTTCTATTGCAGCTAACACTGTTTGTATAGTCATTGCTCATTTTATGTCTGTATTGTGCTTTTGTTGTTTGACTCTCCCTTTGCTACGATTACTTTTAAGCTCAGGTATATTTACTTTCTATTTCTACTCAAAAAGTTGTTAAGAATTAATTTAAAATTGCACTAGTCATAACAAATGAAGAGAAATATTAATAACAATAAGAGCTTGATCTAGCGTATGCTCAAAAAAATTAATTAAATGCATTTTGATCTTTAAGGTGCAAGTCAGTTTATAAGAATGGTTTCCCCCAATTGTATCCATAAGTATTGACAGGCATTAAATTAAATACTGAAGAGCTTGCCCACTGTTCTGCAAATACAATACAACTCAACTTTCAGCAAACAAGGAAGTGAATAAAATACTTGAAATATAAAAATAGAGAATTTGTGTGGTAAGCTGCATACTGTTGGTCACGTCTTTGAAATTCAGCCAAATTATTTTACAGGTAAAAACACCTTTCACATACCTACAATTATTTCATCACATTTCACAGAGGCTTCGTTTCTGGTTTAAAGTTAATACAATGGTATGCAACAAGTGATTAAACTGTATCTCCCTTATTATTGCTGAAGTGACAACCACAAGTAACTTGAAAAAAAACCACTATTATTTCCATTTTAATGTATCAGGACATGGATTTCTTTCTTATATTTTTAATATACCTGCAGTTTAACATGTTTCAATGAAGAAAACACATTTGTTTTCATAGGTTTGGTGCATATGTAATGAACAGTTTGAAGAGTACAAAAGCAAAATTATCTTTCATGGTGAAAAAAGGTTTTAAGCTCAACTCCCACAACAAGGAGCATAATAATACTCTGAACAGACTTCATACAGGTGCATGTGTGGCCTGGAAATATTTGTAGACTTCATCAACAGTTTACCCCAAGAGTTCTCCATGTGTACATGTGCTATGCCATGCCACTACACCTTCAGCATAAATAGGCACACACAAATGTTCTTTGCCTTGTTTCTCTCAGGAAGTTAATCCAACAGCACGTGGCTACCAGTTCAGCAATACTCATGTTGGGTCATAGATTAGCAGTAAGAGGAAAAAGGGTGAAGGAGAAAATGCTGAGTGACAAAAGGAGCTCAGGCAAGAACCTGCTTCAAAATTACTGTTCAATCATTTGGTGATTTATTCTCAGGTACCCAACCAGCATTGGAATGACTATTGGAAGCAAGCATGCTGGAAGCTGTGCCTTAGCTGGTGTAAAAAGTCACAGCATTATTGAAGTTAATAGAATGTGTGGGAATTTACTCCCAGGTCTTTGATAAAGGTTGGATGAAAGGCAGAATTTCAATTCTCAAGGAAAACTAAAAATCTATTTTTCATTCTGATTTTCAAAAGAAAATCAATAGCCTGTATTTCCTGTAAATGAAAACCCTTCCAAAGTCAACCTACTGGAGGAAGGAAAAATAAAATAAATTAAGATAAATAAATAAAAAGACAGAAAAGTTGTTGTTGGGTTGGATGGCTAGATGTACTGCATACCTGAAGGTGGCTGTACCCAACTAATTTGGGGAAAGGAAACCTTCCTTGAGCATATCCAGTCCAAAAGAGACGTGCATATTCTTTTTATGCATAGAAACAATAATGAGTGCTGGGTGTTGCCTTGTTTGAAGCTTCCTTTGAGGCACTTTGTTCACATCTCTGTTCAGACTGACTCCAGTCCCATGGGTCTGCATAAGAACTAACCACCACCTACCTCTGCTATCTCCCCTCTCCTTTCCATCCTCTCCTTCAGACACAAGCTGTTGTGTTTAGAGGTACAACCTAGCCCACAGAGATTAATTCAATTTAGCATGGCTAAATGACTAAAATGTTTTAGCTTTTTTCCAGTCCTTTGTTTTTAAAAAAGTATGGAAAACAGATAGATTTGTTTTTGCTTCAAGATCTACAGTTTCCTGTGGTCAATTGTTAACTGGGGTCCTACCTATCTATCAAGTA